>OW443298.2:7535000-8785000 GCA_937001585.2 Brachylomia viminalis
ATGCAAGAGCTTGAGAATTAGACCGCGCCTGTAGATTAAAGTCTTTGTTAGCCATAAACAAATTACTTTATTTAGGTATTTGAGGTTGTGGATAACGTATTACCTACGAATTTTAGTTCGGGAGCCCCTGTAGCCCGGGGGCCCCGTACCTATGATACAGCGCGCCGTATCAATGGCGGTAGCTACACCCCTGTTTCTTAGTCAAAATATGCCGAAGACACACTAATGTTTAATACTGTCACTTTTGTCCCCAAACGTAGAACACCGTAAAACGCTCAATTTTTTGTCGCACATTTAGCCGTTTTGGTACCTACATATTACAAGCCGAAAAAAGTGTATTGTCAAATCATCAAAGAAAATCAAAAATATTTCATAAAAATAAAATACTTAGTATCATGATAAAACAATCGTAAAACAGCAAAAAAAAATTTTTTTGACACATTATTCCCAAAACTTTGACCGTAAACTATCATGTTTTATGTAATTATGATAATTATCAAAGCTAACTTAAAAACTACCCAAGCAAAGTTAATAAAACGTATATGGGACTACCGCGCAAGCTTCTTCTACCAAATGAAAAATGAATTTTCGTAATCGGATCACAATAATAATTGACAAAAATATCGATGAACACATTGAACACACATAAAAATAACAAAAATTACATACAGACGAACATATCAATAATATACCTACAAGAAGTTTTATGCTTGTCTTAAACTAAGCATCAGTGACCGCCAACGTGGTTTCCTGCGAGGTCGGTCCACAACCACCAATCTCATTCTGTGTGGTGACTACTTGACTACATGTATGGCTCATCGCACTCAAGAAGATCTAATCTACACAGATTACAGCAAGAATTTTGATCGCTTGGATCATGCTATACTTCTGCGTAAGCTTAGGCTATTGGTATCAATGGAAATCTCATCAGATGGTTCTCATCTTACGTGGCCAACAGATGTCAAACTGTTGTTCTTAATGGATACACATTGAGAACTATGATTACCCCCTCAGGGATTCCACAGGGATCGCTTTTAGGACCCTTGTTATCCAACATCATCATCAATGACGTCTCTTCATGTTTCTCTAACTCAACAGTTCTTTTGTTTGCGAACCACATGAAGATTCTAAGCGAAATCAGAACTTATGAAGATGCTGAAAGTCTTCGATATGATCTGGACATATTCCAAGAGCGTTGTACGGCCAACCGCTTGGATCTAAACGTCTCGATCTGTTATACATGTAGTTTCACTCGTAAACCAAAACCTATTCTTTACGATTACAAACTAGCCAACACTTCAATAGCCAGAGTTAATACGACTAGAGACTTAGGCGTCACTTTTCACTCGAAACTTCTTATTGACACACACATCGACAATATTATTAAAAAAGCTTCTAAGGCATTAGGTTTCATCTTGAACTTAACAGCCGATTTAAAAAAAAACTCAAAATTCTTTATTGTGCTTTTGTACGCAGTCATCTCGAATACTGCTCACCAGTATGGAATCCTATTTATAATACTTACGCCAATCGCATCGAAAACATTCAAAAGAAATTCTTAAGGTACTTTCAGTTTAGATCCAAAACCTATTTGCCTAATTATTACAGCCGCTGCGGGAAGTTTCACATTCTTCCACTAACGGAGCAGAGAAAAATTGTCGACATGGTATTCTGGTTCAATTTGGTTCAGCCGACTGTTCGGAATTGATAAGCAAAATTGGGCTGCGTGCTTCCATCCTTCACTTTAAGAAATCAAAGCCTACCCCAAATCCTCTCAGGAACTCTTTTCCTGCGTTACCTCGAACCAGCCCTCGCGGTACGCGCCTGTTCTTTCTGGGCCGGCCTCGGCGGCGCCGACCATCTTCAGGCTCCTATTGTGTGGAGACCTTTGCTTAGTACCTTTGCACCTTGCATCGTGCATGCGGCTGATGTGATCTGCCCATTCCATTTTATTAACAGTTAACTTTTAAATTTTTCCCAGCTTTTCATCTACAAGATCAGCTACTGAATCACATGACCGAGCACTTACAGTCATACACTATGTACAGCGGGGATGAAGATAATAAGCAAGGGGAGCTGATAGAAACCGATGCATACGTAAGTAGCTCGTCAGTCCTTGCATAGCATTTAGAAACTGCCTCCTTTGTGTGTTTTAGGAATAATAAACTTAACATTCCTTAAATGATGTATGACCATGTTGTGCTTGTGCATAATATGCAAAGGTTATATTCTATCTCGCCTTTCCGTGAATATCTAAAAGGTGACAATAGGATATCGCACTAAGATACACCGATATATACTTGAATTGTTATGTACAAAAACAACTGACGTGTCAAGAACAGAACTGAAGTGCCGGAGGGCAGACGCGCAGACCTTGTCGCTGTAATTTTGTGAACTAAGCTTTTTACTGTAATATTATATCATCATTTTTATTGCTGTTGCTTGTCATGTTCTGCGCATGAGCTTTGGATGACAATCAGGTCGAAACCTATATTGTGAACCTAGTCCTAATCCTGTGATTATTACCTGCTAGGGTAGTTGCCTTGTGAATAAATAAATAGAAACTCCTTCGAGGTTTTTGGGAAGTCAGTTAAAAATCAGGAACTATCAATCGTATGAACTTTCTAGTTTATCTCGTCATAAAATTTATATTGAGATTCAATACACACTTGCAATTGCAAACGTTTCGAAATTATAATATTTGACCTTTGAGATGAGCTTTGTACTGGGCCACAAAATTGTTGAAGGTGAGCGGGGTGAAAGGCGCTGAAAATCGTTAGTAATAATAGTTCTATGCTGAAAATAGATAACCTAGATAATATTTCTGTTACTTTCGTGTACAAGGATCCCAAAAAAGGTTAATTTATTAATAATAACAGCCTATTATCGTCCCACTGCAGGCCATAGCCGTCATCTCATACAGAGAAGGCACTAGCACCGATCACCACGTGCGCCCAAGACGGGTTGGCGATTTCAGACTAACATTAACTATAACTCCAGGTTTTCTTACGATTTTATCCCTTCACATCGGTGAAGGAAAAGGAATCGTAAGAAAACCAGGTCAGTCATGTCCAAAATAGCTTCGGGAAGTACGCACAAAATCAAAAGTCATTTATTCAAACTAGGCTGAGAATCAGCACTTTTTGAACGTCATAATTATAAAGACAGTCCCCCAAAACGCCCGCCCTTCACCACTTCCTAGTGCTTTAGCTGGGAAGAAGAAGTGGCGCAACAAACTCCCCAGCAGCACAGCTGTCTGTTCAGTTAGCACAACCTCATGTACGAGAGGCGAGGCCTCAACCACAGCACCATTACTTATTAAATACTATTTTCCAGGCAACAGACAACAGCCTCCTAATTGCACGCTCTGTCCGCGAACACAACGCGAGTCGTCCACACGAGTGTGATATCTGCCACAGGCGGTTCAAGAGAAAACAGCATGTCAAGGTGCATCGCCACGTGCATGACAAGCCCGTGTTCAAGGTGTGGTGCTCCATCTGCGGAGAAGGTACGTGCAATATTCAGCTGTAACTACAGGCGATAGAGTCGAGAATCACCCCTTAATTTTAAAGTGGAAACCGCCTGTAAATATTCTTGAAAGGTACTTACTCATAGGAAATAACTGAAATAAGTCTTATGTTATCTAGGTGCCGCATTTGTTTAAAAGCGACGATGGCCTCTCTATTATAGATCCCTTCGCTATGCTATGTTCAGTTTTGTTTGCCAAATTGTACCATAGAAAAAACTTGATCTCTCGTTTCGCCACCAACTATAGAAAAGATACCTACAAAAGAAAAAAACATGAGGCAGGCCGTGGCATAAAGTGTGACCAACCATCTGTTCGCGTAAAAACCTACATCCAATCAAGATATAACGTCAAAAATATTTAAAAAACGCAGGTTTCCAAACAAACGAGCACTGCGAGGGCCACCAGTGCATGTCAACATCGCTTGACATGGTTAGCACGCAACTTGAAGAGCTTCCCACGCAATTCGAAGAACTTCCGCCGCCGCCGTCTCCGCAGGTCATCACGCGACAGGCCAAGAAGGAAAACAAATATCCGCAGGAATTTGTAAGTGCATGCATTTTTGTTAAATTAACTCGTAACACCCGGTTTCGGTAACGAAAATCAACACAATTTGCTAACAAATGATCAAACACATTTCAACTCCGTTATTGGTTGACTAAATAAAATTATCAAAAGCAATTTTTCAGTTTGCAAAATTATTTACGATTTAGATATTTACAGACTGTAATGTTAAAAACGATTTTTTGACAGATAACTTTATGCTCGAATTATTTTACATCTAAACAACCTATAAATAATCCAGTACCGGTTAAACTAAGATTCCAAAAATACTGTAGACTGTATCTAATCCGAATATTTCAAACGAAATATTTAAATTTTTATTACATAAACATTTATAAACATAAACACAATTTTAACTATATCTAAAACTAATAATTCGCCTCTTAGGACCAAAAACCACCGATTCGAAACCACAAGGACCATTCTTAAACCCTTCAACTCATTCCAGGTGGACTTAACAGAGCTAGCAGTATTAGACAGCGTTCAATACGTGGAAGTGGAAGAGAGAGAGCTGCCCACCCCCCAACGAGTGTTTGTCTGCAAGTATTGTTCCAAACCGTTCAAGAGGAAAGACCATTACAAGATACATCTCCATATACATACTGGGGTCAAGTCATTCTTCTGCACTGAGTGTGGGAAAGGTAAGCATTTGCAAACATTAATAAGTACAGCATCAGTTCAATTCGAATACTAATCCAAAATATCATATTAAAGAGTAGTAGAAAACTGAAATATGCTGATAAAAATAAACGAAGGTATGCATTTAGTTTTAGGAAACAAACAAATGAACGAATATTTTTCCAGCGTCATCTACGCTACTTAGACTGATTAATGTGAAATATAAAAACAATATTTCAATGTCTGATGAATTCCATATTTGTTAAAGATTGGCCACACAAAGCAGTAGATAGGGATAAGTGGAATGAGGGAAGGGAGGCCTTTCTCCTGCAGTGGGACACAAACGGCTGACAGTAATAAAAATTATGTTGAATTACCGCAAATGTTTCCACAGGACAAAGATTGCTCAAGGCAAAGTAGTTTATTTGTCAGAAACACGATACATAACGTGTTCATACATTACGAAAAGGTCTACATGTTTCATCATTAACTGGTTTACATAAATGTTAATTACAAGATTTCAAATAAAAAAAGAAATCTGAAATAGTCAGATCGTCAAAAAATTGTCTCATTAATGAGTCTCTAAAAACATTACAACACTGTTTGTAGTCTACTTAAGCTTACACGAAGCTAGTTCTCCAATAAAAGCCTAATCGTGGTCTGGAATTAATAATATATTATTTGTTGTTTTGTTGAACAGGTTTCTACCGTAAGGATCACCTGCAGAAACACATGCTGGTCCACAACAAGGTGAAACCTAAGAAAGAGATGCCTGACCTGTATCCCATTAACAGAGTACCGAGTAAAGTGCCGAGGAAGAAGCAGGTGCTACCTGAGATCACAATACATGTAAGTGCCTCAACTAATTAGTTTTTTAACCTATATTTATTTATTGTTTATCGTTAATAATTATTACCAACACTGCAAGATTAATAATACATTATTTAGGAACAGTTCTAGTGTTGCAACAATTATAGACACAGGCAACCACAACATGAAATATATAAAACTTTAGCTAATTAAAAAAACAGTTTAAATAATTAAAATTTATATCAAAATTTGCGCTTAATAAAAGGACTAGTCGTGCTGTACATTAAGTTTGTAGAAGACCTAAAAGATCTCCCAAGATATATTTGAGAGAGACTATGTTAGTTTGAGACACTCGTAACTCTTGTTGGAGAAATACGTTTCGGTTTAAAATTATTACCAAAAGTCAAATCGAACCAGAAAAACAACGAGGCCAGTTAGTCACAATAGGGTTTCCTCCTCGAACGAAAAGATTAACAAAACGAACGAAATATTTAATTAAAATTGGCGAATTGTTTAAAAAATTTGATTTCTATACAATTTTGCCTCACGCCAATTGCGGTTATGTTAAAAATACTTTTTCACCTCACGACCTCGGAAAGATTCTGTTTGTCATTCGTTATCTCAGTGCAAAAGTGCATTTTATCCGCTAGCATGGAAATATTTAAAATTCGAACCTTTTTATTCAATCATTTTCTATACCGCCATCGCCAGCCCACTGAAAATGAAATGTAATACTTATTTCATGTCAGTGCGCCAACCTCATTTTTTGAATAGTCGCACTGGCCAGCACGTAGATTGCATGAAAAAAAAAACAAGGATCAGTGTTACCAATTGTAATATTTTTACTTTTAATTTACAAAATAAATAAACATGGTTTTAATATAATATTTAAGCTGTTTTCCTTGCACTTGAAACTTATTCTGCATCTCGTACCTTTGAAATCCTCGCTGCGCTCAGGATTCTACATTTGATCCACTCGCTTCGCTAGTGGTTCAATCCTAGAATCCTTCGCTGGCTCAGGTTTCAATAAAAGTACTCGCGCCAAGAAACAACTTTGCAGCCTTGCATAACATAGCTATTCCTTAATTGCAGGCGCCATCAAACACGAAACTCCGCGTGCCCCTGCAAATCAAAGTCCCCTACCAAATGGTGGTGTCTATGGACAACGGAGAACAACGCGCCGTCACCATAGACCCTCAGGCGTCATAGTTATCAATATTTGGTGATTTTGTAGATCATTGTCTCTTTGCATGATTGTGGTTTTCATTTTATTGATGTATTAATTGGCGGACGGTACTTGAGAAAAAGGTCCTATTTCACAATTTGAGGATGGGGCACTATTTGCCAGAGAAATTAAAAAAATTGTGATTTGAATGACATAATCTACCAGTAACATTTTTCGGATGTGGTGGAACCTTTGATCAACAATAGCACTAGGTTAAGAATTAGGAACAAAGACACATCGCTCAAGTGGACGCGGTTGCATATAACTTGATTATTTAAAAACTTAATACTCTAACATAAAGTTTACTATCGTTGGCAATATATTTACTACTTCGATTGAAAGTAAACATACTTTTAAAATTAACACAATAATATTTATGTAAAAATAAAACATAATTTCTAAGCAATAAGGTTTAAAAAACTATGATGCAAAATAAGACCACAAAATTATTTGTGGTCTTATTTTTCCGGCCGTTTTTGATGCGCTCATAGTACTATTCTTGATCGAAGGGTGACACTGACTAAGTACGAGTATCAATAGAATTAAAAAAAAATATTGAACTACCTATGTGTTGCTTAGAACCCAACTACATTGACAGGTTTTTCATTTGCATTGTGATACATTCCAGTAATTCCCGCTATTTGTCTTTAGCTCCTAAAGAAAATGTTGTGTTAACAAATTTTATCTATGTTTATACTTCACGTAACATAGGCAGCTGCAGCAATGGGTACCCTTCTCTTTTAATAAAATTTATTTTTACATACATTTGGGGTTGCCTGCTGGTCCCACTAAAGCATTAGGTATGTATGTTACTTGAAACTATTTTTAGTAATGATAATTTCTATTTTGTCTTATTTCATGTCTGCTCCATACAAAATAATTCATTAATAGGTAATTACTTAGCTTTCTTTTCATTTTAAAATATCTATTTGTATTAAGATATGAACATCAAATTTTGTATGGAACATTTATGGACTTTACTTTTAAAGACATTATTGTATTGTACAAAGTTATTTGAGATTAATGTGGAAAGAGCGAAAGTAGGTGACAAAAGATGTTGTTTAGAAGCATATTTAATAATAATTCTTACTATTATTTTTGAGGTGTATGTTCCATAGGCCGTTTGCTCATGTTTTTTCAATGACTAGCTCATATTTTTATCTTGAAAACATATCAAACTGGTGATAAAAGTCTTACAGCATAATATTTATACACGAGCTGTAAGAGATTATCACACAACGATGTAGTATAGACATGAGCAAGTTGGTAGGGCGACCGTCTGCCGTTTTTCTTCGTAATAAACTAGCTGTGAAACGCCAGCAAGCTTTAACTTTCTGACCTGACCGACTCTTTGACAAATCAAAAGTAACTCGTTTTGGTTTGAAATAGCCCACGGTGCGCCGGATGAACGCTAAGTACCGTCACTCTCGGTGGCTCTTTGTAGTACTTACTTCTACATAAAGTTATGCCTTTTTCCCATGGGGGTTAGGTTAGCAAAAACTACAAAACGCCACCTGCTACGATCCTTACATACTCCTTTCGTTTACGTTCTCTAGCGAAATAAAAAAAAAATCAACACTTTAACATACATACAATAAAAAATCGAATCCAAATAAATTTAAATGTTATGTAATAAAACAATTGCGGAACAGGTAAATTGGACTAAACGAAAAGAGAGTACGAGAAAACTTTCGGTTGGTAAATCTTTGTTACGTATTTGGTTATCGAACTAGGTAATCAATTGCAATCAGTTTTTAGGTTCGTGGCCACTTAATTACGTAGACTTTCAAATTAATATTATCTTATATAGATTACCTAAGTTATCCCAATAGAAAAACAGTCATGGTTAAAGATCAACTATCATTTGAATTTAAAACCTACAAATATAAAGAAGATGGTTTCCTGGATGCTAACGAACCGTAGGCTCGAAGAACTGCACGTCTCGACGGAATCGCAGGTGACAGAACGATCAAGTGTCGCGGGCCAGGAAGGACTTGCCAGTCTCGAACTCACAAGGATTCTATGCGGCTGGTAACAGCGACCAAACAGTTTGCAAGCCTCGGTAGATAGTCAGGTACCCGGAAAAACGGACGGTATCAGCACTTTTTAACTGGTTCTACACCTACGCGCCACGTGACAAACAAAATGGGGTATTACACCTGAGAAAAGGCTAAAACTTCCGTAAAGAGATTTCTCTCTTAACGGAAGTTACATACCAGGTTCGAAGAAATATTACCATAATTTGTGTAAAGATAAAAACTTGGTTGACTGTGAACCAATCGCGGCAATAAGATTAGGTACTCGTATTAGACATGAAAAAAACTACTCGATTCAAATAAGATTGGTAAGGCGGAAAGTTAAAAAATCAACCGGAAACCGTTTCTAATTTTCTATAACTGAAGTATTTTTACAATAATTAAAAGAGCTCTTCTTTACGGGGTCTTCTTTAAATTTGAAAGAATTTAGAATAATAATTGATGGCCAGTTATAAAAAAATAGGTTGCAATCGCAAAGGGCACGCTGCAGTTCATAGATCTGGTCATACACGCACGCCGGTTGCGCGTATCACGTCCTGGGGCCGTACCATGACGTGTTAACACCATCATGATTCCGTTGCGAAAAAGAGATAGTGCTATCAGTCATGTATAGCTCCGTCTCTCTTTTACGCTGGAACAATGATGGAATTAACACGTCATAGTACGGCCCCTGACCTTTAATATCAAGTTGATCCTTGTCACCTACTTTCCTATATGCATGCGCACTGGGTCCAAATACATAGTATATTGATCTCAATGATTAAGAATTGCATATCTCTTAAAATTCTTGTACGGATTCTTTTAGTATAACATTGAATGTTCTTCGGTAATAAACTTTGATCTATATTATTGTGATTTGTTGTGTATTAAGGATGATTAAATTGTTAGTTAGTAAGTGTGTCACTAATTGTGCCATGTAAACCAAATACTCGGATTTATTGCCAGATACAAGATTTTTTTAAGAGACCATGATTGTAACACAAAACTTTTTTCACAATTATGTCGTGTTTTAGCTACTTAGTGCAAAAAGTTGCCTAATTATTTGGTCAAATATCTTTTCAATGGGTCCAATACTCTCCAAATCATGTCTTATTTATTAACATCAACACTGTAACTGGCAATGTGATCGAAATTAGTTGTAAGTTCATATTTCTGTAAAGTTCCTCTATTTTGTCTTTTCACAGAAAATAAAGTTGTGATTCTAATCTAAGTATAATGTATGTGACATGGAAGTACAAAAATAAAGTATTTTGCACTCAAAATAATTTTATTATATATTTGACTAAAATATATATTGGTGGTTGCACAGTTCCCAGTATTTTCGTCAAAAATATTACGTATAAGGTAGATTTTTTTTGTATTTTAAATGGTTCATAATTCGATGGTACAAATAAAACTGCAATATCAAGTAAAATGTTATATTTAAGTTAAAATTCGAAAGCACGATGTCGGTAAAGGGAAGCTGGATATAATTATGTACTATTTATTATTATGAGTTGTCAAAAAATATTGTGGGTTAGGTTCCTATCATACAGACAATTGTCCAGCGTAGGCGAATGTCCATGGCGAAGAAAACCTTCGAAAAAGTCTTATAACGGAATCTTTCGCTGTGTTCTCGCGTCACCTACACTGGACAAGCGGGAAAATGAGATATTATCATAATAAGAAATTCTACTGTAAACAATTACTTAGACATTATACAATTAATTAAGTGATGATAAGTAAAGAAATATATTATATTTTGTTATTTATTCTCATTCTTAACGTGACTGTCTGTCTCATTTTGTAGCTTTATTAGATACCATAACGATCCGTCCAGAAAAACTCATAAAATCTGCACCTTTAAAAATATAATTCAACAAACAAAATGTTAAAAACGATTTTGTACTTTAATAACCTTTTCAAAAATTACGAGTACTAAACATCTAAGACTGAGCGTCAATTTTACTATAAAAATATGTTTTTTACGTACCTATGTGAACCACTACTCGTAGGTACTATGCTATCCTAATACACAAGTTATGAACAAACATTATATGGTATATAACAGCTATATTGCATAAACATTTACTTACATAAGGTACATCGAATCACATAAACGAACTGAACACCGATATGGACATCAAACGAACAACAATAATTATAAAAAAACAACCCTTAAAGGTGTACAACATTTAAAATTTATATTAAAACACAATAAATGTATAAAAATTTACATCACAGCAGAATATATTCTTTCGAATTCAGGCTCTGAACTCATCGAACTTACGCGTTATCCTGATGTCAGTACCTCGTACCTTCTACCATAATGATACCACTTCATTTTCATCATAATGTCCTCACGCTTTCCTTCGTCTTACAATACTGGCAATGTGAGAACTAATGTTAATATTATTGCTCTAACTGTTCTTACATCGAGAACTCCGAGTATTTAAAAAGTTATTTTTAATCGAAACTCTTAGCTCCTCAGACACAACTGCGGATTGCCGTAGTGGTGATAACGCATATTCAACATTCACTTTGCAATTAAATAACAAATTAAATCAGATTATTGTTTTTCATAACAAAATAAATAACTAGGTAATTTCAATTAATCTATGTCAGTTAAGTGTCCCTTTAGACGGCCCAATTTCTCATTGGTTTCCACTTGATCATGAAACCTTTTTACAAATTCTTCATCAATTTATTTACAAACATGACCACTGGGTTGTATGGAAGGGCGTGAAGCTGGGTCGTCTATAGGCAATTAATTAAGTTTGACCAGATTGGTAACATAATCGTACCGTTATTTTATACACATCACATGTGAAGGGCCAGTGCATCAAAATATAAAGATGTGGATCCCTATATTAATCAAAAATATGTACATTTTCTAACGCAAAATGACCGATACAGGCTTGTCTAGTTTGGGGCCTGTGAAAAATTTTATATTTTTGGCAATTAGGTTTTTATTATGATATTATTACAATATTTATAATATCATTGAGATGGTCTATTATGCACAACATATTCGTAGATCAATGTATCTACTTCTAATCGATATTGCTTCGAAGTGTGGATTGACTTATGTTCATAGTGCCAGAGTTACTAGTCATATTATCGATACGGTTCTAAATACAGGTCGCTTTAATATAATTGTACTAAAGAGGAGAGTTGATTCCTTACCTACCTGTTTCTATTAATAAACTTTTTCCGTAATTATTAAGCCTGTTTATACTCGACAATTGAATGAAATTGATGATGCTAGTTGTAAATTTGCCAGAAAAGGCCCAAACTAACGAAGAGACTTTCTAATTTATCAGGTTAGGCCATTCAAATATGCATCTTTGTGTAGGATAGAAAGCAGGCCATATAATCAGTCATTCCACGTCATCGTCATAGCAAATATTTACCTATACTGTTCCACAATTCCACATTATCTACCTATATTTACACGAACGCTTGAATCAACTCACCTCCACTATAGAAAAAGAAGTATTTCATTTAGAAGCGAAACCGAAATTTTTGGCTTTATAGCGCGATTTTGAACGCATATAAAGCGTATCACACATTCAATGTTTGAAAGTAACAAAACGCCAAGAATTTAGTGCTGAGCCAGACCTATCCGCATTCCCCGAAGCTTTAAACCTTTCTGTCGCTCAGAAACATCATCCACTTGAGCAAAAAACAAGTAGGTAGATGCCAACGGAATCGGTAAATCGAGTTTGCAAGGGATCGATATCAAAGGAAAATGCTAGTCCAGGCGCGAGGCGGGTAGGTCTGGCTGAACGTTTAGAACGCGTTCGGGCCAAGCTTCGCTTCTAATGAGAGCATTACTTCCTTATCTTTACCTCCACCTACAGTACCACTACTCAAGTCGAGCTGCGATGAGTGTAAGGAGATCGTTGGCGTTCTTATCGTCGGTGTGCGGTCAGGAGGGGTCGGGGGTGGGTGCGGGGACCGCGTGCGCGAGGGGGGGAGAGGTAGATGAGCTCTGTTGAGACATCTCGGCCTTCACTCGCCGCGCTATGTGCGAGCGTGTGTGCTTGCGGAGATGGTCCTTGCGGTAGAAGCCTGGTAAAAAGATGGTTAGTCTAGAGTGCTGAATTATCTAGTAAACTTAATCTATATCTACACGAGAGTCCCTGGAGTAATGTAATCGAAATTAATAATAAAAAGAGAAAACATTTGATTGTTTGTTACCCTTTCACGCTAAAACGGCCGAACTGATTTGGATGAAATTTGGCATATGGGTCGACCATGACCTGAGCTAGGGCATAGTATAGTTTTTACCCCGATATTCTTATGCGCGTGAAACCACGGGGCGCAGCTAGTATTAGATAATTTATTATTGTGTCTCACGTGTGGGATTTAGTTACTACTTTAAAACACTGTGTTATTCTTGACTTTATACTTCCGGAGAGTGTTTCCAACTAGAGTGCGCGCAAAAGTCTGCCGCGCGACCGAAATCGAAGGTAAATCGTTTGCCGCCATCTCGTCGTTTATGTCATGTGCCAAGAGTGTGCTGTATTCCGTGTTTTCCAAAGTAAATAATCACCATCATAGCGCCGAAAGTGATTAAAAGTGCGGGCAGGGATATAGTCTAGAAGGTCAAACACGCGCGCAGACTAGCTTGCGCGCACTTTAGATAGCAAGATCTTCAACCTACTGTCGGTTGTGTAAAAAAGGTTTGGATTTATTTTAAATTTTCTTCAATGAATTTGGCTGGCGTGGACAATGAGTCTACAATTAAATGATCTTTGTTACTGATCCAGTTTATGAACGAATACGGTCCTGGTCAGATGCTGTGAGCACCTGAGTAGGTACTTGGTTGTTTTACACTGTATTTGAATAAATGCTATTTTGTTCAACTCACCTTTCCCACACTCGTTGCACACATGCCTCTTTTCTCCCGAGTGTATGACGAAGTGCAGCGTGAGTTGCTCCTTCCTCTTGAACGCCTTCATACAGACGGAGCACACGTGCGGCCTGTCGGGGTTGTGCGACTGTTTGTGACGTGTGAGGTGGTCTTTACGCTTCAGAGCCGCGTTGCAGATGTCGCAAATAAACCTGGAGCAGTTTAATATAATTTATCAGGTTTAGAAAGGGTTTTAGTAGCAGCCAGTGATTTTTTAAACTAGGGTGACTATGATAGGAACCAATGATAAATCTATGATAGCTAACTATCTACCTATTTGTAAAAACAAACAAAATAGTAAGTCAGGCAGACCATATTTAGCTTTTCCGCTGTACCTATCTATTTGTTCAACTATATATACTTTTTTATACCCAAACCGAAACAGCAATATAATCGGATGAATGCAAGAGTATGTATGTGCAGTCAGCGTCACGATGTGGGTACCCCCCTTCAAAGTTAATTTTAATATAACCGGGGTACCCAATTGCTGCAGCCCACCGTACATACATGTTGCGTGGTTGTAATAGTGGTGGTGAAGTGAAGAACTAGCTCTTCTTCAACTAAGTTGTAAGTACTATAATACCTTCTCTCCATAGTGTGTCCCACTAGATGCTGCTCCAATAGCTCTCGCTCAGGATACGCCATGTGACATTCTGGACAGCAGTAAAGAGTGCTGCCATCTGAAAGCAAATGTTACTTCAGTTTCATAAAATAATCCTTTGGATATATGAAAACGGTTGAACAAAAAAAAAATAGTTTTAACATTCTCATAATTTTAAAACTGATTGTAACTTACTCAATAAAATTTATGAATGCTAACAATGTATGAAATTAACAAAAAAATAATGGTAATCGGGTAGGTAAGTACTGGCTTCGATCAATAATAAAATTATTGATCGAAGGGTACTTACTGGCAACCCCACGTCAGTAATCACACTGGTTGCGAGCAGCGCAGGACTGGTTGTTGTGACGATGCTTAGGAGAAGCCTACGTCCGGGCCTGTATGAAAGCAGTTCCCTTACCTAAAGCAGTAGTCAGTCGTATCTCTCCCGGTTTCGGTCGCGGTTTCTTCTCCTTCATGGATTTCTTTTTCTTCTTCCTCTTGGACATGACGACGGTGCTAGTGTTCTGATTCACCGTCTGGTTAACTATCGTCGATGTTTGTACCACCACGCTGTTTACTGCATTCGCTACGGGCATCTGGAACACAGAGACACATTTTAGCTACACGAGGAGTGAAGGACCATAAGATTCACTTTGTTTTCAATAAGTATCATGATTGATTAGTGATGACAGGAAAGTAATAATTAAACACAAAGTATTTCGTAGACCAACTATAAAGGTTTTTAAACACAAAAACCATGATTTAGAATAAGATTTAAAGGTTGATAGTTCCAAACAAAATACCAGAATAAACTTACAGATCACAGTAGGTACTCGTGAATATGAATAACTTTTACTAAGAGACCACGTCTGAAATGTGAAAAGAAAAAATAGCCCGTCCATACATTTTAATAGTGTACGCAGTTTCTATCTAGAACCGCCGATTTTATCCCGCTGCGAAAATAACAAAAGATTTCAAAGTTCTAACTTACCGTAGCAATATTAGGCATAGCATTCAACGCGTTAGCATTCACAGTGGCCACGATAGTGGGATGTTCTTCCCTCTTGCTCTCTACCACAGTCGCAGGCGTTGAGTACTTTAGGAGATGGTGGAGAGGCAGTGGCAAGGCGGATAGGTAGTCAGCCACGCCACCGCCCAGGGTCTGCCACGTTGAGCTGTCTGTCACGTCACCGATGCCTGACGCATACGATACTAACGTAGTGAATTATAAGTGCTGTGAGCATGATTGATGATATTATGATATGCAAGGAAAAAGGGGGTAACAGTCAGGAGAAGTAAGAAGTAATTGTTGGTTATGTCGGAATGGAGTTAATAGAGAAATAGGCACTATGCATATGTGCTAATCGACAGTGAGAAACCGGATGAATTCATGAAAAATATACATAATCACTTATGTGGGTACTATGCTTACTACAGGCTGATAAGGATAACACTGAGGTAAGCTTACTACAGGCTGATAACACTGAGGTAAAACTAAAATTATAAACAAAAATCATTAGTTCAAATATTCAACAATTAATAATGTTTTAAACTACCCATGTAATTGTGGGAAGTAAACTGGAACAAGAGAAATAGTTACATACTAATATATGTAGGTAAGCGTATGACACTCGAGAAGCTGAATCCACTTATACCTGAGCCGTACTTATAAGGCTACAACAAAGAATCATTGCGAGTTGACATTGAGGCCACTTTGAAATAATTTCAGCAAAGCTTGTAACTAATAACTATAGTTTCTGCCTGCCCCCATGGGAAAAAGGCGTGAGTTTATGTATGTATGTTATAGGTTGTGTCTATAAGTCTATAATATCTCTGAATTCAGGCTGATATCGTGGCAGAATTAGCCTGTTTCTCAGATAAAATAATCAGGACAGACTTTTTATGAAAATATTTTCCAGATGTTAATCGAAAATTATCCACAGGTGGTGGTATGGGCCATAGAACATGCATGCCAAAGGATCTTTGAATTTCCTCAAAAGTTTCGAAAATATGTACTTAAAATGCGATGGGTTTGATAGGTTCAATTGCAGGGTAAGTAACTTACTGATAAATTCAGCAGGCGCGGCGGTACCGATGCGGTGGTCATTGCGTCCTTCCTGCTTGATGGCTCGAGCCAGGGCTGCTGCTTCCTTTGGCTCGTGCAGCACTACTAGAAGTTGCTGTGTGCCTTGTTGTAGGGGCGCTTGCGCTACTGTAAATAAATAAAAGCGGATGTCAGACTCTACAAAAGCATAGGTACCTATAGGTCATGCAATGATGGAGACAATTTCTAAAATGTCTAAAAAATTTAATGGCTGTAAGTTTTTACAGTGATCACGGATCAAGAATTCACCTTATAAGTCAAAAATGTGTTCTGTTTAAAGATTCATTATCACAGAAGTCAGAAGAGAACAATTTTTCATTATTTTAACGTTAATTACTAGACTTGAACTTATATTGGTAGATATCAGGTATCATTTTTTTTTTATAAATATTAGTAAATGAAGTAGGTATCTACCATTGATTCCTTGATGCTGCTGCATCATAGTAGCCATAAGGTCATGGTGCAGTTCCTCTCGATACTCCCTCTTGTCCTGACGCTGTTCCGCCTTCAGATGCTGATGCACAGTCTCCGCCTGCACGTAGCTGGCCTGTCCGCCGTACGCTATGTTGCCCAGGTTCACTGACGAAGACGATATCGTCTGGTACTTCACGCCAGTGTTCACTGTTTGGGATGAGGGACAGTTAACAGGTTGGTGTTGACATTAGCAGAAAAAAAATGGAATTTAAGACTGACGTTTGACGCTAGAGATGTGTCTGATTTGATCGTGATTATTAAACCAAATTAGTTTAAGTAACCCTGGTTTAAGACTGACGTTTGACGCTAGAGATGTGTCTGATTTGATCGTGATTATTAAACCAAATTAGTTTAAGTAACCCTGGTTCACTGTGATTAATTAGCCTAAATGATGACTCACCTGTATGTATGGGTGCTAGCCCAGCAAGCGCCATGGTACCAGGCTGTGCACTGCTGACGACCACCACACTCTCCGCCTGCCTGAACTTGACACCATCCACGGCCACTGTTCCCGTGCCCGGAGCCACCGCGAATTGCACCCCGCCACCACTGCCCGACGCATGGTAGCGCGTCTCTTGCAGCACTCCTCCAGAACTACTGCCTCCACCTTCATATCCAAACTTTGCAGCGAACTGGTGGATAGTAGGGATCGCCGCCGCCGTCGGAATGTGACCAGTGAACGGAGCAAAGTTCATCGTCGTTTACTGAATCTGTAACCGCGGCAGACATTCTAGTTACGCGAATAGTGTTACGTCAGCAGGGGTCGCAAGGTCGCACGCGAGTTATATAAAAATCAGCACTCGTCCTGTGGAGCAGGTGGAGTACACGGTGCGAACCACAACAAAGTGAATCAAAGGGTGCGGCCCCTAGTAGGGCGCTCACTCAACCCCCGCCATTCTGCCTCACCCCAGTCATTTCTAACGCTTTATTTTTACCGGCCCGCTGTCTCACACCATCGATCTTAGAACGCGCACTGAGACGCCGCGACACGAGAAGACACAAAAGAGTGGAAACATAATGGAATGGTTACCTGTCTTGTGTCCAGAAAGTGGGTTTTCATTGCGTTTTAATTGTTCGTCGTTGATGAAATAAGTAAGTGGTGTATGTTCGGCATGCGCGGACAGGTTGCGCGGCGCGCGGCCGGGCGGGGCGGCTGCGCGGCTCGCGGCAGTCCCGCGGCGGACTGGGGACGGGGGCCTCGCACGACACAAGCACAGGAACCACTCAAAGGAGCAACCCTCTGTTTCAAGATCACAGCAAGTTCAAGGTCAGATGTTGGGAACGTAGCATCTTTCAAGAATATTTGGTTCAAACTAGGAGAAGGAAGGAAGTAGAAAACCTCAAAGTAAATAAAAAAAACCGATGTCCTGAGGTAAGTAACCTGGGTAGGTACCTATCTTCTCTTTTCTTTGTTTATAAACATGTCTAGGGACTGTAAAAATGTAAATGAGTTTGTTGTCCGCCCCATTGACTGAACATACCTAAATATTTAGGTAGAAACAGGTAAACTGTGTTGCCGGTGTGTTTTTTTGCCGTCTCATCTTGGACAGCGGTAGTGGTGGCTTTGCGTCGGGAGCTGTGATGCTGTTGCAGAGACTACCTAAGTATCTTTACACAAATACTTATAAACTGAAATGTTGTTTGACGAAAGTAAACTGTGACTAAATCTAGGTATGTCTAGAAGAGCACATGCTGATGCCGTAAGTAATGTTTTTTATTATTCATGACGAATCAATTCTCTCACCCTAATTGACACTAATTAGGAAGCAAAAAGGAGAGGCTTTTGCCCAGCAGTGGTACATAACATAGACTCATTAAAAATAAATAATAATTATCTTCTCTATGAACGTGTTAATACATTTATTTACACTCTTAAGAAATCTTAAATACAATATACGATCTAACACTAAAATATATACAGCGTGGCAGGACATCGACGCACACCCACGGATTCAGTTCAGCTCATGATCCTGAACCCCGCTACGTTGAAATTCTTCGTCGATTTATTTTTTTGTTAATTAGCTCTGCCATTCATTTTGACCGTGCGTGTATTACACTTTTCTATGAAACAGCTGTTTTTGTTTGATAACCGACGAAAAAGATTTCTAAGCTATGGGGTATAGAGTTATGTGCTGATTTAATGGCTTCAGTTTGCGCGTTGATGTCCCTGCCACCCTGTATATTATGTACCTAGAAGTAAATAAAGCAAAAAATAAAATATTAATTTAAAAAGCCATTCCATTTTATTTTATTTTAAAACTGAAATGGGTCCCGCCTGCTTCCAACTTTTTGGGCTTGTTTTTAGCTTTTCAGTTTTTATTAGCTTGAGTTTTTTACCGAAGTCGTTTTTTCGTTTTTTTGATTAATATTTTTTTATTTCCAGCTTTTTAGTTTACAAAAATGTGAAAGATTTCGCAGACGATTTAGTTCTTGCAATGAGTTTTGATCGTGAGGGTTATTTAAAAGATTTTTTGGATGAAGTGCACAAAAAGTCAAGCCTTCGAGCGTCCTAACTCTGCTCAAAGCAACATAGGCTTGACCTTTTATTTTAGCACTTTTCATTCCAAATTACATGTACCTAAACATACAAGTTGCATAAATGTTTGCAAGCTATTTATGAAACCCTTTATTTTGATACCCCACTCGATAGGTTTTGAGAAAAAAATACATTTTTCAAGACACAGTATGGCGCCAAACATCGATCATTTTTTTATTTCTTCAATTTCTATGTACCCAGTGTCACTCTCACAATTAAGACGAATCTAACGGCACCTCTCAAGCTGAAATCGATCAAGCCGTTTAGGCTACAGAGCGTGCCAAAGAAATATACATACATACATACACTCGAAAAACATAACCCTCCTTCTGGCGCAGTCGGGTAAAAAGGGGAAGAATTCATTGAGCATCCAAAAATTTATCCGCATCGCTGTCAGTGGAAAAAGTGCCCAAAAGGTTGGCAGCCTTGCCACGTTGGACGCCAATACTGATTCTTTGACCTAAAAATAGACCAGCCCTCTGCCATCTGGTGACGTGAAGAGTCACCCAACCGCTTAGCGACGCGCGACGTCCAGAATCTATGAATTATACCTAAATAATTAGTGCTTTAATTACTTCCACATATTATAAGTAGCTACATTTTATTTTGTGATCTGATTCAGGGGCTAGGCAATGCCCCAAACTAAAACTTACCCCTAAAAAAGTCATGGTCATTGTTTGGTGGTCTAGTGCCGGTATCTATAATTCATCACAGCTTCTTACCAAATGGCACCAGCATTACTGCGGATGTGTACTGTGAGGAACTGAACACAATGATGGAGAAGCTCGCAAATCTCCGGCTAGGCTTGGTTAATCGCTCGTCCCCGCTGCTCCTGCACGGCAACGCTCGACCTCATACGGCACAATAGACGGTCTCTAAGCTACAAGAGCTTGAGTTGAAAGTTTTGCGTCATCCACATGCAGCATGGGTGCACATTTTGATTGATAGAAAAAAATTATATAAAAATTACTAACTTTCTGTATAATAAACGACAATTTCATAGGTAAAGACCTAATATACCTATAGGTAGCCGATGCTAACTGGTTAAAGCTAGGTTCACATTGTTGTGTAGCGGTGAGACGCGCCAGAAGGATAACAGCTTCATACATTGTATGTGCGCTTGTGCCACGAATCATTGATTGCGTTAAAACACCTGTCTCTGTCATCTTCAAACGATTGACAGAAATAGAACGATAGTTTTATCTATGGTGCAAGCAGGACTTAGTATCGTAAGATTATAGGTTAGATTCATAGTCCTGTTGCATTGTGTTGTGACGATTTGTGCTTAGGTGAAATACAGATCAGCATCATACAGCTTTCTGTTGGTCAGACGATTAGTGTGAAAGGAAAAACAATACTTTTCAAAATCAGTGATTTTATTCTTTAATCTTATCTTACGGTGTCTTCTTAATAAATAAAAGTTTCATACAAAAGTTTACACTTATAACTCCGGACAGAAGTTAATGGTCTATTCGCTATGTCTTAATCTTATAATACTTGCAACTAATTTCATTTTAAACCAAATAAAAAAAAATACGCTTCTAAATTGGTTAACTGCTAAAGTTATCTTGAATTATAACATAAGATAAGAAGTAAAGTTTTCGACCGAAGTACGCACAATATGCCTAAAAAGATTTACAAAAAAATAAAAAACGTTTTGAGATTTAGAATGACGAACCGAACTAGACTACGCAACGTAAGTATATTAAATAGAGACATAAATCATCAAAATGTACAAAAATACTTTTTATTATATTAATTACACAATCAGAAAATCAATGCAAGAATTAGACTACACGAAATTAATTAAAATAGTCTCGATTTAGCTACCAGAAATAGGGAACTTCGAATTTTATAATCACCATGATATTGTTTAAAACAAAGTAGAATGTCCAGAAAAGACTTGCAAAACTTAATTAATGTTCATAGAGCACCTGGAACTCGCAATAGCAGCGTTCTAAGCTAAGACATACAAAACATGCCTCAGTGTAGTGATGCATTACAAAAACTTAATACTAAGTACAAAAATATAATTGGAAAATAATTTACACCTACTTTAAAGCTGACAATATTAATATCGTGTGGTGGAAAAGCCTAAATTTAAAATAATTTTATATTATGACTCGCGCACATGTTTGATACAATTTCAATTTTCTTGAATGGAACAAAAGAGAACAAATTGGAGAGACAGCCAAAAGTATAAACCAATAGAAGACTTAGGAAGGTTCAGAAAGGCCCTTGTCGACATCGGAACACTAAAGGCAATTTTTTTTTTTTTTTTTTACTATTGGTTAATAATCATAAAAATCAAAATATAATCTCCCACACACTTGCAATGGACTTAGTCAGCTCAACAAGTCCGTTCGATTGTGTCGCTAAGATTAAACGGTAGGCCGGCAAACTTCACAAATAATATTACGAAAAAAATATATAGATTTTCTTAAAAAATTGCACCACAAGAAAATGACAAACAATTTCCAAATGTGACGGATCGTCTTTACGAAGAAAATAGGTAGGTATGTACTATTTATTTTCAACCAGTATAATCCCAGCACACTCCACAACGGACCATAAGTAAATATCACAATTCGATGGAAATATAAAAAGTTTGTATACAAAATAAGCACATGAAAGGTATTGAGAATGCGAAAGAAAGCGGGTAATGGTATAAATATCACAGTGACGATGATATTTACAATGATTCGTTATGACCGCGCAACGTATTTTGTTGAAATCAAACAAGAGACCAGAGCGGCAATTCTCGTATTTTGAAGAACGTTCGCATTCTAATCTCAGTCTCAATCTGTCAAAAATTGTATGGCGTTTACCTACATTTTTGACATTTGACTGTCGCTGAGATGAGATTGCGACTTGATTTTGAACGTTTTTAATTACGGGAATTGGCCATCAGGCATTTGAGAACATCTTGTGTAGTATTGAAACTTCTTGAACAATTATTATACTGTTAACTGTAGGTTAAACAAAACATTGATAACCTGGAATATATCTAGTAACTATGCTATGATAAGTCTTGTAGTCTCCTATGGAAACTTGATCAAATATAGTTCCTTTGGTGAAGGTACAGTGTAATGTAAGAATATTATCAAGGTAACCAGTATCTGCGTACATATGGTGACACGACTTTAGAATCTGTTTGCAGTAGTTGAAGCTACAGACGTTTATGGATTATGGAAACTAATAACTATATCTTCATTATGTAACAACTGGACTATACCTACCACAAGTATGTACTTATTTCGATGAATCACTTGCCGAATGGAGTCACGATTGATTTTTCATAAGAGCAAAAAACTCAGCGCTTTTTTTTAGATTGTGCAACGCTTTTTAATGGGAGAAATGTCATGGTATTTCACTATCAAAACAAATTACGTGATATGTATCCACATTATAAAAACATTATGCTTGAAGCTTCATTACATGTCCTTCAACAAAACTTAGCTGGTTCGAGTTTTGCATCTAACCTAATTTTCCCTTATAAAGAACGCATGTCTTTAGACGACTCTTACACTAGTCTCTTCACGGAGCTAAATATTTACCACGTGAGGTAAATTTCTATAGACTCATACAAGGCCACGACATCGTAGAGTTAGAAATGTGGCGATATTTGATACAAATGCGATAAAACTGGAAATATATTGAGAATTTGAATATTAATTATTCAAATTATAAATAAGGTACTATATTAAACGTCAAGACTCGCGATAGTTGTGGTCATAAAACGTGCGAGTAGGACAGTGAATGTTTAGCACGTGATTTCTCAAAAATTATATACTCAGTCTCGTGTCATCTCGCTCTCTCGTTTTATGATCGCGACTGCGACGAACGTTGGCGTATACTAGTCAAATTATGATAAGTCTAAAACGACTTTAGTTCAGGAAAAAACACATTTTTAGTTTAATCGTCCGCATCGAATATCGCAACATTTCTCAGTTTTTACATTAACTTTTAACAAACAACTTTTTAGTTATAATTCGGCAGTGCATTTTGGGCTTATATTTCAAATTACGACTGTCTTACCCTGTAATTGTTAAGTAACTGACGTATTCTTTGATGGCTCCATACAAATCACAACCAGCAACAATCATTATCGTTCTTAATTTAATCCCAATAGTTTTTACACTCATGCATACATTTTTTTAAATTTAGTTAAAATACAGACAAAGGTCAGTGCTGTTTTTTAATTATTTTCTGGCTTGGATATGTTAATTTTGGGCAGTTTGGCCTGAGTTCGGAACATGCTAGCTTAGAGTCCCGCTCGAATTATCAGTTTTCAACGCAACACTATGTAATTTTCACAGTTTTTTCATCTAAACTAGTGCTTTAGTGCTACTACAGGAGCGAAACACTTTCTAAAGCTCGTGACTCATGCATCTGTCATAAAATTATACTAACAAAGCGAGCACGTCCGAACAGACAGACAAACTTATATACATAGCCATCGTCTTAATTATTGTCATGAGTTTACTCTGCAATGACCTGAGAATCCTGAGATGGACGAGGAGACATCACTGCACAAGCTCTTGGTGACGTCACAGATTCCGTCGACTTCATAATTGCTTTGCCACCCTAAGGCCGTTTGTCCACCGCCACGCCAACGAGAACGAGATGATGGCGACGAAATAGCGATACATACATTTACTTAATGTACCGCGTATCCACCACACGTCCGTCAACGGGAACGTCACGTTCGGTTCAAATAATCCCGTTTCTCGTTGACGGTAGCGGTGGACAAACGCTGTAAGGTTGAATGTAACTTACACGTCATAAAACGTCACAGATATTTTGCTTTTCGTCTTTCTGCAGTTCCAATTTACTGGGGGTTTTCGTCAAAAGGGGTAATGCAATTACGAGGTTGACTGTACCATCGAGAAAGCGCGAGAGTGTGGTAACAAAGAGTTTACTATAGATGATAGAAGAGTGACTAGATAAGGCCTCTAGTCTTAACCTACATGCACCGCATTCCCGTACTATCCACGTTGTACTGTGTGGTTTAACTTGTGCATAAAAAGATCATAGAAACCAGGAAGATTCATGTTGCTTCAGATTTGAAGCGCACATACCATTACGTACCACATCGCACGTAACACTACATCATATTGAATTTAATTTGAGCATACAATACTCCTCACTGATCTTGGTGTCTGTGAAGTTAGCAGCGGATTGGATGTGTGCATTTTAAACAGACTAAGTAAAGAAGGAAGAAACGCTAATAATTGGCATGTTTTTTTTATGTATGACACCAGTTTTTCGAGATTTCCATTAATTTCCGAAAAAAAATGGCAGAACATGACCAACAGCAGCTAACTTCAGACACATCCGTGACGATTGTAAATAGGGCGACAAATCAAGCTTAACATTTCCAAAATAAGCTGACCTCGTATAATATGCTTTCTGTACAATGAGAGGTCAGATTATTCTAGAAATGTAAAGCATTTGTCCTCGTACTTACGCAGATACATTAAAAACCTTACTTTCCTGATCTCAATCTTCCTTATTTCTACAACCTTTCACGAAGGCGTCGTGTGTTTCGTGCGTGTCCTGCACGCTATGACGTCACGAGTGTTGTGCGAGCAACGCATCGAGCGTGCTCTGTGCGTTGTCTACGGCTTGTTGCTGGCTGGCGGCCAGAGAAGATACCACGTGCTGCGGGATGTTGATCTCCACAGGCATTTGGGAGTTGGAGCTTGTCGGTATCTGCGGCAAGACAAAATATTATGAGTAAATTGGTAAGTAATTATAATAACTGAAAACCCGTAAAGGAATCGTTATCAATATGAACCACTTTTACAGTGACACCAGAGATGAATTCGCGAAAACAAAATTGCGTATCCATACATTTGGTTGATTCATATGAACATAAATGTATGGATTAGCAGATTTTTTTGTTTATATGAATTTGTTGAGAGGATTGAGGAGCGGTAAGATAGGATCTTTAAGTGGGCAAGTGACTTGGCAGGGCCGCGGCCCAAAGGCTGAACATAACATTCCAGCAATGATAGCCTCATTGTGGGTTAATTTCCTGCAGGAAACAAATATGTCTCCGTGTTTGTGCATTTGGGATTTGGTCTTGTAAACACTACAATACATTAAAACTCTTGGTTTGGGTTTCAACTATTTCTAAAAATGCTGAAAGGCCTGCATTGTTGTGATACTCCTGTAAGTCTACTGCTAGACGCAGTATATTCAAAGCCGTGCTTCCAATTAATGTTATTTCCACATGCAAAAATATCAACTTTATACTGGTGTAAATTAAGAGGAGTCTAACAAAAATGCGCGTAGATGCATGATTTCCTCGTTGAAATTTCGTTGGTTGGTATAAATAACAATTACTTTGTAAAATTGTTCGTTTTCTCTTCTACAATAATAATAAAGGCATTTTTGAATTATTGATTTCGCATTGATCGTTTTCCTGATGCATGTTTAGGCAAAAACTGACGGAGAGCTGATTTGAGAGCTCTAGAGAGAATTTTAGAATTTGAATTAATTTATCTCATTTGCAGATTCTGTTGAATATTATTACAAAATATATCATATACTTTTATTATGATAGAATATTTTTTGTTATATGCCTTTTATATAAAGAAAAACGACTGCATCTAATTCATTTTTTCACTCGGGCCTACACTAGCACAAATTCGGTGCTCTGGCCGCCCTGTTACGAATAAAGTCGATGGCATTTTTGAAAAAGTGGAGCTAGATTTACGCACGGCATAGTTACGACATAACTGCAGAGTTCATTTAAAAAGTCTGAGTACAAAAAAGCTCGATATTTGGCTGCCAGAGTTTCATTTAAAACCGCGTAAGAAAGTAATGTACAGACTTATATTTTTTTAAATTATAGGTATACATTTTTTTTTTCTTAGTAATCCAAAGGTAACAGCAAACAACGGGCTTAATCAATACGATTTCAGTGGCCTTTATTATTCTCTTATAAAATATCACGCGATACAATGTTTTTGACTACTTACAACTTAAAGTAACTCACCAATGCAACCAATGTTCATATTATTTATTAGTAGTCAATCTCAATGAGTATGTAACATGATTTTCAGACCACTATTTAAGATGACTGTGTAAGAGTTATAATATTTATGTATCCTTTCAATTATTTTAAGTATCAACATTTTAAGATTATTGAGAAATGAAAAGTGTTAAAACAAACTTTATTATACAACATGTCACATATCTAAAGTTCCTACGAAAACTTATACTGCGGTGGCTCAAGATCGTTTAGTCACCACACTCGCAACATCGTGGTGCGAGGGAGTGTGGAGATGTCTCTCCGCACACTCGGTACGTAAAAAAACACCTATACTCTAAAGGTTTGGGTAGTTAAAAAAAGGTAAACAAATCGTAAAAAGAGTTTTTTATAGTTGACGCTTTCTTGTTTAAAAATACGTTATAACAAAATTTAATTTATTTTCGATCACAGGATAGTTTCCTATTTTATTATAGTATGTTAAACTTTATCATTTATTCTTAAACTACTCTTCGTAGATGTAACTGCTTAAGCGCCATTTTTTAGTTAGATTTATTATAATGATATAATATTTTGTAGTCTGTCTATTGTAAAGAGCCCAAAAAGACAGGTTCCCCAAACCTTTTAGAAAATACACGAATTAGATAACGTTGCTAAATTGAAGAGTACAACAAAATGGTGTCACAGTATTGCGCCTGCCACCATATCACTGTGATCTCAAACCAATTGAGTTAATATGGGCTCAAGTTAAAGGTTTTGTAGCCGAGAAAAATATTTTTTTTTAAATGGCTGACCTAAACATTCTTTTGCCAGAGGCTTTAGCTAATGTTACTGCTGAGAATTGGAAAAATTGCGAGGGTCATGTAATAAAAGAAGAACAGAAAATGTTTAAATTAGACAAAATAATTAATTGATGATACCACTGAACGCTTTATTATTAATGTGACAGATAGTTCATCAGATTCAGATTCAGAATAGAGGCTATTAATATATGACTCTGATGATTTTAACATCTGAAATAAAAGGTTTAGCATCGAGTCACGTGGTTTTTTTTGTTTACACTTTTTTAACTACCTCAACCTTTGGAGTATAAGTTAGCGCAGCGCCCAAATGTAAGAGGTCTCTTAAGCTGTTTGAAATGACTAGTACTACTGAACAAGTTATCATTTTTTATAAAGTTGTAGCGATAGTTGAATTGTATGTTCCCACAGCTGGGAGCCTGGGACACAGCCCTCCTCTCGGTGAGCGGGAGTGGGCCGTAATCCACCACGCGAGCCCAGTGCGGGTTGGCTGTCACATGTCTTCGAAATTTTGGTTCTATGACATGCCGGTTTCCTTACGATGTTTTCCTTCAACATTTTGAGACCAGTGGTGATGAAATAATTTGGCCACCACTGCCAAGGTATTAAAGTTACTAAAATAAGACTACGAGCCTTTCACTGCCCCACTGCAGGGCAAATGCCTCCTCTCATACAGATAAAGCGTGAACATTGATCAGCACGCCTGCTCAAGTGCGGGTTGGTATTAAAGTACTTTTTTTTCAAATACGCATATTTGTTTACATTTTTGGAAACACAATTGCAAACGCAGTGTAGACCTCTGAGCTCATTCCTCGGCCACTTTCATCCATTCAATCAATCAATCTGTCTATCCTTTTCCAACTAATTATCCTTATAAATCAGGTGATACTAACGTGTATAGTAATCTCGGGCATAAGGTTGTTATTCCCGCTGGAAGGTTGCGCGGGCGCAGGCGAGCTGTCTCCAGCTGCTTCATCGCGAGCTCGCTTGCTTTCGTGCGACCTCGTGTGTTTACGGAGGTGGTCTTTACGGTAGAAACCTGTAAGAGTAAGACGTTGGTTATTATGGTGTGTCAGAATATTAATACTCACAAAAATAAACATAGTTAACACAAAATGGTTGTTAGTATTTTACTTGGGTTACACAAAATAATGACGTAGTCATCATCATCACCATCATTCAGCCGAAAGTGGTCTATTGCTGGACATAGGTCTACCCGAAGCATCGCTACAACGACCGTTCCTGATCTTTCTGCATCCAGCGGATTCCTGTGACCTTCAAAAGGTCAGGCATGACGTAGTATAAATGAATTAGGGCACTAACTTCATTCGAAATTAGCTTCTGATATAATTATAATTATTGCTGACTTCAGGCGTCACGAAAAATTATTTATTTCTTATCTAAAAATAGTGGGTATTCTAATGAACAGTAAATTAGTCATATTTTTAGTTTTCATCTTTGAAATGGTTCAAAATCGTAATCATATATAAATAATTTGTTTAATTTTACCAGCCTAGATTTTAGACGATGTCCAGTTTTCAAATGTTGATGGTGTTTTCAATATATTCAGCAAAACATTTTTTTTATTGATAATTTTATAGTAATTTTTTGTGTAGGTATTGATAGTTTTATAAAAAAAAGTAAAAGAAAAATACATATTTCAATTACAACAAATGTATACAGGGTTATTGGTAAAACACCATCAACCTCTTAAGGGGTCATTGTACTCATCATTATGAACAACTTTTACTATGGGAACCAATATGAAATCGCGAAAAAAAAATCAGCTGTTCCCTACATTTAGACCAGCTGTTTTACCAATAACCCTGTAGATACAGGTGGATTTTTGAGACGAGGCAGTAAGTAGATCTCATCAGCGGGCGTTCGTATTTTTGAAGATACACGAAGAGTGCCGAAGCGCATATTTTTGGTTGGACATCTGTACGTAGGTTACCTTGGTAAAAATTATTAATTAATTATAAAATAACTAGCTAAACTTTCAAAATATTTTCATTTATCTATCGAGAAAACGTCGACGAATATTTCGTAAAATAATATAACATTAGGTTTAATCAATTATTACTAAGTTTACATCCATGAATAGTGTAGTTCACCCTAACTGAATCAGTTTGACAGTGCGAGCGGGATAAAGTGATACATGACGCGGGGAAGTGGGGGCAAAATTATGAAGTTGAGCTGAAATATTACAAGCCCCAAGTGCTCTATGTTGTGGTGCTTGTTTGTAAAGTGTTGAAGGGTGGGCGTTCTGAGGGACTGTCTTAGTAAATTTGACGTTCAAAAAGAGTTGATTCTCAGCCTAGTTTGAATAAATTACTTTTAATTTTGACGAGCTCAAATGATGATACATTACTTTATTATTTCTGTGTTTCGTAACCCTTTCGTAAAAAGTGACTATAGTTTTTCAAATCAATATCAAGGCAGGAGCACCATTACCTTCTTTAAAAGCTCAACTGTCGCTGATGAGACAGAATTGCTTTTCTATTGTTACCGAACTTAATCAGTTCGATCGACAGATGACGGGATAAAGGAGCACATGCAACCTGTTGATGACTGTCCCGCATGAATATCGAAGCCAGCACAGATGTGTACAAGGGACATTAAATCACTTATTTTTTAATTAACCTATACTCTTTCCACCGGCACCGTCTGCTATTATGGCCGCCCCGCCTTCCCCCGCACAATTTCTTCTGCGAAAAGCTCTCGACGACTGACTATTTACCTTTCCCGCACTCGGTGCACATCTCAGTCTTGACCCCGGAGTGTATGACGGTGTGCAGGTTGAGGTGCTCGCGTCGCTTGAAGCCTTTGCGACACACGCCGCACACGTAAGGTCGCTCCGGATTGTGGCCCAGCTTGTGGCGCTCTAAGTGCTCTTTGCGCTTTAAACTGGACAAAGGAAAAACCCCATTAAAAAAACAAATAAATCATTGAAAAGATCAATTGGTTGGTATGATGCAGCAATCTCGCTACATACCGAGGCTATCACAAATGCGGAAACTAAATATGTTAATAACGAAATCCTGTTGGTTGTTTCCAACACATCTCTCCTCTTGTCTCATCTCCGCTTTGGTGGAGTCCAGGCGTTACACAAAAGGAACGAGACAGATGGGGTTCCACTACGATAGCCGATTGTTTTACAAGCATTAGGCGCTATTTCCACAGATGAGAGAATCAAGGCGATGAAAGTCTCGCGCGCCGTTCCAAAGCATTTATCTCCACGTGGTGATATCATCGCGGCGATAATTTGGTGGCAGGGCGTGAATATTGCCGCGATATTCTCACCCGTGGAGATGGCGCCTAAGTTGTGCGCCGAAAACAATACCACCTTCTCACCTCAGTAACTAAATAAATAAAATAAAAAAGTAAACTCTTTTATTATTATTATTATCTTTGTTTTCTCTTGTATCTTTGTAAACCTACCTTTTAATGCATGCCATCACTATTGCCGTCATAAGAAAGCAGGCTGTAAACACGTCAACGTTGATTAAAAGATAATTAAGTTTTATCTAAAATGAAGGCCCGCGATTTACGCGCGAATGGTTTTAGTTAGTGATTTTATTTTGAACCATAATTGACACAAAAAGCCGTAATTGTGCAGTTAAGGCTTTTCAGATTCAAAAACCGTAATTTATGACGTAGTTAAGGCTGAAATCCTTAGGATATCTCTAATATAATATGAGTTCGTGCTTTGTGTGTAAGACCATAAGATAGCATTTTCTTTGCTGATTCCGAATATGTTAACAACAAATTTTTGCCAAAATTGTCAGTTACGGGCTTCTTTCTTGTGACGGCAGTACAACGTATCTCATCTTTGTCTACTCTTTATTATGTTCCCTGTAAAATGAGAGGTCTGGCTCTTGTGATACAGGAACTCCTAGTACAAGAGCCAGGGCTACACTGATGTTACGGGAAAGTCCGAAAGGATTACCGTGGCCCCTTGGACAGGCGAAGGAATACGGGTGGGTTTTAGTCAGTGAGAGTCTGACACGCCCTCCCGCTCCGCCCAGAGGGGCAGAAGTTATTGGAAGATTCCACAATCTCCAAAAAAAGGGCTACACTGATGTTTGTCTTGAAGTGAAAATTATGTACTAAAGCCAAAATGCTACAAAAAAAAAATAAGGAATAAAATTAGAAAATAAAGACTTACCCAGCGCCACAGATCCCACAAATGAACCGCCTCTCAATCTTATGCACGATCAGGTGTATCTCCAGCTGCTCTTTTTCTGGATACGCCATTTGGCATTCGGGACAGCAGAATATAGGCGAGCCGTCGAGCGCGGTCGCGATCACGACTTGTCCGGGCTTTGGTCGCGCGGGCTTTGGCGGTTTCTTCTTGTATTTTTTCTTCTTTTTACTCTGTATCCTAAGAGTGCCGTCTGCAAGAGAAGAGGGTGATGAGTCACTAATAATTATTCTGTTTAAGAGTCTCGCAGTCATAAAGTATAATCTTTAACATTTTTGGATATTTTGTCGCATAAGTACACACAGATAGATTTACCGTACCTAAGGAAGACACTTACTATACTATAGTTAAAGCATAATTGTATCATCGCATTGACGCCAAAGAGAGGTTTAAACTCAATCGGACTTATTACTTAACAACATATAACTATGGACCAGTTTGAAGTCTTCTCAGTAATTGTTTGTATATAGAACTTTAATCTGGTCGAAATATACTTCTTGATACAAAACGGACAATTTAGTCCTAGTACGAAAACCATTCTTTGTAATAAAGAATTAATCGGAATAAGGTTCCAAATACAGAAACTGGCTATACAACATCTAACATAATTAACGCAAGACCTCATACACCCCAATTAGAGTATTGAGTTAAAAGCATAATACAATGACCAAAACCATTTTTTTAAAGCTATTATTATTAACAAAATCGTATTGAGCCTAGCATTACTTTATGCATTTAAAATTGAGTGTTATTGCCTTGAAATAAGATTTAATTTTCTTTGGCTCAATCGGCAAAATACATAAAATTAAAAAAAAAATACCTATATTAATAGTTAATGAAATCAATTCAGTAGTAAATTATGAGTAAACTACTTTCAGGACTTGCGTTTATTGTTACACCTTGTATATGAAATAAACTTCCAAATACAGTAACTGGCTATAGGGATAAGCCTTGTTCTGTAGTAACACCGATTCTGCTCTGTCACCTACTATGTAGATAGAGCAAAGCCACATGTATAGTAAGATGCCCCTAGTTAACACAAGATCTTCAAGAATCTGGTTAAATTTTCATCATAAACGAAACTACTAGTTGTCAAAAATAATTCAAGGAAAAAAATTGCAAAAAGAAAACGGCGAGGTGAAAAAAATGAGCGAGTACACAGAAAAATGATTTTTAATACATCACACAATACATATGATATAGCTTATATTTAGTAAAATTATTCATAAAAACTGAGGCGGATACAGTCCTTTCTTATAAAAGTAAAAGATGTTATTACAACGTTAATATTATATAAATTGTTTTCAAATCGTTAGTTAAATTTGTAGTAATTTTTCATAAAACAAGCTAGATTTTAGCGCTTAGTGTACTTCGAACACGAGGCAAATTGGCCAGAAAGTTCAGTTGACAGTCTCTCAGTCATTAACTTCGTGCACGTCAGTGAACAGTATTCGCAAACTGGGCTCCTGTCCGGTGCCCTAATAAGCTAGGTATTGCTCGCAAGACATCTCACTAAATATTTACTAAAGAACTTTCACTAGATGTACAGTTAAACTTATAAAAGAAAATAAATAAATTCTATGTTTATAAATTGCGCGCCCTTCCACTCCATACACGCCCAGCAGTGTGTATGTAGTAGAATAGAATAGAATTTCACATTATTATTATTCTGTGTTGGATGTTGTCTCATTCTTTATTATGTACACCAAAAAATTACACACATAAATGTAGAAATTTTACATAGGGTGACATAATGGGCGATCTTATAGATGTGATCTAGTAAATGAACCCATGACATTTTAATGCTCTCTAGAAGTTTTCAGTGTCACTATCTGAATACGAAAAGACATTGTGTACTTACAATGAAACGCTGAGCAGTAAGAATTGTATTTAGTGAGCTGTAATGCGAGCCAAAGACACATTACTTCTAGATTTCATCTTAAAATACGGTAATAACCATCTTATGATTTAACATTTGAGTATTTTCTTAATAAACAATATTTTACCTAGTAGGTAATCTTTACTTGTACATATATATTTCTTAAAAATACAAAACAATTTAAAAAATATTTTTATAAATAAACCTCAAATAATTATTAGGTATTTAAAATCTCAACACCGTTGTATTTTTAATTGGTCAAACCATAGTGTAAGGCTAAGCGCGCACTACGAATTTTAATCGTTGCGGATAATAATCGCAAATCTGTGAACAATACCAATGTACTAGAGGCCACGCACTGCGGTCAAAAATCGATGGGGATATCGCTAGAAAAATTATTTTCGTTTGCAATATTATTTCGCAGTTTAAAAATCGCAACGATTAAAATCGTAGTGCGCGCTTAGCCTAATACCATAAGAAAATTGTCTATAAGGAACATTGTTTTGTATGGAAAAGCGTAAATAATTACTAGAATAAAAAAGAATACTTTTTTCGTTATAATTAAGTTTAAACACATATTCTGATTATAATAATGTACACTCTCACTGCCATTTAATCCGTGTATTACATAACATTGGTCAGGTAGGGACATAGTCATTCTATAGTTCTAGGTAACCAATCCACTATAGCCACCCAAAAACCATAGCCCAATATGTTTTGATTCCATGTTCTGCAATAGTCCTGCACCAACCGGGGGTTGGTTGGGTGGACTTGCATAGTGTATACAGGAATAATCGTCAGTTGGTGTCACAACAATTAAAATTGTCTAAGGCGAGTTGGCTTCGGCCCCCCGTACGCCTTCCAAAGGTCCCGAGATTATGTCAAAATACACTCCTAAATAATAGGGTATTTGACTGCAATATTATTAAAAAAAAGTCATGAATTGTAATATTTACGAGAAAAACGATTTCTGATAATAAAAAACGTGGCCAAGAGTGAGTCGAGCTCGCAAAATTTGGGTTCCGTTATTCCATAGTATTTCGAAGCAAACTTCAGTAAACAGAAATGTTGTACTGAAATGGCGCGAAATTACTTAATTACTTTACTATGGTGTTTCCTCTGTCTAGTATCTCTTTGTATAGCTTATCTATATTGTAACAGTTTAGAGAAATGGAATAAAATATGGTCAAATACCCTTATCATTCATCCAAAATTCGCTTGGCTAATAATATTGTCATTGTCATTCGCTCACTGTAAAAATATGGGTTTACAGTCGCATCTAGTTGACCTGGAAACTGATCTCAACAAAGTTGTTAACTCTAGTTTAAATATAGGTGCAAACAGATGCAATTAATTGTTATACATTCATTTTAAGATGACAGTCAGTTTTTTAATTTTTACTTTTTTATCATATTATGTCTGGATTCGTCTGGTCATAAATCTTTTTTTTTTATCCGTCCCTTTCGTACTCTGCTACTGCTTATATTTAATAGCGAGTAGATAACAATGAGGGTTTTCTGAAATGACGTTCCCTAGGTGGCAGCACTGAGACGTCAGGTGCGCGCACCTTCCAAGTGTCAAAGCGCCTATATTTTCTTTAGTCGTGACTGAATGATGAACGAATGAACGAAAGGAATGATGAACGGCGTCATATATTATATTCATTATCGAAATGGAAGACCTCTTGTCAAAGTGGCGACAACTGGTGGCGTGAATTTTCATCAAAACCCTCATTGTAATAATTTGATGCTGGTACTTGAAAGAAGAAGACAATTTAATTGATTTTATACATTCAAAATACATAATGCTTGAGTTGACATATCTCCATAAAATAAAATAAATGTAATTAATAGGTACATATAATATCCAGCCGACTGAATTTCGGTCATGGCGGTCAATCTCAACGGAGCCTAGCCAAATACGTAGGTAAGTAGGAGATATTATATTGCACAAGTGTGCGCAAACCTTTAAATATCTGGGCTCAGTACTTTCGGAAGATGGATCAATTGAAGCGGATATAATTCAAAGAATAACGTTGGGTTGGAACAAGTGTCGTATGTTGACTAAAGTCTTGTCTGATGTAGAAATGCCCATAAAAACGAAAGGCAAAGTTTACAAAACAGCTGTTAGACCAGCGCTGCTGTACGGCGGCGAAGTCTGGGCGATGATGATGATGAACAAGAACTCTACAAGACAGGAAAAGAAGAAGAAGGAAGAAGGAGGGAAGACTGAACAAAACAAAACAAAATAATACAATTAGTCAATGTTTACGTCGATGAGGGTATTCTCTCTACTACCGAGATTTTAGCTAGAGCTTTTGTTCTTATATTGTTTTTTTTATTTTTGTAACGAGAATACTGTGTTTTTTCTTCTATTTTGTTGTGAATGCTGTGAATGTCTGAAATTGACGTAAACACTAGTCCATGTCTCTGTTCTCTGTTATTTGTAAATGTTTGTGTTGTTGATGTGCCTTAATAATAAATAAATAAGACAGAAATGCGTATGCTACGATGGGCACAGAGACAAGGTGCGTAACGGACACATTAAATCGCTGATAAAGTAAAAGAGTCCAGACTGAGATGGTACGGTCATGTGCTTCGACAAACAGATGACCATGTCGTTTTAATTACTACCATTTTGTAGCGTTACACACCTACAATCGGTTTAAAAAAAACCCTTTTGACACGGATCTGTGAATAGCGTTTTGTTTTGCCAATCCTTCGGTTCATAAATCAGGTTATCGAACAAGTGCCAATGGCTTGTCGATACGGTAGCGAATCGTACCTTTGTGAATAGCTATGCAGTTGACTCAAGTAATAACGGCTGTGTAGTATGGCTATAGAATAAGGGTGAAGGTAAACGGCCTTAAAAAATGTCGGCGACAACACTTCAACACAAATATCGTTAATACAATATTTGTCTGTTTAAAATCGGTTGTTTGCGTTCTCGCTTATTTAATGTTTGTGATTTTCCGTGATTTAATGATTATGTTTACGTTTGTGCTTGGGCTGCACCTGCGTCTATCAACACAAAGCTTTGCTCAATTGAATGACATACTCAGATGTAGATGTTAACAATCATTATTATCGGTTATCGCAAGTTTAGCCGTACATCAGTTTTAGCTCTCTAAAAAGTGTCGGATTAGCATCCTTTTAGTTTTCAATAAGCATTGAATTGTTAGCACACTAATGATGAAATGCACTGAGAAAATGGTCCTTATTCATCTGTTTGACAAGTTTTCTGTTGGTCAGTCAAAACAACTGTGAAGTGACAATATGTGTGCAAGATTATTCGTTTACAATTACGAAATCGTTAATATGACCACTGCATTAGCAAGATGACTTGATACGCATTGTTTCGGGACGATAGATGCAGGTGCAGCCCAAACATTACAGAGTTCATGAAATGCATATTAGTTTCAAATTAAGTAAGTTGAAAAAATAAATCTTTACTATGTATGTAACGTTTCCTTCGGACACTACCATGCATATTTTTAAGTTGTTCAATACTAACTATCTATTTTCTGAAAGCGCTAAAGTGTTTTTGAAAGACGTTTAGCAAACCCTTATTTTTTTACCCTCTTTTAGATTACGAAAATATAATAATTGAAACCGATTATTTCTCTATCTCGACGGGACTGTAAAATCCAACATCCGTGCAGTTAACAATGCTTTTAAATACAACGATTGCTTTTTAAAGCTACAGAGATTGTAGAGTTGTCTACATATTTGACGTTGCTGCTCTGTACCAAAATTTTATTGACATTCGTTTAAACATTCACACCCTCCTAGTTTATACGAACATGCAAAAATATACACTTTTTTACGACGTATTGTGTTGTATGTTTATTTGATTTTTTGCCCCAGGTTGCTTCCTCGACAAGGGCGGGCTTGGCGGCAACAGCAATGGCAGCGATGGGGGTAGTGGTGGTGGTAGCGACGAGAGCGTTGGGGAATGCGCACGTGGGACCGATGAGAGATCGCTGGTGAGAGCGATGGCGGAGGTACTGTTGGGACTGATAGGGGATACGGTGGCCAAGGCGGGACGCACGGTGCCTCACAAATGTGCGTCAGCCTTTTTAATGAGGGCTATCAACTACTTTTCAGTACTCGGTCTATTAATTGGGATGGTAAGGATATTTTCTGTTAGTTCATTATGTTTAGACGATTGCGGGACCGATGCCGAGAGGACTGGAAGAAGCGACAGCGCGACGGTGGCGGGGCGAGTTGCGGGCGGCTCGGCACTCAGCCACCGCTCCGAACTCGCTTCACTCGCTGGCGTCGAGTACGCGGCATTACACTTCAACATTTTAAGGTTTAAAATAATTTGGAGAAGTTTGACAGTTTCGTATAAACTGGTGTGCTGACGACTACATAAGGGTGATATAAATTCCCGGGGTTTGAGAGCTGTCAATGTAAAATGCTACAAGAATCTTTTGGCGCTCGAATTACGTTGACAACAAACATTCGTAAGGTTAGTTCCGATTTCGGCCACGCGCCAATAAATCGTTGTACAGCTTTACAATGGACCACTGTGTGAGGTAGATGGCGCAGGCCAGTGTCACAATAATTACCTTCGCTAAGAACTGCTTCGGCAACGGGTTCCTCTTTCTTGTCGTCAGTGACGTCATCCATTTCTATCTCAATATCCACAGGTTCTGTTTTCTTCACGTCCGTTGGGTTTAGTCGTAAAAACTGTTGCAGGGACGCCGGGAGGCCTTGTGCTTGCTGTAATGATAAAATGTATGTTAGCATTTGATTGTTACTACATAATAAAACTAATAATTATTCATTGTTTCGGGTGAGCATTATCTTTTTTGGGGTATTATCGCCTTGCATGCGATGGGCCTTGCTTAATCGCATCGCCTTGGTCGCCTTTACGAGTGACGATACGTATACAGGGTGTACCAGAAAGGCGTGATCAAATTTAAGGTCGTATTACAGACCATCAAACTGGCCCACTTTCTCCATGGGACCAACACCAACATCGTAATTGCAAAAATTTATCAACTGTCCCATACAAAATTTAAATACCTACTCGACCCAAATATATCGAACGGCCCATAAATTTTTCGCGATTACGATGTACGATGTAGGTTCCATGGAGAAAGTGGTTCAGTTTGATGGTCTGTACCACACTCTTAAATTTATACAGGGTGTCTGTATAGATTATAGTCGGTCACATCCTGGGCCCCAAGTCTGCTATTTTTTATAAATTCGTCATTCCAACACGATCCCATTGTCACTGTTTTGCGAACAATTCGTAGGTAATCTGCAAAATTCATAATGGTCGATCATTGGTCGGTCAGTGGTCTCGTAATAGAATCGTGGTAGAATGACATTGTCGTATTGCCATTATTATAAAACCCGTTAGTAGAAATGATTTTCGTAAAACTACTACTTAAATCAACTTTTTTTTTTCATTACAGCATACGTCAGTCATTAATTTGTCATTATTAGAGATCGGAATAGGTAGAGCTGTTTTATGTACTTGCCATAGGTTAGAATAATATGGATATTCCCCGAGTCCCGGGATTAGGTTTTTAAGTAGTAAAATCATAAAAAAAATATTCTCGCCTTCGGGACTAATGAAAGATTACACTTCCTTTCTGACGGGTAAATATGAGAAGGACGGGATTAAGGATAGTTTAATAAATAGATAAACTTGATTCATTAAACCGCATATATTATTTTACGTAACAATTTCTTATTCAATAATCAACAATCATTTAAACATTTTTAGTCTGAAGTTGTACAAAAACATATTACCATAAAAATTATTTGTTCCTCAGAAAATCAAAACATTTTCAAATGGAACAATTTGTATTTACAATAAAATGTTAATTTAAAATAATCAATACGCTTCAACAATAATTCACTAGAAGACTGAGTATGACCAGAGTTAAAATAAATCACCATTATTTTTTCTAAATTATCTATTAATTCTCTAATCTAAAATCTATAATCTATTTATTTTTACATGTAACACCCATTTATATGTGGAAAACGAGCGTTCGACATCCGTTGATGTTAGTGAAGCGTATTTATATGACAAAATTTCGTCATTCACATAATTTTTCGATAATTTTCCTTCATATTCTCTGAGGATGTCAATGTCAGGATTCCTATCCATAACTTTTTAAATTTTGTTTTTTATTCTATCAGAATAACATTCATTCAAAGCAGCTCTGGCTTGATCAAAAGCCAAAAACGAGTCACTTAATGCTAAATTTTGTTTCTGAAACTCTTTTAATGAAAATAAAATAATCGTATAATGATTTTCTTTTATACACCGTGACATTTTAATCGTCTTACAACGGCAGCCCACTTCATGTATCCAATGACTACTAAACATAATCAAAAAAAAAAAGAACATTTAAATAATTATTCAAAAAATGAAAATATTATCCCATAAGACGCATGACGTAGTTTGAGACACCCTGTTACGAGCGCGGTCCGAGCCTTACGCTCTAAGGGCGGCGCGGAATGGAGCGGCGACATCTTTATCAGAGTTCATTCAACCCTAGCACAAACATGTGTTTCTTACTTTTGCAAGCATAATGTTCTCAGTATGTAGCAGTTTGTAAGTATTTAAAAGCCACTTAATTCCAATTCTTCCTTCATACTTTTACGGGCTTAGGACCGTCAGAAACATTTAAGAAAAATGTTTAATGTGTAAAAACCCAAACTAGGTTGTGTTAGATAGGTAGGTGAACTAGGTGATCTAGTAAGTGCACATTAATAAAAAAGAGGTACGATTTAAGTTACAAACGTACGGCCGATTTCATGACCGGCCGACTCATGTTCTATATGTACCTATGTACCTACCTACGAGTACATTCAATCCAGAATGTCTATCTCTAACTTGGCAAATAACAAACAAAAGATAGATAGTGAAATTGGCAGTATGTAAATTGTTTCCGGCGTATTTAAAAAACTGGAATCAACTGAATTACCTATTTACACTAATTACGCAAGTATTTACAAATTATCATTATTTAAATTGGCAAGTAGGTAAGCTTTACCTGTATTGCAGCAACTGTTCAAATTGCCTACCACTTTGTTCAATACACAAACGGGCACGTTTTTGAAATATTTAGTCTTTTAATTTATTTAAAGTCACTCTGTCTTGTTTCACAATATCAAAAGCAGCAATTATTTGCTGTTTTAATTGTTCTAAACTGCGTGCTTCTTCGGTGTGTACTAGTCTCTTTACTTCTGACCACAAAAAAAAGTCTAATCGTGTCAGGTCCAGGCCTCGGGGTGGCCAAGCCACGGGACCGCCTCGCCCGATCCAACTGTCATCGAACTCGCGGCTTAGGTACTCTCGATCTGACTGATCGAGAATAATGAGCGGGACAGCCATCGTGTTGGTAGTGAAGATTACTTAGATAGAAGACAGGTACATCATCCAGTAACTCGGGAATTACGTTCTGTACCATGTCTAAGTACGTTCCACCATTGAGGTTACCTTGAATGAAAATAGGGCCAATTATTCAATCTCGTATCATCCCAGCCCATACATTGACACTAAATCGGATTTGGTGGGAATGTTCTCGGATTAGATGTGGGTTGTTTATTGACCACCAGTGCTCGTTGTGGATATTGAACATCCCAACTCGGGTGAGCGTCGACTCATCGGTCCAGAGAATGTTGATGGTTGGATGTTGAATAAGCCAGCGACACAATGCCATTCGGTATTCAGGGTCGGCAGCTCGCCGTTCGATAAGGACCAGGCCCGGGTCGACGGCGCGTTGTGTTCCACGCGCGCCTCAAAGAGATGTCAGCACCAATGACGGGGTTTGCTAGGACCGATGCCTGCTAGGGTTGCGGAAAAGTCCAAGAGGGTTACCGTGGCCCCTGGCACAGGCAACTGAAGGAACACGGGTGGGTTTTAGTCAGTAAGAGTCTGACACGCCCTCCTGCTCTGCCCAGAGCGGGAGAAGTTATTTGATGATTTCCCACCCACAAAAAAAAAAAAAAAAAGGGTCAGCCCCGTATAACGCCTGCGTTCGCCGGTAGTGGTACGGGTGCAATCCTTCCGCTTGTAACACTCTCCATACATAGTACCGGCTGACTCCAAAATGTCTGGCAGCCACTCTGGTACTCCGTCGCGGGTGTCGTTCAAAATATTCCGATATGTTCTCTTCGAGAACAGTTGAATATCGTGGGCGGAATCGGGCGTGAATTGCGCATGCGGTGGGCTGCGAAACTGGCCGTGATCAATCAGTCGCTGTGTTGCTGCTAAAATGACTTGCAGTCCTGGCACTTGTGGGTTGATCACACCTCGGTTGCGTAACTTTTCGAGATTATTAGGCGCAGCATATAATCTCCTTGTTTCCCGTAAATTGTCACCACTTATGGCGTACATGCGCACCATTTGTAGGTACTCGATATTCGAGTATTGATAGTTCCTATTACTCATTTTGGACTGGGCAGGTAGCCAACGTACGTATTCACTCCTTGCACTTAGCGATCGCGAACAACGTTTTATAACCGGTAGCACACGTGCACTTTCCTTCCGCGGTGTTCGGACGCAACTGATATGTGAGAGTGACCTTCACTTTTTTTTTAAGTAAAATGTGCTGGTCGTTCTCAGTCGTTCGGGGACTTTTCGTACGCGGTACTATTAATCCATTATTCAATACAGTTGTAAGAGATCTATTTTGAATCACGAAAAACTACGCCGGGGATTGTCGCTCGTTTGCCTTTATTAACAGGATGTTTCATAATTCTAATGCATTATTTATTTTTCTTTGTACCTATTATCTTAATTAACGGTATAAATTTTTCAATCGCGCCTAAAGGTATTTTATGTCGGATACATTGAGTGGACCACCTTTGTAACACGACTAAAATGTCACGGTGTATATATATACTAATTGATTCCGTAGATTTTCCTTTTCCAGAATATGTTTCGCATTACGTATTGCCATTGAATCAGAGCTGTTTAATCTAGAAATAACATTTATTATTTCTTCACAATATTTTGCATAATACGATGCAGCTTAGAGCCAAGTGCCCCATCTAGTTATCACTGGTTGTGGGGGAAGAGGTAAGTTAGGATACGTATCTTTCAATACTATTATTCTATGAGGGGCTTTTAAAAATATTTTTTCACATTGTATATTAATTGCTTTATTTTTTAATGCAATGGTTTTAATTTATATTTGTCAATTTAATTTGTAGTGCTTTATATGGGAATAATTTCCTGAAATAAATGAATATTTAATTTAATTTAATTAGCATATCTACATCATGGTATAACCGTATCTGTTCTGATACGCGATGAAGAGCGTGTGCCAAACAGGTGACATGTTTTAATTGAACTAGCGACAGAAACACCCTGCTATTGTTTTGTTTTGTTTCCATAATGCGGCGACATTACACGTCTCAACAAAGCGACAACGTCGCGCGCTTGGCAAAAAGTTTTATATTGTGCTGTTGACGTAAAATTTACAACGTCGCTCATGCGCTTATTGGCTTACATAAACCATTTTTATACATATTGACAAAAAGAATGAAATTCAATAAAATCCCGTATTATCAGTCTGAATCCCGTGGAATATCCATATTAACATCAATGTTTGCGGTCAATGAACCTAAATAGCTCTACCTATTCCGATCACTGGTCATTATGTACGAGATTACCATTCTATGCTATTTCTTTCAATGGAGTGTCAGTGGTTGACCATTGGAAAGTCATAATGACGCCATTCTATTCGTAGATTACCAAATTTGCCAAAATAAACAATGATAGACTATTCTGACACTATTGTAATAGCAGACTTGAGGCCCTGGGCAGTCTGCCTCACTACAAAAGTTCTGGCTGGTTAATTAAACAAGGCATTTATGTACCAATATCGCGTAGCTTATATTCCTCCTCTTATGGCGACACCAACTATACGAGAATATTAGCTCCTGCAGTAGAATAAAGATTAGCCAGGGTGGAGCCGTGATCAGCTGCCTAGGATGCGGCGGACGAACGCTTGGTACTATTACTCATGGAGGCTCTTTCATTTCACAATCTTATAATAAAACTAGCTTATACCCGCGACTTCGTACCGTGAAATTTCTTGTTCCCCCGACCCACCGCGTCGCGTCGCATCGCCCGGCCGCGCTATCACTTCGTTTTCGCTTATCGTTTTTTCAGACTTTTTTCTTTTTGCTCGGCTCTTAAGGGTCGTAGCGCGATGTTAAATAGCCTACAACTTATCTTAAGATTTGAGCTATCGAATGCAAAAATATTTTTTTAAGTCCACTGCACTGGTAGTTCCAGACCAGATATTAGCGCTTTCATACAAAAAAAAACCGAATTCTTAAGTTAAATTATAATAGTATACCAGCTTTTGCCCGCGGGTTCGCCCGCGTGGATGTCGGTAAATAATCTACGGGAACGTACTACGGGGATTAAAACCCTAGGTGGTAATCCAGGTTATAAACACAGATCCGGAACATACATGGACCAAATTCTTCGTTACTTTTTTATTATAATTATGTATAGATTGTAGCTGGTGCCGAAACACCGGAAAAGCTATATTTACTTGAATACACAATCTTGGATCCTTTTCATGTATTGTCACTAATCAACTATCCACTTTAGCATTATGGAGTCTGAAGTTGATTTTTAAAAAGGCACTAAATAAACGCAATTGCAATGGAATTTGAACTTTATCATATGTTTGCGATTCTGAATTCAAAACTAGAAGATAAGAAAAGTAAGTAACCTGTGCAGGCAGTGTGCTGAGGTACTTGACCAGATCCTGCTGATGGCACTGGTTCAACGGCCAATGCATGATTTCGCCCGCCTCCGTACCTTGTGAGCTCTCCTCCTATGAAAAACAACATTACACATACATTAGGAGTCCGGAGGAGGATCCGGAGTAGGCACTATGTTTAACATCTAACGAGATGAACCAGAAATTTAATGTTCTTTATGTGTTGAAGAGTCAAGGTTTATCCGACCAAGAAGAAGCTACCGTACACGCGTATCATGACCACCATAGAAACGGGTTTTGTCGAAGGATGAATAGATAAAATGACAGATAGTAGAAAATTTTCTGTAGAAATCTGTCAACATTCTTCCGTCGACAAAACCCGTTTCAATGGTGGTCATGCTACGCGTGCAGGACAGCTCTTTCATTAATCTCGTTCAAATCCCGCAATGTGCAGGTAGTTGTGCATGACGGGCTGGAAAGAAGGTGAGGCATGTCATGTGTCCAACATACGAGGGTCATTCAATAAATACTTAGCCTACAAAAAGTAAACGAAAATTTTGGAAAAGTGGCAATTTATTTTTCAACATAGTCTCCTTTTAGTTCGATACACTTAGCCCAGCGATGCTCCAACTTTTTTAACCCGTCCGAAAAATAGTTTTTGTCAAACTCTGCAAAATAGGCCTCCGTGGCGGCGATGACCTCCTCATTTGATCCATATCTATTCCCGGCGAGTGATTTTTTCAGATTAGGAAACAGAAAGAAGTCACAAGGGGCCAAATCTGGAGAATCCGGTGGATGGGGCAGCAATTCGTAGCGTAATTCGACCAATTTGGCCATGGCAACGGCAGACGTGTGAACCGGTGCGTTGTCGTGGTGAAACAGCACTTTTTTCTTCGCCAGATGGGGTCGTTTTTTCATTAATTCGGCGTCGAATCGGCCCAATAAATCGGCATAGTAAAGCCCTGTAATTGTTTTACCCTTCTCGAGGTAATCGATGTAGATCACACCTTGTGAATCCCAGAAAACGGTGGCCATAACTTTTCCGGCCGATTTTACAGTTTTCGCCTTCTTTGGAGCACGTTCCCCTGTCTGGATCCATTGTTTTGATTGCTCCTTGGTCTCTGGTGTGTACCAGTGGATCCAGGTTTCATCGACAGTCACAATACGACCCAAAACTCCGCTGGATTCCGCTTAAACAGCGCCAAACACGTCTCCGATGTGGTCTCACGGTTGCGCTTGTTTTCCGGTGTGAGTAAACGCGGCACCCATCGCGCTGACAGCTTTCTCATACCGAGTTCCTCGTGAAGATTATGATGCACTGTTCCTTCTGAAATGCGTACAGTCTCAGCTAGCTCCCGAACCTTCAATCGGCGATCTGCCAATACGAGATCATGGATTTTTTTAATGTTTTCCTCCGTAGCAGCTGTTTTCGGTGCACCTGGACGTGGTTCGTCAAAAACCGACGAACGGCCACGTGCAAACTCGTTGAACCAATTCTTGACGGTGGCCATCGATGGAGAAGAGTCACCGTACACAGCATCCAAGCGCTCTTTGATTTCGATGCGCGTTTTCCCTTCCAAAACTAGGAATCGAATCACCGAACGATATTGCTCTTTTTCCATTTTTGTAAAACCGATCGACACGTTCGCTTCCATAAGTTGTCAAATTAAAACAAATGAAGGGATTGGAATGAAAATTTGAAAAAAGAATTAAAAAAGAATGTGCTACACTGTGGTAAAATTCTTTTGAAACTACAGCGCCCTCTGGCGATGAGGCTAGGTACTTATTGAATGCACCTCGTACCCCTTTATTTATAAACGTTGCTTAAAGTTAAGTAATGATTAGCGACTGCTTACAGCTTAACCATACATTTTGACGTTTAAACGTTATTTTAAGTAACGTTTATAAATAAACCCCTAAATGTTTGAGAACAGACACTGGGTTTAATTAAAATTGCAAATTTCCTTATTATTCGAATTTGACCTTTATCAGCCACAACAATAGCATATTTTAATGCGAGGGCACAACCAGCTGCTTATTATTAATTAATTATTTATGTTTTTAAATGGCGTCTTCTACCTCCTAATAACCTTGAAGGAACTATTTTAGGAGCCTTTTTTACTTTTAACCATGGTTTTCCTCGCAGCTTTTGTATTAATTAAACAGATATATATGTCGTGGCTAAGAAATTAAAACCACACGGGTCGATCGATCAGGTTAAACTACGCTTGCCGTGGATGGGTGACCATTTTTACATACCGAGACCCCTAGGAAAGCACGTTAAGCCGTTGGTCCCGGCTGTCATTCGTGGATCTTTGACAGTCGTTACGGTCTCGTCAAAATCCCGAAAGTCTGACAACCAGTAATACCAATGGGTTTCGTATTACCCAGTAACTGGGTTGTGGGAGTCAGATAAGCAGTCGCTCCATTTAAAATACTTGTATTCAGATGCATCATCATGCAGATGATGATATTTAAATGTAGATTTAATAGCTGACCGTGGATATCCCAACATTAATACAGAATCATATCTATTAGGACATCCCCACACAGGTAAAATTGCCTTCGGAAATTTTCGAAAGAAAATTACCATTACCAATATGTTAAAACTTGATAGCTAGGCAATCAAGTTTGGAAATCAGCCATTAAATGATAATTATTTATCTAAGGTTTGTGCAACTTTTTCACATTTTTTTTAAGTCAGATTAACTCCAAGGAACATTATAAAGGAAGGTACTCACATCATCATTATTAGTTTCTTCGCACTCTTCCTTGATGATAATGTCCATATCGCCAGAATTGTTGTTGTCAGACGTTGTGTTGTTATTCAGTGTCTTGTTTTCCGGTCCGTTGATTATAATCTGCCGGTTCGGCGTTATGAACACCTGCAAAATTATGTTTAGGTAATATAAGTGTTACGTATTTTTTGTAATTTTGACGTGGCAGTGTACTATGGACCAGGGCCCATTTAATAAAAACCAACAGGCGACAATTTTGTAAGTTTCTTTCGGTAAGATTATGGGCCTGTTTCACCACCTAAAATTAAGTTCCCGTTAAGTTACTTGGCAGATAATGTCAGATAAATTCTGTTCTGTTTTTGAATTTATTCCCTATTCGGATATTGTGAAATAGGTATTAAGCAAATTTTTTCACCACCTACAATTAAGTTCCCGTTAAGTTACTTGGCAGATAATGTCAGATAAATTCTGTTCTGTTTTTGAATTTATTCCCTATTCGGATATTGTGAAATAGGTATTAAGCAAATTTAACAGTGTTTATGTATTTATTATATTCTATGATGTACACCAAAAATACATAATGAAAAAAAAAATTAACACTACTTAATATACAATGGGCATTGTTTTGTTTTCTTAAACAGCATCTGTTGTGAAAAATTGAAAATGTGTAAATTTTCTTGGTTCTTGACAAATTAAATATGTTGCATTGACAATCATCGCATAGTAGGTATGTATGTGAAGTATAAGTATATGTTTTGATCGTGACGATCGTCTATACATACATATTATAAATTAAAGTTGCTTTTCATGTCTGTCTGTGTGACCGCATTGTTCTAACCTATGCAACAGATTTTGATACGGGTTTCAACATCATTTATAAAATGTATTCCGGAAGGTTTATTATTTTATTTAATATTATTAATAATAAAATGTATTAATAATAGTAATTAATAAATAATTGTTGTAATTAATTGTATAATGCATTATAATTAAACTAACACACATTAAACAAATCTTGTTATGTAAAAATACAATGAAAATGTTTCATGAAAATCCCAGACCAGGACCCAATCTTCCTAAATCATTCCTTCCATAATTTACACATTTGTATGCTTACCTGATGCATATTTTGTTGCATGTGGTCCTTTTCTTGCGTCTGTTGAACTAACTGCATATCATGTGGTAACGCAGCCAGTACTTGAAGACCTGGGAATACAAAATAATGTGGCTTGTTAAGTGACCATATTGCAGCTTATGTAGTGTCTAGGGTAGTCATCATCAGGGGTGTCATCGCAATTAAAATTAGTTTATAATGTTACCTTTGTGTTATTATCCATATAAATACGAGAGTAACTCTGTCTGTCTGTCACCTTATCACGAAAATTTTCTACGCTTTCGGGTCTAGAATCATGTGCTTGGTTACAGTTTGTGGACACTCTGTATATTTTAAGTTAGAATCATTATGTATCTGGAAATAACTAAACTAACTAACTTTATTAAACTTTAACATAATTTTTTGGAGTATTTTTTGTTCTCAGCCCTTAGGCTGGTTTTAGCTACATTTACGGGCCATAGCCAAGTAAATGCAGCATGTGGTGTTATTTAAGATGAGGGTGTGTTTTCTTTCTCTAACTGCATGAAATTCTTAACTATTCTGCAGGTGTTTAAGATGGCATCTTTCTGTAGGTTAATATAAATGGGTTCTTCTAAATCTATTAATTTCAGGCTATGGAGAGATTCTTCTAAATCTATTAATTTCAGGCTATGGAGAAGATGGTTGGCGATAACGCCTGTCCTGGAGAGAAATATAGGGATAACGTATACCTTTTCTTGTCTCCAGATTCTTGTGACTTCTGCAATGTCTATATATGGTAAGTGATTTTTCTTATTTTATCCTGTATGTCGGGTCTATTATAGTGGATAGTCATATCAGTAAGGATGGCGCGATCGTAGTTATTATTATTTCATAAAAAAATGTGCTAGCAGATTCAGTATTCAGAGACAAATTCTCTTAAGCAACTACATCATTCACAATAATGATCCTCAGTTAAATTTAGCATACCAATCTGTTAAAACATTCATGTGAAAGAAATCAAGGTGATATTAAGATGGGTTCAGACTGCACCAACGCAGGCAAACGCTCGCTGGCCCTGTCTGTACCCAGCGTTAGGCTCAATTTCCAACGAAGCGAAAGGAGATGGCTCGTCAACGTAGATAGAGAATAATATAGATTAGCTGTCAGCTTATACCTTACAAGATAGTGATAGGCTTCGACTGTCACTTGTTATTGTAACCTGCGGTTTAATTGCGTAACACTAACAGTAGGAATGGCTTTCGTTTTGACAGTTCAACAACATTCATTGCGTTATTTACGTTGCTGAGCAGACAAATTTTTCGAACATATGAAGCAATGGATTAGCAATATCCTTCATATGATTCACATTGTGATTTATAGTGTGTTACGCAATTAGGGTGCTGGTAATATATAATGTAGTCGGATAAAGTTTCCAAATAAATCGTACCGTGGCAGCCGTTTTGTAGCGCCCCAGTTGTAGGTACGCTATCACCCGGGGTCAAACAAAGTACTGGCATACGCGAAGGAGAAAGAGAAAATATATTTGTCTCGTTTACTCTTACTGCTACTGGATCTAATAAATGTGTCCTTGTCTCATAATTATTATTAGTTAGTCACTTGTCTTTTGCTATACTCTGTCTGCGCTCGTAAACAACCAACGCAGCGTTGGTGTCATTGTATTGCGTCGAAGTGTGATGTCAAAATACTGAAAGCTTGTAGTACTGTGAGGTTGTTCGAGAGATCTCTTCACTGTGATGGAAACTGGGCCATAGAACATCAATCAAGTAAGTTGCCACAAGTGCAAGTGCGTCGTACAGTCGAGTGCACAAGTGTTGGTTAGTGAACATTTACAACTCGATATGTAATGACAACATCACCTTGTCGCAGCCTGAATGTACCTGAATGTGTAGAAAATTTACTTTTTTAAATAACACTTGCATATTGCTAACTGTTTATGGGTGTACTGAAAGTCTTTTTGGGAATAAAACGGTCGACAACAGCGGCTCATAAAATCAAAATAAAAAGAGTTTCTTAATCTTACAGAACCCGCGGATTTCTACTGAAGGATAGGTATTTGTTTAAAGATTATAGAATAAATAGCCTTTTGCGATTTTGAAAGCACCAGTATATCCAAAAGTCCACTCTACAGGACTATTACTCACTGTGATGGATTACGACGTGGATACTTTTTTTATGTGAACAACCTGGGTCAAACCAATTTATTTTCTTTCTTTGTTCTTTCTTTCTTTAAGACTTGTGAAAAAAGATAATACAGAGTGAAGGTGACAAGTTTGTGCGTCCACATCGGACGCACAAACTTGTCACCATGGATTCAGTACATGATTCTGAATATGCTTTGGAATTTTTCGCCGGTTAAAACAAAAACCAAATTTTCACAACTGGTGGTCTAGAATCATGTGCAGAATTAATGTTTACAGTTTACGCGTCGCTGTCCCTCCACCCTGTATAATACAAGCCCATTATCGTCCCACTGCAGGCCATAGCCGTCATCTCATACAGAGAAGGCACGAGCACTGATCACCACGCTTGCTCAAGACGGGTTGGCAATTTCAGACTAACATTAACTATAACTCCAGGTTTCCTCACAATGTTTTTCCTTCACCAATGTCAGATACAAAAAATGTATAAAGCATAATACGATAATGTTCCCACTGCTGGGACACAGGCCTCCTCTTGGTAAGGAAGTGAGCCGTAATCCACCACGCGTGACCTGTTCGGGTTGGTAGATGTCACAGGTCTTTGAATTTTTGTTTCTATGACATGCCGGTTTCCTCACGATGTTCTCCTTCACCGTTTTGAGAGCAGTGGTGGCCCAGAGGTAACGGCCGCGACTTACCCGAGTTGCAGGTCGTAGATTTGAACCCAGACAGGCGCTTTACTTTGTGTAAAATATGCACACACATATAAAATTTTTTGTAAATACAAAATGTATGATAAGCTTACCTTCACCCAAGCTGCCCTGCCCAACTAGCTGTATACCACCAGTTTCATTAGCCTCCTGTGAGTAAGCAACAGTCAACACCGCTCCACCTTGAGACAAAGATATCAACTCAATATTATCTAATTTTTTGGTAATAGCATGTTGTTCAAAGGTCACTGTGATTGTTTAAAAAGTGAATGTAGTTCAATTTGTGTAAGAGAAACTAACTTATAATTAAGCACGAAATGTATAATGTGTTTGATGATGCAAATTTGCCATAAAATAACATTTATTATGAGCTATAAAGCATTAAATAAGCAAGTTTTTTTTTTTCCAAGAGTATGAAAGATATTTTAGTCTAAGGCATTTTGTTTTTGAAATATGAGAGAACATCCACAAAAGGTCTTCACAGGGGTCTAGGTAGAGCCTGTACTCCGGTAACCTGATGACTGATATACATACTTATATACATATACATACCCAGACACAGGTCAAACAGACATTTTCATCCACACAAATGTTTGACTTATACGGGGATCGAACCCGGGACCAGCGGCTCAGAAGGCAGGGTCGCTACCAACTGCATCAACCGGTCAGTCAATTATTATTGCATTCTTTATAGCTTAACGTTTCAATACACTTTAAAGCTGACTGCACTGTTTTTTCACCATATTTCAGAATTAGGCTCGATTCTTAATTGTCTATGTAAAATACGTACATAAACTCACGCCTTTTCCCCATGGGGTTAGGCAGAAACTACAAAATGCCACCTGCTACGGTCCTTACAAACTCCTTTTGCTTCATTTACGTTCATACATGTAAAGAAACATAGGAAAATAGTATAAAATGATATATTTCATACATAGTGTACCTTGTTGGTATCCCTGTATAGGTATCTGCATCTGGTACTTCGGCTGCTGCTGCGCTTGCAGCATGCTTGGACTGAGCACCTGGATCTGCACCGTCGGTTGAGGATCACCTATGAAAATCATAGATATGGTTATATTTTTGCAGGAAATAGATAATAACGACAATATCGTAATATGTGTGTAACATAGTCAGTCTATAAAACGTTCCCACCCCACCCCCACTGCTGGGCTTGAGTCTCTTCACGGTGAGAGGCAGTGGGCCGTAATCCACCACGAGGGCCCAGTGCGGGTTGCTGGATGGCACATATCTTCGAATTTTTGGTTCTACGGCATGCCGATTTCCTCACGATGTTTTCCTTCACCGTTTTGAGAGCAGTGGTGATGAAATAATTTTACACAAAGTAAAGCGCCTGCCTGGGTTCGAACCTACAACCTATTAGTCGTAGCTGTTACCACTGGGCCACCACTGCTTTCACGTAATAATACGTGTGCGCTGTAGTGCATTAGTAAAGTCTTCACGAGTGGTGATGCACAAAAGTATGTCTAGCAAAACATGGACTTAAAGCCCCATGTCCACCTTGCTGACTAACAAATATTTGTATCATGCCATGAGCTAGTCTCATAGTTCGTGCCAAATCTAGGATTAAAAAATCAAATCAATCAAAATCAAAAGTCAAATTAGGCAGAGAATCAGCACTTTTTGAACGTCAAAATCACATAAGACAGTCCCCCCAAAACGCCCACCCTTCACCACTTCCTAGTGCTTTCGGCACGATCTGGCATAAAGCATCCTTTACAAGTAAGCTATTTTTATGATGTACTAGCATCTACCCGCAACTTCATCCGTGTGAAATGTCTGTTTCCCCCGCCCCACCCCGTCGCATCGCCTGCCCGGGCTATTACTTCATTTTTGCTTAGCGTTATTTGTGATTTTTTTTCAATACAACTCCCTACGTTAGGATAGACATCAAAAGTGGTGATTTCATGAAATAGTCATTCAATAGGATAATTTCAACATAGAGAGTTGTATTGATGATTGTAATGATTATAATAATTATATAATCACATGTTTGTTACAGTCGCGAATCATATTTTGATCAACATACGACCTGATACCGACCTGCAAATAAAAAAATATCCTATGTAAATTTGAATTTCGCGGGTATCCCTGGCGCTTTCCGCTAAGTTACATCTTTCCGCAGACCTCTAGAGGTCTGAGAGCATGTATGAAGGGTCCACAGTTTGTTTATTTGTTTTTTAGTACCTAATACATACCAGGCTTAGACCCTGCCAGTTGGATGGGTAAGGAGATCAGCTGCGGCGCGGCCTGGACACTGCCGTCCAGAGCGCGCATGTACTGCATGCCGCCGTCACCCATCGTCACGCATACCTGTAACGTACAAACATAAATAAATAAATATGCTTGATACAGATGTACATGCCGCTACACCAGTCCCTTCCGGAGACCGGAGGTCGATAGTGGGCTGAGTCGTGTATCATATGATGCTTGCCAGGGCCAGTCGTGGTTCCAGTGGGTCGGTACTGTCTGCGGTGATCCCCCAGTGAGTCGGGGTGGCGCTGCATTATGCTTCAGTACGTCGGATGTGATACAGCGCCGGGTTGGGGCTGACTGCTAGCGACGACCAGAAGAGGGCTTATTTGAGGGCTCTGCTTGTGGACCAGCCGAAAGTCAATGTGCTGTGCCAAGGTTGCTGATGACGCTGTGCATGAAGGCTGCGCTGACGTTCATACTCGGGGTTGCCAGTATAGAGGTATGAGGAACAGGGTGTAAAGTTCGCTCATACCTCCATAGAAAAGGGAGTTTACTCCGACCAGACGGGTGTCGTGTCTGGTGGGCAACTGCCCGACGCGACGATTGATGTCGGGACTTTGTATAATATATTCTAGTTGCGCGGTAAACTCTGCTTGCGCGATTCAGGATTTTGCGTGACGTCAGTGTGACGCGTAACTCGCATGTGGCAGAGTAAAAGTCGCTACAATACTATATTTTGAAACAAAAATTGTTGACAGCTAAATGAATACACAGAGGCTTTCTTCGCCCACCGTGACAGATACTGATAAAATAATTAAAATAAAAACACTGATCAGGATATGTCTTGCCTTGTTTCAGTAGTTACTTCAAAAATATTATATAAGACTTTCTTCATTTACTGTGACCTAACAGCATATTCTTGTGATAAAATGAAAGAAATTGTCATGCTTATTATAACTGTCTGCCATTAATATGCATATGATAATTGTTATGCTCCGTGACAGGCTATAAAACTAGTATGATCCACAAGAAAGATAGAACGAAATCTTCAGCTAACCTTTTGATGCTACTGTTGCTTCGAGTACTTCCCGTTGGTTAATACTCCGTGGTTAACACAACTACTGGGAATGATGCGTTCTACTGGTTAAGTGTTGACAAACGAGACATTTTATTCCCAATAGTTAATACCCTCGTCTCGCGTATAGTTCAGGAGTCAGGTTAAAGAAAAGTAAAAAGAAATAAATAATATAACGGTTCTTGAAAGTGCTATAGTTAAGACTTCAGGCACCAAATTAATAACGTTTTCGATAAACGAACGCGACATTTTTTCGCAATAGTTCCCCCCCCCCCCCCCCCCCTCGTCCCGCGTCTATTTCAAGAGTAAGACAGGTTATAGTTAGATTGTTGTTTAATTATTGTACATTTAATGAGTATTTATTTCTGATACAAAAAAAAACTCAAATGATGTAAAACTAAGTATACCTAGATTCTTTTTTTTTACATTTTAAATAAAAACCTTTTTTACATTTATTGTGATTATCTATTTCAAGAAATCATTATTAATTAGGTGCCTCAAGTCTTAATTAAAACACTTTCTAAAACCGTTATATTACCTATTTATTTCTTTTTACTTTTCATTAACCTGACTCCTGAACTATACGCGAGGCGAGGGTATTAATAGGAAAAAAAAAATCGTGTTCGTCAACACTGATAACCATTAGAACGCATCATTCCCAGTAGTTAATAGTGTCAACCACGGAGTATTAACCAACGGGAAGTGCTTCAGTTAGTCATCCATATCACAACTAACTATCGACTTTTCATAGTAACTACAATCTTGCCGTAAAATGATGTTTATAATAGTCATATTAGTCATGAATTCAATACAAGTAGTTTTCTTAGAAATTGACAATCAACACGAACACTTGCTTGGTTTTAACAAGAATAAATTAGCTTCGGGAATTTGTCTGACATCATTCAGGCGTCATGTCTGTTCTTAAATAATTCAGTTAGTATTTTTTGTGTACGTTATGTATGTTTAACATAAGAAGTTAACGTAATGCTTCTCTTTCATGAGGGGTAGGTGTTTAGTACATACATATTATATCCATATTTGGCCAGTTATGTTTACAAGTATGTCTCATGCAATGGCGAGCATAACAACAAACCCCGGCCAAGTGCGAGTTGGACTCGCAAACGAAAGGTCCTGTACCACCGTACAAATATTCAAACACCACTTCTTTTTTTTAAACATGTTTCATGTAGGGGAACCCTCTTTAATTTTTTACTTTATTTTAGTATCTGTTGTTATAGCGGCAATAAAAATGCACACTGAACATTTCAACTGTCTACCTATAACGGTTCATGAGATACAATACGCTGACAGACATACAGACGAACGGACGGACAGCGGAGCCTTGAGTTCCGTTGGTACCGTTAGGGTACGGAACTGTAATAAATTAACTAACTATGTCACTATTTTTTAAACATAACTGTTAATATTGTTAAGAAATGCTTTGTCCTAATAATAATTGTAAGAACTCATGTCGCCTGTGATAGGTACTGGTTTATCCTAGTACAGAGATATTTTGTAATACCTAGGTACCTATATTATTTTTAATAATATACTGTACAAGTTGTTCGTGCCCGGCGTCTCCCGGGGTAAATTTCATAAATGATAAATGATTTGATTGACGTGGAAAAGTGTTTGTACAAACCTACTTAGGTTTGTACAAACACTTTTACACGTCAATCTTAGTTAGCAGTTTTTACAAAAATAGCATCCAAATTTCCGACTTTCCCGGTGGATTTTCCAAAATTTTCTTTCATACAAACCTTGTCCTGACAATTACAATCACAAAAAACAAAGAATTAGACAAAATAGGTGCAGCCGCTTTGAAGTGATGCGCGGTCAAACATTTTTGGCAATTGGTGTTTATTTACATAGATTTAACAAAAACAAAAATATTAATGGCGACCAGACCAGATTCCGTAGTGCTACTGAGCAATGCCTAATGGAAACTAGCACTTTGCTCAATCTGGGTATGGAACCCTGGACCCCAAGCTCAGTAGTCGCAATTACTACGCAACTACTAGACCAACGAGGAAGTCCTACCTACATGTAATGTTAGTAAGATCTTAATATCTCCTGACCCCCTTTTTCTTTTTTCCTTTAGATAAGTGGAAGGAGGGAAGAGTCCTGTGCCCTGTAGTGGTACACAAACGGCTGATAATAAAGTTCTAACAAAGTCAAACGTTGATTATCACCCCTGAGAGTTTGTTAGAACACATTCTTTGTTTAAGTTTATGCAACAATTGAATGAATGTGTAGTTAGTAAATAACGTCTATTTTACTCGGTAGTTCGGTACGGCTTTCTCTAGTTGCGTAATAATGATCTATAGGCATTTCTGAAGTTCAAGATACCCACATTATTTTTAGATTTGAGTATTGAACGGATATGAAAATATTGTAATATCATTAGAAACTCTATCACAAACGACATAGAACATATTCGTTGAAAACGAATGCCTATATAGCTTTTCACTAGTGAAAGTTAGTCCTACTCGAATATTATTCAAGAACTTAGAAAATACAGCCACTGAATGTACTTACCACCTTAGTGCATCTGTTATCATGTGAATCGATCAACAAATCAATCGATCGATCAATTGATGTGTGTTTTGTGATCGTCAATTTGTTTACATGTATATAGGGAACATTTTACGCTATTACAGTACATAATAGCTATATCTAACATTCAAATAAACACAAGAATATAAGTAAATAAAATTATATTACTTACAAATACGGATTAGCTGTTTACAGACTAGGAAAGAAATCTCCATTAGGGTATGACAGAATTACAACGTCATATCAACTAACAACACCCTTTTCAGTACTCACCTTCTCAATACCCCTTCGTAGGTAGAAGTGTATACTTAGTACATTTGCTACTCTGTACCTTTAATTTTAGTGAATGTGTCTATTCTGCTGCTAATAATAATATCCTAATGGAAAAAACCGAACCACACTGTCGACCTGTGGATCGAACCCAGAACAAAGAAGTCATGCCTGCGACCACACTACGAATGAGGCAGTTATTCCTACTTATTACATCATGGAAATCTTGTAATTTAGGCAATTACAGTAAAAATAAACTGGCCTATTTTGTGTGAATAGGACTTGAAGCGATACCGAGAATAGCCAACTGAGAACAGTTGGTCCTACATGTCTTCAATTCTTGGTTGTCTGTTGCCGCAGGAAGAGTTCAAATAAAAATTCGGTGTTTTACTTGGTGTATTACCTGTGGCATGCCGGTTCCATTGTTGGTCACATTCTGCTGTAACTTAGCGACAGGCAGCTGGCCGCCAGTGGTGACAAAGTGTGGGCCAGCGTTGCCCACTGCCGAGAATGTGGCGAAATTCATGTCAGTATCCTCCTCACTGAAAAATAATGACAACCTCTTTAAATATTTCTTGTTTTATGCTCAAATCTATTCAGTCCATTGCCCACTGCTGGGACATTAAAGCTTACTTTAGTTTATTTGAAGTCTAGTTTGAACCTGACTGGTGGGAATGTTTGATTACCAATAATTAATTGCATTATGCTATTGGTGTTTCAGTATTGGATAGAAAGCCACATCTAGTGCTTCTAATGCAATCAATTTCAATCACTTTCCCACAAAACTGGGCTAGAAAAATCCAGTATTCAGAAGGTACTCCTGCAGATAATCCAACTCATCATGAACCTATATGGACATTATCTCCTGCAGTAAAAAGGGAAAGGTCATGTAGTATATTGGAGATTTCTCATGTATACTTCTCAGGAATTTTTATAAGAAATAAATAATAATGAACACTTTTAGAAACACGTTAAGTTTTTTATTTATACAAAAATACAAGTTTTTTTCAGAATATGGTGCTTATACATTCACATCATAATATACAGTTATTTCTTTCTGTTTTGACAATACCTTAGTAGACCATGGGAATACCTATGACCTTAATTTGGTGATATTGCAGTAGATTTGGCAATGTTTGATGGAAGAGATTTCTTAAGAATGTCAGAGAATTCTGTTTTCTAAAAGATTATCATGAGTGAATACCATTAATCCAAGCATTGTAATTGAAGAAATATTCCCCACCATGCATATTAGACAAGTCTGTTAGGGGGAAACATTTCATATTGACATTTATTTAAATAATTCTTTTTGGAGTTTTAGAGCCACAAAATGCCTATTTTTTTAAAAATTAAGTTGTAAACCTTCATCTTAATAAAACTATGAAATATTTTGTAATAGAGAGTGAACATGCCATGATGCCAGTTAAGAAAGTTGTTTGACTCCTTATTTGTGGAATTAATGTCACAACTATAGAGTGAAAGTAGGGAATGTTTTAGGTATTTAATACATTCAAAAAGCTTTTTATTGATTTTTAGAAAGGGTCATGCTGACGCTGGGTTGATGTCTTTATTTCTGGGTTCCGTTTAATTTGTTTTTCCCCCGGCTATGGCAAAATCAACTGTTAAGTGCAAAACATGCTAAAAAAACCACATCCACAGCAGTTTATTGATGTAAACAGGATAGGATTTTGATAATATCCAGCACATTTACAGTGACCGATCAGTTGCCACTTGAATAGAATATAATTGAAAAAGTATTCATCCCCATACCAAGAGGCATCTTCTCTAGTGGGCATCTTCTGCATGTCGCACATTGTTGTTAACCCTCAGCGCTTCGCCGCCGAAGCGGGAAAAAAAATAAAAATAAAATTCACTGTCCCACTTGAGTCACTATGGCAACGCGTATCCCCACGTCCCAATGTCCCACCACCGCGGCGCCACTGCGCACGGGACTACACTGGGACTACGATGGTAGGGCACATACCTCTACCGACCACCAAACACGGCACTACACTAAAATTAATTCAGCCACGGTGAGAGGCGAAAGATGATCGCCAACTACTACTAATAAGAAAGTGGGTTAAAGAAAGTTTTTTATGCAGGCCCGATAGTCGACCGACGAGTTTGTTATACATACTGACAGACAATTGGCGTGTATGTGTATGTATGTATGCACATGTAGCTCTAGCGTGATGCTCACTTTCTCTTTGCTGTACTTTCACAAGACAGCGAAGTGTGGTTGTGGTTCACTAGCTGTGGGAAGCAAGCTGGTTGGGTAATCATCTTTATAACTGTACCTAGCAAACTGAATGTTTTATTTTTAATTTGAATAAAAAGCGATTTATTTCTAGTACACCCCAAACCTGAAACTCTATTGGTCCTAGTAATACCTTGAAATTTGAAAGTTAGCGCCGTTTACGGACATTTTGGCAATAGAAAGTTCAAATAAGGTCACACAAGTATATTGTGTCATTGACCTCATAAATTCGTGGGACGATTTTGTTTTACCAACCTGCTTCATTCATACAATCAAAAACGATAAAAATTCTACAAAACAGTAGTTTTGTATTGTACCGTTTTACCCTGGATAGTTTACAGGAGGGTTAAAAAAAATCATTCAGTTTAGGACAAACGAGACGCAACAAATATGGCCGATATCTTTTTTCAGTTACGCAATTACAAATAAATAAAGAATAATTTCGATTCATAGCATTTATGAGGGAACCCCGCATGCTCGTGGGCGAAACCAGACAGAAATCGAAGGTTGTTCACCCCTACCAGTCCTTTTGACCGGCTGCGGCTGTGCGAGTCGCGTCGCATCCCCACCATGATGCGGGATCCCCTCCATGTGCCGTCACCAAATCACTCCCGCTCCCGGCTCCTTCCTCCACCGCCAGGAAAATCGCGAGAGGAGGGGTTGAACGCGGCCCTCGCGGCACTCTCGAGAGAGCGCTCAGGTGGCCACGCGCCCCGTCTAACGGTACTACGGAGTACCGCTTCCAAAATAAGGTCATGGATATTCACACATTGTAAACAAAACGTTATAAATAACGACTTACCTTTGACATAAAATTTTCTTTTTTTCCCAGTTACTTAATTTATCACTTCAACAATGCTGAGAATGAATTCCATAATTAATTACAAACAAATAAACAAAGACGCCCCTTCTCTTTTACCATTTACTACAAATGAAATCCGCCATACTGTTTTTGTAGTACACGAAACATAACACCAGGTGGCGCATTAATTCTATATCGTGATTGGTCAAAAATTTATTATCGATTTGACATGAGTGTCAATGAAATGCCATAATAAAAATTAAAATTGTTACCATGCGTCAACAATTTTAATTATAAAAGGTACAATTATTTATAGGTACTAATTAATATTAGACATAACAAATAATACAGAAAACTTAAACAAGTACCACTAAAACTAGTATTAATATGGAAATTGCTGCCCACATCTCTGTATTCTTTCTAAATGCAGTTCAAATAATAGCTTATTGTCATAATAGTAGCTACTCTGGTTTGAACTCATTCCTGGCTCATAGCTTGGTCTTCGTTCTGAACCTGACGATGAACTTGGCGAAGAGATTCCATTTTCCGTATTTATTCCATTAATCTGGCTATGACCAGCATCATGCGTTTGAGAAACATTCGAGTTTAGGTTGTTATTGATATGCAAATTATTTATCCTCTTTGACAGTGGCATAAATTCACACGAATCGTCCTCGCGGGACCTTTTCCTGAAAAGGGAAGCAATTATTAGTATCAAAGAACAAAGTTAGTTACAGATAAACATTATTTATATTAAAAACTGATCAAGTAAACATACCTATTCTCTGTCATAGTACGAAATACGTTATTCCCATTACTTCCAATACAAGTATTCCAATTCAAATTGGCGATTCTCCCAAAAGTCATTTGTTCACGAATTCCTGAGTCTCTTCTGTGAACTTTGTAAAATACTAAACGTCGAATAGAAAACCGTACAAAACCAATTTTACTTCACAGGGAACAAGGAATAAAAATATGAGATGGACATAAAGTCGGAATTTCAGGTTTGAAACTTTACAATTATAAGCATGTTGATCAAATGTCTTACTGAAATTACTGTAGGTGTGAAAGAGACAACATGAAGTCAATGTATCAAATTCGAAATCCGAATTACAAGGACAGAGCGCATGGCAGCAGCTGTTTATTTTTTTTTCTAGTCATGTCACAAGAACCGACGTTTAGTTTCTCAAATTATTGACGTTAACCTTTGTAAATGAAATAAATATATAAAATATTTTATTTGCAATCTAAGAAATGTATCACTAGCAAATAATTTTAGATACGACAAGAAGTTATTTATGTATACTAACGCTGAAGTTAATGCGATAACAAAACGCGACTAATTTTACTATATCTTCCAGAAGATGGCGCTATGTCGCACTTAGGTCCACATCACTATCCTTTTTTTTTTTAAAGATGTCGCTATAGTCTATTTACGCCAGTCAGTAAAAAAAATCAATAATGGAAGCTACTCAAAGAGAGTAATAAGAAGGAATAGCTACTGGGACCTCTCTTTCAAAGACTTCTCTTCAAGTCAGCTCTGCAAGTCATAGGTGGCAGTATAAACCGAAGTTCAGGTAGGTCTGTACCTAATTACCTGTTACCAAATTAGCAGGTGCCTACCTTCAATGTTCAGTTGCTGCAGTACCTAACATGTTTAGAAGTACCAACGAACCAACTTAGATACAACATCGACCTATAACTTATGTAGGTACTTAGTTCATGTCCTTGTTTCCCCAAACTTGGGTGCACGATGTAGGGATGTAAGGTCAACGATTTACGATTTACATGCACTATAGTCAATCCGAGTAAGTAGAGAGTGGTACAAAAGAGTAGGACCTATACTTAGTATTGTAATCGTTTTCAGTACCTAACTTGAAAGTTTTACATTTATGACAAAAAAAATTAAAGGTACATGCAAATCGTTGATTGATGAGTAGATAATGATGAGCGATAACCTTCGCCCAATCATACACCCATCGTTCAGGTACTTTGATAATTTTTCAATTGTCTAGAAAGGTCTTGTATTCTTATGTAGGTACTTAATATACTAAATATCTACTTACATTACCTATTATTATTATTATTTAGCATTCAAATAAGTACCCGTTTTAATCATCACGGCAAGCGTCGCGCGTCATCGGTAAAAAATAGCAATTTCCCTTTTTTTATGTAAATTATAATGTTAGTGCGTTGATGAACCGATGAAGTTATACACATATAACACAGAGCAGATTTGTTTCCGAATCGCCCTCAGACCGTATAATATTTTGTGAGGGCGTCAACTAGGGGTCGAAATTGTGAGATTAAACTAGATGGATATTCGACGTTTGGGCCACATGAATAGGGTCTAGTATGAGTCTGGACTCTAGATGGCCCCTGCTGCCCCGTGAACATGCATCACAAGGGCCATTAAAAAATAAGAATTAACAAATTACGTAGCGATTGCTACCCTGTGCCTTATCAATTGATTATACCAGGTTAGTACTCGTTGAGGGGTAGGTCTTCCAAAAAAGCTTGGAATTCATCAGTACATTAATCATCATCATTGGTAACCTAACTGTTCCACCCACTGCTGGATAAGTATAGGCCTAAGCTCCTTCCTTTTGTGTTATGCTTCCGTCTCTGGGGGCCTACTACCTAAGCATTAAGTCCGTCGTCGTTTCGCCGAAGTTAGACATTTCCTACTCCCTATCACTTACGGACATAATCGGGGCCCGAACTAAAAATGTATGACAAAACGTTTAGACAGTTGTTCATACTCCCGAATTCCCGATGTGTTTTTGCCCAACCGGAAAGGTTAATTAATCGGGAGTAGTGTTCACTTTTAAGCATCGAACTGCTTTCGGACGGGCCCGTATTCTCGTTGACGGACTTAGAGAGTAGGCCTCTGGTCTGTGCGAGTCTCAAGTTCTCAACTAGGTTTTTTTGGTCAGTAGATTATTGTACCAAAAACATAATTTACTGCCCAAATTCGCGATGCTTAGTACACCGCATAAGTTGTAAAACGTCGAATTCACGAATAAGAAACTCCTATGTTGTGTAAGTTGTTTACGATTACATTGTGTGTCAGTAAAGGGTAAAAACTGCATCGAGTCGATTTCTGGCCAAACATGGCGCGCAATGAGGTGTCGTGTTCCCTCCTTTTTATGGCTAAAGAGAACAACGCGAGGCTGTTGTTGTCCGTACCGTACCAGATGTCTATGTTACTACTTCGGATTAATTAATTAGACTTGTTATAAATGGCAGACTTTGAGTTAATTATGGGCGTTTGTCAGTATTCAATTCAGGTTTTATAGAACGGTCTTCTGGGTCCAGCGTTGTTCTACGTATGAACAATGCTAAATCCCTCGGAAGTAGGATGTAACGCCTAATAAACTCGCCACATTCCGGACTTTCGTCATCTCAGCCCAGATTTTTTCAAGACCAAAAATCTGATGTTTCAGGAGGGCTCGCAAACATTCGCTAGGATAGTACTTTATACTACCTTTAAAACAATATTTACATTATAAATATAACAGGACGATCCAATTACTTACAAATAGTAGGTACCTAGCCACGTAGGTATGCCTAGGATAGACCACAGAATTAGGTAAGTACCTACCTGATGTCTTTTTTTTTTTTGAGGTTGGGAAATCATCAAATTACTTCTCCCGCTCTGGGCGGAGCGGAAGGGCGTGTCAGACTCTTACTGACTAAAACCCACTCGTGTTCCCTGTGCCAGGGGCCACGGTATGCCTTTCGGACTTTCCCGCAACCCTGGCAAGGCGTCGTCGGCCCTAGCGGACCCCGTCATTGATGCTGACATCTCTTTGAGGCGCGCGTGGAACGTGAATCAATGTCATAAAAATAATAAACTATACAATTAAAGAAGCAACAAGTTTAATTCTGTCTAGACCCTAGATTGCCCTATGGAGCTGGACCAGCATGTTTCCAAGCATTCTTATCTTGGATATAATCCTGTATTATGTAATTTGCTTGTTTACACAGTGAACTTTATAAATCAGTTTTAAATTTTCTTTCATATAATTGCAAAATATGACAAGGTATTTTGTTGTAGCATTTAACACAGTACCCCATAAGATGTATGTAGGTACTTTAGATAATCTGAAAAATGGTTGATCTATTTTATCTTTATTTCTTGTATTAAAATTGTGTCTATCACTTATTTTATTAAAAATATGTAGATTTTTTCTTACGTAGGTACATACATAATATTTTCATAAATGAATGTTGCATGCAAGTGCGTTCATATTCTTATTCACACTACTACTGCATATTATTATCCATCCATTGTTATTAGGGGGAAAAAATGCCAGTGCATCTTTGCATTCTTTGCACCTCGAAAGGAATTAACCTATGATATGCCCAAGAAATACTTCTCTCTCCAGTTGTTTTGGGCTGACGTCGACTGTCAATCAGTTCAGTCGTGGATTTAGCAGATCTTCTCTCCAATGAGATGTCATTTGGGATCGTAAAAAACTCTGCTCTAACTGATACCAACCTGTTTTCAAACAAACGTAACAAACAGTCTGGCAAGAGGCAATTTCCGAAAATTACCAATTAATTAGACGTCATCAATAATTCTACAATTCAAAAAATTAGCAGTCATGAATATTTAATTTGATTACATAGCCGCGACAGTTGGAACTCATTTACGTCGTAAACTTCCGAGGTATTACGCGGGTCCATTTAAATTACAAATTATGTTGTGCCAAAATATTGTCACCGGTTACGTTTACCTTTCGGAATGCGTGTATTAATTAAGCGTTTCTGAAAGTGTGCACAGGTGTGTGCAGGCGAATGCAACGCACACGATCTCACACGGATATAAACTTGTCTTAAATTTAAACGAGAGAGAGCAGGCAGTAAACTTATCAAATTAACGCGGTACCGTTAGCCGGTGCCGTATAATACCACATTTTGGTGTGATGTCGCTCAGAAATCGGCAAATCGCGTGCTCAGCGTGCGCATCGGCGCGTGAACACCGCGCTTTATCCGCTCTGCTGCATGTCGTGTGGAATTCGCCTTATATGGTATCGTATCTGCTGTCTGCACCACACCTAAAAAAATGTCTATTGTTGTTATAGGTAAAACGGGCGTGGGAAATTGTGGAGCGTAACCTACATTTTAGGCTAATGCGTATCAAACGTCAGCTCACAATACGTGACAAATTGCCCACTCAACCCAAATGTTATTATTTGATCGATACGCCAATATTGTTAGTACCTACCTACTTAGGTTATTTCCCTAAAGAAAAGTAGATTTTCTACGAAAACAAGCTAGGTTCGGTGGTACCTTTTACTCATAGTCTCGGGGTTTCCGCAGCAATTCTAAGTTTTAGCCTTTTCATTGACAAAAAGACTGACACAGATGCCTTTGAAATTAAAATGCTAATTGCAACACCTGCAGACGCAAACCGTAGGTAACTGTACTGACTACGGATCTCGGGAAATGCGTTCCCATTACGTGTTCGATTCTCTGCTATGCATTAAATAATAAGTGCACATTCACTTGAATATGAACTTCTATTTATAGTATAGGGACATTCGCTACGGTTCTGTGGCACCTTCAGTCTGTGTTCAATCCTGCTGAGCATGCAGTACCATTAATAATGATATTGTAGCTGGCACTTCAATTAAGCTACGAACACAATTAAAAGAACATAAGTCAACAAAATAATTAAAATAATGAGCGATTTAAGAATAATATCTTACCAATATTTTATTATACGCTAAAAAATTAGTATGACATTATTAATCGTACAATTATCTACCTGAAACATTTTTTTTTCATAATTTTTATTATTTTGTTGAATTAAGTTCTTTTAATTATGTTCGTAGCCTAATTGAAGTGCCAGCTATAGTAACATTTTTAATGGTACCCATTCAGTATGTAGCTTTTTTTTTCATTTGAAATTTCATGTCAATCTTTGGACAAACATCGAAAAAATAACCCTGTATATATTTCATTTTATTTTATTACTTTTAAGAAGGCTTACAGACTAATTACAAATAAATTGGTAACAAATATATACGTCAGATAAGACCGTGGTTAATGAATGATTGAACGTGGCCTATTAGTGATTACTGTAATAGTATAGGCATGGGTAGGTTCCTAACCTACCCATGCCCAAATAACTCCAAAAAAAAAACAAAATAATGTAAAAATTATAATAATAATAATCAAGGTGTTTAACGCAATACTTCTTTTGTTTCCAATAGTATCGTGTTGATGTCTTTGTTTTGACTTCTTAGGTCATCCATTCCGAAATCCAAGAGGAGACAAGGAATTAACTAGACTCTTCCGGTGACCGTAACTTCAGAAATTCCGTATTTCCGGAACTACACACACATTATTAAAATCTCGATTATGATTCTAAATGTAATGATTGATCAATCCCTAGCATAAATGAGATGACATTGGTGCCGATTCTCTTGTCACAAAATTCTCTAAACTAGACTAAAAATCACCAAAATTTAGTTTATTCCTGTCAAACGACGATTTCCCATTCTGAAATTGACTAAAGTGACACAACTTAACTAAATTTTAGTTTGGCAGCACTAAGATGGCACTGAGATTATAATTTAGTGAAAATGGCAATTTTGCTATTCTGAATTTTACGTTTTTCACCAAAAATTTTGATTGTCGTAACTAAATCTGACTATTTTTAATCGCGATTAAAAAGGTGTGGAATAAAATTAGTTGTCATGAACTAAAATTCACACCAACACCTCGACTTCACATGCAAAAACAGTACTGTATCTTTTTTTCTTTTCTTTTGCTTATATCTCGAAAACGGTGTGTCCTATCGCAAAAATAATGAAAATTTCGACCCCCTTTGCAACCCGTAAACCTATAAAACTCAACGTGTTGGTAATATTTTTTTATATTTTCCATACAAAAAGTAAAAAATTCCATACAAAACAAGTCGAGTCCGCACATAATGCGCGCCTACGGCTCTAAAAAAAGATCACGTGGTACGGCAAACAAGTACCACGTGGAGTCGCAATAATTGTCAAATTTGATTTTAGATGTGTCAAAATTATTTTTAAATTTAGAGATTTTATTTTGCAGAATAGCGTTAAGATTCTCATAGCCAAAAGTAAGGAATTTTAGTGATAGTTTAGTTAGTTTAGTTCGGTGTACAACAGAATCGGCACCACTGACAGCTCACTCCACGCAAGCCTTCACGGTGAGATTTTTTCGGAATCGACATACATTTACATACATATTTACATGTTATTCACATGCCAATAAAAATAAAAATAAATTTATTATAGCTTCCGCAGTATGGAGATGTTACTTTCTTAGAGATCCGTTGAGCTGTTCACGTCGAGTACCTATTAAAATACCTACTTTCTCTATTCATACACAGTCTCCTCACTTTCACGCAGAGACGACTATTCATTAATGAGATATAAGATTGTTCGCAAACTTTGATAATCAGATCTAACTTCCCACAGCGTTGCGAAGGATTGTGTAAATCGACGGAAATAAATGTAATTTTTTATCACACGCATTGTTGAGGCGTGTGTTCTAACAATTATCATTACCTACTATGTATAATGTAGAACATTATACGATATCTCTTGATCTTCAGGTTCACAGGCCTATTGACAACCATTATGAAAAGTAACCTGGAATGACGATACTTTCGATGAAACATCCGTTTGTAGGTACCTATACAGCTGTGGCTATACAGGCTATCGCTAAATAGTATGGCTATATTATGAAAAGGGCCATATCCTTGCCATGTCTCTTAAACATTAATCGAGATTTAGCCCTAATGCAAAGCTTAGCTGAATCTGAAACAAATCACATTCCGCCAGACCAATAAATTCTCTAATGTGGGCTTTTGAATGAATCATTCACTCGACCATTTCAATCGTCTGCAGCGAAATGTACAAATATAGAAAGAAGAGAAGCGCGTTCCAAAGTCAAATATTTCACATTTTCATTCAACACGTTAATGTAGGTTAATAAAATTGGTTGATACACGAACACTTGGCCTAAATTCGTGGTTAGTCTGAGTTGTAACATTAATTGCGTGTAGACAGCGATCGGTGTAGAAAAAAAAAACTTAGTCAATGATTTATAGCTTTCGGCGCGAACGAAGAACGTCAAGGGCGTTGTACTTCCTTTTCTCCAATCCTACATTATTCGTAAGCGAATTTGAAAAAAATAAACAATTGAGTCTGATTGAGTCTGATAGATGCAAAGGTAGCATCATCCTGATGAACCAAAATGGCGGTAAACAATATTTTTGGTTTCAAAGCAGTGCACTTACTATTGGATATTGCTGTTTTTGCTGCAAACCTATAATTTCAACGGTTATTTTAAATGAGAGTTTGCTATTTTTGCTACAAACTTATTAAGTCAAATAATGAAGCTGATTTGACATTGACAGATTGCATTCAAAGTTGCTATCATTGAAAAATAGAATGTTGCTACCGTTGCATCTATGGAGTGCTGGAGCACAGCCTTCAGTAGTTGTTTTTTTATTTGAATCGAGAATTCCAGAGACATTTATTATTCAGACAGAGACATTTTATTATTATTTCGGGTCAATCGAAGCTTAAGCCACGGTAGCCGAGGCCAGTTTGTGGATGATTGACCATCTATTACATACCGAGAGCGAGGTTCCTCCGTGCCTCGGATAGTACTAGTTAAATTGTTGGTACCGATTGTCATTCATAGATCTTTGACAATAGTTACGGGTAGTCAGAACCCCGAATGTTTGACAAGTGACAACTAGTGTTTCCAATGGGTATTATTACCCAGTAACTGGGTTGTGGAGGTCAGATAGGCAGTCGCTCCTTATAAAACACTAGTAGGTACCTAAGTATTTAGTACCCTTATTGCATAAAACTGTTTCAATCACAATCTGAGAGTTTGAAAGACAATCCTAAACCATTGCTTCGTAGGTTTGAAAAAATCGTCTACCTACTGAACAGAGTAAATAATGCACAGAACGTGGCTGAACTGTCGAAATGAAAGACATTGCGATCAATTGTCATGTGCTGCGCAATTACCCCCGCTGGTCAGACTGGAAGCCGACCCCAACATAGCTGGGAAAACAGAAGGCTGATGATGCATCAGATCTTATCAACGCCCGCGAACCGTCTTAGTAATTTTGAAGTGTTTGTGGACACATAGATATCTACACTTCACTTGGAGTTTCCCTTACCGCGTAATGAAATAAACTTATTGGTGCCGATTCCCTTGTTTACAAACTGAACCAAAGGACACGTTAGGTTTTTGTATGGAGGCTGGGCTTTTATTCGAAGCTGTTGTGAACAGGGAAGATATTATATATTTATGAAAGTACATAAATTAAGGAGACTTTGTATATATTTTTTATTTTTTTTAAAAGCACCCTTCCCTAATTATTAAATATTTAGTTAATTATATTTAAAAAAAGGAATTGCAACCCACAATAATTATTGATTTTGGCAACACTTTTCGGTTGGATGTCAATAATGTCATTGTGAAATGTGAACGCTAATCAAGTGTCAAATTAAATTCATTCAATAAAATTCACAGACTACAATAATAGTATAGTATAATTCAATTCAATGCGTATGCGTCCGTGGTTTGCGTGGTTTGAATTTGTTTGTGTTTTTGTTGTGCTATTTTTGTTCAAGTTTCACGTTTTAAGTGGATCTTTATTTGACCTGGCTTTTAATTTGGATTCTTTGGATACTGCACACGATTTTGGCACCCGACGACCGGCGTTAATGACGACCCTGATTTCTCATTCGGACTTGGATTTTGCACACAATTTATACATCCATTTATCGTACCTGTCTAAGGTTAGTACCTATTTTCTATACTATGGGATTTTAACAAACGATCGAGTTAAGTCGCACGGCCTAGAATACTACATAGTCTTGCGGCTATACAAAAAGTACTTCAACTCAACTTGTAAGTTCTGTTACATTCAGATTTGCCATAAAACATAATGAATTGATTACCATAGACTGACTTCACAGGCTCTGAAACCACACTGTTTTTATCTTTCAGGTAATCCTCACCATCATGCCTCGCTGCATTAATTGCTGGATTTCTATTCCAATTACACAACAATATCGGTACAATGCAACACATCTGGATCTCGAGATTATCTCTGTATTAGAAGAATGGATTGCCAGACAGGTAGCTAAAAATCTGCATATCCATAATTAATTAAAACACTACACCATGTTAAACCTCAGCAGTTTAATAGTAGGACAGATTTTATTTGCCATTTATAGTGTTGTAGTAATAATCATTCCACATTTGTGCAAGGTGACAATAGAAAATCGATTGTATTCTGCTTGGGCTCATGCAAACGTTGAGTTATTAATAGACACTAAACTGACATTTTATTCTATGTATTAATTCATCATTGTAATTTGTTTTTATTATTATTATTTATATACTTGGAAATATTGGTATTTTTTTTAAATCGATTGTATACGGTGATGAGCATGTGTAATAATATATTAAGCCATAATAATTAAATTGTAAGAAAATAAATTGTATGAGCGTTTTGGATGTCAAATCTGTTAGCTCGTAGGACCAATTGAATAAATAAATAAATAACCATCATCAACATAAAAGAAGATTATAAAATAAACAAATTACCTAATTCCAGTATAGATTTAAATATGAAGTTTTTCTTGTTTTAGGTAATCGATGAAGACTACCTATGTCAAGAATGTGTCAACCTATTGATTCTTGAATCAAATAATAGGAATGAAGGCAATATAGGTGAACGTCAATTTGGACATGATTCAGTTTGTGTATGTTGTGGCATTTCCATTGCCAGAAGAACTGGGAGACAATCTCATCAACTAAATTATGGTGATGCTGAATGGAATTATTCTGCCAATATAATCAGCCCTCTTGAAGTAAGTGTACCTGCTTGTTGTATCGATTATTTCAGCTAAAATAACTATATAATAATATCAAGTTAATTCGGCAGCAATTCAAGCTGAACTTGAATGATCTACCCACTTTTTCTGTTTGTATACCCACATTAGAATTACTAAAACTAATTGTGCCTTCAATTGCAGATGCCTTCGAACGCCCGGGCATGTAATGCTTCTTGGCTAAGAGCTCGTTGGCAACCACCACCACCTGTAGAAAGTGGATCCGGATTATTTGTAGTATGTACTGCCAGCACTGATAATGAGGACATTCCGCAAGAACCAAATCCATTTATCAGTGGATCCAGCTCTGCAGTGGGGCCTCCCAGTTCTGCCAGCACAGATATTGAAAATATTCTCCAAGAACCACTTGTAACCCTTGCATTAGATGGTTATAGTCGCACTCCAGATACCACTACTCATTGTTTTGTTCCAGATTGTATGAATCAGGAAAGGAAATGTGTGCTATTGTTTTTAAAGAAAAATATTCTCACACATCAAAAACTGTACATCACTCAAAATGCTCGGGCGTGTGGGCAATTGGGACTTTCTTGCTGAATTTGAATTCATAACTGAATTCAACCAGGTGCATATTACTGAAATGCTTGACTTATTACGGAGGGATGTAAATAACACCATAGACTTTGAAAATGTTGAAAATATGAATAATGCTACTTGTCGATACGGGTCAGGCTTGACTGTTTTGAACTTTCTGGCAATATTAACTTGCATACCTCAATTGTCCAATTTATGTAGAAAACCAAAAACAGCACTTAGTATGTATTTAATTAAAATAAGGACTGGAGAACCTTTTCGACGCATTGCCTCTTTGTTTCGGTTATCAACTTATACAGTATGCCAGTATGTAAAGAAGACCCGTGGTTGCTTATTGGAATCATATGTACCCTTACATTTGGGCATTAATAATATCCCAAGAGCAAGCTTGTCCAGTAGAAATCTTTTGTGGAATCTTAAGATTTCTACTGGACAAGCTTGCTCTACAGGGTTTCTTTGGCACACAGGAAAGTAACCCTATAGTAATCTTTGATGGCACATATTTATTTGCAAAAGTCGTCTAGCTACCTATTCCAAAAAAAACCTATAGCTTACATAAATATGCCAATCTATTGAAACCTTTCATGATGGCAACCACAGATGGATTTATTTTAGATGTTTATGGTCCGTATGCTGCTACAACTTCTGATGCCCAGATAATAAACCAGCTTTTTGCACATAGTGGTGCTCTCAGAAATTATTTTACAGAAAATGATGTGTTTTTGCTAGATAGAGGGTTTCGGGATGCTATAGGACTACTTACCTCATTAGGATTCTCAGTACACAAGCCAGAGACTCTAGATGTAGGTGAAACACAATTGTCCACGATAAAAGCAAATAAATCTCGGCTTGTAACCTTGTGCAGATGGGTAATTGAAGTAGTGAATGGTCGGTTTAAACGTGATTACAAGATGTTCAGAAATAAATATTTTAATGTAGCATCAAGAAACTTAATGAGTGATTTTAGAATTTGCGCAGCAATATTGAACAATTTTCATCCGCTTATAACCAACCGATCTGATGCTCAAGCAATTATAGACAGAGCAATGCAAAGAGTGAACATGCCGAACTATTTAGGTGAATATGTGCTTGAGCATCAATCAAATAGACGCCGAGCCAGTTTTATAGGAATAAATGATGCCCAAATACCACAAATCAATATGTTCCTTGTAATGGAAATGTCAGACTTGATTTTGTTCTGTCTTGGAATTTACCAAATAAAGCAAGCCAGATCTTATTACGGAGAGCATATTCGTGCAAATGGGACATTTTTGGTTGAAATAAGTGAAAGCTTAGAAATCACAAAGTCCCAGGCATAATGTCATCACATGAGACAGCACGATTTTACTTTTTTTTTGATGTGGCGGTCTAAGGGTTAAGAGGTAGGATCAGGTCAAGACATCAAAGCAATAAAGAATATTATACTTATGTCTTGATAAAATTAACCGAATCAAATAATTGGGAGGAGAATTTGTGAATATTATTGCAGCTGTATAATAGGGAAGCGAACCAGTCCTCCAATCCCTAGGGAAAAAATGCATTACTTCGAATCTAATACTAGAATGTCACAATGCGCTTGAATGGGTAACCGTATCAAACCGCAATACAGTGACGCTACAATGGATAAAAGGACACAGTGGATCGCTAGGTAACGACGCAGCCGATGAGCTGGCCAGGAGGGCATCCAGCACGTCGGTCTGTGGACCGGAACCTATCGTGCCCATCCCCTTCAACCAACTACGCAGGTGGCTACAGGAGTACACCCACACACAAGCAGAGAGCTGGTGGGCGTCGTCACCGGGCTGCAGGCAATCCAAGGAAGCCATGCCATCACTAGATGGCAAGCTAACCAGGCGGTTGCTACGCCTGGACAGGAAAGGCATGCGCCTGGTGACGGGGACCATCACGGGACACTGCTCGCTAAACAAACACTTTCACACAATAGGCATAACGGACAGTCCTCTATGCAGGGCTTGCATGGAGGCTGACGAAACTGTCGCGCATGTGCTCTTCGAGTGCACAGGCGTCGCCCAAATTAGGTCAAAAACCCTCGGGACACCCAGATCTTACACAGATGTTCTTAATAGACCAGGAGACCTAATCAGCTTCTGGAGGGAGGTGGGCTGGTTGGAATAACCACCGACGGCCGACATGGCTCACGCACAATGGTCCACTGAAGGACTAAGTGCGGAAACGAGACCGATAACATAGATGATAGAACATAGGGAAGCGAACTGTCGGAAGCTGTGCTCATGTAATGACGATCAATATGGTATCTTGGGTGGGCTCGGCATCAAAACAATATATTACCGCCTGCACAGTTTCTTGATAATATAATTGTAAGGGAAGATATAGAAAATGAAGAGGTAGAATAAATACAAACAAATATAAGCAAATACATTACTTTTATTTCTCTACCTAGTACCTACACAAAAATGTTCACCTTTTACCTACGACCTGCTGGAGCGACTACCTATTTACAAAGGATTAAGGCTGCATTTCCACTAGAAATGAACGAGGATGCGTAGCGATGTGCGTAAAACTAACCAATAACAACACTAGCTTGAGCTAAGCTAGTGTTGTTATTGGTTAGTTTCACACACATCGCTATGCATCCTCGCTCATTTCTGGTGGAAACGCAGCCTAACGGGTCCAATCCAATCTAGTCTGTATCTGGACTGTCTGGTTAACTGGCCTGCGATGGAGGAGAGGTTTAACCATCAGTAGGTAGTCATTCTGCAATTTTCCGACTTCATGATAAAGTCTCAAAATGTAGGAGAAAATAAGAATCATTGTTACATATAAATTCATTTTCCTTATCATAAATCATTTATTATTGTAAATAATAGCGTTTCTGCGTTATTACAATTTCGCTATTAAAAAATAAATTCAGCCCATTCAATAAAAGAGCCCATTACTGTCCCCTTGCTGGGCACGGGCCTCTTCTCAGAATGAGAAGGGTTTGGCCTGGTGCGGGTTGGCGGATTACGCATCATCGAGAACTCTTTATGGCCCTCTCAGATCATGATTTCACTAATATCAACATTATATTTTAATGTACTCTTTAAATTGTGGAAATTACAAATTTTAATACTATATAGGAAAGTAATCTTTGACAATGAATGAGACAAGTAAAGTAACCAATGACAACTGACAAGTGTGACAGTGACACTGACAATCATAAGAACCTCACTGAGACAGCTAATGTTTTAACAGATTACATTAGGAGGCAAAGGAATCAATGCCATACATACAAATCATGGAGATAATTCGTTGGTTTTATTTTATAGCCATTTAGTATTATTTTAAAATATTTTAAACTAGAATATAAGAATTAGGTGCTTAAAAAAATGATATTTAACCGTTTTTTCTTTGTTTCAATGTGCAAATATAATAATGCGATACAAAAAATATCTGGATTTAAAATATTTATTTATTAAATAATGGTGCTTTTAATATTTTTTTTGTTTTTGTAAGGCCATCCTGAATAATTTTCCCTATCAAAAAAACCACACATTATAACTGTTCAAAAAAAAAATTATTTTAAGCCCATTTCATAACATGTCCTTTGTGCATCGTTTTCTTTCTATTTCATTAAGAAAAGGACAGAAGATAAATTTTAGTTTAGTCCTGTCAAATTAATCAGCGCCTTAACCTGCTTTCCGAGACAAGGAGGGGTCTCGATATTATTATGATATGAATGGTCACCCATCCACGGACCAACCTTGGCAAGCGTACCTAGCTTAAAACCTGCGATCGACCCGTGCCACTGTTATTATTATTATTATTTAGCCACGAGCACGGTAAATGGGTAAATATGATTAATTTAGATAACTTCTTCGATTATCGGAAACGTTAGGTACCTATCTATACCTAATAAACCTACGACTCCATTATCCTTTTTTTTTTGAGGTTTGGAAATCATCAAATAACTTCTCACGCTCTGGGCGGAGCGGGAGGGCGTGTCAGACTCTTACTGACTAAAACCCACCCGTGTTCCTTGAGTTGCCTGTGCCAGGGGCCACGGTAACTCTTTCGGACTTTCCCGCAACCCTGGCAGGCATCGGCCCTAGTTGACCCCGTCATTGGTGCTGACATCTCTTGAAGGCATACCTATACGAGTCCTATGATATGGATTTTATTTTTCGTGTAAGTACGTAATACGTAAAATTCGTTAAAATGAAATGGCTATAAATAAATGTGATGTTTTATTGTCGGTTTACATGCACGAAGTTATTGGGGTGATGTAATTCCGCTGACGTGTGCTTTGATAATAGGTTCATAACGTATAGAATTCAAACGCGTCTTGTGACACCAATCAAGGTCATAGCTGCTCGGACGGAATAATAAAATGATTACATCTGACAACGCAACTCCTTAATTTCGAACTAGATAGACCGTACCTATTTTGCTATTATTTACGAGATCCTTCATGATTTTTTTTAAAATAAATAATTGTCAGAGTTGACTAATCTACCCCAAAAAAAACTACATACATTTATGTATGTTGAAAAAAAATATTTGTGTTGTTATAAAGAGATTTGGTATCTACCTACTTACTCTATATTTTTAACTTTAGGCACCATAATTAATAGGTACCTACTTACCTACCTTTTGATTCTACCTCACCTACCAACCACTTTTGTTTTTATTTAAAGGTTTTTTTTTATTAAGTAGGTATTCATCATTTTCCAATTAAAAGGAAAACTGAAATCATACTGCAATATCGAATTTCAACATAAATGAAAAATCACTCAATCCATGTAAGAATTCATTGAATAATGTTTTTTTTTTAATATTCCTATCAATAATTATTAGAATTAATCACAATTTGTGATATGAAACGATGACTTATGAGATTTCGTAGTATAGCTACGGTAACAGCAATTTAATTAATCTTATCGTTTACTCATTTCCTTTAAATTTTGATTACATTATCATATTATATATGTACCTACTAGTATATAAGACAGAACATAAAACTGCTCTAGCTAATACATTGATAACAATGGAAATTGTTATGCTTTTAATAACATAATCAATGACGTGGTGTTCCACGATTAGGTATTATTAGGTACTTAGGTACTTATTCTATAGAAGCAACGGGTAAGGAAAATGAAACATAGTTACTGTACATACCTACAACAGCATAATTTCCCTTCCCTTAGAACATAGGATTCCGGGAGTGGCATGCTTTTCTTCGATGTTAAAGTTCTAATTACAAAAACTGACGTTAAACTCGAGTCTAAGTTCTCAATTTTGTATTAAGAAGTTTACCGTTGTCGTAATATAGTTCAAAATACAATAACTGGCCCAAAGGTTTAGGCTTGGTATTCGTTCTGTAATAAGACAGGTGTTATTCGACAGTAAAAAACTGCACTTGGTCGTCAAGTAACCAATAAAAGGTCATCACCAAAACAGTCACAATACCGCGTGAATTGTCCGAGTGTTACAATACAATTCAATCGAATGGTGCATAATGAAACAATAGTAGCCCAGCCACGCATCGATCGGGCATCCGTTAACCAAATCCATTCCGTTGGCGCTTTGAATTTAAATCGTAACGGACATTAGCCGAGGCCAAAGACACTGCATGACGTACGTTTCGGAAGTCCTCTCCTCTCTGTCTTATCTAATTTTAGTGCGCTGTACACTGTTGTCTGGGCCGGTATTTTTGCTAACAATTTTTAGGCGCAGTTTGCCGAAGCCGAAACGTCTGTTAAACTTGGCGGGAGTATGAATTTGTAGGTTCCGTTATTGTTCAAATTAGCCTCTAAAAGCTTATCCGTGAAGTTTTTTTGGAAGGCCTATAAAAAACGAACTGTTCACGACTTTAGATAGATTCGTTACTAAGTGATGATACGATCTTCTTACATGTGTTGTGCCTGTTAGATAAATGTTGGTTTTATCTGTCTGCTATCGGTCAAACCAGCCCACACTTATTTACACATTTTTCTTTTACAACCATATTTGTGCCAATACCGTTTTATTCGGCTTGATGCAAAGGAAATATTATGCCCATTTGCCTCTTGTTCGTACCGGATTCCATAGCTAGCTGTGGCGCTTAGCTGTGGAGATATATCATTTAAATCCGAAGTCAAGTGAATGGCGGGCCTTAGATTATTAGACGGTGATGTCATAAGTGTTTCTTTCACACAGCAAAAAGAATAAGTAATGTATGGTGGATTTAGAGATTTTACGCTCAAGATCCAGCTTTAAAAAGACAATTCAATTCAGTTGACTTCAGCAAGTTTAGTAGAGGACACGATATAAGTGCCAAACAGCGATTTAAAATCGACGGACAAACTATAGTCCAGTCAAGTGTCAATAACGCTTCTAACGTCTAATCAATAATAGTGTCTATAGCTATACTAATACTAATAATATTTTATAGAGGTCAAATTTGTTTGTTTGCTTGTATGGAGGGGGTAATCTGTAGAACTACCGGTCGGAATTGAAAAATTCTTTTTGCATTTGAACGCCCTATTCTTGAGGAATTTAACATCACGCTAGGACCCTTAGGAGCCGTGTAAAAAGAAAAAAGTAAGAATGAACGCTAAGCGAAAACGAAGTGATAGCGCGGGTGGGTGATGTGATGCGACGGGGTGGGGAGGGGGAACAAGAAATTTCACGCAGACGAAGTGGGCAGAGGCTATAGTCTGCTATAGGTATATTCGAGAGTGGACGTCAATCAAAGATATTCTCCCATCCTATCCGCGCAAAAGTCCCTCAGGGCTCTGTGCTAGCTCCCCTCATGTTCACCATATTCACCAGTGACATCCCGAAATGTAAAAATGCAGTTGGCTCTGTTCGCAGACGATACGGCCATTTATTACACTAGGCTCGTCCCCGACTCGATATCTCGTACTCTCCAAACCGCAGTCAACAAGCTTGGCGCATGGTTCAGAAAGTGGAGAATCGAAATTAACCCCGACAAGAGTCAAGCGGTTCTCTTCTTGAAACCGCGTGTCAAACGCAGACATGACGACGCCCGCCCGATCAAGATGTTTGGCAAGACGATCCCTTGGGCGAAGCATGCCAAATATCTGGGTGTGACTTTGGACAGACGTCTCTCCTTCTCAGAGCACATAAAGGTGGTTCGTGCGCAAGCCGCCTTTGCTCTGGGTAGACTACATTCCGTCTTAAATGCACGCATTAAATTGTCACTCAGGTGCAAACTGCGCATTTATACGGCATGCATCCGACCTATCATGACGACGCCTGTGCTGTTTTCGCACAGGCCCACCCCCGGCACGTCCATAGGATGCAGTCCCTACAGAACCGTTTTCTACGTAAAATCACGGGTTCCCCCTGGTTCGTTCGTAATATCAACTTACATTTAGATTTGAAAATCCCCACCATTCAACAATTCATAAAACGCGCTTGCAAGCGTTTCTTCGATACCGCTGGCAGCCATCGCAACCCTCTGGTTGTGAAGGCCGCCAGTTATGTCCCCTCTAGAATCAGTAGAATCCGCCGTCCAAGGCACGCACTGACCGGCCCCGACGACCCCACCACCCTCTTCCAGGAAAGCAGTAGGGCCACCAGTACAGTATACACACACAGACACAAATCGATGTTCCGGCCTCGCCGCCGGGGTCCTTCGCGTCCGCGTTCCTCCCCGATAAATTCCCCTCTCTGTCCCTTGATCGGATCCGCAGAGCCAGCTGGTGGCGTAGCTGAGCCAGTAGTTTTAAACCCCCCAAATAATAATGAATCCATTCAGATCCAGCCTGTCCCCAACTTGCTGTCCCCCCCCAGCGACGCCCTAAGCCGAGGTTCGTAACCCACAGGGGGTGCCCTTAGATGATGGTCGCTTAGTTTATAATTAATATTATGCCCCTGGCTGGAGGCTTTGAGTTAGCTCGAAGGCACCACAGGATTGACTGGTTAAGCAGTCACGGCCTCTCAAGGCCAACTGCGAGAAGCCATAAAAAAATAAAAACAATCAGAGATAACTTGACCTATATAGTTATATAGACCTTTATAGTAGCTCATTGTCCCAATGTGGCTTCCCAAAAAGGCATCGTTTAGAGATTGTGAGCTTGTGACGAACCTGAAAGCGCTAGTAATTGAATATTGATTACCTACAAGAGGACAAATAAATAATGGACCAAAGCGTTACTTTGCTGAAATCAGGGACCGAAACCGGTATCATCAATAGGGGTATTTTTTCGGTTACAACATTTATATTTTTTACAGGTATTATTAAAGGTTACCTTAATTCTTAAATTGAATACAACCAGTATTAATACCGGTTACCGGAATTAAAATTACCTCTATTTAATACGTGCCGTCGGCATTAGTCAAAGGGCGCACATCGCCTGTGTGTGTGTCAAAGAGTTTCCTTGTATTTCAATTTTGTCAAACTATTCACGTTGATCTCAAAATTTGGAAGAAAATTAAACTTGTTACAGAAATTATAGGTATTTAATTTTGGATTTGAAACAACAATGATGAAACAACAAGGTGAATGATGAAGAATGATGAAACAACAAGGTATTTTTTAGGTAACCGGTATTAAAACGGTAACATAAATCAAGGTAACATATTTATCCTGCTTGGTTACCCAGATAGCGGTAACCTTAGTCGTAGAAGTAACCAAAATTCTTCGATACCTGTACCGTAATTTATAAAGGTTTTCGGTCCCTGGCTGAAATACATAACAATCAAAACTTAAATTAGGTAAACAAGTTCTATGCATAAGACGAAGCAGGAATGCCAAACTTGCAAAAAGTGAGGTAGCAAAAAGTAGCCAAAATCTAGTCATACAGTATGCTCGAGTTACCTAAAGTTATGATTACATAGTATAGTACATAAGTACTATACCTACAATGGTACGATATGGTAAGGTACCTACTTAATGAGAAACATTATAAGTAATAGGAAAAACACTGTATGGTTTTTTTGGCTTTAGGTACCTAATTTTCGATGAAGATGCTGATGATGATGCCAACGCTGTCACCTTTTAAGGGGACTACATGACCTAAACGAAAGTTTTATAATGCCTAAAAGTATGTGATCCACTGCAGTAAACAAAATCAGAAAAATATATGATATTCGTCAGGACATAATTATGCTAGTTAGATAGTGGTGCCGATTCTCTTGTCACAAAACACCAAAATTTAGTTTATAGGTTTCCCATTCTGAAATTGACTAAAGTGACAGAACTTAACTAAATTTTAGTTTGACAGCACTAAGATGGCACTGAGATTATAATTTAGTGAAAATAGCAATTTTGCTATTCTGTATTTTACGTTTTTCACCAAAAATTTTGATTGAATAACTAAATTTGCCTATTTTAATCGCGATTAAAAAGGTGTGGCATAAAATTAGTTGTTATGAACTAAAATTCACACCAACAGCTCGACTTCAGATGCAAAATCAGTAACTAGGTACTGTATCTTTTTGCTTTTCTTTTGCTTAAGTAAGTATATTTCGAAAACGGTGTGTCCTATCGCAAAAATAATGAAAGCTTTGACCCCCTTTAGAAGACTCCTAAACCTCTAAATTCCAACGTGTTGGTAATAATTTTTCATAAATCCATACAAAAGTGAAAAATTCAATACAAAATATGCTATATTATATTGTAGTCTGTGATTCAAAACATGCCGAGGCTGCAAATAATGCGCGCCTCCGCGCCTCTAAAAAAAAAAACACCACGTACACAAGTAACACGTGGAGTCGCAATTGCCAAATTTGATTTTAGGTGAATCAATATTATTTTTAAATTTAGAGATTTTGGTTTGCAGAATAGCGGTCAGATTCTCATAGCCAAAAGTAAGGAATTTTAGTGTAGTTTAGTTAGTTTAGTTCGGTGTACCTACAACAGAATCGGCACCAGTGTGTTGAAAACATAATACAACTAATTTGATACAATAGAAAAAAGTCACGAAGATACCTCAAAAAAATTCTTTTAACGATTAAAAACCATACTAATATACTTACATGCAGTCATTCTGTTTTTTTTTCCAGATTGTTCTTATAGCAACGTATTAACGTGATAGTTTATTATTTTTTTAGTCCAATCAATAGATTTTTTGTAAATAGAGAATTGCTTCATATTTTACTATAAATTACCAGCTTTGTGTCATCGCGCTTCTCTTTCTTTTCTATGCAGTCCGACAGTGACCGCGCTTTAGCTGTTGTAACTTGTAAGCGCCTTAAACAATCATTTGGTAGAAAGAACCTCGGGGTCAATCAAACTGCCCAGCCTTTTCCCAGTTATTTTGGGTTCGGCTTCCAGTCTAACCGGAAGCAGCTGAATACCAGTAATTTACATGGATCGACTGCCTATCTGATCTCCACAATCCACTTCAGTTACTGGGTAACACGATACCCCTTGGTAAGACAGGTTTTCAGACTTTAGGGCTGTAACGACTGTCAAAGATTTACGAATGACAGCCGGGACCAACGGCTTTCCGAGACACGGCGGTATATAGAACCTGAGGGTATTTAGCTTCAAATTGTCTCGTTAATCTTTGCCCATGGAGATTGAGCCCACGTTTCGTGTCTTATTTGGGCACTCTACATATTACAAGGTGATTCGTGTAATCTTGCGTTTGTTTACGTTAGTACTTAGTTGCTGATTGGTCGAGCACGTAGGCGAAAACGTTCAACCTTAGTCTCTAATAGTGGCACGTTTTTGCTAATGTATGGTTAGTTGGCTGTACCTACGCTTGCAAGGTTTTGGTCTATAAATATAATTTAGGTTTTTCCTTCTTGCTTGACAGCGAAGTCTTCTGCTGTCCACACCAGAGTATCTCCAGGCAAGTCCTGAAGTAAAAATATGGCACTAACCTATTTGTATCCGTGGGTGCAAGCTAGGCCATTAAGATGGCACAAAAAGGGTTGAATAAAGTGACAGTTGTCCATGCTCATGTTGGCTATTTAGGTGAATTTATCCTTTCATCATCTTTATCACAAGAGTCAGGTAGACAAGATTGTACACTGGGACTTTAAGTAGGTACCCTTTTCCTAGTTCTCTCTTCTCTACTACAGTTACTAACAAGTAACAACTTAATAAAAATAAAGTCCCCCAGTGGTCTTTCTATATTCTAATTACTTTTAAACTAGGTATTCGAATTTCGAATCTCAGCCATACTTCCTGTAATAGCTTGCTGACTTGTCCAATGTGTATGCCAAATTGGGGCTACCGCTTATCTTCGTTACTTTTGAATAGGTACTTTTGAAAATTAATAACCAGATGCCAGTTTATTTCAATGATTCACGTGACTTTACTCGTGTTTGCAACGTTGACATTTTGACATCGAATCATACAGGGATATAATGTGGATTCAGGTAATGGGGTAAACTGTGCATTTGTCATCTTATATTGTGATTTATACATAAAATAATAATACACCAAAATACATCCTTTTTGTTGTATTTTCCTCCTACATACCTATTACCTATAGTGTTTGTTGAGGATATGTTTAATATATCTACCGATGATATTTAAAACAATAACATCAGAATATCTGCCCGTTATCCTCCAGTCTTGTTATGGTGTGGTGTTCATGTTCACTCAGGTAAGTGCAGATAAAAAATAATTTAAAAAAGTATAAGTAACGTAAATATAAAGTACTTAAGTATATAAATGTGAACAGAATTTCATTACCTTATTGGCACTCAGACCTCTTTGGATAACATTTTTTTTTGACAGCGCCATTCGCAGACTTTTGACAGTTGTTACGGGTACTCAGAAACCAAGTATGAAGCCAGTCTTACCAAGGGGTATCGTATTATCCAATAACTGGGTTGTGTAGGTCAGATAGGCAGTCGCGCGACTGCCTATCTGACCTACATGGAGCGCGCTCCATGTAAAATACTACAATATTCACACTTTGCATCCGGTTAGACTGGAAGCCGACCACACCTTAGTTGGGAAAAGGCAGGCAGATTGATCCCTACTTTAATATCGTTGGCTGCCGTTTATCGTTCTATTTTTAAACGCGGAAATAGGAAGCATTTGAGAAAGTTTTTAATAAAGACATACATAATTAAGATAATTATAATAAAATGTTTATAAAATCTGTCTTCTTTTGAATCATAATTAATGTGGTATTATGTAAGTATAGAAAACACATAAAACTGCGAACGTTAACGTTTTAATCTTCCGATTCTGAAATCTGAATATTCACAGCTTCGACTAGAAAATCTTGGAGTTGAGCAAATCTTCATTTATTCTCGTGTACATCGCCAGGTCAATGCCCTCACAAACGAATTAATAAAAACACGCACCTCTTCTTACAGTTTGTATCTAATTCAACCACATTTCATTCGAACAATTAACTTTACAGTTTATTATGCTTTAGTAACTTTAATTGCAAGACTAATTTTAGTAATTACGTACCTACCTAATTATCACACAGCGGAATGAACCCAATCGCGTACGGTCACCGATAATAATTTAGTAAACAACAAGTTTTACTTAATTTCAAATATTCTCATAGCCTGACTTACCTAAGAAACACCTTAATTTATGAAAAATCGGAAAACAGCCAGTTTGTTGCTCCACAAATTGGGCCTCTCTGGTTGCTCTTATATCAACCCCCTGTAGAATGTAGGTTACTGCCCTTCCCTTTGAACTCATCTCCTCATCTCATTACGAACGTTGATGAGCGTTCTTGTTACTGAAATTATTATTTAGTCTATTTACGGATACCTCCGCCTTCTCCTCCTCCTTCTACATAATAAAAATGTGTACTTAATTGAAATAACTGTAAACCTGAAAAGGGATCATTGCTCTTCATCACTAACATATAGATACATAGATATAAACCATTTATTCAGTGCCCACAAAAGACGTAGCACAACACACAAAAGCACAATAAAATAAAATTATACACACAAACAACATTGAAAATTTTAAACGAACAACTTACTTTATTGAGCATGAAATCGCGAAAAAAAAATACAGCTGCTCCATAGATTTTGTTGATCTGCTTACCTAAACATTCTAAGTGAACACAAATGTAGGGAATAGGCCGATTTTTTTCACGATTTCTTTGTTTTTGTCATAGTGAATGTTATTAATACTATTGGTGAGAGCAAATCCCCTTTTTCCGGGTTTTCCGTTATTTCAATTACACCTATGTATGTAGAAATAGAAGATATCCGCAAATACTCAATCAATATTAATTCCAGGAACAAGAACGTTAATCATCGTTCGTAATGAGACGTAGACAGAGAAACGATTAGCATAGATGGTTGACTATAGAGTGTGCGCAAGATAAGTCTGCGCGCGACGTTTGATCCCTGCCAGCACGTTTAAATCACTTTCGGAATAATTATGGCGATTATTTGATTTGGAAAACACGGAACACAGCACACTCTTGACATCTGCCATAAACGTGAGGAAGGCGGCAAACGATTATATTATTTCCGATTTCGGCCGCGCGTTATTTAGCGCGCAAGTTCTTGCATTCCTCCAAATGACAGAATACTGAAGTCCCTCGAGCCGCCACGCGCCATGACAGAATGCCCCGTTTTGGCAATAATTTTAAATTAAATAGCGTTCTAAATGCTACTTTGCTGAAATATTAATATTTTGAGGGTTCTCAAAAACGGTTAACATAATATTAACACAACACAAACATTGCTATCTAGGCTAGATAATAATGTTTTTCGGAAGACAGCCATCATTTCAACCAGACTGTGTTTATTTCCACCCAAATAAATAGCATGTGTTGTGCTATCAAGTGAAAACATCTGCAAGGACATAAATACGTTAAACTGCAAGTTTCAACAGCCGTGCTCACTAGTTCACCTTGACACCGTTTACCGTTTCCTTCCTCCCCTGATGTTCTTGATATGGTACTAATAATACACACCTGCTCCCCAATTCCCTTGGCCACGTAGTTTACACATGGCTCATGGGTTTTCCACATTGGTGTATCGGCAGAAATTGTATTGGATAGATATTATTTCCTGACTGTTATTTATTGACTGACCGGTTGGCGCAGTTGGTAGCGACCCTGCCTTCTGAGCCGCTGGTCCCGGGTTCGATCCCCGGACAAGTCAAACATTTGTGTGCAAGAACATGTCTGTTTGACCTGTGTCTGGGTGTGTATATGTATGTATATCAGTCATCAGGTTACCGTAGTACAGGCTCTGCCTAGTTCGGGACCTGTAGACCTTGTGTGGATGTTGTCTCATATTATTATTATTATTTTATTTTTAGCTATGTTATTTTATTATCCCTTGTCCCAGTTATCCCACTGCTGGGCTAGGGCTTATAATCTTTTTTCCATTGCTTTCGATCTTGAGCAGGTGTCAGCAGATCAATGCTGTTTGTAGGTATTAAGCTCGCCCTGGCGTCTTCCCTTAGGTCAGCTTCGTATTTCCTCAGGTCGTTTTCTAGTAATTTTTGCACCAAGTAGGTATCTACGTTATTCTATTTCACAGATACGTACATACAATAATGGTGGTTTATTTTATAGTAAACACACATTACATACCTACCAACTTCTTACATAGTACATAATAAGGACATGGTACGTTTCGCTCTAATTAAACAACGTCGCGGTTTCTAGAAGATCATTAATTTATTTACGACATTATTGTTGCTCCCGTTCGCGTTGTAAATTAATTAATTAAATTAAGTCTATCCTTAAATAATATTTTGTTATTGTTTATTCAGACCCGGCATTTAGTTTAACTAAAACATTAATAATAAATTTTTATCTTCACGTTTCGCGAGAAATTAATTTAATTGGAGTCTGATTAAAAACGTAGAAGCGGTATATTATTTAGACAGTTATTTTTAAATATTATGATAAACCAAGTTGCCAACATTAGGCACGCACTCCCATGAGCATGCCTAAGTAAGAAAGCCGCCATCGCTTCCCATAATGAGTTAGAACGCTAACATTGGCAACAGAAGCTCTATTATGGAATCTGCCATCTGGATATGGCCTCAAACGCCAAGGTTTAATGCTCGCTTCGTCCAAAAATGGCCTGCGGTCGATACTTGCGTTTGCGCACTCGCTAGGCCTTTTAAGGCTTCCCAGTAACCTTATACACTTGAAGTATGAAGGCGATCACAAAATGGGACGGAAATTATCTTAGAAACTCAGCTTTAATATTATTATATCCTTGTATTTGGACTTACCTCGGTTGATCTTAAAGGTTAAGCACCGCTTGCCGAGCTCGGTCTGTGGATGAGTGACCATCCATTACAAACCAAGACACTTCCGTGCCTCGGAAAGCTTGTTGCAGTTGCAGACTGTCATTTCTACATACTTGACTAACGTTACTAGTAGTCAGAAGCCGGAAAGTGTGACAACCAGTCTTGCCAAGGAGTATCGTGTTACCCAGTTACTGGGTTGTGGAGGTCAGATAGGCAGTCGCACCATGCAAAATATTGGTATGCAGCTGCATCCGGTAAGACTGGAAGCCGACCCCCACATTGTTGGAAAAAAGGCTAGGCAGATAATGATCCTTGTATTTGCAATTCTTGCGAAGTAATTTGCCTAATAATAAATATTCTGCGCGCGTTTTCCAGCTATGAGCGAAGATCCGAATATTTTACTGCCTTTATTGTTATTTCCTGTAGCCAAAGAGGTAAAGTAATGTATTTTGATAGATCACTGGAGGTCATTGAATTCGCTGTTATCGTAATGAAGTTGAATATTATTTGCAGGTCTGAGGGGCAATTCTCGTACTTAAAAAACGTTCAAATTCAAGTCGCAATCTCATCTCAGCGACAATCAATGTCAAAAAATTGTCAAAGATGTATGTAAATTGACTGTATTTTTGACAGGTTGAGACTGAGATCAGACTGTGAACGTGCTTAAAATTACGGGAATTACCCCTCTGAAGTGTGACGAATCTATTCGTACACGAAATAATAACTAAACTGAAAAACTAGGTCAAAGGGAAAGTACTTACCGCTATAGGTTTTGAATCCCTTGTAAGTGTAAAAATTTGTGTGTCAATATGCGGAATAAACGGCCGTATCTTTTGGTTGCGTTAAAGATTAAAAATTAAAAAAAAAAGAGATCATCGATATTTTCACAGCTCCAAGGGATGGCAGGCCTGAGTATTTGATTTTTATTTAACTTGACGCGTTCCTGAGAAAAAGGGTCTTGGCAGACGGACAGATGGACGGACAACGAAGTGATCCTTTATGGGTTCCGTTTTTAGGGTTCCTACACACACAAACACTATAGCAAGAGTCGTGACGGACGGTCAAAATGTTATACTTTTTGCGGTCTAGCTAGCTCTCATTCGACAAGTGTGCAGAGTAGGTATAACATGCGATTTGGAACTTTGTTCCAATAATTATGTGAGCCTACAATGTTGAACAGTCAGAGGGCTAATAACGTTTATTCTCAAATTCTGTTTACTCGATTATTCTCAAATTCTGTTTACTCGATTATTCTCAAATTCAGTTTACTCGATTATTCTCAAATTCTGTTTACTCGATTATTCTAAAATTCTGTTTACTCGATTATTCCACGGTGTTCCATCGAGTTTCTTTTCATAGTCAGAACTCCCTTTCTCTCGATATTATGCATTCGCAACGTGACATCGTTTCCCACAAGAACACGCATGAAAGACGTACCTACCTAAGCTAATAACTGAGATACAAATGCAACAAATCGAACGTGACAGCACAGTATTCTATTTATGCTATGTTTAACATTACTCAAGGTGCTCAAGTATTGCTGTGCTGCATGTGAGCAATGAACTTGCGCGCGTCTCGCTTGCCTCGACCTTGCGCTTGCGCCGATCGGTAATAATAATTACTATACAGTGCATATCGCGTGATCGCTTACAAAACAAACTGCTGAAACGAATCGGCTATAAATAGCTGAAGTTACTGTGTCAGTGATTAATATTACTATGTAATCCCAGTCATCGACAATGTACCTACTTGTCGTTATCTGAGGATGTAGGCCTGTGGGAGATTATGATAAGCGCCACGGATGCTGAGTAACGCCATTTGCTGTATTTTTTGCCGCTGGGTTTAGGTACAGTCGACAACACATCAGGTTATACGAAACTGTCAAATTTCTCCAAATAATTTTAATCTTTAAAATGTTGAATGTTAAGTTCTAAATCGAATGAGAAAATTTGACAGTTTGTGGTAACATGACCTGCTGCTGTGTATACTTACTCGCTATCAGTACAAAAAAAAATCTGTAGCTACGTGATTCCTGTTTCATACTCAAGGCCAATATTACGCAATACCATTTTTATTATTGAGTCTAGTAGAGTGCTGAAAGTTTGAAACTTACCTTTATGTTGGCAACGATAATATGTAACTGTTAGTTAAGTGTTTCATGTCTAACTATATTAATTAAGTTGTCTTTCGTTGCGATATTTCTCTTATAAAATTGTCGATAATATGTTGTACATTCCGGCCGCTAGAGGCGCCACTTGTACCATGATCAATATTTTAGCTTAGGTACTAAGGAACTTTACCTCAACGAGGACCGTTTCCGTATTTTAATTATTTTAAGGTATTAATTAAGGTTTTCGAGACTGATCCTTATGTATATAATAAAGGCAAACCATATCTAGGGTTAGATACATAAGAAAATAATGTAAGGGATGTCCTACCACGGAAAACACGCAAATTAAGTTTCCCATACAAAGTCACCTGCGCCCTGATTGGTCAAGGGGCGGGGCATTAATACGAACTGTAGGGGTCTGATTAGTCAGGCACTACAGAACCCACCTATAAAAAGGGTGCATTTTCCGTGGTCAGGCATTCCGAATCCAGCAGTGTTACGAGCAACAAGAAAAATAAAGAAGAAACCCTCTATCTGAAGAAATAGTGTTTTATTCGCCCTAAAGAAGTGTTATTAATCACTGCACCGACGTACACCTCTACGCACCTCCTCAAGAACATCCCGCCAGCAAATCTGCTCTACACAAGAGCGTCACCATTGGTCCTTCGAGAAGCCGGATCGGGTTCAAGAAAACCGGGAGATGCCTACGAACACAAGAGCAAGATCGGTGCAGTCGAGGACTATAAGGAGCGAAAGCAACGCAACAGATACTACGGGCACCGGCACGTCGGGTTCCGGTACGACGGATTGGAGTATGAATACTCCAAGCGAATCTGCAAGCGCGACAGACACGTCGATTTCAAATCGATCGACACTAACAAGAAGATCGCCGCCGAGCAGCGTCCACGGAAGTCGGCAACCCGTACCTCAGCCTAAGGTCACCGCTGGAGAAGAATCAACACCAGGGAAGGTGGCTCATACCACCCCACCGACCCACACTATTGAAGCGTCAATTCCCCTTCGCCAAGAAGAGAGTCACCCATCGCCGCAGACTCAAGAAAGAAGTGTCGCCGTGAAAACACGTCTGGACAATGAAAGCATACCAACGTCCAGAGAAGAGAGTCTGCAGCGGCCTCACCCTAAGAAGACGACCCGCGATCCGGACACCCATTCCGTTAGCTCGTCGCATAGGAAGAGAGCAGAAGCGCAAGCAAGAATGACAGTGGCACTACGGGAATTAGAACTGGCAAAAGCAAGATCAAAAGTCGCTCAAGCTGAACTAGAGCTTCTCGCCGCCGGGTCAGATGGAGAAGAAGAACTGTACGAACAAACTCAAGAAGTCGAGCAGTGGTTCATCCGATCCGGGGAAAGGCCTAAGGATCAGAGGCCGATCGCAATAGAAGAAAAGAAGAGCGACATCCAGGAGTTAGCTTCAGTCATACTTAAGCTATCCGAGAAGTCACGTGACAACGTGTCATCGAAGCATCTCGAACTCCCTCACTTCAACGGGTCCTGTGAAGAATGGTTAGCTTTCAAGAGATCATACGAAGACACGGCCGCTTCCTTCAATAACAATCAGAACCTAGCGCGCCTCAGAATCGCGATCCAAGGAAAAGCAAGAGAAGCCGTCCAAAGCCTGCTGTTCACTGCTGAAGACCCACGCGAAATAATCAAGGGACTGGAAGCAAGATTTGGTAGACCTGGAGCACTGGCACTGGCAGAACTAGAAAAAATGAAGAACCTGCCAAAAGTCGGCGAGAACCCAAGCGACATCTGCATATTTGCAAGCAAAGTGAAGAATGCTGTTGAAACCATCAAGGCCCTGAAGAAACCGCAATATCTCAGTTCTCCCGAAACACTGAGAATTATAGTCGACAAAATGCCAACATCCATGAAATTTCGTTGGTACGCTTATCACAGAAGCAGAAGAGATGAAGAAACTCAAGAACTACTAAACGTTGAAGCATTTTTAGAAACAGAAGCTGACATGTGTGGGGACTTTGCTCCACCTGAAGTGTCTTCGGAGCAAAAGAAGACTATAAGAAGGCCCATACATTCAGTACAAGAAACATCACAAGAAAGGTCACAAGAAAGATACAAGAAGTCGTGTCCATTCTGTGATGAAGAACATTTCCCAATGGAATGCAAGAAGTTCAAAGAAGCTAATATAAACGAAAAATGGGAAATGATCAAGAAGGCAAAAATATGCTTCAAGTGTCTTAAGTTCAAGCACTCAAGAATCAACTGTAAAGCTCCAGTCTGCAAGCAGTGTAAGAGATGGCACCATACCATCTTGCACACCGACAAGCCGCCAGTCCCAGCAGAGAAAGAAGTAAACAAAGAAGACCAGAAAAGCACTTCAGGAGAGAAAATCGCCTCAATCCACAACACAAAAGGAGAAGAGAAGGCGTACCTGAAGATTATCCCAGTGGATCTTTTTGGTCCGAAAGGTCAAGTCCGCGTACTCGCACTACTGGACGAGGGATCAACCGTCACACTCCTGGACGCATCAGTTGCTGAGAAAATTGGAGTTGAAGGGAAGCAAGAAAAACTCACAATCGAAACCGTCGGCGGGAAGGTGTTAAGAAAAGATAGTTCACAGAAGATAGAGTTCAAAATAAAAGGGGCTCATAGAAGAGATAAAAGAACTATCGTCGCAAGAACCATCGACGACCTGAAGCTGTCAGAACAACACATCAATAAGGACACCGTGCAGAATTGCCAGCACCTAAGGGCAATTGAAGATCAACTCCTCTACGTCACCGAAAGGCCCAAACTACTAATAGGCCAGGACAACTGGGGGCTGATAGTAACAAGAAGACTAAAGAAGGGCAAACCATCCGATCCTGTAGCCTCACTCACCAACCTAGGGTGGGTGCTACACGGATGCGAAACAGGGGCAACTGCCTTAGTAAACTTCACTCACTATGGCAGATCGACCACGGATGAAGAAAGCATAGAAGAAATCGTCCGAGAACACTTCCAGTTAGAATCTCTTGGGATTCAGAATCGGTCACCAACCAATGACAGCGATAGAAGAGCATTAGAAACCCTCGAGAAAACTACGAAGAAACTGCCAAGTGGTCAATATGAAACGGGACTCCTGTGGAAGAAAGAAAACGAAGCCCTACCCAACAATTACAATCAAGCAATCCGTCGACTAGTCAACATCGAAAAGAAATTAGATCAAGACCAAGAAGCTAAAGAGAACTACGAGACTCAGATCCAGAGTCTAATCGAAAAGGGATATGCAGAGAAGGCCCCAGAAACTTCAAACAAAGAAAGAACATTCTACTTACCCCACTTCGCCGTCGTACATCCAATTAAGAAGAAGCTAAGAATAGTTTTCGACGCAGCCGCCAAGTTCGGAGGGAAGAGCCTCAACGACGCCTTGCTCTCCGGCCCTGACCTACTACAGTCATTGTTTGGCGTGCTACTACGCTTCAGAGAAGGACCCGTGGCTGTCATGGCTGACATCCAGGATATGTTTCTTAGAGTCAAGGTCAGAGAAGATGACCGAGATAGTCTCAGGTTCCTGTGGCGCGGAAACCGAAGAACAGGCAAGCCCGAAGAGTATAGAATGTCGTCAATTATCTTCGGAGCAGCGTCATCGCCAGCGACAGCGATATATGTAATGAACAAGAACGCAGACGAATTCAAGAAGACTCATCCCGAAGCAGTACAAGCAATAAACAGAAACCATTACATGGATGACTATCTACAGAGCTTCGCATCTACGACCGAAGCAAAGAAGATATCGAAAGAAGTCAAAGATATTCATGCAAAGGCAAACTTTCATCTGAAGGGGTGGGCTAGTAACAATTCGGGGGTACTATCGGAAGTAGAAGACACCAATAAAGAAGATTCCCTGCAACTGACAAAGGAAGAGAAGACTCTGGGGCTAAGATGGCTGGTTAAAGAAGATACACTAGCCTTCAATGTTGGGTTGCGCAACACGTCGAAAGATCTTCAAGAGGGTAAAAGAACTCCAACAAAAAGGGAAGTCACGAGCGCCGTGATGTCTACATTTGACCCGATGGGTTTTGCAACACCAGTCTTAATACAAGGAAAGAAGCTAATTCAAGACATCTGGCGGTCAAAAGTAGACTGGGACGAAGTAATTAACGAATCCCAAAAGGAAGCCTGGACAAACTACATAGAAGAAGTGTCGGCGCTAGCAAGACTGAAGATCCCAAGGTGCGTCTCGCCCCGTGGCAGAAAAGGGCAGCTGCACACATTCACCGACGCGAGCGAAGAAGCCTACGCGGCAGTAGTCTACTGGAGGACAGTCGAGCCCGAGGGAAAAGTCCACGTCTCCATGATCGCCGGCAAGGCTAGAGTAACGCCAACAAAACCAGTATCAATTCCGAGGCTGGAGTTACAAGCGGCGTTGCTTGGCTGCAGACTAGCTGCCACAATCGAAGAAGAGTCAGAGCTTGAAATATCGAAGAAAGTCTACTGGACCGACTCTAGCACAGTACTGCAGTGGATAAAGGCGGAACCAAGAAAGTTCAAAACTTTCGTGGCCAACCGACTAGCAGAAATCGAAGAGAAGTCCAAGCCAGAAGACTGGAGATGGGTGCCGACCAAAGAAAACCCAGCTGACGACGCCACGAGGGGCGTCCCAGTCGAGTTCGACCACAATGCCAGGTGGTTCAAAGGCCCGTCATTTCTCCGTCAACCAGAAGAAGAGTGGCCGTTTCACGACTTCAAACCAGAGGGTACCATGCCAGAAGAGAAGAGCAAGCAAAAGGTGATGGCAATAAAAGCTGCAGAAGACGTTCTTCTGGATCCAGAGAGGTTCTCGAGCTGGGAGTAGGGATTGCAAAATCCGGTTTTTTTTTAAATTCGGATTTCTGTATTCTTGTCCGATTAAAATCCGGATTATCCGGATTTTTCGAACTTTTTAGTGTTTTAAGTTGATTTGATATAATTGGAATAAAATAGCATAAATTATTTAAAATCGGTATTTATTCGCTCAAATCACAGCACGACAGAATAAAATCAACTAATATAATCAACAAAACTTAGGGTATCAGTCATTTTTCCCGTTATAAATTTACATAAACATAAGTTACATAAGTAACATTTAACATAAACTGTTCTTAAACTTTAGATAATTAGATAACATAACATAAACTTAAGATAATTGAGGTATCCTCCTCTTTTTTATAAAAATGCAGTCTCAAGAAAAAGTTTAACGTAAGTCAGTTACAAATATAATAATATCATAATAGTAATGCGTATTTTAATCAGTCTTTTTTAAAAAACGAGATCTTAAAAACATGAACGCGTCAAGTGTCTCATCGTTTAGGCGCGATCTTATTTTATTACAGAACATGCCAGCAGTAGAAAAAGCTCTTTCGGACTCAACACTGGTCGGCGGTATGGAAAGCAACCCGTTCAGAGCTTTTTTTAGGATTTCTCCACGACCTCCACCGTTTTCAAATAACGCCATTTCAACGTGAATCATTGAAGGCAAATCAGTTGCGTTGATCACACTCGTTGACTGGTGGTGATGATCACTACCCACACTTGCAAGAGAAAGTTGACGATTGAGCTTTTCTTTAAAACTGAGTGGCGATGGATCGGAACTAGATTCACACAGACTTTCAAAACTGTATCTATCACGGATTTCGCACCAAATTCGCGCAAACAATGCTGCTGCCTGCACCTAAGCCTACCAATTCAAATATTGTTCGGATTTGCACATTAGACTAGGTAGGTAATATCGATCTACCGATTACTTACACTGAAAATTTGTAGATAAATATAAATATTATCCGTTAAAATCGGTTTTGACTGAAATCCGAAAAAAACGAAGTTGAGTCTTAAAAACCGGATTTAAAAATGTCAAGAAAATCCGGACTTTACAGTTATTTTCGAATTTCGAAGAATCCGGATTGCAATCCCTAGCTGGGAGCGACTACTACGCACTACAGCCAGAGTGGTTGCCTTCACATACCATTTATTGAAGGCTCGCAAAGCAACTACCACTGCCATGCGCCGGGGGGACGACTCCTGGAAACCCCAGAAGAAAACCCAGAAGAAAGAAGCTAGAAACTCGAATCAAGCTGCCAACAGAAACGAAAACAAGCGACAGTACCTACCCCTGGAAGAAGAACACTTAAAGAAGGCCGAAGAGTTACTGATGAAGATGAGCCAGAACGATAGTTTCGCGTCAGATATAAAGAACCTGACGACGGAAAAACCTCTAGAAAGCGCAAGTCGGCTCAAGAAGATCGACGTTTATATAGGGGCCGACGGAATTATCAAACTAAGAAGCAGGACAACGAAGTTCCACGACAAGAGCGACAGGAAGATGAATCCCATCATCCTAGATGGTAAACAGAAGATAACGCGTCTCATCATACAACATTACCACAAGAAATTCCTTCACGGAAATACTGCTACAGTAATGAACGAGATTCGACAAAGGTACTGGATCCTGGGCCTAAGAGCAACTCTGAAGGCAGTCGCACACAGCTGTCAATGGTGCAAGACAAAGAAGAGTTTACCGGAGATACCACCGATGGGAGACCTACCGAGCGAGAGACTGCAGCATCATCAGTTCCCGTTCTCTTGCACGGCCGTAGACTACTTCGGGCCTATGCAAGTCACCATCGGGAGAAGAAATGAGAAGCGCTGGGGGGCATTGTTCACCTGTCTCACCACCAGGGCTGTACATCTCGAGTTAGTGCCCTCTCTTAGCACTAGCTCGATGATCATGGCACTCCGACGAATGGCAGCTAGAAGAGGAACCCCAAAAACCATATTCAGCGACAACGGGACCAACTTTATTGGGGCCAAAAGAGAGCTAGAAGAGGCCGCACAAGAAAAGGGCATCAAGTGGAAGTTCATCCCTCCGGGGACTCCAAACATGGGAGGCGCCTGGGAGAGACTCGTGCGATCAGTCAAGACAGCTATGGCAGTGGTTCTCAACGAAAGAAGCCCACCCGAAGAAGTGCTTCACACTCTGATGACCGAGGTCGAACACATCGTCAATTCTAGACCTCTCACCTCAGTCAGCATGGATCCAGAAGACGAAGAGGGCCTGACACCAAACCATTTCCTACTGGGGAGGTCGTGCGGAGCCATGGCGCCGGGAGAATTCGACGACTCAGAGCTAATCGGGAAGGCCAACTGGAGAACCACCCAGAGACTCGCGGACCACTTCTGGAAAAGGTGGATCAGAGAATACTTACCACTCTTAATGCCAAGGAAAATTGAAGGCAAAGAAACCAAAGACCCAAGAGAAGGAGATATCGTGCTAATAGTAGACGCTACATTGCCACGAAATTCATGGCCCCGCGGAGAAGTTGTCAAGACGTATCCTGGACCAGACGGAAGAACCAGAGTGCTGGACGTGCGGACATCGGGAGGAACACTTCGCCGCCCAACTCGACGGGTCATCGTGCTGGTTCCTGCGGCATCGTCGCCTCCAGAGGATGCAGTGCTACGCACCGTGGGGGAGAATGTTGGCAACGATAATATGTAACTGTTAGTTAAGTGTTTCATGTCTAACTATATTAATTAAGTTGTCTTTCGTTGCGATATTTCTCTTATAAAATTGTCGATAATATGTTGTACATTCCGGCCGCTAGAGGCGCCACTTGTACCATGATCAATATTTTAGCTTAGGTACTAAGGAACTTTACCTCAACGAGGACCGTTTCCGTATTTTAATTATTTTAAGGTATTAATTAAGGTTTTCGAGACTGATCCTTATGTATATAATAAAGGCAAACCATATCTAGGGTTAGATACATAAGAAAATAATGTAAGGGATGTCCTACCACGGAAAACACGCAAATTAAGTTTCCCATACAAAGTCACCTGCGCCCTGATTGGTCAAGGGGCGGGGCATTAATACGAACTGTAGGGGTCTGATTAGTCAGGCACTACAGAACCCACCTATAAAAAGGGTGCATTTTCCGTGGTCAGGCATTCCGAATCCAGCAGTGTTACGAGCAACAAGAAAAATAAAGAAGAAACCCTCTATCTGAAGAAATAGTGTTTTATTCGCCCTAAAGAAGTGTTATTAATCACTGCACCGACGTACACCTCTACGCACCTCCTCAAGAACATCCCGCCAGCAAATCTGCTCTACACAAGAGCGTCAACACTTTAACTATCTATACACTAATAAGCTGAAGAGTTCGTTTGTTTCAACGCCCTAGTCTCTGGAACTAACAGTCGCATTTGAAAAAATATTTTTTCATTTGTTAGCCCAATTCTTTAGAAGGGTTAAAGACTACTTAACACCACGCTACGACGCTTAGGAGCCGAGCAAAAAGGAAAAAAGTCGGGTCGGGGGCCGAAATTTCACTCGCACGATGTTCCGGGCAGAACCTAGTGTTAGTGTAGGTCCACAGATTTTATATGACCTGTGGACATACACCTACAGAGTCTGTACAACACGAGTATACTATGTAGGCACAGCTAGTATATCAATCCGAATACTGTGATGTAGGTATGGCGTAGTAGCCGCGGCTATCTCGTGTAACAGGGAGTCTACACTTCTACAGCTCTCTAAGCACTAATGTAACGGGCATTTTTTTGATTATTTTTTTCCTACTTCGTATCACCTACGGACGTATACGATGAAGTACTTCGGTAACCCATGTACCCTACGTGAGATTGTCAGTAACACCAAGGCGTTGTTGCTGGCCTTCCTCGAGGAGATGGGGTGGATGGAATAATTGATTTTCCCACCCGTAAGTACCTACGCAAAATACGAGCATTGATGTGGAGTTGCGGACACCAGCCCTTATTACCTATTACCTACGCGGACTTAAAATTACTTCGACTACCGAACTAAGAATGACTGGTAGATAACACGGTTTGACAGTTCACTTCTAAATATCGAACAACTTTCGGACGGGCCTGTATCTTCGTTGACGGAGTTACAGAGTAGGCCCCCTGACTAAGAATTTCGGGCGTAGCGGTAAATTTGGCGACTGGTAAATTACTGAGAGTATTTAAAATCGGTAGATACCGGAAACTCTGCTGCCAAATCTCTTGTTAAGGCGGGGTCATTGGTTGACCAAAATTAAACATTTACGAATTTTATATACCTAACCAAAACGATGACACGCCACGTTAAAGCAATATTTTCCGGCTTTCGGGGAATCACATTGTTACCGTAAAGAGGTAACCTAAACCACAGATTCATTCCAATTAAATTAATCAGCCTAAAAGTGGTATATTTTCTGCGTGACTGGCGTAATATGTACCTATTTTCAGGCCGCAAAAAGGCCACCACTGAACACAGTCTGTAGTAGGTAGGTACCTAGAGGTTTGGCGTTGTCCGCCATCATCAAAATTAAAACAATAACATGTTTATTAGCACAAAAGAGGATAAGTAAGTACCATTGCCTAGCATTAATTAATATTATTTCCTCTTGCAGTACAATGAGAACTCGAACCAACTGTTTCTGGTTCCAATTGCCTATCAGCATAAAATAGATGAGGTTGGATCATGCATGCAGCATCTCATGTTATTAAAGTTATCCTGTCAAACGGCCGAATTCTCAAACCCAACTTAATATCAACTATGTCGATAATAATAATAACATAGATAGGTACTCCATAGGTTTAGGTAGTTTTTTTTTTTGTTTTGGCTTCGCACGTTTTAGTAGTTAAAAAAGTGTAAACAAAAAAAACCACGTGTCTCATAGATGCTAAACCTTTTATTTCAAATGTTAAAATCATATTATGTAGTCACATAATATATGACCTAAAAATCTATTAAGATACACCACACGCCGTGCAAATAGCCCTACATCGTATACAAAATAAAACTTTTTCACAAAAAAAAAAACACTACCTACAAAGTCAAAAAATTAACAAACGGAAGTCGGTGTCATTGGTTTTTGAATTTTCGTTGTTTGCCATCCACTTGTTATTTTTCACTTTGTAGTGTTTCTTTTGGAAGCTGGTGGTTTTTTTTTTTTTACTTTTTAGTTGTGGTACCTACCCCAAATACAATCATATATACCACTACTTGCAATGTAAATAACAGTGACAGGAAGTTATTACAACATCATCATAATACGTATTATTGAAGCTAACTCAAAAACCACTCATGAGAACTTGACCAAATTTATATGGGACCAATCTGGAAGTATTAAAAAAACTGCCGAATTGAGAACCTCCAACTTTTTTTGAAGTCCGTTAATAAAAATGACCAATGACCTCCATGCTAGGAAAACCTGTGTGTACCTGTGTCTTATTGCCGATGCCTTAGGTTTTAATATGCTATCTCAGTAATTTCCTGGTAGAATAAATATGTTAGCACATGAGCACCCTAAGGTTGATTTTTAGTTGCAAGGTGCAAGTAAAAATCATAACCTTTCACCATAAAAATGAAATGGTGTTCGTTGATAAGCGCATCGCTTGAGAACAGCTGGACTCATTTGGCTATGTTTTCCTTTACATCGTTCGTATAAGTCCGAATTAGGTTTTTGTAGAAATAATCAAATTTGGAAAAAACGGAACATTCTTTGTTGTACCTATTCGCTTTTGTGGACAGTGACTAGTCGTACGTTTTCTCTGTCTACGGTGAGTACCTACAACAACTGTCGGGTCAGGTAATTTTGAATGAAAATAGCAGTTCGAAAATGGAAACGTAATTTGTTTGAAAATTGCTTACCGAACATTATAACTCCTCGACCGTACATACGTTACTACCTAATTGCGGTTTGATAACTATTTTATGATAAGGGGAATACGATTAAATTACGTGAGTAGATAGTAGGTATGTTGTAAGTTATTTTTTATCTGCGATAAGAGCCATTATGCTGTTAAAAATTGGGCTTCGTTGGTGCCAAGCGAAACTGTTGAGAATGAGGAAACCGCTACTCGTGCGTTCCATTCCCGGTTCGGGCATAATGTTATTGGGTTGTTCCATTTCATTCTCTTTGTTCCATCAGGAATTACTCAGAAGCAGGCCGGAGTCAGGATTTGTGCCCGGTTGATGGCAATAGGCTCGCCCTTTATTGCATAGGATGATGAGACTTTAACGCAATTGGCGAAATGTGGGTGTATACTATAGGTACACCTCTGCTTAACCCATCGGGGAATATAGCCTTGATGTTATGTTATGTAATATAATACATAGGTACTAAATTAAATGAATAACTATACAAATAAATACAAAAACAAAAGGACATTTCTTAGGCTTCGAAGTACTCGTCCGCATCGCTGTCATTCAAAGTGGCTGGCAGCATTGCCACTTTGAATGGCAATATTGGCAATGCTAATTCTTTGACCAAAGAACAACCCAGCCCTCTGGTCACGTGAAGTGTCGACCAGTCGGCGAGAAATTTCCTTAAAAAGGAGACGCGCATTCGGGCGCCATGACCCGAGCGTTTCAATCCCAAACGACTCAAAACTGTAGTTACCCATAAGGTTACAGTATTTGCGCCGCTTGAGGGTCGCAGCAGCGGCGCCAGCACAGCCCGCCGTGCTAGGAACATGAGATGGCGCAAAGGTGTCGACACAGGTTGCGTCCCACACCAGAGGCCTACCCACCTTCCATGGCAACAACGTCATGCCGTCCGGTCTCTTCCCATCGTCACGTACCAAGCTGTTTGGTTCTAATACCGCTGGTACGCCGCGGTGACAATTAAGGGCTTGACGAATAATATCGTTGATGCGTGCTATGCGACCTGCGCTCCTGCAGCAGGACTGGCCATGGTGACAGTTTAAACATAGTGACACCGATGCGGAGCAACACAAGGTGTGCCCAAGCGGAGACACGTAGCGAGCCGAAACGACGAGTCATCCATCATAGTGCCTATAGTGGATGACAGGAGCGCCTGAAGCCACAAGTACCTAAACGTGTATATTGTACGTTGTGCTTATCGAAATATTATTAGCTCGCAATAAGGATAAAGTATAAATAATGCCTGCTGGGGCAATAAATAAATGTTTCAGACGTGATTGTGTCCATTAAGGAATTAATTAACAAATATATTGTTGACAGTTAATCAGAAATAACGAGCACCTCCCGTTTTATGATATCCTACATAATATCACGCTTGAATTCTCGAAATGTTAGGCAGTACACACAGATTTCGCTAGTTTTGTTTAAGTCCTATAATGTAATAGGGGGCCAGTCTATTGCCATCAACCGGGCACCAATCCTGCCTTCGATTCTGGGTTCGATTCCCAGGTCGGGTAAAATGTTGTTGGGTTTTTCTAATGATACCGTAACGTTAGAAAAATGGGAACTGCTTGTTTTTTGCTCCCTGTGCTGTAATAACTTTTTTTAATGCCCCTAATTCAAAGGATGCGCGTCAGTCCTTGACTCCGACCTCCAGGCTGCAGGCTGACGCTAAAAATATTTAACGCATGACATAAGAAACAAATAAAATAAGATTTACTGTATTACACGCTCCTCAAGAATTCACAATAATCAAGGCGATACCTACCGACTGACGTCATCCAGTCAGCTGATAGCGTATTTTGTCGAAATGATTACGAACCGTCTCATTCTCATACCTGAGCTTGACGATATTATGAAGGAGGAAAAATATCAATTAATATTAAAGTATTGACCGGCATCGGATATCCGGATTTATGGATCATTGTGAATGATTAATAATTTTCTTGTAATGGAAGCTCGAATGGAAATCTTATCTCTCAAGTAGTATAATAATTTTAAAAAATCATACGCACTCAGGATGGCATAAGATGGGGACTGCCGACAGAAGTGAAAATTTAAAACTATGAAGCAAAAAGTATTCATCGCTACAGATAATAAAATTATACTGTTAACAGTAGGTACCATGTCGGTGACGCGAACCCTTTGGGCACTTCCCTGAGCTAACGACCTTGAGTGTTCTGTCCTTCTCTGTCCCACTCTGTCCCGCTCCCTCCGCAAGCCTCTTTAGCAAGAAATCACACAATTTTTAGAATTATTTTATTATAAAAGAAAAACGGTCTTTTGAAATTAAATAAAACGTGAATTATTTAGATTTTTTGATTATCTATCCATTAGTTTAATCCCCAAATTAGGTAATAGAACGTCACCTTTAGCAAAAGATGCATGCAATCAATAATTTTAGTCATTTTTTTACGAGGAAATTTTTAATGTGTAAGTATACAAAAATAGCACATACAAACAAATAAGTGCGTGCAATGTGATGATAAGATATCGAACATTAATAATGTGCTTTTAGATGTAGTTTATTTTTCTTAATGAAATAATAGCATCTGAATAACGCAGATTTTCCTCTACCAAAAATCGCGCAACACAAATAAGAAGTTTTCACTTCAAAAAGGCTTGCCTTTTGATATTGTTGGTTGTGGTTGGCCTATCTAGACACAAGGCCAATACTCGTACTTAAAAAAACGTTTAATTAAAAATTCAAGTCGCAATGTCATCTCAGCGACAATAAATGTCAGAAACTTTCAAAAATGTAGGTAAATTGATTGTATTTTTGATAGATTGAGACAGATTATAATGCGAACGTTGCGTTGTGAAAAATACGGGAGTTGCCCCTCAGATGTAGCCAGCCTGTCTATGCAGAATGCTATTACAGCGAAATACCTCAACTTACATACGAAGTCGAAATGGCTTATTAATATAGATGGAGGTTAGGTTTTTTTTTTTTTTTTTTTGAGGATGGGAAATCATCAAATGACCCCTCCCGCTCTGGGTGGAGCGGAAGGGAGTGTCAGACTCTTACTGACTATAACCCACCCGTGTTCCTTCCTTGGCCCTTTATGTTCCGGGTCAGCGGTACCCCTTTTGGATGATCCCGCTTTCCCGGCAGGCTGGAGGTTAGGTACCTACACTACACTTATGACTCTTCATAATTGACTAGCTAGGTACTATCCATGTCATCAGTATACATAAATGTACATAATATGTGTCTGCTATTATTTTGTTGCTGTTTTTAAATATTATTTTGGGAAAGGTAATGTAATTAACTCAACTGAACGTTGAGTATTTTTGATGTGGAGTAGAAGCCAGGTGATTATCATGAGTTTATGAAAATGTAAAATGTTGGCTAGATAGCGTTCACTTTTTAAAAGTGACATGAAACAATCTTTGAATTATTCAATTAATCAAGTCATCCACCAGCAAGAATTAACCATGATTCATATCTTACTTACATGTTTTCCGTTTAAATATTTTTTCCTGTACTCACTGTCATTATTTTAACCTACATGGACATCGTAAGTAAGTAATACCTACTATAGTGTTTTAAAATAAACACCTAAGTACCTACCTAAATATCGGACAGTGTTCTAAGGAAAATGTTAATGTTTGTTTGATTTACCCTTAATGTTTCTTGTTTGCACAGAAATAACCTCATTTGTACATTAACTGTGTTTATCGTCATTAAATATAATATAACGACGTATATTTATCTAATTGTTTTCTGCTTTAAATACAAGCTTTAAACACTGAATTGTACGTAGGTTTTCCCTGTATGATAAAATTCGAGGTCTCGCTTCGCAACTAGATTAAAATGCATATTTTTATAGTATTATTGGTATGACTTTCCCCTTAATGAGCGTTTATGGCAGCATCCATGACGTAAGTATTAAAAACCGGGCTGTTTTGAAAGCGAAAGTCATACCAGTATTAGAGTATTGAGTTAAAAGCATAATACAATGACCAAAAACATTTTTTTTAAAGCTACTAATTTCAGAAAATCGTGTTGACTCTAGCATTACTTTATACATTTAAAATAGAGTCTTATTGTCTTGAAATAAGATTTAATTTTCTCTGGTTCAATCGGAGGCCAGTATTGCAAAATACATAATTTTTGAAAAAATACCTAGGTATATTTTAATAGTTACTGAAATCGATTCAGTAGGTAGTCAATTATTAGCAAACTACTTTCATGACTTGCGTTTATTCTGTTACACCTTGTGTACTTCTGATGATTTCACTCAGTAAGAATTTCTGGATTTCCTTATCATCTGTAAATTCAATGAATTCGCCAAGCAGAATTTTTCACATAACACAAAATCATAATAGATACATTAGAAGTATTTAGAGATATTATACTAAGGTAGTGTAGGTAAGTACCTAGTTCTGATTTGGATGCCATTACCTGACAAATTGGACCTTGAAAAAAGCGAGCGAGCATGAAATAACGATTCATCCCATCAGGACATAAAAATATCGCATATTATAATCCTCAATTGAGCCGCACCTCGAGACAATCATGCATGACAAACGATTGTATCTTCTCTCATAACGTAAAATTCGAATTATTAACTTCAAAAGGGGTCTGTAATGACATAGGTACCTACTATAAATTATACCTAAACACAATACCAAAATTTTAAAATAGAATCATATTCTAAAACATTTTCTCGAAAAAGAAATCTTAAAAAAAAATACCTTTACGATTCAGGGCAAATCCAAGAAGTTAATAAAATACCTATAATTTTTCTAATAGAACGCATAAGCGGGGTGCGCCATTTTTGTGGTCTGTGGCAGCGCCCGCTTCAACGCATGCGCGGTGATATGCTGGGTTTTGGCGCCATTCATTCTTTTTATTTTATTGTACTTACTGAATTTCGTAGGAAACTTTGATCTTTTATTTAATGTTCAATCTAGTATGCACATAATTAGGTATTAAAACACTCGTGTGATACTATATATACCTATACACACACTCGTGTTATAATACCCCTCATTTTCATAAACTAATATTTAATTAGGTACTTACATTACAATATAACAATGACGTCATGAATGTCATGATACAAATAGATGATCGAATCTGTGATCGAGATGAATCGTCACCTGATTCGATTACACGGCGTCGACTGTGATTCATTCTGTCAAACGCTTGTGAGAAATCTCTGAGTCATCGGAGGGCCAAGGTTCATTAAAATCGTATACGATACTTGATTTTAAAGTACATTTTGATTTAAATCTGACATTACTACAAGGTAATATTTAACATGGAATGGAGGATATATCTTGTTTTCTGTATAACCTATGTATAGCCATTTTCCTTGATGAAGTCATCAGAACAATACCTAGCAGACTCAATAAAATTAAAGCTATTTTAGGCCCTCCACGTTCCATCCATGAGAACTCAATCAAAGTAAGTAATTAATGTTGATTTATCAACATGGATATTGAGTTTACATAGGTCAAGTGCAGCCCTGCGACTGCGGACATCTGAATATTCTTTCTTTATTGAAAAAAGCAATATGTCTCGAAACCTTGCTCGGTAAAGTAATAAATAAGACAGTGAGACCAAGGTGACTCCGAAAATGTTCCGGATTGCCAATTTGATTATCGCTAAAAAGGTAGCGATCGACATGTATCGGTAATGGCCACGTACCGTACTATATTATAGGTACCTACGTTATGCTGTTACCAATTCAACGAAATTACTAGATATGCTAAGCCTTGATTAGAATCTAATAGTGTAAACTGCTCTATCTTTACTACTCGTTTTTGTATCTTTAAGGTTCCCAATTATCTGTATATTAAAATATATAAATATAATATTAAATCGATTAGTCCAATTGGTATTCTAAAATAAATACCTATTTGAATCTGCAATAATACGAGCTACATCAAACCACGGCAAGTTAATACGATTCGGGAAAGACGGAGGGTGTAGTCGGATTGCAACCCCATAGCGCACCCCATGTGACGGTGCACTGGCGGGGGCGAAACACGGGGGCTAGGCGCGGGGGCGGGAGCAAAATCAATACACGCAGACGACTGCACAATATTATTCTATACGTATATGTACCTATTAGAAAATATCAAGGGTGTCTCGAAACTCTATTGATTTATGTCTACCTCTGCAGTGGGGAGGTTGAATATTTTACGCATTGTAATTTGTCCAACAGTACCTATTAATTTGATTTTGAATGAATGTTTACCAAATTAATTTTACGTTTTAGTCTTTCACGTGTATTCTATGTGTCATATCATCGTGGATCTGGTTTAACTCCCAAATTGTACCGCCTACGCTTCTATTCAACAACAAATAGTTTGTTTTTGTCGCGAATGGCGGGTCGTTTATCGCGAACAGCAAATCCTACACGAGTAGTCGAGTCGACCACTGGCCGGTCTGGTCCAGTCACCTTCGGACGCACATATAGGTTTTTTGCATCACGTCCGTGCAACCACTGTAACGTGCTGCCTACTAGAATAAGATATCTCTCATCTTTTATGTCAGTTAGTAATGCTTTCTGCTCTTTTCATAATTATAATGAGAATATTTACAACGGTAGAATATTAAACTAATTAAATATTTGTAGGTTAATGTTAGGTGTTTGTGGCAATTAGCGCAAAACAGCTGAATCATAGAGAAAGTACGGATAGACTGGAGAGAAATTTCAGTATTTTAAAGAAGCGTATTGGTGACCCTGAGCGAGTATGTTGTACAGTTGTCCACTAGGAGGTGGCAGGTACGTGAGTGTTTACGTGTACAATCACACTGCTTCAGATAACGTGTAGTGCTATATAATTGTTATCACCAGATTGTGGATAGAACCGAGTGCGTTACCATATATGGTGACAAAAATTGAGGCAGCATCAGGCAGCTCGTGATTGGCGGAAAATAAATTGTTGCCGATAGTACGTGAACTCTGATAAGGCGCGATTTATATAGTTTATCCCCAAGAGCCGGTTCTCATTTAGTGAGGTGTGCTTGACCGAAGCAGCACGAGTCGTACCTAGTCATTAACTTATTATTTAAAAGTAAGTTTTGTTTAATTAAATTAAATTGTGGATTTTAATAATAAATAACTGCGAAGTTTTAAAACCGAAAATATAACAGCGTTTAAAGCCAGTGTTTAATATTATATTAACTGGTGTGGAAACTACACGTTACATAACATGTTTACGTAATATTAGTGAAGTGTTTTTTGGATTTAGTGAATTTTAACAACCTCATCAGTTTTGTGGCAAGTTGTCTACTGAGTTTGAGGGCTTCTGGGTTCGAACCCTAGACCGGGCAGTGTGCTTTTGGGGTGTTTCCACCCTTATATTTTCCGAGGTCCGACAGTTGGTTAAAAAAATCTGAATTTATTCTCATTGATTTCTTCTTTCTAGAAATGTTAACAGCCGTGGCTTTCCAAAATTATTATCATTCTTTTAGAGATAAGGTGTATCAAATAATCCTTTTATCAGTGAGTTGGCACAAGGCGTGACTGTTGCGTTAGATATAAATTTACTACATATCGGTTGGCTTTTGCTTGGAACATCGTTCTTCTCTATCAGTCTATCCCTCACAATTGAGGACTATCTTTCAGGGTTTTCACAACCCATTCTTATTATTCCAGACTAATTCATAATGTGCGACGAGGAAGTTGCTGCGTTGGTAGTAGACAATGGCTCCGGTATGTGCAAGGCCGGGTTCGCCGGTGACGACGCGCCTCGCGCCGTGTTCCCCTCCATCGTGGGCAGGCCACGCCACCAGGGCGTCATGGTCGGCATGGGACAGAAGGACTCGTACGTAGGCGACGAGGCCCAGAGCAAGAGAGGTATCCTCACGCTCAAATACCCCATCGAGCACGGCATCGTCACCAACTGGGATGATATGGAGAAGATCTGGCACCACACCTTCTACAACGAGCTGCGTGTGGCGCCCGAGGAGCACCCCGTGCTGCTCACGGAGGCCCCCCTCAACCCCAAAGCCAACAGGTAAGTCCTGCGCCTAGAGCGCCTCGTCCGCGCCCACAGCCGCTTGCAGCGAGCACTGCGAGCCCAGCTCTGCGCTCTGAGCCGTGCCTGACCATGTTCTTTGTTTTGCAGAGAGAAGATGACACAGATCATGTTCGAGACCTTCAACACGCCCGCCATGTACGTCGCCATCCAGGCCGTGCTCTCGCTGTACGCGTCCGGTCGTACCACCGGTATCGTGCTGGACTCTGGCGACGGTGTCTCGCACACAGTGCCCATCTACGAGGGCTACGCGCTGCCGCATGCCATCCTGCGTCTGGACTTGGCCGGCCGTGACCTCACAGACTACCTGATGAAGATCCTCACCGAGCGCGGCTACTCGTTCACCACCACGGCCGAGCGTGAAATCGTGCGTGACATCAAGGAGAAGCTCTGCTACGTCGCGCTCGACTTCGAGCAGGAGATGGCCACCGCCGCCTCCAGCAGCTCTCTGGAGAAGTCCTACGAACTCCCCGACGGACAAGTCATCACCATCGGTAACGAACGATTCCGTTGCCCTGAGGCTCTCTTCCAGCCCTCATTCCTGGGTATGGAAGCCAACGGCATCCACGAGACCACTTACAACTCGATCATGAAGTGTGACGTCGATATCCGTAAGGACTTGTACGCCAACACAGTTCTGTCCGGAGGTACCACCATGTACCCTGGCATCGCCGATCGTATGCAGAAGGAGATCACAGCCCTAGCCCCATCCACAATGAAGATCAAGATCATCGCGCCCCCAGAGAGGAAGTACTCCGTATGGATCGGAGGCTCCATCCTCGCTTCCCTCTCGACCTTCCAGCAGATGTGGATCTCCAAACAAGAGTACGATGAGTCTGGCCCCTCCATCGTCCACAGGAAGTGCTTCTAAGCGGCAAGTAAGACTATTCCTAATGTATGATGCCCTACACCACCCTAAATGGGCGGCTCAAATTACGCTTGTGATCTTTTATTTAAGTTCAGTATTTTAAAATAGGCTGTAAGGTATCGTAATATGCATATTACGTAATAATTAATTCGGAACATTGTCGATTCCGTATTGTTGACAAAGATTTTTATTTATTTATAATAAATCGTTACTAACCTGAACATTTTTAATAAAAGATAATTTATATACCGGTATAAATCTGCATTTTTCTTGCTTTCTATACTTTCATCTCATTACCCACGTATTTAGCTTCTTAGGTGACAGACGTGGTACCGTTTAAGACAGTCATAATGACACGAATCTGCAATTCTCGCAGTTTGTATAATAAGTCCATATCGCAGACTGTCTACAGCTTGATCTAATGGAGTTTCTAACTGCAACGGCTAGTCAATGACCGTTCCATTTTACATATTTTAGTTTATACTTACATGTGGTAACGGAACTCGACGTCCGCCACTTTATCATCATGGGCTGCTTGATTATATAATATTTTATTACTAATCATAAATGGTATCGTAATAGGCTATAATTAGAGTATCGTAATGAAACAGCACGAGAACATGGTTATCGTGACAAATTCCTTCATACAAATTAATGGCAGGGTTAATAGTGATAAGCACTATCATTACAATCGATTCAAAGAAACATTTATCAGGTTGACGTGAGTAGGTATAATACAATGAGTCCGTAGTAACTACCTAATAACTCTACCGTCTACCTAATTGAAGTAATTAGCACTTCTAGCGAACAAAGCAATATTCGTGCTGCATTTAATATTACTAATGGAATATTGTAGGAATATGGGCGAGGCTGCGATAATTCTATTGGAACACGGAAAACTGCACCTATTAGCTTTTCAGGCTAACAGGATATTAAAACCTGAAACTACGCATTTGGGATATTTTTAGCACTGTGGGATGATATAGGAATTCCTACAGGAAAATTATAGGACCTGATGATAATGATATTTATGTAGTGGTTGACTGTTGTACCTAAAATGTTAACTGAACTCTTGCCATTAAAATAATGTCAAGGCACTTGATACTCCACTTACAATTTGATAGTCAAATTCAAGGTTTAGATAAGCCCATCTTTATCACAAATATTCATAGCCACTTATTATCTTTATTGTATAGTTGTTATGAACAACTTAATAATCCCCTTCTAATGTTCAACTTGACGATTGATTACACCTACAATTTTTAATACTTAGTTACGATTACGATAAAAAATACTCCTAATATAAATTTTATGTAGGTATAGTTTCCCCTATCGATTTCTCTAAACAGGTGATATATCGATGAATTAATCTCCATACAAATTATGTTTTTAATCATTTTTTGGATACGTTTTCTAATCTGGTTAGGTGATTATATCTAATATTCTTGAATTAGTTAATGATGCTGGCTGAAACGGCGTTTAAAGCCGTCAGTGAAGGTCGGTTATTGTTATGGTTTTCGGTGTTTACAAAATAGAGAGTGATGCGTCACACTCACGTCACATTCGCATCCCTACGTGGGATAGCTTGTAGTTTATAATAGCTGACCTAGAGAAGCGTATAAGTAGTCGAAATCCTAAAATACACGGTTATAATTAGATGGACACACCCACCACGTGTTCGTTTCGTCTGATGCGCGATGACGTCACGGGAGCGGTTGCCGGTGCAACTGTTCGAACTCCGAAAGCTTTCTGGCGCGTCATTTGGCCCTTGGCAGCATGCGTTTGTTTCTCTTGCCAACAACGAGTAATGGTTTCTAATTATGGTAGTAGGTAGACTACATAATTATAGAATATTGTCGGCGTCAATATTGATCGAGTCGGGTACTGGGCTCACCTTGTTTTGTTTGAAACAGGACCTGTTTGTGTGCATTCAAAGACAGAGTGACCACATGTTATAAATTCTGCCGCGCTAATTAGAAGTGCAGTAAGGAGGTTTTTCGTATAATCTCCTCACTGCACTTCTAATTAGCGCGGCAGAATTGTACAGAGCGTAAAATGTCCAGTTCATGCGTAGACAGAGAAAACTACTGTCTACGAGTTCATGGCATTCTTGTATCATTCAGACTCAAAAAGGAGGAAAGCCAAAAAAAGGCCCGTTAACGACAAAAAAATAAAATAAAAAACTGTTTTAAACTTATCTAACCGTCATATTAGATGAATTCAATTGAACAAACGTAACAAAATGCAAATAACAGTTGTTAAATTAATCTATGAAAGCCAGAGCAACACCCTGCCCGGTACTTACGGTAGGTAGGGAGTTAGGGATGAAGGACCGATCGAACGCAGATGGCAATGTGATCGTGTGGGGCGAATTGTCCATAGGGGTGCACCGTGCACATAATGTCGTTACAATGAAACGGTAACCTGTGCCTAAACTATTACAGATATTTAATGAAGTTAGGTGTACTATGTACAGTAATGACAGCACAGCAAAGCACAAATCGATTTTCTATCTTTGCCGCGCGAGTACCTATTTCCGTGGGTAACGGGCTGTTTCGCCCCCGCGCGGCCGCGGCGTTTAGGGTAACGAGGGTCTGACAGCAGACTTCAATTATTTTTCTGTGAACTGTAGGCTGTCTGCAAAACTAATTCCTAGACATGCCAGAACTGTCAACTAAGAATTGAATTAGTACCTACCTACTTATAAAACTTGTTGATATTTTCAGTGTTTTACTTACCTACTACTAGTAAAATATACCTACCTTTTGGTGTCCACAAGTCCAACATTTTGAGACTCGCTCTAATATCAATATAAACTGACCTCATAGTCATGATCCAAGGAAAATATTCAATTTTGAGAAAGGTACGGTCTATTCTATCGAGGAAATCCTAAGCTAAGCCGATTCCAACCAAGTAGGTATCCCATCTAGTATAAGGACGTTGCCAGGTTTCGCGTCAAATATTCACCGCATGAAATCTGCCGAAGTGCCGACACCCCTCACACACACATGCGCACAGCCCATTGAGATAGGAAAAACATGGAGGCGCCGCGTTATATTTGACATACACTTTGCATACAAATATGAGTGAAATACGATACAGGCTGTGAAATATCGTTTTGTCTCATTCTTTCTAATGAAATAATCATATGTGATAAAAGAGACAACAATATTTAAGTTGTTGCTCATTATGGTAACATTTTGTCGTGACGTAGGGACAGTTGTAGGTAAGTGCCCTATCAGCCATCTTATGCGACATCTATTTAGTCTGTGGCGACGAGTTTCGTGGTAGTTGTGCTGTCAAATGGTTGTTTATTTTTTGTGTTATTGAGATTTGCGAGAATATTACGAGAAGTTTACCTTTAAAAATGAATGTAAATGTTGGAAAACAGCAAACCAACATGCCTATGTGTTATATTGTGAAGTGTGGTGCAAGAAAGAATGGAAATCAACCTCAATTGTCTTTGCATAGGTTAGTAGTCGGTTTTCATGCATTATTACATAAATTCATACACGTTCGTTGAACAAATTGTTACTCAATCGTGATTTTAAGGCTAAAGTATATTTGGTAAGGTATATTTGGGGTCATTTTCGTATAACAGACCTATTTATTATTTCATTCGTTTGTTTACAATAATATGTCATATTGGAATAGTGTTGTACCGTTGCTGTAATAGTTTCCGAAACTAGTTCCTCCGCTGAAACGATATCGGTACAATCAGCGATGTTAACATAAATCGTTCTGCGTGTCCTAATCGGTCCGAGTGACTTTGCTTGGTCACAGCACCGGGAGATAGTTTTATATGATGATAAAATAAGACATCGACATTTAGTTATTTATTTTAGTTAGATATTAGCAGCAACTCTAACCAAAATGATTTATTGATCAAAATACCTACCTTTTTTATAGGTTTCCTAAAAATGAAGGATTAAAGAAAAAGTGGTTTGAGGCTATTGGTGAAGAAAATATTAATCCGCGACATAAAGAATGGTACCTCTGTTCACTTCACTTTGAAGAAAGCAGTTTCAATAGAACACTTGATGAAATGAGATTACATGATTACTTTGTTTCCACAGTATTTTTGGTAAGTGTAAATAATAATTGTTTACAATAATTAATTACATAAATAAATCATATTGTAAATTGCTTATTGCTTATTAGTATCTATTTTTTTCAGGCACCTGGCAAAAAACAACGTCACGTGTCATCTGTATTATGTTAAACGAGAAACATTCAAAACACGGACGTTTCTCCACGTATCATCACATCTACTGTAATGCCTCCATTACAGTTCCCCACCGAATTGTGGAAACAGACGAAACAGTGCACAAAGTGGTGTGTATCTACTCAAACGTTTTTGATGCTAGAAAATTACAGGAGGTTCTTACGAAAATTAAAATTTTATAACATTACGATAATAATGAGAAAACATTGAAATCCAAATGAGACATTTTTACAAAGTAGAAAAATAAAGTATTTTTGGAACACAATCTACCCACAGGGGATAAGTTCTCAAAAATGAAATGTGGCGATGAAATGAGCTGAGTTCTCTCTTATTTAAGGTGTGGTTACGGTACCAATGACGTATCCTCTCTGTTCCGTAGCTGTACTACAGGTCCACCTGTCAGTGATTTATCAGCACGTTTTCTGATCTTCGTGCTAAAGTATAAATATACAATTGGATTTTTTAGGATCTATAGACTTAGCATGAAACAAATATTACAAAGCAGCATTTTCGACGCAAGTTGATGATTGAAGTAATTTTCATTTATTTTTTCAGGTTGTACAAATTGAAAAAATTAAGGCTTTAAAAGATAAATGTGTCAATCAACAACAAAAAGTTAAACGCCTTATAGAAAAGATTCGAAAGAAAAACAAAAAAAATTGCCAATTTGAAAGATATTATAGAAGACCTTCGAAGAAAAAAATGTATCAACATGGAACAGACTGTTGTAATAGAAGAATTGGCGGGACCAATAAACTTCTTAAAAAGACAAATGAATAAGTCCAAAGGTTTACCCGCACCAAAAAAATACTCTGAAGAAACTGACTGGACAGGTACACACAATTTGTGTGGTTCTTTCCTCAAAAGACCATTTCAGACAGCGATCTACATAGCCTTCACATGATCTGACCAAGATTTTGTCTGGACTTTAAAAGATACTGTGACCACGGAGTTTCTTTCGGCCTTTCTTCTCAGAGTAGTGAGATAGGAAGCGCCGCCGCCGACCTAATTTAGTTTTTAAAATACGATTGACGTGTAAAAGTGTTTGTACAAACCTACTTACAGAAATAAAATCATTTATCATTTATAATTATTATCACACCAATAAACATATTAAAAAATAATTATTTTTATTTTTACTCCACAACTCACTCTTTAATAAATAATTAGGTATGTTACACAGACATGTTGTATACACAAGTTTTTAATTCTGTACAGAAAAAACACTTGATATGAGTTTTATCCTCAGATAACAGACGGTAAGTAAACTACTCATCTTTTTCTGTTAAAACAGATTTTAAGTAAGTATATAATTATGAACCAAACGTGATATCAAGTAAGACTCGTATCGATACTCGTTATAGTAACACCAATATTCCTTGATTGCCTCAACCCTAGCAAGGGCAGCCATTTTATGAGACATTATGAGTGGTAGGTAGGCACCTTTTTTTTGTTGATATTTCCAGTCCATACTATTAGAAGTCAATGGCACAGCCGCACAGCCCACCCCGATGCAGGCGAGGGTCAAGGGCGAGAGCGGGCGGCCGATCGATCCCTTCGCCTCCCCCGCGCTCCGCGCATACCCCGCCGACGTCTACCCGACTAGACTGGTATGTGACTCCGAACCAACTTACTAATACAACTGCTCCATTCCTTATTTTTTCTAGCATAAGGTTCGCAGCTTTGTTTTTGGTTACAGACCGTTTTGGCACATCACTTGGTATCTTGAGATATTGAATTTGTCTAGAACTTAGCTGTATAAATGATTTAGGTGTAATTAATTAGATTGATGCGGGTTGTCAATATGCCACTTCGTTATTGAAATTAGATTTTCTTTGCTTGCCTAGTTTATTATATTTCAGCACGGGCTAAGGACCTAATGTTATCTTGAGGACGAAGGACCCCAGTTCACTTTTATTTAACCTAAAAACGATCTATCAAATCAACTCGTATGGATTTTAAAATGTTAACCCAGCTCTCTCTCAAACAAACTCATAAATCACCCAAAAACCAGCCTCTATTTTTGCCTTTCACTGTCAGGTTGATAAAAAATGCCCACAAAAGGACAGCCTGTCCTGTCCGCCCTTCATCACAGACGTCCTCCCTTGTACCTTGCGGCCATAGTAATGAACTTACTCAAATGAAAATATATCTTGTGCGATTGTTATAAGACTTGTTTTAGCTATTTAGGTTTCCATTGTCCATATATGGCTGGACTTCTAAATGTGGAAGTAGGCCAGTTTGCATCAGAACCCAGTCCAGTGACGCGGTCATACGTGAAATGTGATGATCGTGGATAATTAGGTTCTGTCCTACTTACAGATGAATTGCAACTGTTAATAATAACGGTTGAGAACTACATAAATGTTCACTGCGGTACTCAACAAACCCAGTTGCAGTTTGATTGAACTAGACATAACATAACATACGTCGTATTGTTTCCGGGAACGGCTAGGTAAATGTGTACCTACGAGTATACTTACAGGGTTATTGGTAAAACACCATCAACCTCTTAAGGGGTCATTGTACTCATCATTATGAACAAATTTGACTATGGGACCAAATAATAATTATGAAATCGCGAAAAAAATATCAGCTGGTCCCTACATTTTGACGAGTTCTGCAAACATAAATGTCGGGAACAGCTGTTTTTTTTTCGCGATTTCATATTTGGTCCCTTAGTAAAAGTTGTTCATAATGACCCCAGAGTTTGATGGTGTTTTACCAATAACCCTGTATAGTACACCCACATTTCGCCAGTTAAAAGTCCCATCTAATAGGGGGCGAACCGCGCACAAAACCTGACTCCGGGCTGCTATTGGGAAATTCCATATGGAAAAACCCAATAACACTATGCCCGACCCCGGGAATCGAACCCAGGACCTGATACTGAGCAGTACCGCTTGCAGCCACTAGACCACCAAAGTTGAATTTCTAGAATCGATAATGAACTGTGAATTAGTCTGAGCATTCGAGTTTGCAAAGAAAATTTCACGCTACTTGACACACACATTAATATTGATCCTGTCATGTTCGGATTTCTATAAATTACCACACGTCTTGCTGAGATAAAAACGTCGATTATGCAAAAGACGAAACGCGGAAGACCATTTTGTTATTGTCTAAAAATTTCTAGCGTAAGTTATACAAACGTCGTCGTCGTATATATTTTTGCAAGCTTCGCAGAACATAACTTCAATTGGTATTCAGCTCAACCTGCTCTAAATTACATAAATTATGGTTTTATAACTGGTAAACGAGTTGCCAAGGCAGTCGATAATCGTTAAAATATGTAACACTGCCAAATTACAATTCGAAAAACATATCGGCCACTTTCATGTTCGTGATCGGCATTTTATTTCAATATTTATGATAGCTGAACAGAGAAAGAGATTCTGTTCCCTTTCTGTACATCTTCACATTATTTATTCTGCAAAAGTAATATATTTAGCAGAGTTGCCGAATCAGCGAACTTTCTAATTAAATGCAAATCATCTCATCAGATAATATATTAAATATCTTTAATTTCTTTTAAACCATACAATTAGGGGTTCCACTAGGCTGAAAATTAGGTTCTTTATTATTCAATACCTTTGTTAATTAATCTAATTTCATAATATTAACAATAACTATCTACTTTTAAGTTAAAATCAACGTAAAAATAATTTAAGTACCTACCTGAATAAATTCATAGGTACCTTCTTTAACGAATTATGTAGGTACCTACTAGGTAAGTACTTACCTACCATAATTTTTCGAAAATCTGAGAAAATATAAGTAGGTACCTACCTAGTTTCTTCATTTACATCTACACATCATCCACGTAGATATCAGTCAAGGCAATAATTTTAGACCTACGTAGGTACCTACTTATGTTTTTGAGTAAATAAGGGTGAAAGAATTTCAAAGTAATTCGCGTGGCTTTTTGCAAGGATATGAATTTTAATATAACATAAAAGATGTTTGGTATACTTAGCAGCCCGTAATCCAAGAGGGTAAGCCTGACTTTGGGACAACCTATTTATAAGGTCAAATGGAAGGAATCAAGGAATTTAGCAAAGCAAAGAACGATACTTACAAATAAAGTAATAAAATAAAATTAGAAATGATTGTGAAAGTCAATACATTTCTCATATAAGTTTGTGATGTTGGCGACAACGACAACGCATCGGCCATAGATACTAAATCTTAAATTCACTCACTGACAAGCAACGCAGTAGAAAGAAAGTGAGCACAAGAATTTTTGGAAAATCATCTCTTATATGTATTAAATAGAAGATGATAGTTTGTATGGAATTATGTCATTTTTGCCGTTGGGAAATCACATCTGGCGAGTGCACGCAAAAAAATATTCATATCTCCTAAACTATCAAAAATCGCGGAAAATAGATACATGGAGTATTTTCGGATACCCCTAGGTATGAGGAATCCATTTTCTTTTTGACGTCGCTATTTGGGCCTCGTTATGGGCGTATATACATTATTGTACTAGACCAGAAAATATATAACAAAAAAAAAACTTTGAAAACACTACAAAACGTAGTACAATGGATGGCGTTGGATTGTTGTTGTTGTTGCCTGTTTATTTATTTTAAGTACCTACACTACCTACTAGATATAACAAAATATTCAGGAAACCCGATGCTTAATAATTATCAGTACTTAATACTAGTGACTCTAGTAAGTTTTCAATTAAAACAATTCATATTAAATATATCAATTCAACGAATTTACACAGGTAAAACAAATAACAAGTGTCGTCAAGATTCCTAAAACAACACACACACGTAAATGATTCACACCATCCAAGAATACTACAAATTACGTATTCCAATACCGAAACATTTTACAATACAATGGTCTAACGAGTTTATATTCTACGCGACGCGCCAGAGTTTCCTTCGTTGAGTCATTTCTTATGAAGTTGTGATCCTGTGGAAGTAGTGCCTTTCTTATGTTTATAGGTATTGTTTTAATTTTATATGCATCGTATTACCTACTAAGAGGTTTACTCAGTTCTATGATTTGTTAGCTTTTATCATTTACGTAAGTATATTTTATTAAGTTGGATTCATGACGCCCAACTTTCGAAACAATCATACAGGAAAAGGGATGAAAAATGAAATAGCATTTAAAAATCAGTGTAATGGTGATAAGGTTGCCTAATAAATGGGTACCTAGTGATTAAAAACATGTTGATATAAAAACTCATCTGATATCCGGCGTGTGAGTCACCGACAGTTAAGTTAATAAGATAAATAAACACTGTTTACTTGATGTGTCACGTCCGTACATTATTACAAAACTTGTTTGGTCAAATGTTTAAATACTTTTAAAGAATTCCGAAAATTTAGGTACGCCATCCAGCCATGGAATCGTACATGAACATAGATATTTTATAGCGGAAGAAATCAAATCTACACAAGATTTAGCTCATACAACAGGAATACGTGAAATTTATCAACTAATGAAAAATCATTTTACCCTCCATATGGCTGAACAACCCCAACCGACCCCAACATAGTTGGAAAAAACAGTCATGATGATGATGATGGTTGAACAAATGAATATTAAAATTACAAATAAGCCTAATCTAATTTACAATACTAAATTAAAATATTTTAAAGATGAACACTGAAAAGCTTTTGATAGAACGGTACCCCGCTAAAATAATCAGAGCATGTTAGAATTTTGTATGAATTTGAGAATTATTATGAACACTTGGCTGAAAACGTTGAACTTAATTTTAGTTTTGATGTTGCTGATACTTTTGCACCGAAAGAAATATCGATGGTCGAGAAATTGATGAGCAAGCAAAAACTGCACAGCAGAAAATCTGTTCGATGACTTGGCGGAACAACGGAACCGACCGGGCGAAAAACCAAATCATCAGTAGGTAAGATCACTTCAATGGAATCTTTGTACCTAACTTAAAATGAGCGAGCAAACGACTTAGCAGTGACTGGAGCTGGTAGGGAGGGAAATGGAAAGAATTATCAATTGGCAAAACTAATTCGTACAACCTGAAGAAATCGGTAAGTATTTAGCATTTTTTTGAGAGATAGCCTCCTAGCGACTACGAGTCCTTTCTCAAAAATGTGCCCGATGCTCAGCCAAGGTCTAAATATAAATATAGGCGTTCGTCAAAGTTGTGAACAAAATGGTTTTATCCTTAGCGACGACGACGTCGACATTTGTCAGATTGAAAGAAAGAAAGAAAGAAAAATAGATTTATTTGTCACAGAAACACGTGCATACAAAAAGATAATTAGCTCTAATAATTAAGAAAAAAGTAAAAATAACAAAGAGATCGCCTCGATCGCTCGAGAGAGATTGCCTTTTATATTTCGCTTAGCTGCTTAACACAGTTCTCATTTCTAAGGCCTGTCTTTCCACAATAGGTACGAATGAAGTCGGCACTGTATGCGCCACGAGCAGTTTGTTTTGGAAACATTAGCTAGCTATTGTTTGTAAACTTTTACGGGAACGATATCACCATCAAGTATTGTGCCTATTGCAGGCTCAGAGGTTGCTAAATGCATTTTAGAAATGTGCTACTTATTAGTCATCGTCCATAACTTAGAAGGAACTGAATAAGTGGACTTCGTCGAGTCAAACTGTGAGTGTGATATTATTGACTCATCGTCGTAGTACGCACGCAAGCGGCCGCTATGACTCACAGAGTCCAACAGCATTGCCTCGCCTGACCAGCGAAGCCCGGAACAGATTAAGCGCAGTTTAATCAATGTTGTTTAAACAACTGGCTTGTAATGCCAGAGGTTAGACATCGTGAACCCCAACATAACCATTACCGTACCATTTCTATGAAACTTTCATCGAATCTTTACAATTTAAAAATAATCAGAAAGTGTTCGCTGCTGTGTTCTCACGTTTTTGCTCGGAACGGTATTGCAGTAGCAGTGCAACAGATGTTTCTTTCTATACTTGACTAGGTAATTAGTGCACTGCTGATAGATTGAGATCACAATAGGTGTAGACATGTAATTTTATATGCGTAGGTAAATGCTGCGGGCCCCTACAGAATGTCTTAACTTCTCAAGTATGGCTCATCCTTGTACAAGGGGTTCACCAAGGTACTAATACATGGGAAATGCGTCTAAATGGCCATATGTGTTGTTTAAGTCAAGCCACGACATAATAAATAGTGAACCGACAACCCTTGTCATTGGTGCGTCAGTGGACAGATCATGTGCAGACAGTAGAGTGACTCCACTGAATGACTCATTGTCGTGATATTTGTGTCTCCATGCGTCCCTCCCGACGACGCATTAACATGTTATATTGATAAAATAATGCTTCTTTGCTAACTGGCTAGCTGATCTCTTTGTCTCTTACGTACGAGTAGGTACGTGGTTAGTGTAATTTATATTTTGTATATCTCTAGTCTGGAATTTTTTATCTTATTTATTCAGCTTTGAATATCTCTAGTCTGGAATTTTTTGTCTTAAATATTCAGCGTAAGACAATGCTATATACTTTAGTTACAAAGTCAGAAGGAAGGGTGTTTCTGTATCCCCTTTCATAATCCCATTACCCAACATTAATTTATTTCTTTGCACCTCTTTTTATTATTAACATTTATGTCATCTCTGATCCCTGATAACGAAGTTAATTAGGGTTAACTCCATCGGGCTTAACATCAAAAGAATGCATTTTAATATGAAGTCTACTGTCTACTCTAGACCATTTAATTTTTGTTGGCATAATACCCTGGCTTACTGCTTCTTTGACATCTAAGATCTACGGTTTCTCTTTTACCGCCTGTGTATATTCTTTTCTTCATCCCGTTGAGCAACTAATGAAAGTGTAAGCGGATTTTCTTCCACACTCTTCTTTCATTTCTTTATGGGTTTTGGTGTCTTCAGTCCCTATTTATATTCTTTATTGTCTTTTTTAGAATAAACAGATCCTCGTTTCTCGACTAGGGTTTTAGACTGGTTTCTGTTATATCTCAGTAGGTAGCAGCTCGGAGACTGGATCTGTGCCCAGTTTAGATATAACAATAGGCTCATCCTCTATTACAAGGGACCTAAACATGACTGGCAAAGAGTGTCCAACGCTTCGGTCATAACAGGCGTTATGTAGTTTCTGGATGGTGGCAAATGTGTCCGTCAGTCAACGCCTCAGCCCGCAAGCTACTATCACTTTCTTTGAACAGGTATTCGCAAATTGAAGACACCTTCACCTGCTTGACATAATTCCGTAGGTTATTGAACTCAAGGTAGCCACAAAAAATAATAGGTAAGCAGTACGGTTACGTTCGGGTTGTAAATTTTTATGAACTGGATCTTCATTACATACGTATGTACTTTAACCTCCTTGATTAAAAAAATGATAAATTCAGCAAGTCTTGAGGCACTTCTACAGTTACAAATAGCTCCAACCCTGCACATGCTACGGCGAAGCTACAGATTATAATGAAGTGAAATTTTAAAACTAGGCTGGAATGACATTAGGGTTTTGTTTGTTTTTGCACTGTTTGTGCATTTAGCCAATGTCACGTTGGTATTTAATTTGTCATCAAACCTAGATGTTTTTTACCGCTTTCTTATTCTTTTTCTTTTAGTCTTATTTAACTAATGTACTACCTAAAAAAATATTTTTCTTTACTTAGGTACCTAGGTAAGTAAAAGGTTTTGTCGCTGAGCGACTATTCTAACCCTGGAAAAAGCTAATAATTTTATTTGGTACTTGGCAAAAGGTAAGGTAGGTAGGTATCTTACAAAAAATACGAAATCTTTTCTTTAGCGGGTACCTAACTAATTCATTCTAACTAATTTATGATCACTTGATCATTAAGTAGGTATACTTACTTATTTTTATAAACACAAAAACGAAAGTTATAAAAAATGTGGTGATCAATCGATCAGCTACATTGAATATCTGCAGACGTGTTTACAAACATCTAGGTACCTACCTACCTACTTAAACATACATAATTTATTTGAAAAAAATTCACTTTGTAAAATGCGGAAAACCCTGCAAATATATAATATGGTTTCTAAGATTGATGGGTACCTACTTACTTATTTAAAACTGAATCATTCTCACTAGGTACCTATCTAGGTAGGTAGGTACTTAGTTATTGTTCCTGCCGGCCGCAGTCCGCTACTTTAAAACCTACCTGAGATTAGATCCTCAAATTCTACCTAGATAGGTACCAGCTACTAAACCTATGATATCTGACTGTTTTAAATTCTAACTTTGTTGAAACTTAGCTACGGAGTCATCAACAGGAAAATAGGAACTATTGAAGGTACCTACTTACCTACTTATTACGCAGAAAGGTAAGTTAAAATAAGCAAGCAAGTTGAGAAATTAATTACCTAACATAAAATCGTCTAACGATAGATCATTGTAAATTGATATTAAAATCATACACATCAAACGCAGTCGGAACAATTTCATATTAAACGACCAACATAAATAATCGTAAAACTATTTGCAGCGTAATCGCGCATACAACCTTCTCAACTTGGCTAAGTTATTCGCTGCCTCGCAGACGGTATTGAATGGAATCGCTTTGCTACTAGACACCAACACAATCACACAGGTTTGTTTGTGTTGGAGTGCGACATGTACGTACAACGACCGTTGCCTGCCACCGTGCACCAATCAGAGCTCAGAATTTTACCCATGCCCATATATGGTAAGGCCATCGGTTGCGGCAAGCGGGGAACTTGGGCGAGTCCATTTCTGTGGAAAAAATAATATCATTCCTTTTTCGAATAGTAACAATTGCATGACATATTAGTATGTCAATTAGGCCTTGTCAGTAGCAGCATTTTGTAGGTCGTTTTTAATGATATCGCGGCGTAATTAGTAGGAAAATTTGGTATAATTTAGCACCTGCAGAGGTCCGTTGGGCGAGTCGATTGAATTGCGGGGCGCCGGCGTGCGGCGTATTCTAGTGAAGCAGATCGACCGACCTCCACGAGCGAGCGAGCAACAGAAAGAAACCGGCCGGCATTCATTTCTCACGGTTCGCGAACGCTGCGGTTATTGTCTCTTCTAAACGATTATTACTGGTAAGTAAACGTTAATTTAATATTTATTCGATTATGTAGGTATTTAGCTAGACTTTGTATTTATGGCAAAAATTCAACAAGCCTCGTTATTATTTTTTTATTGCCTTGAGCCGAGGTACGTGCGTAGGTCTACTCGTGGTTCTGTGTAAAAATCAATTGGTATAGGTTTTTAGAAAAGTTTGTTATCAGCAATCTATTCTGTGTCTGTCAGTCAAATAATCATAATGTGCATCACTGTCTATGCAGATAAGCGCCACTTGCTGCCTATCTGCATCTACAGTGCCCAGTTGTGCACAGCTGTCTTTTTGGAAGTGTGCCAATATGCGTTGAACTTTCGTTATCATCTATTTCGTAAGTGGGTGTGGAGGCAGAGTAAATTACTGTTCATGTCTGCAGCGTCCGTCTGCTCGCTAAATGTTCAATGTGAGCGCCGTTTGAGATCTCGTCGTTATCAAGAGGAGCGCTATCAGCGGCAGGGGAGTGCGCGGGGGTCGGGTGGCGCGCGCAGGCTCCTGCCGCGGAATACCATATATGGCCACGAAAACTCATGTATTGTGCCGTACTGTGCGATTGGTGGAGAAGTCGCCGCGGCGGGGTAGGGGCGCCCCGATAACCAGCCTCATTTATATACTCTGCCTGCCGCGCTCGCCGGCATTCCACGAAGTGAGCTCGAGCAGTGGTGTTGTGCAGCATTTACCGAGGCTGTGCAATAGCGAGTTAATTAATTTATTTATTAGGACTATTTAATTAAAAGTAAGTTGATACAGATGTGCAGCCTATTCATTTTTCTTGTGACGTTTAGTGATAATATTATAGTGGCGTGAGGAAGTGCAATCCCATTAGTGTGTGCGGGTCAGTGACACGTCGCTAGGGTTGGGCCGCGTGACACCGGCCGGGAGTCTGGGATAGCCGGTTGCGGTAGGGCGTGGCAGTGATCGGGCTCCAACAGACACTTAGCGATATTTGAACTTGAGCGGTCTTCAATCCAATTAGAAAGTAACTCATCTTGTGAACGACTTTCTCGCTCAGTAAGAGCAGAGCCCCGTCTTTGTGAAATGTGCTCATGCCGCGTCATGTGCCACGTTTTTTCACCACCGCCTATCCATACTTATCTCGCCTTATTTGGTTCCAATTTGCGACTGACTCCGCCGCCCACTTAGCATTGTCCCGTGATGGTTGCGTGTGGGTTTCTACCCACAGACTACGTAAATGGATGTGATCTGAACTAGCTACATTATTAATTAGAAGTTTTAAATGTAAGTACCTACATTTTTTTTAAATTGAAGTTTAACAATTTTTTTTGTTAATTTCAGACTAATTCACAATGTGCGACGAGGAAGTTGCTGCGTTGGTAGTAGACAATGGCTCCGGTATGTGCAAGGCCGGGTTCGCCGGTGACGACGCGCCTCGCGCCGTGTTCCCCTCCATCGTGGGCAGGCCACGCCACCAGGGCGTCATGGTCGGCATGGGACAGAAGGACTCGTACGTAGGCGACGAGGCCCAGAGCAAGAGAGGTATCCTCACGCTCAAATACCCCATCGAGCACGGCATCGTCACCAACTGGGATGATATGGAGAAGATCTGGCACCACACCTTCTACAACGAGCTGCGTGTGGCGCCCGAGGAGCACCCCGTGCTGCTCACGGAGGCCCCCCTCAACCCCAAAGCCAACAGGTAAGTCCTGCGCCTAGAGCGCCTCGTCCGCACCCACAGCCGCTTGCAGCGAGCACTGCGAGCCCAGCTCTGCGCTCTGAGCCGTGCCTGACCATGTCCTTTGTTTTGCAGAGAGAAGATGACACAGATCATGTTCGAGACCTTCAACACGCCCGCCATGTACGTCGCCATCCAGGCCGTGCTCTCGCTGTACGCGTCCGGTCGTACCACCGGTATCGTGCTGGACTCCGGCGACGGTGTCTCGCACACAGTGCCCATCTATGAGGGCTACGCGCTGCCGCATGCCATCCTGCGTCTGGACTTGGCCGGCCGTGACCTCACAGACTACCTGATGAAGATCCTCACCGAGCGCGGCTACTCGTTCACCACCACGGCCGAGCGTGAAATCGTGCGTGACATCAAGGAGAAGCTCTGCTACGTCGCGCTCGACTTCGAGCAGGAGATGGCCACCGCTGCCTCCAGCAGCTCTCTGGAGAAGTCGTACGAACTTCCCGACGGTCAAGTCATCACCATCGGTAATGAAAGATTCCGTTGCCCCGAGGCTCTCTTCCAGCCCTCATTCCTGGGTATGGAAGCTTGCGGCATCCACGAAACCACTTACAACTCAATCATGAAGTGTGACGTCGACATCCGTAAGGACTTGTACGCCAACACAGTTCTGTCCGGTGGTACCACCATGTACCCTGGTATCGCCGACCGTATGCAGAAGGAGATCACAGCCCTGGCCCCATCTACAATGAAGATCAAGATCATCGCGCCCCCAGAGAGGAAGTACTCCGTATGGATCGGTGGATCGATCCTCGCCTCCCTCTCGACCTTCCAGCAGATGTGGATCTCGAAACAGGAGTACGACGAGTCTGGCCCCTCCATCGTGCACAGGAAGTGCTTCTAAGCTCGCTGCGACCTGCTGCCGACAGCAGCCCGCGGCCCGGCCGGTCTCGCGGCCGGCTGCTCAATTCAGGCTTGTAATCTCCGTTAATTTAATTGTACGTAAGATATTATTGTAATTAAATCGTAATAGTGACGGCAGGACGGAGCGCGGCGCCGCGGGCGCGCCTCGACCGCCGGCCTCGGTACTGCACTCGCCAAAGGATCTTTTGTAATCTCATGAATGATGATTGTATGTGCTGAAACGGATAAGACTACTTTCTTACTAGGTCATTTATAAATTATAAAAAATGAAAAAAAATACAAAAAAAATCTGAAAAATTTACGTGCCTTTTCTTTCGTTTTCCTATTACACACACCACAAACGCATATGCTCGTTATCTGAGCGCAACGATCGACATTGACCCATGTATGAAAATAGAACCAACTTGGAGCAGTCGTCCAGAAATAGCCGCCAGACGGCAACCATGTTTACTAACGCTGTAGGGATGCTACACCTAATCGCACACCTACACAATCAAAACATTGATAAAATGTATATAAATTCACATTACCTATACCTACGACACAACGCGCCGTCGACCCGGGCCTGGTCCTTGCGCGCGTGGAACACCACGCGCGCATCAAAGAGATGTCAGCACCAATGACGGGGTCCGCTAGGGCCGATGCCTGCTAGGGTTGCGGGAAAGTCGGAGAGGGATACCGTGGCCCCTGGCACAGGCAACTGAAGGAACACGGGTGGGTTTTAGTCAGTAAGTGTCTGACACGCCCTCCAGCTCTGCCCAGAGCGGGAGAAGTTATTTGATGATTTCCCACACTCAAAAAAAAAAAAAAAGGGGTGTTCAGAATCATGTGCTGAATCCATGGTACACAGGTTGCGCGTCCATGTACCTGCCTCCCTGTCTAGTGACCCGCCCCTGCTTCGCACGGCTTTTACAACTTGACAAAACATGGAGATTTCCTTGACAAGACCTTGACAAGACTATGTTATTGGTTTGGTTTCCGCACTTAGTCCTTCAGTGGACCATTGTGCGTGAGCCATGTCGGCCGTCGGTGGTTATTCCAACCAGCCCACCTCCCTCCAGAAGCTGATTAGGTCTCCTGGTCTATTAAGAACATCTGTGTAAGATCTGGGTGTCCCGAGGGTTTTTGACCTAATTTGGGCGACGCCTGTGCAGTCGAAGAGCACATGCGCGACAGTTTCGTCAGCCTCCATGCAAGCCCTGCATAGAGGACTGTCCGTTATGCCTATTGTGTGAAAGTGTTTGTTTAGCGAGCAGTGTCCCGTGATGGTCCCCGTCACCAGGCGCATGCCTTTCCTGTCCAGGCGTAGCAACCGCCTGGTTAGCTTGCCGTCTAGTGATGGCATGGCTTCCCTGGATTGCCTGCAGCCCGGTGACGACGCCCACCAGCTCTCTGCTTGTGTGTGGGTGCACTCCTGTAGCCACCTGCGTAGTTGGTTGAAGGGGATGGGCACGATAGGTTTAGGTCCACAAACCGACGTGCTGGATGCCCTCCTGGCCAGCTCATCGGCTGCGTCGTTACCTAGCGATCCACTGTGTCCTTTTATCCATTGTAGCGTCACTGTATTGCGGTTTGATACGGTTACCCGCGCATTGTGACATTCTAGTATTAGATTCGAAGTAATGCATTTTTTCCCTAGGGATTGGAGGACTGAGGCGCTGTCAGAGAGTATGCGGATTCGGGTGTCCGCAACTCTTCTGGCTGCTATGGCATAAGCCGCCTGTATTATGCCCACACACTCCACGTGATAGACCGTGTTGAGCATTCCCAGGGGTCTGGATATTTTTATGTTGAGGTCGTGTGAGAAAACTCCGACTCCAGTTCCGCAGTCGGTTTTTGATCCATCGGTGTAAATTCTCAGTTCCTTTAGGCCTGAATGGTCGTACTGCTCCTCTTCAAGCACTATGCTGTAGTGCTTTTGAAAGCAGTATTGTTTCAGGGCCTTGTCGCAAGGTGATGCCATCATCGGCTGACGCCTGATCGCCTCTTCCCTCAAACGTTTGTGCTTGACCCTGGAGTTGTTGCTCAGGGTTCCTGCTATATGTAGCCTAAAGGTAGCCAGGGTCGCCTCCTCCCTCACAGTGAGGTGTAGGGGCGGTAGCCCAAGCATAGCCCTTTGTTTCTGCTCCGTGGCATAGCCTGTAGGGCAGCGGTGGGTGCAGTTCTCATGCAGCTGGTGATCGCCGCACACGCGAGCCGCTGCAGCTTTTCGAGGTCTCTTTGGGCTGTGCTCAGTTCTGTTCTGGGACACCAGACTACTGAGCCATATGTAATGATTGGGCGGATGACTGTGGTGTATAGCCACTGGGTAACACGTGGGCTAATCCCCCAATTCTTGCCAAGCAATCAAACTTGCAAACAAAGTATTAAAAAAAAAGAAAAAAAAAAAAACAAAAAAGAAAGAAAGTATCGCTTGCACTGCCACAAGGATATACTGGCCTTCGTGGTGATGTAGTTGGTGTGTTTTGCCAAATTCAGCTGTTTATCCAAAAAGATGCCCAGGTATTTGGTTTCAGTTGATAGGCTTAGGGTGGTACCAAAGAAACGTGGTAGTTGTAGTGTCATTAATTTCCTCTTTTTTGTGAAGAGAATCAACTCGGTTTTTGTGGGGTTCACTGAAAGTTGGTGTTTGCCGCACCAATTCTCCACTATCTTCAGGGCCTGGCGCATTAGATTGCACAAGGTGTTTTCATGGGCGCCATTTATTATTATGGTTAAGTCGTCGGCGTAGCCTACGGTGAAAGTAACCTTTGTCGTTGAGTTCTTTTATTAAGTTGTCTACGACCAGGTTCCATAGGAGCGGTGATAGGACGCCCCCTTGCGGGCAGCCCTTCGCTACAATGGCCCTTGTGGTGTCATATACGGTTACTTGTACGGCTCTCTGTCTGAGCATATTAGTGATCCAGCCACTCAAGGACGGGTCTATATTGTGCCTGTCGGCACGGGCCGTGCTGATGCTTTTGAAAGTGGTTTTGTCAAAGGCGCCTTCGATGTCAATGAAGGCGGCCAGTGCTGAACATTTGTAGTCCACTGCGCATTCAATTTTGGATACCACACTGTGCAGCGCGGATTCCGTTGATTTGCCTGTGGAGTACGCATGTTGTTGTTTGTGGAGTGGTCTTGCCCGAAGAGGTCCGTCTCGGATATGCCGATCGCAGAGTCTCTCTAGGGTCTTTAGTAGAAAGGATGTGAGGCTTATGGGTCTGTACGCCTTGGGTTGTGTGTAGTCAGCTTTGCCAGGTTTAGGTATAAAGATGACTTTCAGTTCGCGCCAGGCTAGGGGTATGTATCTGAGTGCTATGGATGCCCGATAGATAGCCTTCAGGCATAGTGTAATATAGTCAACCCCCCATTGCAGCAGGGCCGGGAAAATGCCATCAAGTCCTGCGGACTTGTGTGGTTGGAAGGTGTTGATAGCCCACTTTATGCGGTCTTCTGTTACTAGACTGTGGGCTCTGGACCAGTCGCGTTCCGTTGGGATCCAGTCTGGCTCAGCTTCCCAGGTCCTGTCGTCTAAGAGTTTACAGTCTGGGAAGTGGGTCTCAAGAAGGACCTTGCTGGTTTCCTGGTCCGTCAGTGTGTACGAGTTGTCGGGTCTTTTCAGCGCGCCGAGGGTTCGATCCTAGTCAGTTGCCAGTATCTTCCTTACGCTTACGGCTTCATTGTTGTTTTCGATGGATTCACAGAACTTTCGCCAAGCTGTTCTCCTGGCGGTTCTGATTTGCTTTTTGTAAGTGTATTGGGTCTCTTTGTATAGCTCCCAATCTTCCGGTAGTCTGGTGTTCTTAGCTCTGTTAAATTGCTTTCTTAGTGTATTCCTGAGTTTACCTAGGTCGGCGTTCCACCAGGGACATCTCTCACTGTTAGTTCGAGGCGCCCTTAGCTTGCAGCATGCATGGTATGCCTGAGTTAGGTATTCTGTTAACTTTGTTACTGTGTATTCTAGTTGTGTGGTGTCTTTTATGGTTGTTTGTGATAGGTGCCTGGTTAGTAAGGCTGCCAGGAGGCGCTTGTACCCGGGTACATCGGTGTGCCGCGGGTTTCGTCTCGGCATGGGTTTTTTAGTGTTGGTAGTTAGTGTGAAACGGATCCTTCTGTGGTCTGAGCAAGAAGGTTCTCCCGATACATGCCAGTTTGTGATAAGGTTGGTCGCGTTTTCTATTAGTCTGTCCTCGGGCTGTGACCCAAGTGGGTTCAGAGCCTCGGTTAATAACTTGTAAGTTACTTGATGATTTCCAACACTCAAAAAAAAAAAAAGAGCCAGCAGGGTATGGGTGGTGGTATGGGTAGTATTTATGAGGTTAAAACCCGATTTCCACCCAAATTTCGGTTATGCATATTATGCAGTATCCGTACGGAAAAAACGTAAACACCTAAAAATTTAGTGAAAACGACGACGACGTATCCAAATTTTTTCTTACTACGAGTATAATGTGAGACACTGTAAATATTGAAAAAATTAAAACAAGTTTCAACGTGACATTTAGTTTTTAATTATTATGCTTTTTGCATTTAATTATTATGACCAATTCATTAGTATGCAAATGAATTGGTATAATGGACATTTTTCGCCTTTCAGCGACTGGTCAGAATTTGCTGTTTGCCTTCTTCGTTCAACATTAAAATAGGTAGGTATAAGGCAATGCGAAACGTATTTTAGCGGGTATATCTATTAATATATATTTTGTGGATACCGAACTGATCTCCCTACAAGTTAAATATGCTTTCAGTAACAGGTTCCAGAATCCAGAATACTTATACATTCATCTGTCATCCTCCAAAAATCGTCATTTAAATTATATTTTTAATGTCCCTTGCAATCAATCTGTTCGGTTCCTCTTTCTTGTAACCAGTACACTGGAACTAGTAACACTTTGATAAAAAGAAAACTATTTGGAAAGTGGACGTTTTAAGAGTTGACGTTATGGGAAGTGGACTTTTTGGGCATTGTAAATTTGTGGTCGTTTTGGGAAAGTGGACGAAGTGGGAAATAGACATTTAGCGAATTACCATTTTGGGAAGTGAACGTTTGGGGAAGTGTGCGTATAGAACCTAAAGGATATTAGCGGTGGGCGATCTTGATTTGTTTATTTTACTTCTTGATCAGCTTCAGAGTATAATAGCGCATCGCAGTCGCGTAGCTAGGCGGCGGTCCGCACAGGGTGTCATTTGTTTGGGGGTGATAATGATAACCTACCGTGAAAAAAAATACACAAACTAAGTATCACGTTTTTTAACGATAAATCACTTAGGCATGAAGTCATTTTAAACAAGTTATCCAAACTAAATAATTTAATTTATCGATTAAATAACGTTAACAAGAAACTTATTGTTCACACTGACGAGTCTGACTACACCATGAGCACAGATTACTAACATGAGACCATGATTTATCAGTGTGTACACACTGTCTGTTGTTTTTATGTTCGTGGCTCTAGTATGGCTCGATCGGTCGGGGATTCCCATTGACTTATAAATGGGGATTCCCTCAAAACTTTGTCGTTTTTATTAAAAAAAAAATGAACTTCGTCTATTTGAAGAAAAATGGAGTCATATTGTAGAAGAAGCAATAAATCTTGCTGTGAAAAAGTCTGAGGACTACGACATTCCAATAGAAATACGAAGTCGTCGTATAATACGAATGGCCGGGCTACCGATACACATGCAGGGCCTGCAGTCTCGACCAATGACGTATTATAAAATAATTAAATAGTTTATATATCATTGGTCTCGACATAGTTAGCAATCGTTTTCGGTTGCTAAGTCCTAACAATCCAGATGTAACGATATTTGGTGGTCTCCACACTCAAATTTATCGGTTGTTACCTACTGGTATTTTAGGTAGGTACCGGTAGGTAACAACCGATAAATTTGAGTGTCGTGTCGAGACTACCAAACATTTACATCAACATTTACATCTGGATTGTTAGGACTTAGCAACCGAAAACGATTGCTAACTATGTCGAGACTGCAGGGCCTGGACTCACGGACGGAACGGACTTCGATCTAGTTCGGAGTTCAATACTGAATCGGTCAAGACATTCCAATACTCAATACTTTATTGCATTCCATATGTAAAGAATTGAGTATTTGAATGTTTAGACCGATTCAGTATTGAACTCCGAACTAGATCGAAGTCCGTTCAAGATGTAGCTTCATTGGTTAGGTTATTTGTGACATTTTGCGTATAAGCCGGTCTGTTCTGTAATGCGGGTTGCAGAAGAAGAGCTAAGGTTTAGCTTAGCTCGCGTAGCTGAGGTAAGTTTTCATAGGTACTTGTGTGAAGATCGCAAACTTTGAACACTAGTATGAAAATTTATCTCAGCTACGCGAGCTAAGCTAAACTGACTTAGCTTAGGTCTTGGTCTGTAACCAGCATAAAAGTCTCACCCAGAAAACTTAGGTGAAGACTTGCGGTTGCGTGGAGTGAGCTGTCAGTGTCATCCCACTGATGATAGGGATTGACCAAGCATTACGTTTACAATCATAATCGAGATTTTGCGAGGTTCACCAGGTGAAGGTGATAATGCATCCTCAAAAAGTTACCGTTTGGTGTGGATTTTAGGCCGGCGGCGGCGGCGTCATTGGTCCGTACTGTTTTGAAAACGAGACGCTGGTGGTCTCACCAGCGTCTCGTTTCGCTCGCCGTTGACGGTGACCGTCTGGTCACCGTCAACGGCGAGCGCTACAGAACGATGATAACGAATTTCTTATGGCACAAATTGAACCACATGGACCTAGACGACATGTGGTTCCAGCAGGACGGCGCTACGTGCCACACAGCGGACGCCACGATTGACATTCTGCATGAGCGATTTGAGGGTAAGGGTATCCCTCGCAGGGGTGATGTGAATTGGCCACCAAGGTCAAGGGTTTCTTGAAGTCCCAGGTCTATGCAAACAAACCATAACCGAACGATGCCCTAAAGGTGAACATAACACAGGCCATCACTCAAATTCAACCGGATCTATGCAGAAGAGTCATTCAAATTGGACCACTCGGATCCGTGCCACGGTAAGAAGCCGAGGCGGGCATTTGAATGATGTCATATTCCACACTTAATGGCACATGTGGGCCTTTCCAAAAAAAAAAAAAAATTTTGTTAAATACCTCACACACGATGCGTGATCTTATAACTTCACCTGATTCTCTTGGCTATACTTCGGCTAGGCGAAGTGAGCGCGATGTGCGGGTGTCAGTTGCACTTTTGAATTAAATAGATTTGGGTTAATAACAACGCTGAACAACGTCGCACATTCTTTACTCGACACGATACACAGTCGCTTTTTCAAAAACGTCGCGATTGGGTCATGGGTTTGCGTTTACTTAATCATAATAACAAACAATGTCGATGCGAATTTCCTTTAGACGTGTATGTTTTATTTATTTGCGCTCTTGGTAAAATACTGGTATTCAGCTGCATCCGGTTAGACTGGAAGCCGACTCTAACATAATTGGGAAAGAGTAAGCAGATTGATCGATCAATGACTAAAGATTCGCTTGATAATTTAATGTGACCACGTATATAGACTGCCGGGCAGTAATATGGTACCGGCTACAGATCAAGCTATACATTTCCAGTATAAGCTGATCTCGCATTGTATAGGATTTCCTTACAATTAAAGGTCAGTGTAAATCGGAAATGTATAGCTTGATGTGAAGCCGTGTGGTGTGTACCAACCTTGCCTGCAGCTGCTAAAGGCAAGGTTCGGAATCTGCTAAGGTTTAGCAGATGTACCTAAATAAGAAAAAGTTAGAAATAAATCTTGATTATGTCAGACAAGATTACCTACCTATTTAGATTTTTACCTTTTTCTAGATTTTTCGTAGAATGACCAAGATAAGTTTAAAGTATGAGTTTTTCCTAACTGCACAAATATATTGGAATTCGATATGGGAATCGTTTGCTAAATTATTTAAACAACTGTTGGAATATGACCCGTTAATTCATGATCTATGCAGTTTATTTAGCCACAAATTATTATTTGGATTGATAGAAATGCTCACATTCTGAGGCCTACGACTAAATTACCAGCTAAAGTAAACTCATTAAATCAAATCAAAACATTTATTTGCAATATTGTTTGTTTATTCTTGACCAGTACTAAGTGATTGTAGGAAAGATATCTACATCGCAGTAAGATAGCCAAGTTTAGGTCAAGTAAGATCAAGAACAATATGAGTCATAGCTTTATATACCGTCGATAATAATGACGTCATTTCATGAATTTACTCATGATAGTGTAGGTCATGGCAGTGGAAATTGTGGCCAAGTAATAACTGCCGCACGGATCGATCGATAAAGTTAAGCTACGCTTGCCGCGGTTGGTCCGTGGATGGGTGACCATCTTTACATACCAAGACCCCTCCGTGCCTCGGAAAGCACGTTAAGCCGTTAGTCCCGGCTGTCATTCGTGGGTCTTTGACAGTCGTTAACGGTCGTCAGAAGCCCGAAAGTCTGACAACCAGTCTTACCAAGGGGTATCGTATTACCCAGTAACTGGGTTGTGGAAGTCAGATAGAGAGTCGCACCATGTAAGATACTGGTATTCAGCTGCATCCGGTTAGACTGGAAGCCGACCCCAACTACGTTGGGAAAAGGCTCGAATCCTGAGTGTTGGTCATGGCTGTCACAATTTATTTAACATTCAACATTCTCAGCTGAAATAAGTCGGTTATAACATTTTATTAAAACAAGACTGTGTTATTTCAAAGTTGTGTCTTTGTGAACAACATAATTATGTATATTGATTTGTAAAATAATATACTAGAAATACTGCAAGATCAAGTTTCTAGCAATACTTTTTGGTTAAGCTAATTGGCAGCAATAAATAAAACTGTATTTTATCATACGACTTTTATTTCGAACATCACAAATATTCCACATACATAATTACCAGTATTGGTTAGTTAAAAACGTATTAAAAATTAACGAGATAAAACTGTGTCAAAATTCATAAAATATCATCAGGTCTAGATTTCAGTGCAATGGTACATACCAACTTTATTGTCATACATTACACTATAAATTTTGTACAGATAAAATATGATATATTTGAAAAAGTGTTGTACTCGATTCAATAGTATTGTGCCGAATACTCAAACACAACTCTATTTTGAGACGCTCTTAAGTCACATGCTACGTCTCTTTTTGAGAATGTTAAGTGACGTTTGAGTAATCGCCGGTTACACGAGCATTGTATCATCCTCGTGCAAAAGGGACAAGCAACACACTGCATAGAAAAATATAACTCCGATTAATTGACATGATTGATCATTAAAAATATTTTTGGTACAACAATTGCTTTCAAAATTTTTAAAGACTGATTAACGTTTTACATTGAAGAAGATTATTGTTAGTGGTAACTTTAGACTACGTAAACCTTAACATTACAAACAGTGACGTGTGGGGAACTACTTAGTCTTATTTTCGAAGTAATCATTGAATACGACTATCAAATAGCAAGAGAGAGATAAGAGGTGATCATTGGCCCATATTATCTATACACACCACCTTGAAGTTTTATATTAAAACACAAACAAGAGCAAGAAAATTAAGAAAGTAGATTAGAAAGAAAGTAACAGATTCAAGTTTCATACATTTAAAATAGATGACTGAAGTATCTTTGAAAATATTGGAGGCTCAAATAAGAAAGGACTAAATATTCTATCGCTAACGGCATTTTTATACCGTTCTAAAGTAAACACATTACACATTAACTCGAGGGTCACACCTGTGTGGCCGCCGGCGGTCTTACGAGGCAGTTACATGATAATAGGGCCATACAAATCGTTTACAAGCAGTGCTTCTATAGTATTATACAAACTAAACTATCTTCTAGTAAGATTCTCAAAAATTTCGCAGGGATGTTAGGCTCCTCTACTGGCTAAATTAGATTTTGAGACAAACCGTAAACACTTACATTTATATAGGCATAGAATCTATTAAATCTAACTGGACTAGCTCCTTCACTAAACCTATACTTTATAAAATTACGTCGATTTAGAAACGAGAATATGAGTGCTGATCAAGTATTTAATACTATTAGCTACCACGTTGAAATATCTTAGGTTTAACAATACTCTTTTAATAAAAAAAAAAAATTATTTTGAGACAAATCATGATTAATAAGTATCCGTTTTTTTAATTCTCTGGGAGAGCACAAGTAGCTCTTTCCTTAAAATGTGTAAATTGTTTATGAAACATAGATTTAAAATGTAAAATCTATTAAAATTGACACCGCGTTCCTAAATCAACCGTTCAAATTAAAATTATAAACTACTTATGAAATAAAAACCTTAAAAATACATTAAAATCTACATGTATAAATAAAGTATTCAGAACAACTAAGCGTATTACGGGCGATGTGCGGTCTCGGAGATTTCATTAACGTTATTTCTCTGGTCGTAAGCACACGGTGTGGTACAAAACTTAGAACATCCTTAACAAAGTCACCAACAGTTTTTGTACTATCAATATTAAGAATTTTAAAGATAAGGCCACTTTACACTACACTGAATATGCCTAGGAATGATTACTATCCTCATTATTGAACACAATTTGATTGGAGGAGTTTCCACTGCTTATAGTTCACACAGTTCAATTCCGTGACATCTTAGTTCCTTTAGAAACAGTTGAAGTGTGTGCTACGTCTCGCTGTCATTGATGCTGTCTTCTGTGGCCCTGCGGATGTCAGAAAGCGGGTTGCCGTGTACTCTGAACCTGTAGACACAGGTGTATGTTGGGTTGCCATGATTACTTTCGATTCTCAGTTCAAATATGTCGTAGGCGACCGGGTACTGCACTCCACCGATGTCGGTCGTCTTGGGGTACTTGACTGGGAAGTACTGTATGGCCGTGCCGTTGGCATTGTACTGATAGTCGCCGAAGAGATGAGGCTCGGCGTCCATCTCGCCGTGTAGACCCTGGAAGTGAATGGTCAGAGAGGTGAGGAGATGAAAATTTCAGTGGAAAATATTTAATGACAATAAATAATAAAGAATGGTTTCTGTATGATGTATTACTAACCATGTTGCCTAAAGGTTAGAAAATAACATACAAAATGCAACACACAACACAACATGAATGCTAAACAGAAAGGTGTGAACAAAATCTAATAGAACATATAAAAATGTAGAAATTTTACATAGTGTGACACAATGGGCGGTCTTATCGCTAAAAGCGATCTTTTACAGACAACCTTTGGATGGATTAAAGGGAGGAGAGACAATACTGTAGGTACTCAGTGGTGTACCATTTACATATACAATAAATCCATACATAAATCATTATTTCTTTTTGCATAGGGGAGTTGACATTTGCATAGGGGTCGTAAGGGGTCATTTGGTTGCAAATGACCTCCCCTACATCCCCTTAATGGATCGCCGACGTATTACCAATAACCCTGTATGTATACAATAATAAACATGAAACAAGAGCAAGGAAACTATATTATGGAATGATGATGTTTAAGGAGAGAGGAAGTGTTTTTAACTAGAATTTTAAAAGAGGACATAGATTTAGCACGCCTTATCGACAATGACAAGGCATTCCATAACCGTATTGCTTGAACTGTAAGTCTTGTCATAAAGACTTTTTCGATGACCTCAGATATCTATTATGTATGTCATGAAGGAACTTGAAACATTCTTTAAGATAGGGGGTTGTAGGGTCGAACAGAATACTGTAGAACTGAAACTAGATAGAACTAGATATCTGAAGAAGAATAGTGCTATACCTTGAGCCTAAGACAACTAATTAATTAACACACGCATTTCTAAAAGGGTGAGCAAGCCAACAAAAACCATCAGTTTTAACTTAAATTATTTAGCCCGGCCCAGAATCTGGGTTAATATTAATACCCTGTTGATGTCCCATATCACATGAGATTATTGTGGCAAACATTTCAAGAAATTGCAGTTTGCAAGCAATGTTGGCAAGAAGTCAATTTGAATCCATGACAATTGACTTTTAGTCCATGCGCGAAGAGTGCAAAATACAAGCACACAACAAAAAGCTGAAAACAACATAAAACATGTGCTACCATGAGCCCAAGAATAAAGAGAGTAAGTAGAGTTGCAAGTAAGTACTATATTCAAGTATTAAGCAGAAAGCGCCAGAATTTATGCTGATTGAAATATGATTGGCGACCGTAACCCATATGTATTTGCACAACTTTAATCATTAACCATTGCGTGTACAGTACAATAATGCTTTCAGGTTGCTGATGGGGCTGTCTCGCTTCTGTAGCGCATCAGGAATGTTTGCTGAAATGCGTACAGATTGTTTCTTCGCAACAATGCGTAAGAGATGTGCATCCTTGGTGAGCAGGGTGCAGGCCAGCTCCAATAGTATTCTGGGCATGATTGCTAATAGGCTGGACTGCTGTATCGTGAGTCGTTGCTCCAGAATCTCAGCTGGAATTCTGAAGCAATTACTCATTGTCTTTTATGTTGTTGTTTTCATGTAAATACTAACATAGGCTTATGTATTTATATTGTTACTAACACTAGATACTCGAATTAAAGAATTTATATATAATTAAACTCACCTATCAATAGGGAATATGCATGTGATTTAAATTTGGTTCAAATATTTTTATTCCGTATCTTTATTGGCCGGACATTTGAACTAAATCATTATTTTAGTAATTAATATCTTATTAATTACTTAAAATTAATAAATGAAAGTGCAAATTAAACGCGGGAGATTCAAATTTGTAAAACGCAACACCAATGGATAATCACGAAACGTTACGTCACAAACTAGTATGTCAACAACGTAGTTCTCTATATTATAGTCTGTGCAAGAAACATTTATGCTCATAATTAAATACTGTACTCTTTGCTTTTAAGCACAGAGTACATTTTTATACAGGGAATAGAGGTCTAACTCAGCGACAAATAGAGAAACTACAAGTGTCGCCTCTGAGTGCTGGTTTTGGAACTAATAAACCAACACACATACACACAGGTGCACACAGATGTACGTACGTATACGACCTCTAGCGCTCTACGTATACTCAAATACGACGTATTCTAGGAAAAGTAAAGAAAAAACAATGTTTTTAGATTACTATAATAATTTATTTCTTTCTTTTAAAACACTTTCTATAAAGTTTTTTTGCTTTTATTTTATACAAATCTGTATCATCATCACACTCTCTCTTATTTATTAATATTTTATTTAAATCTTTACAATAATTATATATGAAGAATCTACAGGATATTTTTATCAAAAAATCAATTAATGCCTCATTGTGAGTGGTGCATTGTACAAAATTAAAATCCACGTGCATTAATATAATGGTCTTGATAAATTCTTTTAAATTATTTTTTTCTAAATGTTCTTTTAACATTATATAATTAATATCCTGCAGATTCGAAATACAATTTAGGAGAGAGTCGCTGGGACTGCAAAGCCATTTTTTATTGGCGTATTCTCTGTACTTTAAATATTCAGGCTCATGTTCCGATATCAAATCTTTATTACATTGAACACACCCCTTGAAGACTCTTTTCTTAGCGCTTTTAACAAAATACCCGCTCACATATTGAAGACTGCCGATTTTGCGAGGATCATTTTTTTCTTCAAGGGGTGTGAACGTAATGTCAGGAATATTTTGAATTTCACAATGTTTTTGGTCTTTGCTGCCCCCGCCTGTGATGAGTACTTCATATAATGAGTAACAGCTGTCTGCTTCACAATTTGCCCCAGGGGCATGGATACTAGAGAGGTTGTTAACTAACAGTGTCGTAAAAGCTGCTTCAAATTTCTCCGGCGTAGGGTTTACGTTGCGGCATCCGTGGCTTCTTATGGACCCAAAGAAGTTTTCTATTGGATCCTGATTAAGATGCCGCATCCAAACTGACGTTACGCCGTATTTTCTAGCAATGTTATGTAATAGTAATTCAATGCCCTCTAGAGTCCATACCCAATTTTTTAATGTGGGAACATACTCATCATTTAATGTTTTTTTGTTAACAAAACTCATAGACTTCAATACATATTTTGATTCCCTCCATAATTTATGATGTACAGAAGTAGGCGTTGCAGGTCCAAGAAGAGGCTTTCCATGTTTCTTCCTTTTGCCAAAACTTCCGTTCACCGAGTCAAATAATTGGTCAAAAAAGAGTAGTATGTCTGCTGTATTTTTGGCTTCTTTCAGTATTATGCCTTTATCTGCAAAATAAAAATATAGGATATTGTAATTACGGTGTTTAATATCTCGCAGAATAAAAAAAATTTGAATTGTTTAGCATGTACACACGGCTACACATCTAGATATACATTTCCAGTTTAAGCTGATCTCGCATTGCTTACAGAAATCCTATACAATTAGAAATCAGCTTATACTGGAAATGTATAGCTTGATATGTAGCCGTGTGTACTAATACTAATATTTAATATTATTATCATTCACGAATAGTATGATATGTATGCCTAATATGTGTGTTCATCTGAGTACTAAACTGTGGTCCGGCCACAGAGGAACACACAATATAAATTAATGTAAGGACAATATTAAGTACTAATGCTATTCACCTGCAAGATAGCCCATATTTGATGCCACAGTTTGGCTGAATAGCTGTGTAGCGAATTTCACCTTCATTTTGGGAATTTTGCTTGGGTCACAGTGAGAATCTGTCAATTTTGGTATTAATCGAATCCCCTTGTATCCTGGGTTTTCTTTATGTAATAACATTATATGTTCCCATTTTGCAATTTTTATATCATTATTTTTGACATATTTCAAATGTTTTGAAATTAAATTATTTCGAATGCATTTCATTAGGTGGGGTGGGTCATACAATGGTATGATTTCTTGGTTATTTACTAAAATTATATTGTCTCTTGCTTCTTCACCCTTTCTCAAGAAGATCCCCCGTGCCTCTTGTAACAGATATTTGATGCAATTTGCATTATTTGTGCCTTGATCGCACACAGTTGCTACTACATTAAGCCCTGCATCTTGTAATTCAGTGATAACCATTTTCAGCTGTTTGGCAAGTTCAGGCCCCTTTGTTGCAGCTTGCGAAAATGTGTATGCAACAGTTTGTTTATAGTTTTTTATTAGTCCTCTTACCATGAACACCTGCGCATGATCAGCATATTCAGGGATTGTATCTTGGCCATTTGTGACAAAGCCACTTACTCTGTCCTTTCTTTCATTATATGCCACATTAGGTTTCAGTGACATTTCATCGAACAGTACAACACATAATGTGTGTTCTGTCTTCATTTTCTGTGTTGCTTTTCTTATCTGTTCAATCATATTTTTATTTATTCCTGGATTAATGTCAGCCAAATGTATTAATTTTAGGAGAGTTTGGCGTGATGGTAGGATGAAGATTTTCCTGAGAAATCTGTACCCTTTTGGGCTTTGCTTTAAGATGGACAAAGCAACAAGTTTTTCTTTAAGAGTGAAGCGACGGCCTTTGATTCCCTTTTTATGCTCCCTGAACTGTAGTAAAGTTAAAATTTTTGATGTACTAGGCAATACATCTAGTGTTTTCAAAAATTGTGGATTGGTTGTTATATTTTTCAGCGCCTTTATCTTTTTTGCTTGATCCTTAACCTTGCGACATTTACTTAATTTCACTCTCACACGCAAAAGTTTTTTATAAAGCGCATACTCGGATTGAGTGCAAGCAACATGTTTCACACGCTTATGGGTTCTTATTTGGCACCCTGGTATGGCACTATGGTTCCCTGCAATAAAAAGAAACAAAAATATAAATAAAAATAACTGAATTTGATGGTTCTAAGGTATCTTGTATGTACAGAAGTGACAACAAGTTTATTAGTATTTGCAAGCCTGGAGTTTTTACATTGTTTTCCACACGGATGGATTTTAAGCAAGTACCAATCAAAAATTCTCATAAAACAAATCCAGTAGTTTTACTTATTAGGTCGTTTCTGCCAGACCAGGAAATTATTTGTATGTACAGTAGGTACTGATAGATAATACATAAAATAAAGTCATTTAAGTGGAGTAACAGTACAATAGTTTATTCTTTATTTTCACTTACCAAGATTTTCCTTCATTTGTACATCTCCTGCACTTGGAGTGTCTGGTTGCATAGCCACAGCATCCAAATTTGCAGTAACTGGTTCTAAAATGTCAATTAATCTGTTTAGTGAGAACTGTTTTTATTCAAAGCCTTATCCATATTAGTGGATTATACAAAATCTTCACTTACCAAGACTTTCTTTCATATGAACATCTTGATTTAAAGTGTGTGAATTCAACTGCGAAGCCACAAATTCTGCAATAATATATTTCATTATTAGTGATTTAAATTGTAAAACTGATAAAAAAGAACTTCGAAGTGTTTGCTAATATCAAACTTCATATTAAAAAACATTTAAGTATAATATAATAAAATGTATTTTAATAATATTACAATATACATGTATGTATAAATTTTAAATTAGATGTGAGTAGGTATACCTTTTGATGTAGATGGTTCAAACATCTGAAGAGGTCTCAAAGGTCGTCTTTCAGAGGTAAATTTTGAGTAAGACAATCCTGAAATACAAAAAAAAATGGAATTATGTAGATTCAGGAAATATTCAGAAGAACAAAGTTTAAGGTTCAGTGAGATTTATTTGCAGCACAAAAAAATCAGACAAGTATGAGTCAAGCTCGGACCACAAAGGGTTACATACCACTTAGTACCTCCATACAATAGCTAACATTACATACAAAGTAGTTTTTTTTTTAAATATTGTTATTGACAAAATTAGCTTTCCAGATTAGCAGACAGATTACACAAGTGATCCTATATGGGCTCAGTTTTCTATTTGGACATACTTACAGAACCCTAAAAATGCATATTAATTCAGATTATCAGCAGATATTTACTATTGATTACCTGGCATATTTATTGTTGGTACAGCATCTTTGGTAATGCGATTATATCGGCACCAATACTTTTCTTCGAAGTGTACATGACACACACGGCGGTATTTGAAAATATGGTTATTTTCAAGATGCAAAATATCACCACCAATAGAATAGACCCATGTATTGAATAGCTCCTTATCAATAGCTGGATTAGGGAATTTATGCAAATTCACTTTAGTTTCTGAAATGATAGCACAAAAATATTATAATTATTAATAATAGTTATCTGTGGAGTAATAAACTCAAACTTGGGAGCTTGTTCTTAGGTCCAGTATCCATAAGGGTTTAGTAGCATGATGATTACTTTCTCCCTTAGTTAACTTTTCAATATTTGCATATACAGTTGACCCCCTGTAAGCCGGGCCCTGTCTTGTAACCCAATAGGCCTATTGATTAACAAATGATGTTTATTTAATAATATCCTATGCCATCTATTGTGTTGTTTTATTCACTTAGTCCCATCATATATTATGTAGTAAGTACATAATGATTGAATAAGTTTGATGTTATCTTTTTTGTGAGTAATATTAATGTATTTTGACAATCGGAGTCTGTGGCAGTACTCCACAGTCCGACACCGCCTTGCAAAACGTTTCTTGGATTACCGCGGGTCTACCGTAATCAGTTGCACAATGCCAACATTTTGAAATTATCATACATACTTCATCATGTCTTAGAAAGTAACCCTATAAAGTAGGTACCTATGTAGTTGCAAAATGTTGACATTGTGCTACCTACTTCCCTGTATAAAAATGTACTCTGTGCTACCTACCGAAATACGATTACTGTCACCCATAGAGGTACTTATAGCTTTTCAAAGTAGCAATCATGCAACTAATTTTAAGGATTTATTGATGTCACTGACACAGCAGCCTCATTATGCTATTTGCTCATATACACTTACCTAAGCTATTTACACATCCGGGGACGCAGCATTTTCTGTTAGACATGATGATGTTTAGCGCAAATCTCACCAAAGTGATCGACAGAGTCTTATCTCAATACTTAGATTTCAATCCACACAGCACAAAATCGACACGGCCGGAGGAGCGGAGGCTCAACTCAACGGACTTAAGTGGAAAAAGCACTTAGGAACGATAAAAATCAAGAAAACAAGCAAGAATTACAAAACTTAAACTATCCGTTAACCGATCAATTTTGTAATGTTTGGTTGCCAATGCAATTTTAGCATTTTCCCGAATTCGGAGAGAAAAATTTGCAGATTCCGCACAAAATCCCATCCAAATAAAATATTAAGGAATGAAACCACTTTCAAGTACTTATGCATAAATATTTGTTTATGTCTTTCACATATCACATCGAACGTTTTTTCCTAATATGTTTTATTGCAAGCACATTACTTGCACAAAATCGTACCGTATTTCGACAGAATACAAAATCAAAGTAATTAAAAACTAAATATTATATTATTATTGTATTCAGTTTATTAGATATATTGCAGTAGGTACTATAAAACTCCCGATAATCTTATAAAACAGACCGTAGAGATGAATCATAAAATAATTATGTTTCTAAAAAATGTCGAAAAATTGTCAAACATGTTGAACATGTTATTATTTAACGGTGCGTGGTTAAAATCCCCGCATAATACCAACTCCCAATCAATCCTCAATCATTTTGAAAATCCCCTTAGCTTGTGGAGTTCCTCACAATTTGGCAACCTTGGTGTAGGTACCTTGTGATTTTACGTTTGAAAAATGTTGCCTAATGTAAATAGTTCTGATCAAACATTCAATGATCTAATCTCATTTATTTTCTTTACAGTAATGAATACTATAAAAAAATAAATAAACTCTTTCTGATTTTTAAATGCTAAAATTTACAAATCGAGCAAGATTAGGCCACACTAAAGTCCTAATACAGCACTCCCGCCATCTTACGAACGCTAATATAACTATGTAATCAGGTATTGAAAATACTGCCATCTTTATGCCCGTTTATGAGCTATCCTATAATATAATGACACCAAGTTAAAAAGCTAGTTAAATGTATGGATGGGCAAAACTTTTTGTGTCGAACCTAATTTTGCATACTTATATTTGTACGATTACCCGTTAGCCAGTACTAAGATTGTCAACCCTGCTTTTAAGTTCCTTGAGTCTGTGATGTCAAAAAGTTCGTTTTGCTTACATTTCTATGGCATTGCAGGCTTTTGATTAGAAAACCTAATATTATCGTGTGTGTTGTGATTTCATTTATTGTAATTTTAGTTTATTATTATTATTTATTATTTTTATTTCATTAAAATCTTATTAAGCATCGAAATACGCCATACTTACATTAAAGTGATCTTCACAACAATGTAAACAAGTTGTTGCTGATACTTCATGTCTTTTGATAATCTTACACCATTCCTTACGTATTTGTACTATTATTATTATTATTCCTTTTTTTATTATAGAGACTGGAAAAAACACTTTATCAGGTGCACTTCTGATAGTGTTTTTGCATTTAGGCCACTGACCTCTATTATAATACGCTGGACTGGCTATCCCATACAAAATGACAGCTATTTGCTGTGCCGATTCAAAGCGCCCCCAGTGACAGACGTGAGAGTTCTGAGAACTAATAAGATTGCAAATGGCCGTTGTTTGTTGATTTTACGCTAAGTGTCTCTGCGGAATAAAAAGTTTTCTAAAGTGTTTACTGTGATTGTGATATAAATTAAAGTGTTATAATAGTGACAATGATTGTATCATAGCTTGTATTGTTTGTCCAACATGAAATCGTGCGTATATTGTAAAACACGATACGAAAAGGGCAGTGGTGTCAGTTTTCACAAGTAAGTGAATCTAAAACATAAATACTTATTAGAAAACCGCTTAAAACAGTGTTTCTTACAATAATAAACGTAAACTATTCGAGTTTACGGGATTTTACGAACATTTTTATAACCAATAACTTTTGTTAGGGATGTCAAAATTCATATCGATACTTTCGTAATATTATGATGTAAAACAAAAGTCATGCTAATCATTGTTAAAATAATGATACGCACATTATAATGATCTCTAATAATAGCAAAACACTTCAAGGTTTATTATTATTAGAGTCAATAACAAATAATTTAACACTTTTGATTCATAATTCTCATTAAGTGTTCTATATAATTATAGATATATGTATATAATTTATAATTTTTTACCCATACCTACTTTAATGTTTCCTTTAATTACAGGTTCCCCTCCGATTACACTCTCAAACTTTGGTAAAAAAATATGAAGGTTGTCAACTGGACTCCGACAATGTATCATTATCTGTGTTCTAAACACTTCACGGAAGCCTGTTTCTTAAAACATCAGTCACGGACTACGTTGAAAAAATGGCTCGACAGTAATTTTTAATTTAATAAAATATGTGATTTGAGAATGCTTTTTTCATTTCCCTGTCCCCCTCCCCTGCGGTAATTAAGTTGTTACAAGTTAATTGCCGTAATTACAGACCTAATAGAAAGTTATTGTGTCTCTTATCACATGGCAACATGCGGTATGTGACTAGTATAATATCTTATTGTGCACTCTTTCTAGGAAGGGATTATCTTATTAATTACTATTTCTATCTTAGTAATTGACAATTTTACAGAATTTTATTATTTATTGATCCTATAGTGAACTGTTATCCGATTAAGGAGAACAAGGAAGGAAGGGGTCAACCGGACATGTGATACTTATTATTACAGTCCATAAACAGTACTAGATACTGCTATTTCAAGTTATGTTTTCTACGTAAAATATCTGCTTATTACGACTATCTATAGTTCATTAGTTTAGTTAGGTACTCAACTAGTGCAGACATGTCTTTTTATCTGTGTTTTAGTAACATTTAACAAAATATATGCCTATATTGTTTTAAATCAATTATCTACAATTTTAATAAATATTTTTATATTTTTTAATATGTTATAAAACGTATTTCACGTTTTTAAAACATATTACGTATAAAAGACAACACGAATGTTACATGTTAATAATTACCTAAACCAATTTAATTTATAGGAAATCTGTATCAATAGCGTTGGTAATATTTCTATCGATCGATAACAAACCTGATCGATATCAGAAAAGTTTTTATCGATAACAAACCTTTTGTTATACATCACTAGTATTAGTTCCATTCCCCCACACTGCTGCCGTCAGCGCCAAAATGGCGATTTTCAAATAGGCACATGAAATTGATAGCGATAGCCAGTCCAGCGTATTTTAATAGAGGTCAGTGATTTAGGCACAATGCAATTCTTGTAAACTGGCTTTTGAGCTTTTTTCATGATGAAATAAGTTAATAACGAGAACACATAGTAAACAATGGACTGGAACACAGAACACTATTACTCCTGGACTGTCAAAAAAATTACTCTGTGGGACTGTCACTGGACATAGTATTATTTGACGTCATCAACAGAGCGCGCGAAAATGGCGGCGTTTAAACAGCTCAAAATGATTCTCTATTTTATATATTTTTTTAAACTTAATTACAGCATTTTTTAAACAGTATTTATATGTTTTACTATGTCATAGCGGTGTAAACAATGAATAAAAAATATAAAATAAATACATGCATATACCCTATTACCCTATTGAATGACTACTTCATAAAATCATGAGATTTTAGGTCAATTCTAATTCTAAGTATAATATAATCATTTATTTATATCATCAATACAACTCTCTGAAGTTGTATTGGTGATTTAAATGATTATATTTCTGTAAATACAAATCTGTTACGGTCGCAATCATATTTTGACCAACATAAAACCCGACTGACCGGCAAAAACTTAGAAAGTATGAATTTCGCGGGGTACCTTAGCGCTTTCCCTTTAATTGACTTGAATTATTGTTCTCAGCCCGGAATCTGGAATAGTACCCGCTTGATGGCAATAAGCTCGCCCCCATGTACAGGGGATCATTTTGTCAATTGTGATATCATGAAACAGCGTTGCTGTGGTTTTACAATTGGCAGGAAGTAGGTTAGTTTCAGCAGGTAACTCAGGATGAAATTGAATTAGCTAGCGAAACTGCAGACGTGATGGGTATCGATATCTAAACATGTGAAAATAAAAAAATAAAACGATTTGATGTTTTTTAACTTATACTTCAAGTATCAAAACTACCAGCGGTCGTTGATCCCTAAAATATGTTTTATCGTGTTTAGATATCGATATCAATCACTTCTGTGAAGTTTACACAATAAATACTGACTTTTTTAACTGATATTTTAAATGAATACACGAACTGCGGTTAATGCCCCGCAAAAAAAAAAAGTTTAACTTATTTATTTTCATGTTCAGGAGGGGCTCGAGGCTAAGTTATAACAGCCGCATGGGTCGATCGATCAGGTTAAGCTATGCTTGCCGCGGTTGGTCCGTGGATGGGTGACCATCTTTACATACCGAGACGCCTCCGTGCCTCGGAAAGCACGTTGGTCCCCGCTGCCATTCGTGGAACTTTGACAGTCGTTACCGGTCGTCAGAAGCCCGAAAGTCTGACAACAAGTTTTACCAAGGGGTATCGTATTATCCAGTTATTGGGTTGTGGAGGTCAGATAGGCACTAGCTCTATATAAAATACTGGTATTCAGTTGCATTCGGTTAGACTGGAAGCCGACCCCAACATGGTTGGGATAAGGCCAGGCAGATGATGTGTTATCATGTTTAGATACCCATCACGTCGGTGCAGTTTCGCTAGCTAAGTTAACTTAACCCTGTATTGTTACGTTTTATAGTGGCAGTGTACAAAGAAACAAAACGAAAACAAATACCAAGCAAAGTGTAACACAGGAAAAGAAACAAAGTTATTTTCAAAGATATTGTAGAGCATAATTTCATCGTTTTCGTTGTGGAGAGTAATTTTAAATTTTAGTAATACCATATTAGTACAACGTGCAGTGAAGTAAGTTTATAGGGCAAGGGCTGATTCACTTGTAATATTATGAATGATGCGCAATGGTTGAATATCACCTAAAACTCAAGTGCAATGGTTTTGATTCACGTGAATCCGTTTTTAGTTCACTATCGCCGAGCTGACAGCAAGCTTATCGTTAGATAGAGGGCTAGAGGGTTGACGTTATAAGAAGAGAACACAAGCTATCCAAATGTGCACAAATTCATCCAAGTTCTGAATATACTCTTAGACACATCACGGATTTAGTAACCGCAAGCCGCATGCTACTTTGGTAGACAATAAATAACAATATTACGTACATATATGGAGAAGTTTTTCGGTGCGGACTCGATCTTGCCTTCGACTGCCAGCAGGCGCGACATGTGTTCTAGGGAGAATCCTGTCACTTCTATTATCGCGTATGTTCGCACCACTGAAACAATAGAAATTTGTTAGTTGTATGGTAAAGAAATCCCGAAACTACCCGACATCTTATTATCCTAAATATAAGAGATTTACAGGGTCAAATTAATTTAGCTAGCGAAACTCCGCAGACGTGATGGATATCGATATCTAAACACAATAAAATAAAAAGATTTGTTTTTTTTTATGATTTTAGTGACAGATAATACACGAGTTGAAAAATATGTTTAATCGCGTTTAGTTAGTTATCGATACCAATCACGTCTGTGAAGTTTAAATTAGAAAAACATTTATTTACTGATATTTCAAGTGAATACACTAACTGCGGTCGATGACCCCACAAAAATAAATCAGCAAATTATTTTCTTTTTGTTTTATCATGTTTCGACATCGATACTGTTCGGCCTAGTTCGATCGAGCTGGTTCGGCCCACTTAGTGCGTCAAGATATGAATCAATGATCTTTACACATGGTATGTAATAAGGTGGTATTTATAAAATATACCTAAGTTCCACTTTCTAAATGACAATAAAAAGTTTACGTATAAAGCGCGATTGTAAGTTAGTTTCCTTTCTACTGTTCTCGGCACGTGTTGTTGGTACGAGAACACTGAGCTCCTGCCCAAGATTAGCCTGCTTAATGTGCTGCGCATTTCGAGAGCAGAGTCCCAGCAGTGAGCACTTTTAAGGCTGATTACGTGTGCCGAGTAAGCTAGACGAACTAAAAAGCCTACATAGCTGAAGATACATATACATACGTAGGCTTTTTAAATACATATCTATTCACCCTAGCCTTCGGTGTATATTCTGCATTAACATCTACTTACCCAGGTATCCAGGGAAGCCCTGGAAAGCCCAGCATTCGGCGGGCATGGCTCCAGGAGTGAGGGCATACCGCGGCGACGTGTACACCCACCACACTGGCAGGCCCAAGATGCTGTATTGCTTCGTCTTGATCTGGTACAGCTCTGTGCACTTTGTGGAGATCACTTGACCACCTGGAAGAATATGTGTTTAAAAGAATTTTGGTGGCTTGTGTTCGAATAAACTAGAGTGGGATTAAGTGTACAGAAGTAATAGTTTTCATTTAAAGTGTTTTGATAATAGAGATAGAGAACACAATGTTATACCTAGTATGTTAAACCAGACATATTTTAAAGCGCAAAAGTTTACTAGGAGAAACCATAGAATAAAAGCTTTCTAAATATAACTTGTTTCTTTCGTTTGTAATCGAATGTTTTTGTTGTTACTATAGTAAAAGTTAACAGATTGATTGACATTCCCTACTCGTTTTACGTTAGTAATGAAAATGAAACATACCTGCAGACTCCAACGCGTAGTCAACCAATCCAGTCTTATCAGCGTCATACACATCCAGCATGCTAGCGACCAACCTCTTAACAGCCTCGATATCTGTCCCAGTATATACTGTCTGCACCTCAACATCCCTGACATACTCCTTTATCCTCTCAACAATGATCTCCATCTGTCTACGTTCGAAGACCGCAAGGTACTCCTGAACCATCAGACGTATCCTATCCTCATCCATATCAGGTTTCCAAGTACTAATCAAACGCTCATGAATCTCCTGGCTCATCGCCTGCATCTGCTCCTTCGTCACATAATCCTTGTCGAAATATTGCTTCAATTTCGCAGCCAAAGCGTCAGAATTGTCGTTTTCATTAAAAACTTGGATCAAGTTTTGCTGCAAATATTTGAGAGAGTATTGCTCGATTTGCGCTTCAAAGTTGTCGAGTCGGGAGAGTTTCTGGTCGAAGTACTTTAGGCGAGTGTCGACGTTCACCGCCCAGCCTTCTAAAGCCGCCATACGTTTGGATAAATCTGGGTCTTGAAGGATCTGTGGAGGCTTGTAAGTGTCCACTACGAGTTGCTCCGGAGGCATCGCTTGCTCACCGTAGTTATAATCTGAAACAGACAGTTCACATTAGATCCATTTGCATTACCCTCTGTCCTTCCCACACAATGCTTTAAATAAACACAGATAATATCGAGAGCGACAGGGAAGGACAGAGTATTATAATTAATTAATATTATAGGTATTTCAACTCACCCTAAAAGTGTAGCGTCCATCGAGTACGTCCACTTTCTTATAGGTGATTTGGCCTCTATCCTTCCCCGACTTTATAATATTTAAGGTAAAACAGGGAAGAATTATATGGGAATAATAAAAATATCAAGTCTTATTTCTTACGAACAATATAATTAAATCAAAATGAACCAATTAGTAGAACACAATTTGTAGAATAATTGTTACACCATCGAAATGCAATTGAAAAAGAATTTGCTTATAAACTAAAATAATTAAATTAATAAAAACATCACATCAAATCTAAAGCAAAGAAAGCCGTTTTTTTGTGACAAATAAATATTTGTGTTTATAGTAGTGATACAATACTTATGACGGGAGTATTGTTTCTGGTGGGGGGTATTAAGGACAGGTACTAAGTATTGCAAATAAATCCCTATTTTAAATATATTTCTTAAATCATAACATAACATTGTTAAGAATTGGTTGTGCACACCAGAAATTATACAATAATAAACTTTCAATTATTTTTTCTTTCAAAGCTCTACAATTGAAACATGTAATCTTTTACTCTTTATTTTTATCACAATTACATATTAAATTAATTTTAGCTTCTTTTTTTATATATCAAACGATAAATAGTTGCACAATTTTCATGTGGCCATTTGGGCACACATTTTAGATTAATCATATATTTTTTAAACTTAGGCACTCTAAAACATCTTTACGCAATCTCATTATACAAATAATCAGAAGTTATGACTAGGGGTTAGTCTTATTAATTTTATCAATTTGGAAAATTATATAAAATTAGCATGTTTTTGTTAATACAATAATTTGTACCGTAACAGTTTAATAACTGAAATAAGCTTATTAACTAAATAAAACTCCAATGTATGGCCACGTCAAGTTAATGTAGGTACATCGATATTGGTATACAGTTCACAGTATGTGACTTATATAACTAATAGACTGCTGAATGTTTACAAGTCCTAAAGTAAAACAGTAGATCAACAATAGTATTTTAGACTGAACATGATTTTTTAAGCCTTAAATACTCACATTCTAGCCTCAAGTAGATATGGCTAACGGGTTATTACTTTAGAAAATAATTGTAATCCAGCAGATGGAAATTTAATAAAAAATAAAAAAAAATATATAAATGAAAATAGATGATCTGTATTGCGGAATGAAAATAAGTATTATATGTTATTATATTACCACTTTATACATAGAATATATCATATAATAGCAACAATACAATCGTAAAACCATATTTTAAATAATTACTTTAACATTAATGAAATTATAACATTTGAAATAAATAAATTACATTTAAAATCCAATTGAATGTAAGCATGTGCATACAATGACAATAATATAAATTAAGTTTTCGTGTGATGAACAGAAAATATGTTCCAATTTTAAATTTCAGGTACAGATAAATTCGTAACTTAAAAAAGTAGCTAAGAATGATAAAGTCAACAATATTTAATTTTAACATTATACTAAATTCAAGTGTATGCACATCCTTCAAGACTTATAGCACACATTCCACAAATAATAATTATTATTATTATAGTTAAGTTTAAACTTACATCTATGTATCTACTTCCGAATACATCCTAAATTATTATTATAGAATAGAATAATTTTTATGAGCATGTTTTATACTTTTATACGAGCCCATGTTTAAGTTAAAATAGCTCATAAATTGTCTACAGTTTTATGAGTGAGCGATGTGACAGTCAAAGCATAGATACAAAAATTGAGCACCCTATTATAACGGGTATGCAATAAGTACAGAACGTATTATGTCGCATCTACTACTTACAGCGGTTTATCGCCCATACATTTGTCTGGGCTATGTAAAAATTTGTCAAAACTATGGCATGGCAGTTTGGGACATAAGCTCCTTCGCATTGGCTTGCGAATACAAACATGTTGACTGACTGTATGCAGTTAATATTGGTAGACTGGTTCCTTCATCTTTTTATGCATTAGAAGACCCTTCACGAATAACGATATGTAAGTATGTGCGGTACGTTTAGCGCACTTACGGATAAGCCCTGCTAAAAATGTCGATAGCTAGCCTACCACAGCGTAGATTTTTCATATATCGCTTTCAAACAAATAAATAATTCTGAAATGGCTGTTATTTGCGTTTGAAGTTAGATATTTTTTTGTAACCGAAATACTTTTGGGTCCACTATTATTACGAGTGTCAGAAAAAGAAAATATCTAATCGCAGGGTTTACAAATGTATCAGAAACTTTTGTACGACTCTAAAAACCTAATAATTACAAGGTAAATGCTTTGTCAATAAGTTAATATTAAAACTGGATTATCTAATAAGCGTGATACGTCTGACACTCATTCTAAAAACCTAAGAACATTACATCAAGGACACGTGATTAAACAAATTGAACCAGTAATAGACCTACGAAACAGTTGTCAGTTCATCGCCGGCGTCGCCGTCGTCGTCGTCGTCTGTTACGAAAAATCCCAACCCGCGTTAAATTTTTTACTACAAAATGCAAAAGGAAAATCCCTGCGACCAATACACCTGTATAGAACCCCATTTCCATTAAATTCCGGAAGTAGAACAACTGGGGGGAATAGATCTCGCGTCACCCAAATAAGTTGCGCCACGCCTTCTTGATCTCATGGAAGCAACTTTCGGCTACAACAACGACGTAGCCGGAAGCATCAGCTACTCTGTTTTGTACGATATCCCTGTACTCGATGTACGTTTGCTTCATTTCTGGTAGGTTCTCCCTTATATCCGGTAACGTGATATTAATGTCTGGAATCTTCGGTATGTTGAAGCTCGGTAGCGATATGTTCGGTAGAGATAGCTTCGGCATTTGTATTGCGGAAAACTCAGGGAGGTCTAAGCGGAAATCGGTAAAGTTTACCATAGCGAGACGGTCCCAGTTCTCGTATGTGTAGTGCGCTGTAAGGAATTAGTTTGTTTACCTATTGATTTACATGTTATCAGGGAAAATTATACTTTAAGTACTGCTTGCACTCTGAATCAGATAGTTTCCAGCCATTATTTTGTTAATTTCAATTCAAAATATTTAATTTCACTTAAACCTATATGGGCACTCATGAAACGTCTGAAGCTAGGTGCACATATCCAATTGATAGTTTCCTAAGGAGAAGAGCCGGCAAGAAACTCCACGGTTACTCTTTTAAAAACAATTGGCTTTTACAATGTTAAAATATATACCATAAATAAAAGCTTATTATTTATGACTAGTTTTATAATTCTTACGTCATTTATATGTATTGCCTCGTTGTATTTATATAGGCGTTTCAATAAGAACGGTCGGATTATAAGGAATTGGCTGTTCATTATATTCCAGGAATTTATTTAGTGCAATAATGTTCATAACGAAAAGAACGCCTGAGCATTGAGGTTTATATTTATAAATATTGTTGTCTAACAATGCTTAAATGGTGTTATACTTCAAGCATGACGTAATCTTTGTACTTCATAAATCCTAATCTTACAATGCTGATTCTGTTTCCTATGTTATCAAATACATAAGAAACAGAATCAGCATTGTAAGATTAATCAAATTGTATGTTGGACCTATGTGACCGTTTGTATGTTTTGCTTTTATACAACGTTATTTTTAGAACAGTGAAAAGCCGAAACTATTGATTACAATCAAATACATGCAAGATTTTATAGCAAGAAATACCCCGAAAACTGAGCCTGGCTTTCAAAACATTTAAAATCGATTCTTTGACTGATTCAGAACAAACTGTTTTAAGTTTAGCACTATTCTGCAAATAATGTCGTATAACCTCTAGATATATAAAATACTACTAAAGTACTTACATCCATAGCCGAGTACGGGCAGCAGTAACAGCAAGAACCACGGCCACCATCGTTTCTTAGTGACGGCCTTCTCTTGGTAACTCTGCGCGATGTACTTCTTGTTCACGCCCATGTGGTTCGGTGTTAGCTGTAAAATGTTGTATTTTTTTATTAAATAATCAGCCTATAACGTTCCCACTGCTGGGACACAGGCCTCCTCTCTGTGAGAGGCAGTGGGCCGTAATCCACCACGCGGGCCCAGTGCGGGTTGGTAGATGTCATAATGTCTTCGAATTTTTGGTTCTAGAACATGTCGGTTTCGTCACGATGTTTTCCTTCACCGTTTTGAGGGCAGCAGTGATGAAATAATCTACACAAAAGTACAGCGTCTGTCACTGATTTTACAGTGATCGAATAATTGGGCGCTAATATACCTAAACTTCACTTTTATTCCCACGAATGAATAATACGGACATGCTTTTCAGAATCCCGGATCCCGGATTCGTTTGAAATTCCTGAGATCCGCCCATTGTATATTAAGTAGTGTTCAGTTTAATTTTTGTTGTTATGTTTTTTGTGGTGTACAATAAAGAATATATAATAATAATATAATAAAACCTAGGAAAAACTAGTTGTTTAAAAAAATAAAAATTTTAGTCTTTTGTTCGTGTAAAATACAATAAATTAGTTGATTCAATCACTAATCGTAATCTGTTAGATAGATAAATAAATTTCCACTACTTGACCACATTTTGCATATAATTTTTTATTGATATTCCATTTGATTTGAATAAAATAAAGATACTAAATCAAAATAATGTTATAATTTCTTTAAGTTTGTTATAGTTATTTTTACAAAATTGTTCCATCCGGGATTACTTATTTATTCAGAAAGGATTGTCCATATTATTCTTTAGTGGGAAGAAGTTTAGGTATATAACCACCCGATTATCCGATAACTGGTTATAATGTACTAGTAGGTACATGATAACTCAATGGCGCCTGATTGGGTTCGAACCTACGATCTACAACTCGTAAATCCACCACTGTTTTTTGATTAGTTGGGTAGTTTTGGTATTTTCTGAAGCAGACCAGGATTATGATGTAGCTAACTTCAGTCTCTTGCTGTGATACTGTTTTGTTTGGTAATAAGAAGTAGTGGTAAGTCACCACATAAAATAAATGATGTTCACCACAGTATTAACTAAGAATATATAATTATATAAATAACAATTCTTTCAGAGCACTTTTTGCATCCAACAATGCAAAGCAAGCCAAATTATATAATATCCATTTCTGATATGGAAAGGACAACAACCTGTACCGATTTCAGTCGTGGTCTTTTGAAAGGTCGAATTATCGGCGGATATCAAATTCAAGCTTTCTATGTTCCCAATGAAGAGCAACATTTAATCAATGGGGGTAATAACAAAGTGTAAATAAAAGAAATAGGTGATAGTTTTCTTAGTATACTAAATATATATATATATATATATTTTTATATATATCAGTTAGCATACTAACCGTTTCAGTGACAGTCGTAACGGTGGTTGTTACAGTGTTCTTGATCATCGTGTAGATCCACACAAAGGGAGCCGCCGCCACCGACGCGCTCCGTGATAGCAGGCTCGCTGTGAACGAAACGGTAAGTATTACATACGCGAATGACATAACGAGTCTTTTGAACTTCATGGGACAAACAACAGGATGTTTCTTTACATTATTATTGGGTGAATGAATCGTCGAAGTTATGGTGATACTAACTTATGCCCGCGGAGTCGGCTGCGTGGTCAAAGTCAAAGCATTTATTTCAAATAGGCACATAGAAGGCACCTTTGAACGTCAACATTTACATTAAAATATAATTGATTCCAATCGCCCCTTGCAAAAGGTAGTTTCTTGTGGAGAAGAATGGGCAAGAAACTCCACCATTACTCTTTAAAAATGTGTTACAATATTTTGTGTACATTAATTATAAATTATAATGTGAAGACGATGCTGTTGATGGTGAATGTCGGAAGTAATCCCACGGAAACGTGCTACCGGGACAAAAATAAATCCGTTCAGAGGTTTAGGCGTGAGAAGGTACCTAATTTATAATATTAGTATGGATAGGGACAAAACGTGTAAAAATCGTTTACAACTGACGTATTATACCTATTTTCTTTATAAGTATTAATTAAAAGACGAAGAATATCGATAATGACAAAAAAATAATGAATGGCATAAGTCAGCGCAGTGAACAATGCAGCTAATGCCAAAATACATCTATTAAATATCCTTCATTTCTTAAAAATCAGCAGTCACTGTTTTGGGACAAAACCGTATTATTTGGACTGATCTTGTTCTTGATCTAAATTGGTCATCAAAAGCATAACATTTAAAAACGTTTTCTCGAACGGGATATTTTTCAAGTACTAACTTACAACAACGGCAGAATTACTATACTTTTTTTCTGAACTTTCTGTTTCTCAATAACAAAAAACCATCATACCTTTGGCCGGTCGCCGATCAGTGTAAGGGTACCGATGCGAGGGTCCCACGACCTTCCTCCACGTGTTCTTAGTGCTGGTGGTGATGCTGGTGATCATGGTGACGAGCAACCTGGTGATCCACCACCGCTGTTCCGCTGCAAAGGCGCCGCCGTTCTGGTGGGGGTAGGCGCTCTCGTCATCTGAACTGTCGATTGCCTGGCCATTGAAAAAGGAATGTGAGATGGTGTCACACCACGAAATAATAAAAATAATACCAGCCGATTATTGTCCTACTGGAGGACTAAGGCCAAACCCGAATCCTCGTGCAAGTCCAGGTTTCTTCACGATGTTTTTGATTGGCTACAACATGTTTAGGATTTCTAATATCGCACAAATACCTTGAAGCAGAATAAGTACGGTCTACCTGAATATTCGTTCCGTTCACCGAATTAAATATGCTAGATTCGGACTAAGGACTAAGCTTTTGAAAGGCCATTTGTGGTTTTATTCCTGGCTCCGCTTTCGCTTATAGCTCTGGTGGAAGCCCAGCCTTCCCGCCAGATCTTTAAATATTGGTGAAAGTAATAGCAATAGAGCAGATCTAGCTATCACAATTGTGTGCATGACCTTTATCATGAATTATTACTGACTGTTGTAGTTCATAAAAAAATAACAACCGAGTTCCGAAATTAAAGTTATTTTTCGCATTGTAGTGTTTACTTTTTTTGGAAGTCGGTTGTTATTTTTTGTAAAAAAGTTTTTTATTTATCACTTTTTAGTTATGGTACCTAACCCATTACCCATTCGATAAACGAACGTCTTACACGTCCACGTCCGTACGAAGGCAGTTTTTTTATTTAATAATAATTTATTGTTGATTTTTTTTTAAACTGCTCGACCGATTTCGATAAAATTTATATGGGACCACCTCTGAAGTACGACCTACCAAACAAAAAAGAATCATCAAAATCAATACATTGGCGGAATGAACGCGTAAAAAACATACAGTCGAATTGAGAACCTCCTCCTTTTTTAAAGTCGGTTAAAAATAAGATTTTTCTTATTTACCGGTTGTAAGTCACAACACTAATGTAATATGTATTAGGTACATCACTACAACGAAAATGTTTACTCTATGACTATGGTTGTGATCTCGCCGTCTCCACCGTTTTATTTCTCAAAATCATTGAACAACACTCACACAACACAATCAATCAATTATTCTTGTTGTTTGGTATGATAACAGGGTAATCTCAGAGGCTATATTATTAGCATTTATTAGTTAATAATTGACTATCAATAAAACCGAAACAATTGACTATTGCAGACTGGTTTGATGTGTCCTAATAATAAGTATGATTCATAATTATAGTGTTGAGGTAAGCTGTGCATTCTTGCATCAAAGTATAATGTCTCATAGATTACTAAACTTAGGTTATTGAATTCCCCGCAATTTATAAACATCGAACTGAGAACTGTTCTCGCCTTTCTTTGTTTATGCTGTTTTCAGTAGTTGCAATGTTGCTGGATGTTTATTTAAATCTTTGTTTTGTTTACAATTTCTAAGATAGAGTGCATCCTAGCTAGCCGAGAAGCATACAGAGACATTTATAATAAAATCCAAGATACTATAAGAATCCTTGGTTCCTTACACAGGATTACTACAAAATGTAAACACAAACGAGTACACAAACATACAATCTTGCATATTTGCACATGCACCTGAAAATCATTACCCTCTTTTCAGCGCAGTCGGGAAGATCACAAAAGATCAAAGAAAGATTCAGGCAGTCCTGAATTAACCCTTTACCTAGCCAATGGTTACTTACGAGTGGTCAATTGCTCCCAAAATAAACAGCTCACTCACCATATACCGCCGTCGAACAGTACTGGTCGTCCAAGAAGTAGTGGCAGACAGACGGTCGACCTCATCGGCGCTGGTGTTAGGGCCCTGCACCCGGAATTGAGACAAGGAGCGTCGAGACATGTTCGGCATTGCCACTTGTCCGGGCGCCAGTTCGACGCGGTCCTTAGACATGGGTGAGTATGTGTAGTCTGTCTTGGGGTATTTGCTGGGAAGAAGATAAAAATGGATGTTAATCATTTGGATTTCAATTCCTGACGTAAATATGTGAAGTTATAGGTTTGAAGCCTTTGTCTGTCTGTTTGTCTGAGGTATTGTAGCGAGTATCTTGTACATGCATTCTTTCTTCAGTCTCAAGTTTTCTTTTATTTCAGATGGTAACATCGAGAAATCTATTCACTAATTAAGTTCAAAGTTCTCACTGGTAGCTAATTTAGTGACTTAATTACAACTCATTAAAATACATTTTTTTGCGTCTAATCGGCGCACTTCTCAAGCAAAAAGTATTAGTAAGTACTAGCATGATGAATGGATACAGGAAGTCTCCAAAAGTAGACCAGTCTGCTTTTTACAACAATTATAATATGGTACAATTACTACCATTTACACTGACCAAAACACTCCATGTACATTTTACGATAACCGAAAACACCATAAGACGCACACTCGAGTTGTAAAACTTGTAAATAGAACCATAATATGTAGGCGAGAACTGCCCAATAACCGTAAAATACATAATAAAACCGCAACTCGAATACACAAGTCGACATGAAACGTATAAACAGACACAAAGGAAATACCTCACGATTTCTGTACACCTTAGTCCTTCATACATGATTGTCAGTGACTAGTGAGACGGAAACATATCACTGTGTCGCTTGAAGTGTAAAATTATTGACATATGCCCGGTTTCTGCAGTCCTCAGATACTCTCGATTGATTCGATTAAATGTCTGAGAAAATTTCTCCCTTAACAGAGTGTTATACGCAAATGTGTTAAGAAAATCAAACCAACAGCACTGAATAGATAGAACCCTTCAAGAATACTTCAGAAGCGAGACGAGAGTGATTTAACAGTGAGTGTTTCTTGAAAATACAGCGTGTAGCCGTGTACACAAAATGCACTTATCACAGTTGGTTGGCAAAGTGAACTGCAGGAGTTTGGCATCGCTTGGCATTTGCACGCGGCGGCGCAAAGCAAATATAGAACATACTATCTAATTTTATTGTCACCGTCCTAGCCGGCTACTTACAGGACACTGGACACGTCATGTTGTGAGTACCTAGCCTTGTTTATAGCGTGAATACGGTTTAATGTTTTATTAACCAATAGAGGAATTTGATTAATAGTTAAGTAGCAACAGGTTCTATGCTAGTTCAAATGACTTGAATAGTTCTAAGTTTGCTGTCAGTCAAGCGTTAATCATCATTGACGAGAACGTTTTTGTTTATAATTTCATTTCATTCGAAATAATAGATGATTAGTGCTTTAAAGCTACTGATTTTAAAAAAACATGCATCTGTGCCAAGCAAGGTGTTAACTAATTAAGAGTTTGGCCTGAAATGTAACTGTGGTCGCCAATAGACATCACAGTGGATCACAGAATATAATTTCATTAAAAATAATTCAATATTCTACTCTATATGTATTCAATCCAAGTTTACGGATTTATTAACATGCTTGCTGACCTACCTTATCGTAAAAACTTCTCCCACAGTCTCCTCCACTTCCATAAAAGCCACAACATTATTCATATTTGGTTACAATATTTAAATCAATAATAGTCTGCAATAAATTAGTCAATAAATATGATAAAACTTTTTACAAAATGATTTCGTCCAGCCAGCTGGTATATGAAAGGCATGAACGTAACTGTTGACGGTTCCAATTTTGAAATTATTATTACAAGTACCCGCATAAAAAGCGAAATGACGTCATGTGTGCGTTCCAGATCGTATCTGTGTAATTCAGTAGACATTAAACATGATGACGCTTAAAATTGGTAATGTTACGCTGTGGTAGTTGCAGAGACTGTGAAGTTTGAACTATTTACTTTTGTCTTCATAATCTTTGGCGGGATTTTCAATACCGATTCTTATCATAACTGTATAAAGACTATCTGTATAATGTACTATCGTATAGTGCACTCAAGTGTTCGTAGTAATGCCTAAGCGCATAAACTACATATTGAAGTAGACAACATATAACATCACGCCGCCTGTAACCCCGAAAGGTTAGGCAGAGGTGCACCTATAGTACACCCACATTTCCAGTTATGTTTAAGTTAATTACATAATAGGGAGCGAGGCTATTGCCATCAACCGGGCACATATCCCTCTGGGCTGCTACTGTGAAATTCCTGGTGGAAAAACCAAATAACTCTTTACCCGATCTGGGATCCTGGGAATCTAATGCAGGACCTAATGCTCAGCAGTAAATTCCGTAGTGGAGTATATTAAAATTTATCTAGTGTCATATTCGCTTCAGCTGTTATGTTTTGGTATATTAATTCTACGAAGTCGCCTAGTTGCGCTAGGAACAATATAAATTAGCCGAATACTTAAATAGCTTTTCAGCGCTCCGCAAAGCTTTTTGCTCAAACGAATCCTGACACACATAAGTAATTATACTTTTTTGTATGTACAGTCAACAAAAGAAGTAAGTATTCAGGAGGCCAACTTCAAGTACTGTTTGATTACTCTAGTGCTGAGTAATGAAGTCTTTGACATCGCTCGGCTAAGTGTGTATTTTGGTTTTATAAAAGTAAATACCCACCGTACGCACGTATTGTCAATAAATATTACCAGGATAGTGCAATTACTTAGTTCTTTATTTTTTACCTCCGTCTCCTGGCCTGTATTAGAACCTGACTATTTCGTTGACTGTACACTATTAAGCACTGACTTGCAAAGTTTGTTGCTAGTAAAAAGTCAAGCCACGGTCTAATGTGCCAAATTATTGATTGCGTACATGGCTAAACTTCATTCTTGATTTTAATTAGAATATGATGCAGGATATTAATAGATTAAATGTATGTTATTTATTTTTATCATAGACATTGCTTTAGTATCAACCACTCCATTTCTCGAGCTTTGTAGGATCTTTTTGTTAAACATTTAGCGGAGGACAGCAAGTCAGAGCGCAGTGGTAAGTTGGTAACGGCCCCAACTTACGAGTTGTAGGTCGTGGGTTCGAACACAGGCAGGCGCTTTACTTTGTGTGAATTATTTCAACACCACTGCTCTCAAAACGGTGAAGGAAAATATCGTGAGGAAACCAGCATGTCTTAGAATCAAAAATTCGAAGACATGTGACATCTACAAACCCGCACTGGGCCTGCAAGGTAGATTACAGCCCACTCCCTCTCGAAGAGAGGAGACCTGTGTCCCAGCAATGGGAACATTAAAGACAAATTATGCAGCAAATCATTATCCAAGGGCTTTTTCTTCTAATAGTTTTCAGTTTCAAGCCGACTTTTCAATTATAGTTTTTTGCCTATAATGATCCCCACTGCCAGCTGTGGAAAGGCCTCACCTTTGTCCTTCCAAACCACTCTATCTTGTGGGATCTCTGGCCACATTTGCCTCGCAAACATGATCAGCCGTTGGGACTTATAACTTAGGAGAAGTGAGTTTGATACGAGCTGCCGAGCTATTCTGTAACAATCTCGACGTGAAAACTTAGGTGAAGTGAGCGTGAAGTGAGTTGTCATTAGTGCCAATCCCTAGCATCAGGTGGAATGATAGCTCACTTCACCTACGTTTTCACGGTGAGATTGTTACAGAATCGACCGGCTGTTATTCTACCTCATGCTGGAGGTTGTCACTATAGACAACTCACTTCACCTAAGTTTACACGGTGAAATTTTTACAGAGCAGAATGGCAGGTCTTTACAGCACCTTCGCCGCGGTCGACCTCGACGGGCGGCGATATTATGTCCCCCTCAGGCGTCCAGAAAGATCTTTGCTCATCTTACCATTCATCATTCTCCTGCTCTTATCCCTATTTATTTGTGGTCGGCGCAATATATATTTTTCTGTCGTGATTTGGGTTGTCACCCCCGTCCAACCACATCATCTTTCACACAGTCCATCCTCCGTTTCTTTGGCCTACTCTTACAGCCATCAACACTGATAAGCAAAACTTTCCTCACGCCTATTTCCGCATTGCCCATCTGAGTAATAATAAAGGTTTAGTGGATACTCACTTCCAGTACTCTCTTGCCATCTTGTACAGTCGCGAAGGCAGATGGGCGTTGTTAGTAGGGTTGATCTCCAGCAGTAAACTGGCGTCAGCGAGCGCTTGCTCAGCGAACGAGCTGTCTGTGGAGCATGCGCTGTACGAACTTGGACTGCCTATGCGAGTCGACCTGTAGACAAAGTGGTACTGTTAGGATGGTTATTTGAGAAGAGCTGGTGATAATAAAGGGTATTTTGCATTGTTGTAAGTGGATGTAGGGATAAAATAGTCAGCTGCATGAGCCTTCCACACAGTAGATCAATGACTTATTGAAGGTCGCGGGAATCAGCTGGATATTTCAACACATTACTGCCAATCTATTCTGTAAAAATATCTCCGTTAAAACACAGGTGAAGTGGTCTTTGTGGTGATGCTTGTGAGAGATCAATATTCAGCAGTGAATGTCTTACTTCGGTAGTTTCACATCACGCACCCGCTACAAACAAATGTACTATTTCGAAGATTTGATTTAGATACTACATAATGTGGAAGTGATAAATAGCAACCAATTAAATAGACAGCAAATAAATAAGATCCGACAAGACGTGAAATTAGGAAGACCTTGCGAATTCCGATGGCATTGGAAGGAATCCATTTAGAATTCGCAGAATTTTGTTTGTGCATCGTCTAGAAAAGTTACATACCTATTGAAAACCAGATTGGAAAAGACATTTCAATATTTGATATGACATGAATAGCGAATACATTGTAGGTATGATTTTGATTCTAACCGAAGTTTCCTGATAATACCGATTCCAAGCGGTTTTAATACACTGCGGCGAGGTGATTCAGCTGTGATACAATACTAGCTCTCGCAATAATTTAGTTTTTGACCTTAAAGCAAGAGTCATCCTTACAGGTGTTCAATATAAATAAAGCAATGATAAGGGTAAAACAAACGTAGAATCGGGAGTTCTAGCCAGATGAACCGGTGACTTTTGGAAAGCACCTGGAACACGGCGGGGGCGATGTGTTTTATCGCTAACTTATGACTGGGAAGAAACATAATATTCCTATATAGATTCCTAGGTCGACTTCGATATCTTTTTTACAAAATCATTTTCTTAATATCACGGTTATATTCCGCGAAGAGGTTGGCAGAAATATGTAGTACCTACTCCCTGCACATTTCGGCAGTAACTTATGTTTCAACATTTTTGTTATTACATAAGATTTATAATATGTGAGCCTATTGCAATTATCCGGCCATCAATAACGACTCAGGGCTGCTATTGACAAAAAAAAAATCTACGACGCTGATGACCGAGAGATCACACTCAAGAGGACAGAATCAGATAGGCACAAAATAAATCGTTCTTTTCTCAAAACTTACTCAAATATCAGGTAACCTTTCTTGTTATCTTGCTCTTTTACCTAGTCAAAATTAGATAATTGATCTCACACACAGTCGTACGTCATGTTCCGCCTATAGGGTACAAGTTACGTCAGTAGACGTAAATTTTTAGCGTGGCACATAAAAATATTGGCCCGGTGCCAACTGTACCAATAGTAACGCTTGGCCCAATATTTGTTTGTTTGTTTGACAGATCCATTGATGGAAAAGCTCTTCTATGAATAGAGATAATATTATCGTTGTTTGATGTGAATTTGGTTGCAAATATTTCAGGATTATGTAGAATACGTTTTTTGTTTTTTTTGTTTTCTTGTCGGTATTCTACAGATTGTACTTCGGAGAGTGTGCCCAATAACGACCTCATTCCACCGGCCCCCTTCTTCCATTGGTCATCTAGACGCACTGCAAGTTACCATCCTTACCTATAGTTGCTATTCCACCAATTCGCACTAAGCGTTTCCAAATGTCTTTTGTAATACGCACAGCAAAAGAGTGGAACTCTCTATCTGCGTCTGTGTTTCCGAACGCATACAACCCTAATCTCTTCAAAGTGAGAGTGAACAGGCTTCTTCTCGGTAAGCTCACTCCATCGTCGACTCTGTCTCTGTCACCACTGACCTAGACTAGAGTCAAGAGCAAACCCATCTTAAATAAAAAAAAAAGAAAGTAATAATGATTTATTTTTAGGTCAGGGCTAGTTCGTTTCATTTGTTGTTTGTGGACTTTTTGACAAGATCAAGGTCGATAAAAATCTGGATTTAAGACCTTTTTGGCTGTTTACCGAACGGGTAGGTTTATTTTGCAATTTTTCTGGCATTACCTAATATTGTATCTTAGTCACATCCTCGGACGTGTGGCAGCCTATCATACACGATTCCCTGTTCTACGACGTGATTTCATAATCGTACAAGAACGTTCTTACTACTAGTTTACTACGTATAGTCACGTACGTTTTCCGATTACCTGATGAGGGCAAGTCGTGCGTTGCATAAACCTTACGCGGATCATTACTTCGATAATCATAACGCATTATAGCTGCTTAAAACACATTATACTGAATAATGAAAAGAACTAAGCATGTTTATTTTAACTTCAACTCTTTAATAATGGCTTTTGTGGGGGAGTCAGCAAAAATGTCGATGCTCTCGAACATTTGGTACAAGCTATCAACCGTAGAAGTCAAAAAGATTTCCTTTTTTTTATTATTTCGCTTTTGGCCTTCTGTCTTCACTGTCACGACTTTTTTCTATATTAACTTACGGTTTTTTATACTTTTTCATAATAAAATGTAGTTACCATCGGTCTATTTCAAAGTACCTATCTTTTATGCTGGCAGTAAAATAATTATGATAAGCGTTTATAGTAGATACCATATACCACACATGATGTCCCAAGTGGTTGCATGTTTACATAGGTTTGTTAGTTATGGTATGGAAGATAAGGGTAGACGGGTGCACGCAACGGAAAAGGGGAGTGTCAACACTGTTCGTGTTCGTGACCGACTGAAGCTTTCTTTTTGGTTTGACCGTTTGTGAAGACTGAATTCAGAAGAATTTCCATGATCCAACAGTGTTCCTCAAGCTGACGATTCTAGGTTTTGTGATCTTGAAGAAATTGTAAGAGCTTGAGCAACAAAAAGATGTTGAATTTTGCCTTTTTTTAACAAACATCAGAACAGGATATCCCACCCAAGAAGAAATGTTATTTTGAAAAGTTTATTTTGTGAAGTAGGTATCAGTTGTCAAAATTTTCAAAAATAAATAAACAGTTTCTTTTGGACTAAACACTTGTACACCTTTCATAAATCTGCCAAGCTGCGTGACAGTTTGTCGGCAGGATTAGCGCTCGTCATAAAACATTTGGTATCAACAATCTGATTAAACATCTAAGCACAGACAGATACTTTCAATAGGCGGTAAGAAATTATCATTATAGTAGCGCCAGCCGTCGTCGGCGACGGGTCGCGTCGCGCATGCTGTTTCAGAAATACAATAATAATAATACAGTCTTTCCACCTCACGCGCACTATTTGTGACGTAGTCTAGTCACTAACACAATTCATAAGGTCTAAGTATACAACAATGTTTGATGCCCGCATATGAAGTTAATAATCTCTAATCACTACCGAAAAGCATAGTATACAACGTGTTGTTTTGCATCCTCGTCAAATTTCAGGAGGCTGTTATGAAAGACATAAATAATCAAATAAAATTACGATCCTGCTCAATAATTAATACATACTTGTTTTTTTAGATACTTAAGTTTGACAGTATTTCAGAATACTCTACTTTCAAAGAACAGAATCGCCCCGTTGCGTATGTGGTAGGCAGTGTCGTACGACTAATGTCGCTGTGTGCATGCGTTACAGTTACAGCGCAGTTACAGGGCGGTATTACACGGACCCTACACATGCCGATTTCCGAAAAATTAAATGACAAAATTTAAAAATACCTACTTATTTTATTATTGATTCGTGTCGAGAATCATTAGCATACCTAGTTACCTCCTCGAATTTGACGAGGATGCAAAACAACACCTTGTATTAATTTTGTAACTGAACTTCATTATTTTCTGCTTTATCAAAATCCCGATGGTAACTCGATAAGTCTTCAATGCGAATATAATGCAAGAATGAATACGACATTTTTTTTGTAAACTATGATTGCATAAGTGTATGCAAATGCATTGAAATTTGAAAGAGTGTAAAATCATGTGACCTTGTCGGTGTTAGGTTAGCTTATACTTGAAACGAACGCAGACGGATGGGGTTGGTGACATTGAAAGGAATTTCGTGCAAAAATAAGGTCAGAGTGTCAGACTGATGGATCTTTGCTGTTTCTCAGTCAGTGATGAATGAAATAGCGCACTTAGAGCTAAGAAAGACACTTTCAGAGGAAATAGATATTGGTCTATTTTTGTCGACATATTTTTGTGGTCTCATTGGACGAACAGAAATTTATAGCACCTTCATAAAGTCAGGATTTTACATCAGTTTTTATATCATTTGCTAATCAATGTCCTTGTCTAAACGTGGCCCTCCAGTCCTAATGAACCACCTTTAATGAACGGTCCTAGAATTGTTTCCAAAGCCAGCAAACTTGACAAACACATTGACACATACAAATAAGGACAGTAGGAGAAGAAAGGAGGGTACTACTTTCTTCTCCTTCTACTGTCCTTCTAATGAAATCTATCTAGCCAGTATTGTCCCACCGCAGTTCTCCTTTTACATACAAATCTGCCGTCCACCCCGCCATCTCCACCCACTCGGTGTCTGTCCTTGTTCCAACTTATCTGAGGTCGTTGTCAGCATGTCTTCTACATTTTTGTTACGTATCATATCAATTATGTTCATGAATTCATGATCAAACTATGACAAACTTACCGGTCATGAGTCACGCCGAGTGACGTGAATATGGGGCTTAGCGTGACGTCAGACAACGACGCGTACCGCTGCGAGCTCGTGGACACGCGCTCATATTGACTGTTGATCTCGTTCTGTGGACAAATCATATTGTTAATAGCAGTTCATTGTAGTCATTCAATTCTTCAGGTATAAGGTAAGCTTGAAGACGGATGAGGTGTCGGTGAGAAAATAAAGGGCGCATCCCTTTGCTGGATAGAAGACGGTGAAAGACGGACGGGATCACGGGACCGTGGCAACCATACTCAAGATCGAGTGGCCGCGTGGAGAGAAGTCGTCAGAGTTTTGAAGACGGAAATCATTTAATACGCCAAAGGATTTCTTTTATAATATTGGTACAATGTCTGCAAGTTTTTAAAACCAAGCAACATTTTTTTTTCTGATGAACTTCTATTCTCTCTTATTCGTTTTTTTCTTCTATATGTAACGTGTTTCGCGTATTAAAACCTTCCTTATGTGAGTTTTGCGCGATTAATAATATTAATTTAATATCAAAGAAACAAGAATATAAAATCTAATTTTTATTATGATAATTTTTCCATTCAATCAGCTTATTCCTTCAGCTTGTAAAACAAGAAGCTTCCAAACTTATTCACAGCTCCAAACCACCAAAAACATCATAATTATTAATTAACGTCCATCTTGTTAGTATCAGTATCCGGTGCGTACAAGGCGTTAACTGAAATGGCGCGTGACATTTCCTTTTAAGCACCCTCGTCCTGCGCGTCTGGTTCCTATATCAATTAAAACGGAATGCACCTGTCTCGCTGCAGACGACTGTTTACAATATTGTACAACTTGATTGTGAAGAACATCAAATACTGGGATAAAACTATTAAAACATGTTTTCGAAGTTCGAACCTAGCCAACCAACCGCAGACTATGTCGAGAAGCCCTCCTAGCCTACACTGCAATTACGCCATTTGGACTTCTAAAAGAATGACTGGCATTCCGGAATCGATAGCGAACATTTTTACCTCAAAGCGAAATCTCTAAGAAGTTGAGGCTGTTGGGCACTCAAAATAATATGGAAATGGCAAAGACAACGTGTAACTACTCCACTGGAAATGGCGTGTAATCACATCCGTTGCGCTTTAATGTCTCCTCCGACACAGATCAGAAAGTGATGTTATTTAAATTATAGCAGTATGCACTCCACTCATAACCGATTAGCCTTAAGACAAACAATCTTCCGTATAAGAACAGGCTTCCTAATCTAAATAGCGGGAAGGTTTATTTTACAACGTAGGCATGACCTAAGAAAGAGAAAGATTTTTCGAACTTCCATATCGAGAGGAAAGATACGGGGATCAAAAGTTTCATGCGGACGAAGTCACCTCACATGAATGAAATCAGAAGTAGATTGTATTGTAAGGTTACTAAAAAAGCCTATTTACATAAAATCTATTTTTAAGTCTACGTGGTAACAAATAACCATACTTGTAACAACTCAGCCAAAAAAATCTCCATCAGTCATCATTATGACATCATTGGTAACAGCAATGCAGACAAAAAGTTCACAAGTATGGAAGAATTTTTTAGAGCCAATCCAAGCGTGGCGATCTGTTTGTTACTGCAAGCGCTACTAGCTCTGAATCATACACAGGACTTTGACATTGAATAGAAGAGCTACTAAACACGCGGAGAACCCAAAGGAAATTAAAAAAAATACTGTAAATGATAAATGATTTTATTTCTGTGAGTAGGTTTGTACAAACACTTTTACACGTCAATCGTATTTTATTTTAAAACTAGATGAGGTCGGCGTTTCCTATCTGACTACTCTGAGAAGAAAGGCCGAAACAAACTCAGAGGTCACAGAAAGTCCAGACGAAATCTTGGTCAGATCATGTGAAGGCTATGTAGATCGGTGTCTGAAATGGTCTTTTGAGGAAAGAACCACAGATTGAGTGGACCTGTCCAGTCAGTGCATGCAATTGTCAGCCATCGTGCAGCTCAACTCAGAACATAAGGAGCTCAACGATTGTATTTCTTCATCATCAGTTTTGGGTTCAAAAAGATTAACAGACAGACTATGGCAGCTCACTCTGGACATAGACCCCCCAATTGCACGCTATAAAGTTATATAATTGATGGATGGGTGTGGTAGAAGATCTATTTTGCATTTAATTACCGGTAAAAAACTAATCGAAGAAACAAACAACACTGATTGTAAAAGGAAAATAGCCAGTAGTGTTAAGGAAATCGATGTATAAACATGCATTTCAATAATAATAATATAAATATAGACGCATGCCTACTTCTGATCAATTCCAAGTAATGACTAATATCCGCCACATCAAAGCAACTCTGCTCGCTGGTTTCGATGCCCCAAATAGACTCCCAAACGGTTTGGCGACCATATAAGTGACTGCGGAAGTAGACGAATAAGTAGTAGCGGAGGAGTAAATTGAATTGCAATTCTGATAAATTTAAGGTCAATCTAGCAATGGACTGTTATAGCGTGTTGATTTCGATGATGAAAGATCATTGTTTTACTTGCATTACTTAACGAACAGGAAAACTACCTTTATATTACCGCAGTTGGATTATTTTTATGCCCAATGATGCCAACGATTTCAAGTTCAATATTCTGATTTGAATCCAATAAATATTTCGGACAGGTGAATAGCTGGCAAGTTGTGAGGCGTCCACACGGAGAGCGGACTGAAGTGGATTCGTATTGATTGACCAGATGTTGCACATGCGCTGTGTGCATAACAAATACACACGTAACGATATTCACCGCCGCCGCGACGAACTTAAACCACGAATAATCGACGCGAATGTTAGATAATTTAATCATGCACTACACTTATGTAGGCTAATCAGTCACCGACCTTGAACGTCCGAGAAACCATCTTCATTGCACACAGACCTCACCAGACTAACATCGTATCGATTGAAATACTTCTATTGCGTAATTTCACTCACCGAATCACCATAGCAACTTCATAGCACCGCACCTCCCTCTACACGATCCTTGAATACTTCTAAATTGAGCACTACATCCGAAACTAGGTCAGGAATCTTAGAATCACGTTCTAAATTAGTAATTACTATCTTTGCTAAGGAACAAATGCACTGTGCTATCTGCGCGTAGCGACTGGAAGGCGCCAGATGGCTTGAAATAATAATCCCTATACGTGAAGTATGGGCAACTCAAAAATAAACCACGCGGGGGAAGTTTGAATCCATTTATATTTGGAAGGATAATTGCTATGTTTTCCTGTTTCTAGTGCTTAACGGTGGCAGGACCGGCGGCCAGTAAGCACATAGCGTTACTAAGGCACTAAGCTCGGTCAACAATAACTGATTGTGTCGCGAAAAGTAGGTGTTTATCTAACGGTCATATTCACTACTTACTTCAAGACCAAATGCTGCAAAGTGCAAATATAAGTGTCAAACGCCTGACTGGGTGGTCGTGCTAATAGCCGCGCGCATTTCCAACCTGAATATTTAGAGTGAATAGCTAGGTAGATCTATGTTATCACATTGTTCTAGACTTCCGTGGCTGCATGCTAATGTGTATCGATTCAGGTTTGTTACCACCGTTAACTGTGACAATAGAATACATTAAAATTATTCTACGCGATTTGTAGCGGAAGCTGCATTCAATGTGAAGCGTACAGCAGAAGGAAAACGTCCATTACACCAACATGTGGGCGTCGGTTAAGTTCAATTACTTGATTGTTATTTATGTTACTTTTATAATTGCTTTTCAATTAAGATAGACGGGTAGTCCAGCTGAACCTGATATGAGGAGAATGCTCTAAGCAAATAGAGACAAAACAAGAGATAGCGGTGCGTTCAAACGGGAATAATAATGAAGGTTAAAAGCTTTTATTAATTTATTCATCGTAAGGTCATCATACTCAAAACCAAATTGAATATTTGGAATACTGTTTGCATACTGCTTAATTTACATCATCGGGAGAATAAAATGGGACGTAAAAACACAAATTACTCAGTATTCGCGAACATTTTCACTCGAAACACACGGACATGGCGAAAGACTAAAACCAAATGCCACTTCTGATCCCATAAACACGTACGTTGAAGCTGAAGCAACAATTACTGGTGTTTACTTGGGGTGTGACTGTGACGCAAACGATCTACTAGTCGACAAAATTATAACGTTAAGCTGCCTGTGCGTTGATTATTTTTATAAGGAGTCGAATTCAACGAATTTTTCGCCGGATAAAGATGTTAAAGTAGACTACTGAGTTTTTTTAAACTCATCATCTGCCTAGCCTTCTCTCAACTAATTTCGGGTCGGCTTCAAGTCTAACCGGATGCAATTGAATACCGGTATTTTACGTGGGGCGACTGCCTATCCGTCCTCCGCAACCCAGTTACTGGGTAACACTAGGGGTAGGGGACCCCTTGGTAGGACTGGTGGTCAGACTTTCGGGCTTTTGACGACCTGTAACGAAAGTCAAAGATCCAAAAAATGACAGCCGGGACCAACAGCTTTTTTCAAAACTGTCGTCCGAAAATGTACCGCTATCATATTTGAATAAAATCAATTTTTTGTTAGGCTATACACGCCCTATTGCGGAAACGTGGCTTCTACCAACGGCTTTTCGTGGTTTAGATGTGGCTTGCTTTATTACAATGCGATTTCTCTTTAAAAGTGCCGTGCGTGAGGTTACGCCCATGTTTTTCGTCAAACTCCCGTAGAGTCTAAACTATTACAAATGTAATTAACACGAGGGCATGTTAACTACATTTGTAATAGTTTAGACTACATTGTAGTATATCAATATTCCGTCAATGAGTGACAGACAAAGCACAGCTTTTCGGTACACTTTACATGAGTTGTTTTTTTAATGATTTCTTAGCGTCACGTACTTCCCTTGATTGACTTTAAACCCGGGGGATTTGAAGTTTTAAGAAAGAGAAGACGCGGATTTATTAATAATGAACCGAAGACACAATATAAAGCATACTTCTTCATCTCACACAAAGTGGAAGAAATTAAAATACAGACGCAATACATCTCTGAATCCCGAAATTCGACCAAGGTTACAACCAGCGTAATTTATTTTTGAACCAAAAGCGAGTACTAACGAGCGAGTAGACTAGGCCTTGGTGTTACGGCCGACATAATCACTACCTTGTAACATATTGTTTCAAAGATTGCACAGCTCTTATCTTAATCTTTTAAAACTGAGGAAAAAAACATTTTAATTTCAAGTTTATTCAGACCAATGACGCTCTATATTCGGAAACAGATGCCATAGATGGTGATATGCTAATTGTTTGGCTGCAGTAAAATGCAGACAGACGGTTTGGAATTAATTAAACCTTGATACTCAGTATTATTAGCATTAAAGGAATGCAAGATGTTCGTTTTATAACACATTTAAAGAAAACAGATTGAGATGCCATATATTCAGAACAGGAACATAAGTAACTATTAAATAAGATTTTATTGGATTCTGAGTAATAAAAACTGGTTTAGATTCTGTCCCGTCTCTAAACAATCAATGGACCAATTGCCGTATGGCCTCTAATAACGTAAACACAGAACGTGGATGTGTTGACTTAACTGTGCTGTATCTACGAAGGTGGCAAGCTCCTATGCTGGTAGCCTAGCTCGGCGGCTTCACACCTCGACTCATCGACTGTAACATCCTCTTCAGCCTTTTTTACCTTACTGCTAACTGAATAAACGCTACTTTCTACATAATAGTCCTTCAGACGGTATTTCGGCCACGGCGGCCAATCTCAACAGAGACTAACCTTCGGTGCGGGAGATATTATAGTGCTTAAGTGTACGCGCAGACACAGGTGCACTCTCTCTTCCCTCAATCCGACACGACCGGAGAGATCAGGCGCATGACGAACTTCTTAACGTGCTTTCCGAGGCACGGGGGTATCACACCGCCAACGTCCAAACTCCGGGCTGTTATAGCCTGATTTAAACTTTATGGGTCTGAAGTGCGCTACTCGCTGCGCAGTAGCTCACTCCTCACCCCCGCTGCCAGGTGACTTTGTTACTGCGCAGCGATCCCCCTCATGTTCGGAGCCGCCATACAGTTTGAATCGGGCTGTATTAAGAAATTCGTAATGGAAAACCCAATAAGGGCCGGTTTTTAGATCCGTAGTTAACTCAACTATTAGTTAAAAATAGTAACTAATGGTTCAATTTTGGCAAAATGTCAACACATTTTCTACATTGTCAACATATTATCTGATCAACAAATAAAATAAAAAAACTAATGGTTGAGTTAACTACCTACATATCAAAAAACCGGCCCTTATATGGCCGACTCGTGGTTGCAAGCTTTCTACATAATACATAAACTCACGCTTTCAGTCTCATTGGGGTAGCCAGGAGCTACAGGCTACAGCCACGTGCGATTTTGACACACTCCTTTTCCATGCCCACATTCATTCACGAGCGCCGGCCGTGAGTACTACGCGACTGACCTTTTTAACGGCTAAGGACAAAACTGAAGATGTCTAGATAACATACTTCATATACAAAAGGCCTTGACACCACGCGGTTAACGGCATACATAAAGACCTGCGGGTGACAACAGAGCCATCTGCATTACACGACCAGTGCACACTCATCATTAGAGTGGACATTACATCTATTGTTTACATTTTCCAAGCATCGACCATGAATGAATAAGGCATACATTCATTATCATTCTACAAATTAACATAATTATTATGGTTTTGCAATATTTACCTGAACTACTTCTTTAGTATTTCCCTTCAGTCGGTCAAGGCTCTCCTCGGAGGAGTAGTCTGAAGTCCTGATGAGATGAGCTGCGTTCCTGGTGACCTGACGTGTTTGGTGGACTGGTGGTGACTGAAACTCTTCTTCCAGTTCTGTTATGGTTTCTGAGGTCACTGTGCTTGCCGGCTGGTTTAGTTGTCTGGGGAAGAAATGTGACATGATTAAGGTGTGTGGATGGTGTTATGAGTACTGTGGGACAAGCTTTCGCGAATCTTGGGTCTTTTATGAAACAATACCGGATTGCAAGACGTAATTTTATCTTAATTATTATTCTTGAGTGATTGCATGCAATAATATAAGTGTGATAATTTTTGAGAATCCTAGCTACTGATGAAATATTTTAATTCCTTATGTTCATGTTAAATAAGGATTGTTGGACCTTGGTAGCTAACTTAGTACAGAGCTACAGATGCTTTAAATAATGTCAAACTTGCTAAACATCTAGAGGTATTCAAATAAACAAATGTTTAAACCTTGATTTTACCTACTGTTATGGCTACTATATACTATTGTACACCAACTCTTTGGCACTTTGCCCATCATGTTAGACAGTGATACTAATGTCATTATTTAACAATAATAACTAACTTTACAGTGTTAATTTGTTGAGAAACAATTTGGTTAATGGTGCAAAATATTTGATCAAACATTGGTAAAGTGACGGAATGTGAAAACATGTTAAATGTTTATGTATTTCAGGGGGAAGGTCTTGTTATCATGTGAGTCACTTCCGTTTGCCAAGGTTAAAGTCATTCTTATGCATGCGCATCTTATCAGAGGAAAGTTGGTTAATTTGTTCAATTTATTTACTTAGTTGTCGGCATTTTATAGGTACTTTATAACTTACAGCAATAATTAAAACAGAAAATAAAAATTTTCCTAAATTGTTTCTTGTTTATCTTACAAGAGTTCAAATTAGATGTTATTAGCACAGATAATATCAACTTTATTTATTAAATTATTTAAGTATCTCATAATTTTTAGGTATGTAGAATTACACATATATCATGTAGTTGTTTTATTTATTTACTTGCATCTGCCCACAACATCGTTTGCATGGACTTCAGAATTGGGTCCAGAGAGAAATTAAAAATGCATATAAGCAAGTTTTAACATAAATATTGATAAGTCACTAAGCCATGTCATTTACCATGATAAAAAGTAGCCTATGTGTTGATACAGGTTATAAACTATCTGTGTGCCAAATTTCATCCAAATCCATTCAGCCATTTTTGTGTTATTGAGTAACAAACATACAAATAGGAGTTATAAAGGCTAACCAAATAAATTCATTCACAGCATTAACCCACAAGTTGGTTAAATATAAATACAGTAACAAACTTATTCTAAAATTAGGCCATGAACAAAAGTTCCAAGAATCAATGTTGTGCATAGCTCCAGCAAGGTCACTTCAAACTGTGCTTCTATGACCTCACATCTATGTGGTTGTGACATCATTGTCAACAAAACTTGTCCTTTACTAGTACTTGGGCCCTCACAACCTTGTGATCAATCTGTCATCAGCAGTGGGTGTCAGCCCTGTTTTTGTGGTAAACAAAAGTGGCAGAAGTATGTTTTTGTTTTGTATGCATTGTTGCCAGCAATATATTTGCACAGCAACTGTTTACCTTTCTGATAAAAGAATGTTGATTGTTCTTTAATGATAAATAAGCCTGATTTAGCCAATAATGAGATTTCATAGTAAAAGTAGCTGTTGTCTGCAATTTTGTCTGAATGTATTTTATAATTTTTTAGTACAAATATCCTGGATGAAATACTAGCCATGTCCTTCTACAGGTCTCAGGCTATCTGTCAAATTACATAATTATTAGTTCAGTGGTTTAGGGGTGAAAAGGTAACGGACAGACAGATAAAGTAACTAATAGTAAATATTAGTAATAATATGAAGTGTTTGATAGATTTAATTAAATTAAGCATCTCTAAATGTTACATTTTCTTTTCGTCCTTATGTTTTTTATAGTTTTTTTCCAAATTCTACCAATTTTATACTTATGTTGCCCATTATTTATGTGTTGTGTATTTTGTATAATTATATTTTGTTGGAGATCCTAAATAAATAAAGCAAAGTATGGCAACAGTAACTTTTGTTTACCATGAAAACAAGAGTTTATGATAAAGATTGTTGATTGTTCTTTATTGATAAATAAGTCAAATTGGTACAAAGTCTCTTACTATTGTTAGTTTATAATGCATAATACTTAAGTATTTATGAATGCACATGAAACAAATGAGGATATTAAAGATTATATTTTTATCCTGATTGATAACCATACTTTACCCATTATTTATGTTCTTCATTTGAAATGTATTTAGATAAAATCATTAACACTAGATACTGATAGCACTGTAAAAGTTTAGCACTTATTCAACATACTTTAACCCTAAAACCCTGAGAATTTGGCAATGACTTAATGATATAATCAATGAAAATACAAAATTTAAAACTGAGGAACGAGTTTAGCAAGAATTTTATAAATAATCTCAATTGACAGGTGTGATAAACAGGGATTATCTGTCCTAATCTTTGATACTTCAATAAAATAAGTCACCTCAAGATACGATAGTAAAATGACACACTGCACACTGCATTACTTAAATCGGACAGTATCAGCAACACACATGGCTGTTCTAAATACGAAAGGGAGGCAGCACACTCACTTAATCGGGGTGCTTCTCTTCACAGGGGTTTTGCGTCCAGACTTCTGGTGGGTGTGTTCCTCAAACTCCTGGCAGTTCTCACGGTCGCAGCTCGACCGCAGGAAGGGTGTCTTCGAACGAGACCTTGACCTCAATCCGCTAACTGTCGGGTTCTCCATGCTTCAATCACTGATACTGACTTGCTGTTATCACTGCTTCTACACCATCTTCACACCTCGCTCCCAACGACCCAAGGTTGATGATCTCACCGAAATTCCACCGGTATTCAAATTACTTTACCGAATTTTTAATACACACTGATATTGCACAAGGAAATCTATTTCTGTGGCTTCATGCGATGCCGCCAAAAGTAACGTAACGAACGTCTCGTCTCGGTGACTTTCAGTTACAATAACACGGATGTTCGGTTTTGAACATCGTAAGATATTTTGTACGTTTGATAGATGTAACGATTTACAAATCTATAAGCGCGTACAGTAAATTGTACACAAGCGTGCGCGTTAAAATGAAATTCGTGAATTTCGTAACTTCTCACTCGCTAAACATACACTGATGACGTCATCAAAAAAAGACGTTACATTACCAGGGAATGACAGGGATTCCGGATGCCATTAGAAATACTGCTTGTTTAGAAATCTTTTAGTGGAAGAGAAGAATCTGAAATTATTTTAAAATATATAACGAAATCTACATTACGTATAGCTGTGATTTTGTTAATTTATTATTGTTACGAATAAGTACTTTAGAGAAATAATAAGTCCAATATTCATCAAACATCACCTATTCCATGGTGTTAAAGATTCAGCAAAACACGGGCACTGGAACGTTTATTCAGAGTGAGCAGTTTTCGAATAGGGATGGGACAAAGAACATTAGTGGAAAAAGAACTGTTATTTGAAAAAAAAATTGGCCACATGCGTGTCGCATCACGCACAGTGAAGGGCACAGAACACTTACTCCTAGCGGAGGTGAAGGGTTCCATAGTTGGGATCAATATTTACGATATTTACGCATTTGACTGTATTTCATCAAAATTATAAGAAAATATCCATTTTACACAAAAACGTTTCTTGATGCCAATCGATCCTGTTTCTAATACTGATCAAAAACTTCTATGGGACCAGCCATCGTTGGAGTACTCAAAAAGTCACAAATTGCAAAAAACTTTTCCCGTACTTCCCCTTACTGCCCCGCTGAAAGTTTCCACCCTGTATATCTATTTTTATTTCAATATTTCACTATAAAACTAATTTACATCCGTAAGACGTCCTCGTAACATAAGCTCCAGTTGAAAACCAGCGTCATGCACTAGTTGTCTGGCATTTATGCTGAACTTGGTCTATTTGGCGCAGCCGAGCCGTGAGGCACACAATACTATTTTAAGTACTTTCTGTTTGTCTGTTTTTGTGTAATATTGTGTGCTTTAACCTGGGTCAAATAAATTTATTTTCTTTCTTTCATATAAGGGGAAAATCTATAAGTTCGTGATATGGCCTAACGTACCGTATGAATCGGAATGCTGGGCTGAGTAGAAACGGATGAAAAAAAATTGCCTGCAGCAGAGATCAGAATGTTGAGATCGATGTGTGGAGTGAAGCGGAAGCTCCGTAGCCCGCGAAATAAAATTTTTCTTTAGTTCTTAAAAATACGTTTTTAAGAACTTTCGCATTCCAATCTCAGTCTCAATCTGTCAAAAAATGTATAGCGTTTACCTACATTTTTTACATTTAACTGTCGCTGAGATGAGATTGCGACTTGGTTTTGAACGTTTTTCACGGGAATTGGCCTTCTGGTTGTATATTGAACATAATATGATTAGCAACCTTAGAAAGCATGTATTTACAGAATTATAATTATTGAAATCATCAATACAACCCCCGTAGTTCATATAATCCCATTACTACTATTTCATGAAATATCAATCAATAGGTTCCAAATATCAACGTACGACCTGAGGCTACGCGCACACTACGGTTTTAATCATTGCGACTTAAACTGCGAAATAAAATCGCAAAATAACATAATTTTTCAAGCGAATTCACAAGTGATTCAGATTTCTCATTTTGTACTGCAGTACACAGACTCTAGTATATTGGTACTGTTCACAGATTCGCGATTATTATCCACAAAGATTAAAGTTCGTAATGCGCGCTAAGCTTGATACTGACCTGCAAATTGCAAAAAAAACTTAAGACAATTTGGATTTAGCGGGCTACCCTAAAGACGGCCACTGCTGGACTAAAGCCTCCCGCAAGCACCGCCGGCGCCACTTCGACCGGTTCTGTGCTGAACGCATCCAGCGGATTCCTACAGTCTTCACAAGGTTATCAATCCACCTTGTGGGTGGCCTTCCAACTCTGCGTCTTCCGGTACGCGGTTACCACTCCAGAACCTATCACATGCAAATAATATTATGTAATAATGTAAAAGTACAAAAAAAATATGTGTTTATTTCAAATTTTCTGTACCAAGAGTCACTGATTTAACTGCAGACAGACAGACAGATGGATTTGGAGAAACTAGGTAGGTACATACCTTGTTTTACTACGGAAAGAACTGTTATGTATCATTTTTATCAGGTTCCTTTTTGACAGTTACTAAAAATAATCTGTGGTGTTGTGTTGTTTTGGCGGGTGTTCACAAAAATAAGATTTTTTTTAATAAAAATTAATTTAAAATGGATACGAGCAAAGTATTTGCTAAAATAAAGGAACTTGGGCATGTCCCTGGAAAACGCGAAGAATTACGTGAATACTGCCTGCTCAAAATTGATCAGGTATAACAATAAAACCAAAAAAAAAACTTTTTCGTGAATTCGTTTTTGTACTTGTTTTTCGTTTATTTATTTACAGATACTAAAGTTTTTACCGCGGCGTATTGTAAGTAGTGACGGCGGTGACCTGTTAAATTGTATTTTAAATGGATTCCCGGATAATGCTCCTTGCAAGAATAAAGTCAAGGTAAACAACAACATTTCGACTGTTTACCATTTTGTACTGCTACTAATAAAAGATTAGTAAAGTGTACACTCAAGAAAACTTATAATGTCAGCAATGCTGTACTATGAAACCACAAAATAAACACGATTCTTGTTTGAATCTAAAACAATATTGATAGACTCACCATTAAGTTTGTCATGATTCTCATTAAAAAACTGACTGATGTCTCAACTTAAAAACAGCTTTAAAAAGAGATTCATGACTGAGCGTCGTCCTAAAAACAGGACTGATGTCTCAGTCTTGTAACTAATTACAATTATGTATTAAGTTTGAAGACTTCTATTAAGTACTATGAACTGCTTAAAATCAAGTCATCATCATCATTCTCCAACCGTTATCCCAATTTATTTGTGGTTGGCACAACATGTGTTTTTCTTCCATATTTCTTCTCTATTAGTCGTCATCTCTGTAGTCACTCCTTTACTAACCATATCATCTATCACACAGTCCATTCATCTTTCTATAATTAAGTGCCATCCAATATTTCCAGGTAATTGAGATAGTTCTGCAGACCATGAGAAAGGAGTCCACCTCTCTCACTCACTGCGGTGATGTCGCTAGCCGTCTATGTCTGGAGCTACCGAGGATGCCAATAGATGACCTGGTGCGGTGGTCAAATGATAGCGTGCAGTCCATTGTACAGGATACGGATGTTAATATGATGCGAGTAGCCTTTTTTATTCTGTATGTATTTAATTATAGTTATGCACATTCATCAGGGAATATATATATGTGTGTTGTAATGAAGGGTTAGGTAGATGTGTCCGTTTTTTATTTTATCTGAATACTTGGCAGATAATAATATGACACAATATCCACACAAGGTCTTCAGGTCCAGAACTAGGTAGAGCCTGTACTACGGTAACCTGATGACTGATATACATATACACACCCAGACACAGGTCAAACAGACATTTTCATGCACACAAATGTTTGACTTGTCCGGGGATCGAACCCGGGACCAGCGGCTCAGAAGGCAGGGTCGCTACCAACTGCACCAACCGGTCAGTCAGATGTATTGTTGTTGTTTGTCCCTTTTTTTTGGAATTGTTTAAAAAAATTACTGTAAGATGCAGTATAATCTGTGTTAGCTGAATGCTCAATGAGGGTCCATACAAGCAGATCTGTTGCATTTTAATACTGGTCTTTACAGTTAAATTCTGTAACCTCAAAATCAACCAATCATTTTCCCGAAAAAAGCAATCATTTAATTGGATTATAATGTTGCTGAAAAATCCTCTTGTAAGGAAAAACCATGGACTTTCTTAACAATGCTTCACAATTTTTGGTTTCCAGTTGGCGCGATGTCCTGCCAGAATGTATCAATGCGATATCTACACATGACTTGATCAAGCACTGTGGCTCTGAGCTGACGGGCCCAGAGTACAAGGAACAGTGTGTCCATACACTGTGTCAGTGTGCCTGGACTGAGAAACAGCTTGTGCAGCTTACTGCTATGTTCAAGTAAGTATTTAAAAATCATTTTAACAATATCTGAATGGTGGATGATAAATAAAAGATAAATTTTATGAATATTTTTTTTTAAACTTTCTGTAGACTATTATTTCCTTTTTTTTATGTTTTTTTTTTAGCTGTAAGTCTTCCTTGCTGTAATAAATAAATAATGACTTTATGTCTAAGACTACCTGCGCCCCGCGGTTTCACCCGCATGTCTTGATCCCGTAAGATTATCGGGATAAAAAGTATCACATGTCCTAATCCAGGTCCAGGTCTACCCATCTGCCAAATTTCATCCAAATCCGTTGAGCCGTTTTACCGTGAAAGCGTAACAAATAAACATACAAAAAAAAAATCGAATCTTTTCTCTCTATAATATTAGTCTAGATAATGCTACTTATTAATAAAATCAGCATCTCAAGAGTGAATAAAACTTTCCTCAAAAGGGCAAATATATTTGCCTATGTGTGAACACTAACTTTTCTGCAATAACCCATTCATCTGTGGATATATTATCTGTCCACAAATATTATAATTATTAACAGTACTACGCATTTGAAATGATCGAATAACGATAAATGAACCCTATCCATTAAAAATAACCATATTTGTAAACAATAACTTGTTTCCAGAGACATGCAGCTATCCCGCAATGATCATAAGCAGGTGGTCAACAAAATATGTTCTTACATCATAGACACGCCACCTGACACCCTGCCTCCATTGGTGCATCAGTTACTGAAGTGAGTTTATAAAAATATACGCATTTATATCCTAATAGAAGTTTTATAGATAACTAGCTTTTGCCCTTAGCTTCATATGTAAAAGTATCCTAGGTCCTAAGTTAGCTCATAGTCTTTCCGTGTGTTAAATTTTATTCAATTCCGTCCAGGCATTACAAAGTAACCGACATACACACAAAGATACTGAAGCATTTTTTTTCTTTTATATTATTTGTATGGATAAGGGGCTTCGTGCTGCGTCAAAGTCAGTGTAAGCTCCGCAGTGAGGGTTTCTTGTTACTTAGGCGTCTACTACGTCGTAGCCTAGCCAGCGCTATGTTCTGGCATTCTCTAGCTATCTATAGCTCTATGTTGTCTCATTTGCCATGTTTTACGGTTTTGCTTAGCTAATATTGCATTTTTTAAATTCATCAACTTCAAATGTGTTTTGACTGATGTCTAACTGTAGTTAGTTGTAGAAGAAAAAAAACAACATACAACCGACAGGTCGAGACCACTTTGGGTATCATTGGTCTGTCATCAGTTGTAAAACATACTTTATGTTTTTTAGGTATTGCTTGCACTTCCCTTGTGTGTAATACCTATCGTGTTTTTCGAGCCTTGAGCCCAAATAAATTAGATTGAATAGAGCCCTGTGCCATACCTCCCATACCATACCACAGGTTTCCCCAATTGTACAAGCTTCTTGATCATCAGCTTTTATTCATTTCAGACTATGCAAGACATATCACTTAGAAATAGTACTATCACATCTGAGCCACTACTTTAGTGTTCGTCTGTACAGCAAGTTGGAACCGCCACCACAAGACTCTGAATCTACTACCATAGATATTGATGACATTGGTAAGTGGAAGAAAGTAATTGATTTGAATTCTTGCCCAACTCAAACCTGGGTTGGGTCACTATTTTGACTAAGCTAGAGTGAGCTGGCTTATAGTTCGTAGTTATAAAAAGGTTACTGTACGAAAGAAATGTTTAATTGCTTCTGGGGAGTAAACGTAACGTAAATTCGAATGATTTTTGAATCGAAAATGCAACTATCGTATAGCTTTTTTGTTTAAATTTGTGCGATAAGCATAATTAGTGTCACCCATAGCTATTAATAAAGTGTTAAAACTAAATCAATATTAGGTGCAAAACGAGTATAGTATTCTTATCTCACGAAGAGACGCGCGCTTTACTTGTGGTAACCAAGTGTACAAAGACGCTGTGAATATGTGCGGGGAGACGAGTAGCGTCAGCACATAACACACACACACTTCCGACTTCGCTATTGTCTCGGACGTTACCGAGAGCTCCTGCGCTTACACACACATTCACAGCGTGTTTATACACTTGGTAACCACTAGCTAAGCGGCCGTCACTGCGTCAGATAATAATACTGTATTTCCAATTTAAAAAATCGTTAGAATTTTCGTTACGTTTGCTGCGCGCGTTCGTGCTAGGCCTACAGTTTGTAGGCCACCAACTGCGGCTTCATTTACTTGAACCCCCCAGCGTAAAGATTACAACGCTAGTGGATCTAGGATCATTTGTACTGAATTAATGGTAACAGTGAAGATAAGATACTCGTAAGATATATTTATTTGTCAAATACATGTGTAGGTTACAAAAAAAAAAAATAGTGTCAACATGTTTTGCCTAGAAAGGCGTAGGTACAAATGCAATAATAATATAATTCAAAGTACAAAATTCATAAAGTTACGTTAAATTAACAAAAACAATAATAATAATGTACTGTTTGTCGGTTTTTGTGTAATATAACCTGGGTCAAATAAATTTATTTTCTTTCTTTCTCTCAATGTCTAAAGTACACCATTTAAATAGTCGGCAACATCATAGTAGCATTTACTGATTAAATGTATCTTCATGCTTTTACAGTTTGCGCGTCAATGTCCCTTACACCGTGTATATCAACTCAACTAATGACATAATTTTTCCCCAGTACCCCACAGTTCAGCCGAACTTAGCCGCTGCCTATCGACCTGCATCTACCACATCTCGCAAGGCGCGGCCGACCCCGAGCTGGTCCGCAAACACGTCAAGGCCTGGCCTAAAACACAGCTGCTGAGGGCCCCCTTCATTATAGACCTGGCTCTGGCCATGTCTGATAAAGGAGCTGATTTTAGGACCGTGTGTTTGGATGTAAGTATCATCATCATTCAGCCGAAGGTTTCCCCTGAATGCCTTATGCCTTCCCTAAGCATTGCTATGACGACCGTTCTTTTTTTATTGCTTGGTAGGCCTGCTCATGACATCGCTTTCGCCTGATGGAAAGCGAGGATGAGGTCTACCATGTGGTATTTCATCAGGTTATTGGTCGTCTTTGCGAACCTCCTTACTCCAGACTGGTACTGAGATTTTCCCGATGGAAAAACTCGACACTTCGTTCGACTCGCAAATCAAACTTAGGAGTCGCGCTTACTGCCATTAGAGTAGACCAACGGTTACGACTTAGACATTATTTTGTCGTATTATTATTTTATTTATATCTTCGCAGAATCATTCAATGATCCACACATAGAATATGAACAGTGTTTATATAATTACACACAAACACACTCATGCACTTATACAATTGATCGTATTATCTTTCTGTCTTTAGTTTTATTTTTTATTTAATTTTTTTTTTCTCCTTTTGTTACTTACCCGTTTGTAATTTATAATGTAAGGGAAGAGCGGAGCCTTCAACTACAGGCATTGCTATGCCTAAATGGAGACTCCTCGACATGCAATGTAAGCCAAAATGATATGAAATAAACTTATTTTATTTTTTATTTTTATTTATAATTATACTAGCCCGCGACTTCGTCTGAGTGAAATTTCTTGTTCCCCCGACCCACCGGGTCGCATTGCATCTCCTGCCGGCGCTATTACTTCGTTATTGCTTAGCGTTATTTCTGACTTTTTTCTTTGTGCTCCTTAGGGTCCTAGCGTGATGTTTAATACCCTATAGTCTTCCTCAAAAATTGAGCTATCAAATGCAAAAAGAGCTTTTCAAATCCGACCGGTAGTTCCAGGGATTAGCCCCTACATACAGACTTACAAACAAACAAACAAACATATTTTACCTCTTTATAATATTAGTATAGATAATAAATATGTTGACCAGACTCTAAGAAAGTGGGAACGGACTTGTATGAAGTACAAATAAATCGACAGTATTCTTAGTTAAAAATTATGACGTAAAAAATTACACTACATTCATAATAATTACACTTAGGTAATTATAATAATTAAAATCATCAGTAGGTACACACGGCTACACATCAAGCTATAGTTTTCCAGTTTACACTGACCTGTCATTGTAAGGAGATCCTATAAAATGCGAGATCAGCTTATACTGGAAAATTATAGCTTGATCTGTAGCCGTGCGTACAACCCTCTAAATTGATATAATCCCATTGAATGACAATTTCATAAAATATCAATCAATAGGATTGATGATTTTAATGATTATAATTATGTAAATACATACTTGTTACGGTCGCGACTCATATTTTGTTCAACTTACAACCTGACACTGACCTGCAAATTGCAAAAGACGTACGAAAATTTGAATTTCGCGGCCAACCTGGCGCTTTTAAATAACTGTCACAAACTGTATGAAGACTGCTTGAAAAGTGAGCTTGTCCTTCTTGGCGCGTGGATGGTAATATAAATGGATTCGGCCCAGAATTTGGCTACGTTTTTGGCGCCATCACTAGCTTCCATCAGTTCCTAGAATGTGAAGGCGACAGGACACGCAGGACTAATAGGTTTATAAGTGCTTCCTCTCTCCTAACTCACTTATTTTGCTGTGCCCGACAGGGTCCATGTGATCTAATTTTAAGTTTACCACATAAGTTTACATGTGGAATGCAATAAAGTATTGAGTATTGACTCGATATTAAGCGTCCCACCGTTTGTAGAACAGCACCAGATTTGCACTCCAAGGCGGATTCGTCTATGAATGTCCATCTGAACAGGTTTTGAACATAAGTCGGTTTTTTTTTTGAAGTAAAGTATTTAAAGTCAAAGTCAAAGCATTTATTTCAAATAGGCACATAAAAGGCACTTTTGAACGTCAACATTTACATTAAAATAGAATTGATTCTAGTCGCCCTTTCCAAAAGGTATAGTATCGTATGGAGAAGAATGGGCAAGAAACTCCACCGTTACTCTTTTAAAACGTGTTACAATATTTTGTATACATTAATTATATAATCATAATTTAAAATAATATATATTATGTAATTAAAAAATATTTTTTCCAATATAAAACAAAATAATACAGGCAATAAAATCAGCGATAGAGCAGCGCGCTATGGACAATCTTCGAGCTATAGAGTCTGCGTGGGTGCGAGCAGTCATGCCACCTGATGTTGATGTGGTCTGCGTGCTCAAGCTTATAACTACTGAGAGGTAAACTACATTTTATTTATTTAAAACTAGCTTTTATCTGCGTGGATTTCGGAAATCATCCCACGGGATCTTACTATCCGGATAAAATGTATCCTTTGTCCCAGGTCTTAGTCTACTTGTGTGCCAAATTTAATTGAAATCCGTTTACCCGCTAAGGTGTGAAAAGGTAACGGACAGACAGATTTACTTTTGCATTTATAATATAAGTATGGTACGCTAACAGTATACAGAGCGTCCCACGGGTATGCCACATGGAGGGAAAGTACCATGAATATTGTAGATGGAACATTTTACTGAAAGAAGACATTATTTGAATTAAAAACAATTCAAACTGCATTCATAGATATTGAAATAATTACATGGTTGAACCGGAAATCGAACCCGTTACCCGAGAAAAATAATCAGCCTGTAGCTTTATCATACCGATCGAAAGGCTTCATCATAAGGATTATTTTTTGCTAAATAACATAGTGTCAAAAATAAAAGGAAGACCATGAATTGCTTGCGGATACTCGCGGTTCGGCTTCCGCAAGGGGCGCTCGACGGTGGACGCCATCATGCGCGTTAGAGCCCTCACGTCGGGACGCGGTGTCTCGGGGCGGGGTTGTCGTGGCGGTGTCACTCGACATCGCCAACGCATTTAACACCCTGCCCTGGAGTTGCATTGGGGAACCACTCCGGTATCACCGGGTGCCAACCTACCTCCGTCGAATAATCGAGCCATATCTGACGGACAGAGCCGTCATCTACCCCGGTCGCGACGGGGAGTGGAACCGGCGAGAGATGTCGTGCGGTGTCCCACAGGGATCGGTTCTAGGGCCGCTCCTCTGGGACATCGGTTACGACTGGGTGCTGCGGGCCGACCTCCCTAGCGGTGTCAGCGTGGTTTGTTACGCTGACGACACGCTGGTCCTGGCGCAGGGGAGGTCGCACCATGCGGCGGCCGACGCGATGACACGCGGGGTTGCGATAGTCGTGGAGAGGATCCGGCAGTTGGGTCTCGAGGTGGCTTTGCACAAGTCCGAGGCCATGTCTTTCCATGGGCCCCGGAACAGGCCACCATCGGGATCCCAACTAACGGCAGGAGGGGTTCACATCGGCGTCGAGTCCACGATGAAGTACTTAGGACTCGTGCTCGATAGCCGGTGGAACTTCGTGGAGCACTTCCGACGTTTGGCACCCAAACAGGAACGGACTGGGGCCGCCCTCGAGCGGCTCCTGCCGAACCTGAGGGGTCCAAACGGCTCCTGCCGGAGGCTTTACGCGGGGGTCGTGCGGTCCATGGCTACATATGGGGCCCCGGTGTGGGCGCGTTCACTGCGGCGGAGAGCCGCCCACTATCTGAACGCGCCCCAAAAGGTGGTAGCCGTAAGGCTGATCCGGGGCTACCGCACGATCTCGGGCGAGGCGGCAAGCCTCCTTGCCGGACTGCCGCCGTGGGATCTGGAGGCGATAGTCCTCGCGCTCCTGTATGAGTGGCGCGCGGAGGCAATACGACGGGGGGAAACCCCGCTTCCGCGGCAAATCGCGGCGGAGCGGACGGACCTCCGGCGCGATCTCATGGCGGCATGGAAAGAGCGACTGTCGCAACCCAGCGCAGGGCACGCCACGATAGCGGCGGTAAGACCCCTCTTTGAGGAGTGGCTAGAGAGGCGTCACGGCGTCCTCACCTACCGCCTGACGCAGGTCCTCACCGGGTACGTATGTTTCTGGAGGTTCCTGCACATCATCAGGCGGGAGGAAACGCCCGGGTGTCACCACTGCGATGATCGCCCCGAGGACACAGTGGAGCATACGGTGGGGGCCTGCCCTGCATGGGCGGTGCACCGCCGTGTCCTCGTAGAGGCGATCGGCAGCGGCGGCGACCTCTCACGCCCGGCCCGGTTCTAGCCATGGTCCGGGGCGAGGGGGAGTGGGAGGCAGTCACCTCCTTCTGCGAAGCAGTCATGTTAGCGAAGGAGGTGGCGGGACGGGAGAGGGAGAGAGTCTCCCGTCCAAGCCGCCGCGGTGGACGCTCCGGATATCGGGAGCCGCGTGACGACTCCCGGCCACCGTAGGCGCGGGCCTGCGGGCGGTGAGTAATGGGTAGCTCACCGTCCGATCAGGACCAGGCCCGTGCTGGACGGCGCGTACGTGTTCCACGCGCGCCTCAAAGAGATGTCAGCATCGAAGAGGGGGCCCACTAGGGCCCAAGCCTGCCGGGAAAGCGGGATCATCCGAAAGGGGTACCGCTGACCCGGAACATAAAGGGCCAAGGAAGGAACACGGGTGGGTTTTAGTCAGTAAGAGTCTGACACTCCCTTTCGCTCCACCCAGAGCGGGAGGAGTCATTTGATGATTTCCCATCCGCAAAAAAAAAAAAGAACATGAATTTTTACATTTTTCATAAAAAAATAATCAATTTATCAAATGATCAAATGATCAAAATGAGTCCCTGTTGAATACAAAGTCGCACTCTTTTGATTATTTCGATTTGTTGCATACAACCAGGTACCTACTAATTACGTTTCTCTTTATCATTTTATCATGCACTTAAATTATAATAGGGAAATGATGCGTACTTCTCAAGTGGGTACATTTATTAGTAATAGGTACTTATGATAATGTCAGTTGTATGTCCTTACGGCAATGTCAGCTTTTCATTTTTCTGAACAACAATCCACATCCAATGTTAAAATTCATGGTCTTCCTTTTATTTGTGACACTATGTTGCGGTACATGTTTCGGCCTTTCTTCAGATAGCATACGCCGACCTCATCTAGTTTAAAGAAATATGATTGACGTGTAAAAGTGTTTGTACAAACCTACTTACAGAAAAAAAAAAACATTTATCATTTACAACTGTTTGTTCCAGTGCCAACCACCGCCAACTGACAGTAGTCGGTCTAATCAACCTAGCCTTCCTTCTACTCTCCGTATCTCGTCTAAAACCAGTTGCCACAACATGTTGGTCGTACGGCAAGTTAATACTGGTGCGCCTCAGCAAGGCACAGCCCGAGACAGCCGGGCACATACTGAGCCAGCTAGCTGACCGACTGTGTAGCGACACTACGCAGAGGCAGTATGCAGGTAGTGAGACATAATAGTTCAGATATAAGTTAATAGTACATTACTGCAGCGACCAGCAAAAGAGGTATGGATGGACGAACGTCAATCAATGCCTAGTTATGGCCAAGGCTTGTATAGTACTTTTCTCAAATAATGCGCGGAAATTAAAATACAATTACTTTTCAAAATCAATAGCGAACAACGAACAACAATAATTTTTCCCGCGTTAAACAGTTCATTTGTTTTTTTTTCAATAAACAGCTTTCTATTTGCAAGCCTCTTCGAAATTTAAATAAAACCTTTGATAAGTCACCTCCTTGGTTGCCATGTTTCGGAGTCACTGACCTCTATTAAAATACGCTGGACTGGCTATCCCATACAAAATGACAGCTATTTGCTGTGCCGATTCAAAGCGCCCCCAGTGACAGGCGTGAGAGTTCTGAGAACTAATAAGATTGCAAAATTTGATTTTCCGCTAAGTGTCTCTGCGGAATAAAAAGTTTTCTAAAGTGTTTACTGTGATTGTGATATAAATTAAAGTGTTATAATAGTGACAGTGATTGTATCATAGCTTGTATTGTTCGTCCAACATGAAATCGTGCGTATATTGTAAAACACGATACGAAAAGGGCAGTGGTGTCAGTTTTCACAAGTAAGTGAATCTAAAACATAAATACTTATTAGAAAACCGCTTAAAACAGTGTATTCTTACAATAATAAACATAAACTATTCGAGTTTACGGGATTTTACGAACATTTTTATAACCAATAACTTTTGTTAGGGATGTCAAAATTCATATCGATACTTTCGTAATATTATGATGTAAAACAAAAGTCATGCTCATCATTGTTAAAATAATGATACGCACATTATAATTATCTCTAATAATAGCAAAACACTTCAAGGTTTATTATTATTAGAGTCAATAACAAATAATTTAACACTTATGATTCATAATTCTCATTAGGTGTTCTATATAATTATAGATATATGTATACAATTTATAATTTTTTGCCCATACCTACCATAATGTTTCCTTTAATTACAGGTTCCCCTCCGATTACACTCTCAAACTTTGGTTAAAAAATATGAAGGTTGTCAACTGGACTCCGACAATGTATCATTATCTGTGTTCTAAACACTTCACGGAAGGCTGTTTCTTAAAACATCAGTCACGGACTACGTTCAAAAAATGGCTCGACAGTAATTTTTAATTTAATCAAATATGTGATTTGAGAATGCTTTTTTATTTCCCTGTCCCCCCCCCTGCGGTAATTAAGTTGTTACAAGATAATTACCGTAATTACAGACCTAATAGAAAGTTATTGTGTCTCTTATTACATGGCAACATGCGGTATCTGACAAGTAATAATATCTTATTGTGCACTCTTTATAGGAAGGGATTATCATTACTATTTCTATCTTAGTAATTTACTATTTTACAGAATATTATTATTTATTGATCCTATAGTGAACTGTTATCCGATTAAGGAGAACAAGAAAGGAAGGGGTCAACCGGACATGTGATACTTATTATTACAGTCCATAAACCGTACTAGATAATGCTATTTCAAGTTATGTTTTCTACGTAAAATATCTGCTTATTACGACTATCTATAGTTCATTAGTTTAGTTAGGTACTCAACTAGTGCAGACATGTCTTTTTATCTGTGTTTTAGTAACATTTAACAAAATATATGCCTATTTTGTTTTAAATCAATTATCTACAATTTTAGTAAATCTTAACATATGTTATAAAACGTATTTCACGTTTTTAAAAACATATTACGTATAAAAGACAACACGAATGTTACATGTTAATAATTACCTAAACCAATTTAATTTATAGGAAATCTGTAACAATAGCGTTGGTAATATTTCTATCATTGTGGTCGATATCAGAAAAGTTTTTATCTATAACAAACCTTTTGTTATACATCACTAGTATTAGTTCCATTCCCCCACACTGCTGCCGTCAGCGCCAAAATGGCGATTTTCAAATAGGCACATGAAATTGATAGCGATAGCCAGTCCAGCGTATTTTAATAGAGGTCAGTGTTCGGAATAAAATATCGTTCCGTTTTTAAATTACACGACAGATATGGATTTTCATACAAATTTTGCCGACCGCTGCTCGCATGTATTTGGCCAGTACAGCAATTTCGATTTATCTCGGAAGAAGGTTGTCAAAATAATGCTTAAATTTCCTAGCATGTTTGCGAAAAAGTTAATTTCGATGTCAATATTATCATAAATGTTACCACCAAGCGAGGTGGTCTGATGGAGCAGGAAGTTGTGTAACGGAACTCTTCAATGGCTACTATAAATAAACCCACCTACATAGTTCGAGCTCATAATATTTGCTTTAATGAGTCCCAAAGAGGTCCTATTCATTTTTTTAGTGCAATAATTAAAAATTAAAGCATGTCTTTTAACTTGGTTAGTTTTACTGGGTGCCAGGGTTATCAACGCACTACCTGTTGCCATCGATTCAGTACATGATTCTGAACCCTGAGAAATTGTTGTTCGAGGGAAGTAAAAATAACGCTCTTTAGAGCTTATTGTAAATCCCTCTGCACGTGCGCAGAGTGCGGGGCAGCGCCAACACCGTCCTGGCGATGATCGCCAACAGACTGGATTGCCCTTATATCCGACATTGCTGCAACATGCATATTGTTTCCTTGTGAGTGTTCGTTTATGTCAGTGCTTGTTATCTGTCTGTATCCTTCTGTTTCTGTTTGTATATGAGTCTAGTTGCTTGAAATAAAATAAAAAATATATTTAAATTTTAATATTGACCGCGTAATACTCAAAAATCTGCTGTTTCATAGAAAAGTGCAGTACTTTTCTATGAAACAGCTGATAGTTTTTTTTTTTTTGATATCTGACGAATAGTTTCTACTCTAGAGGGTGTAGAACCATGTGCTGAATTCATGGTTACAGTTTGTTTGCGCGTCGATATCCCTGCCACCCTGTATCATTTAAGCTATCCACATCACAATACTTTTTTTACAGACTGCCTATATGTGCTATGCAAGTTGACCCCGGTGTCGGTAGAACGTTGCACTCAACTGGGCGCCATCTTGGAGAACTGCCAGCCTTCCCCCACAGACTACAAGGCGGCTGCGTCAGTTCTGGATGCTGTGCATCCACTCCTCAACTTCAGTACTAGGACTAGAGATACCCTTGTTATGGTGTGCAGGAAAGGACTTTATTCCAGGTGCGTAAGAAAGAGAATTAATGTTTCTTTCCAAATGTGGTATAGTTGCCGATAACAATAAGCCCGTAGTTGTGTTTACATTTAAATTGAAATTTGGTTTATGGGGGATGCATCATTTTGCAGGTCTTAATTGGTAGAACATAGGGCGTGCATTCACTGCCATGGTTGCGGGAAAGTCCGAAAGGGTTACCGTGGCCCCTGGCACAGGCAAATGAAGGAACACGGGTGGGTTGTAGTCAGTAAGAGTCTGACACGCCCTCCCGCTCCGCCCAAAGCGTGAGAAGTTATTTGACGAAATGCCAATTTAAAAAAAAGGGTGTGCAGTCAGTCAATATCTTGCCAAGAATTTATATGTACAGTGTTCAGCAAAAAAGATTTGATATAATATCTCTCATTCACAGGGACTCCCAACACCGCTGCTTAGCCCTATCCGGCTTCCTATCAGTACTACGTAACGTGCGCGTGAGTGGAACCAACGTAAGCAGTAGTCAGACGTACAGCGAACAGTACAGCGCGCACTCTTACCTCACTCAGCTCACCGTAGACCTGCACGCCACGCAGCAGGGGAACATGTATGTTTAACATGGTTTTTTAATAAAATATTAACCTACAAACCGTGTGGGGATTTACCATCGGCAAAAATGAACATCCATACAAACTTTCGTGCCCTGTTTAGTGCTCAACTTCGTTTAATAAGATACTCTTGCGCAATTTCATGCTTCTAGACCCAGCTGTTTAGGCTGAGAGTTATCTGTCAGTGAATTTAAGATTTGTATGAAGTAGTTTGCCCTTTTTGTGGACTTAGAGAGAGATAGAACATCAAGTATAATTAGACCGTGTTGTGCAGAAATGAACCAGGGTTTATTTATTTATATTTATATATTCTTTATTGTACACCACAAAATACATAACGAAAAAGGGTTACTTTTTTAATTTATCTGTAAATATGAAGGTATTTTTAATAAACATCAAGTAATGCAAAAACCTATATTCAATTCGCTAAAAAACTATATGCTTAACATGATGAAGTAGGTTAACAGTCACAAGAAAAACTAATTTAATATGTTTAAATCAGCATAACTTTTATTTATTTAATATATTTTTGTGGATTGGATCATTTCTGCACAACACGGTCCAATTAGCCTATATTGTTCCCATTGCTGGGACACAAGCCCCCTTTCTTCAAGAGTGAGTTGTAGCTGTAATCTACCATTCAGGCCTAGTGCGGGTCGGTAGCCAGAGGACGATAGCCAAATGAAAAGTCCAAAGAGTGTCAGCGAGAAGACAACATACCCATGTTTAGCAACGATGGGCAAGACTGTCAGCGCGCAGTATTCTTTGTCATGAAGGATTGAGTTAAATGTGTTCGTAGATTTGATAATTTATCGCGTGGAATTTAAATCCTAACTAATATTATAAATGTGAAAGTAAGTTTGTTTGTTAGTTACGCTTCACGCCAAAGCGGCTGAACGGTTTTGGAAGAAATTTGGTACACTGATAGACCATGACCTGGGTAAGGTCATAGGCTACTTTTCATCCTGGATCGCTGAAGAAGTGGCAGGCAACAGCTAGTGTTACTATATTTGGCTGACTTGACTGATCGGTTGGCGTAGTTGGTAGCGACCCTGCCTTCTGAGCCGCTGGTCCCGGGTTCGATCCCCGGACAAGTCAAACATTTGTGTGCATGAACATGTCTGTATGACCTGTGTCTGGGTGTGTATATGTACATAAGTATGTATATCAGTCATCAGGTTACCGTAGTACAGGCTCTACCTAGTTCGGGACCTGAAGACTTTGTGTGGATGTTGTCTCATATTATTATTGTGCTTGACATTTCTCGGGACCCTGGGGTCCCGGACCTTTGGAAGGCGTACGAGGGACCGAAGCCAACTTGCAGAGGCCCCTTAGACAATTTTAAGTGTTGAGGCACTAACCGACGATTATCCCTGTATGCACTATGCAAGTGTACCCAAGGACAACCCCCGGTTGGTGCAGGACTATTGCAAAATAGTGAGCCGCTGGTCCCGGGTTCGATCCCCGGACAAGTCAAACATTTGTGTGCATGAACATGTCTGTATGACCTGTGTCTGGGTGTGTATATGTACATAAGTATGTATATCAGTCATCAGGTTACCGTAGTACAGGCTCTACCTAGTTCGGGACCTGAAGACTTTGTGTGGATGTTGTCTCATATTATTATTATTATTATTTTATGATAATAAATAATCAGTAATTTTTTGAGCATAAAACTTGAAAAGTGATGTTGTTTGTATTAGGGCAGGCCGGGCTTTTGAGTTTGTGTGAAGGTACCGCCACTTATTACGCATTCATACCCACTCAGTATTTTTTTTTTGGCAGTGTAACTTCGCGTGTTCGTAACGAGGCGATGTGTATGGAGGTAGTATCTATACTGCGACGTTGTCTCGTACAAGACGCACTCGTGAAACAATTGCTTTATACCAGTAAGTTATTTTATTACCTAACCTCCTATATTCGCGAACAGTTTTACAAAAGAATAAAAATAAATGCATTCGAATAGATTTACATTAAAACATATATATTATTATCATTTTACACGAAAAACTTTACTGTAAAAAAAGCTAATTGAACCCTTTCATTTGATACTCAACCAACAAGGCAAAATAAATAAAAAAAAATTGTTCCTGACTTTATGTCTACTAGAAGTCGCCATATTTAATGTAGCCTCTAACCAGCAGACGACCAAGACGCTTCCAACGATACCTCATTTGTCAAATTATGATACTTCTTATCATAATTTGACAAAGTAGAAAGAATAAGTTTAGAAGTTATGAGGAAACAGATGAACGTACATACATACCGGTCAAAATCATAACTCTCCTACGCCAAAAGCGAGTACGACCCATTTTTGGCCTTTCTCAGTGGTCTGTCCGAGACTGCACCTTTTCTGCCGCCGCGCCGTTAGCTTCCTTAAGATGCTGAAAGACATCATATTAATAAAAAAAATTAATAAAAAAACATCTTATTTTCCTTTTTAAAAGCTTCATTATTACTTTTTTTCTTTCTTAAACATATATTATGGCGAATACAGACGTGATGTTATGTTGTGTTTCATATAGAATTACACGGCTGTGCGAAAGATAAGCAGTTTCTTCATGAATCTATCTTGGAGTTATTATACGAACACTTGAGCAAGTACCTACCGGAGGGCGAAGCAACTGCCTCCCTTCTCATCAATAAGTGTGTGCAGATTAATGGCGTTACTGCTGTTTTAATTGTGAGTATACTTAGACAACTTAACTAGTAAACTAGATTGCGATCGATGGATACACATCTCGCGACACTTCAGATCTATCCAATGTGTTGCATGGCAGCTGGATTACGTTCATCGATCGATAATTGATTACGTTTTGAGGTGGTCAATATCGACTGGTCGTCGATCGACCGCTATCTGGTTGCATCCTAAGAGCGTTTGCGCACTGCTTCGATCAACAATACCAACTAGACAACGTGTCACGTACAAAATCAAAGCTAAAAATGTCCGCGTGAAAAAAGTTTAAAACGGTTATAAGTTCAACCTAATTACAATCATAGCACGTAGTAATAAAGTCGTGTTTACATTGGCTGTGTTTCAAGCGAACTAAACAAAATAAGAGCTCACGTCTCGAAGTGCGCTGTTATTTACCGAGAAATTTCTTGCGCCAACCCAATATCCAGCCGGTATTGTTGATCGAAGGCGCACTGCATCTGATTCGAATCCGAGAAATGTCGATCTGAAGTAAGTACTGTATATTCTGTTCCAAAGGTGTCTGATGAAAATGTAATTGAATGGGTCAGATGACGTACTTGTGGATGTTAATTTGTTGTGCCACTTAAAAGTTGATTGCTTTGATTATTTGAAAACTTAATCCCAGAATTATTTTTTCAATTTACCTTAAAGCTGTTTTTTATTTGGCAATTGAGGTTTATTTTATAATTACAATTTTGGTTTATGATTTTTCAATTGCAATTTAATACTTATCAAACAATAATTGTTGGAAAAAGTGGTGAGATATAAAGTTGAAACCTTCTAAATAGTATATAGAATCCAGTTCTTCTAACTGAACAGACAACAGTGCTGCTGGGGAGTTTGTTCCGCCACTTCTTCTTCCCAGCTAAAGCACTAGGAAGTGGTGAAGGGTGGGCGTTTTGGGGGGACTGTCTTATGTGATTTTGACGTTCAAAAAGTGCTGATTCTCAGCCTAATTTGAATAAATGACTTTTGATTTTGATACAATGAATGAATGAATCAATGTGTAGCAAACTTCCTTTAGTGAGTGATTTACCTGAACCGGGTTTGTTCACACTTTTATCAGATACTTTTAGGACAGACTATAGTTGTAAGTGTATGAGAGAGAGGTTGAACACTACAGATCCAAATTCTGTCCGTCCGAATTTAGCTTCCAACGAAAATTGATATTGAATCCGATCCGATTGGATGCAGTGCGCAAAAGCTCTCAAGCAACTTGCTATATCGTACACCGATGAGTCGTTGGTTTAAAACTCAACAACATGAGTTTGATGAAGCTTCGTTATTTATTCTTTTAACTCAACCTATTGAGGAAACCAAATTGTACCAGGAACCCATAGCCAATCTGCTATACGCCGTAGCCCAATTCCTGCAGCCTGGTGAGGAGGAGGATCTAGAAGACATCCTAGCCAGTCAATCAGTGGAGACCGGCAACGCTTACTTGAAAAGTAAGCTCTCCAGGGTCATGCAGCAGTTGTGTGATAATGAACAGTTTTTCAATATTGATATGGTGAGTTTTTTTATTGCATTTTATGTTTCGAAATATTTATTTATTTATTTTATAGAGGTACCTATGAGGGACAGTTGGTAAAGTTCGCACATACCTCCATAGAAAAGGGAGGATTCTCCGACCAGGCGGGTGTTGTGTCTGTTTGTCAACTGCCCGACGATTGATGTCGGGACGTTGTATATATGCTAGTTGCGCGGTAAACTCTGCTTGCGCGATGCAGGATCTTGTGTGACGTCAATGTGATGCGTAGTTCGCATGTGGCCATGTAGAGACCGCTACAATTTTATTATTTATTTACACACAGTAAAACAGATACAGATACGACATATTAGTATTGAGTACAATGGTACTGCTTATTTCTTAAAAAAAATCTTCCAGCAGACCTGCGAAAGGAGAAATGAAAAAAAAAATGTTGACAATACTGTGTGAGAACAAGCAATTATGCATACAAGTATGCATTTTGTGCTATAATATAACACCAACCAAATGGCCTCAAGGATAAAATTTTAATTCGAATCTATGGTCTACTAAGTTTTCTGTGTAGTAATAGGATTCAGAGCCAAAAAACAATTTTGCAACAGTACTCTCCACTGCAGAAACAGCTACCCTAAGTCCATAAAAATTTACAACCATATTCCGAAACTAATAAGAGAAGTACCATTTTCATTTCTACAAAAACTGTAACCCGAACACGGAACAATAAAAGTGATACAAAAAGTACGAAACAAGAAAATATTTCAGACAGAAATCAAGACATAGGTACAAAAATGGTCAAGGCGAAACCGCGGTTGCATGCCATTCTAATTTTGTAGGTGTTCTTGGCACCCACATAGTATACAGCATGGTATGCAGCTGAATACCAGTATTTTACATGGAGCGACTGCCTATCTGACCTCCACAACCCAGTAACTGGGTAACATATTAGATTTATTTAGTTTTATAATACAAATGTATCTTTATGTCTATAGTCTAAGGGTTTTGTATTGTTTATCAGAGTATAAGTAGTATGTAAGTTAGGTTTTATACCCACGTGTAATATTGTAAATATTCGTAAGGCGCTTTTAGCGGCGGATGTGTTCTGAACATATCTATACTAACCAACTTTGTACCTACTATATCTGACGAATAAATGTCGTTGTCTTCTCCTGCTTAGCGTGTCGACGGCAATCTATATACAGTCAGCCCAGAATTTGGCTACGAGCTGGGCACCTTCTGTGGCGTCCTTCAACTCCTGTAGCGTGCAGGCAACAGGAAACGCTGGACATAGACTATTGTTTGTCTTTATCTATAAAAAAATTAATAAAAAAAAAACGTTTTATTTTGAATTCATCATATTTATTTCTTGTTTTTATTTATTTAGGCTGTGTCGCAAATAAAACTTTTAATATAAAATAAAAACTTTAAAGTTCTTTCGTAATAAGTTAGTAGTTGGTTGACCTAATTGAAAGAAATATTCTCATTACAGGAAGAACCTGGACTCGCAGACTTAACTCCAGAATCGAAAGCGAAATGCCTCAAAGTACAACAGACCTTGCAATGCTATGAAACGTTAATAGCTCATACGATACTGCAGTGGAATCCAAGTAGTGAGACAGCAGCCAACAAGGTTTATACGCTGTTTAAAGCTTGCAATCAACTGTTGGAGCAGACAAAGGTGTTTGGAATTGATTACTATAACATAAATATAATCTTTATACAGGGTTATTGGTAAAACACCATCAACCTCTTAAGTGGTCATTGTAATCATCATTATGAACAACTTTTACTATGGGACCAAATATGAAATCGCGAACTACTAACCTAACCTAACACACAGTCGAGGTGAAATACTTAATTTTCTTCAAAATGTTTTAACACTTTTTTCCACTATGTTTTAGCTACCATCAAAAGCAACCAAGAAAGTCAACAAGTCTTTAAACGAGACGCGCGAGACGTTAAAGTCACAAAAGAGTCAGAAGTCGCAAAAGGACAAAGGCAAGGCGCCCGTGAAGCTGTCCAACTTGGTCAGGGACAAGGCAGGCCCATTCAAACCGCTGCCTTGTGTGTGGGACACCAAGTTCTGTGTGAGGGTCATTGAACTCTTGTATAGGTAGGTCAACGTGCTAGTAATTAGTTACTACAGTAAGACAGGAATGGCGCCCGTAGAGCTGTCTAACTTGGTCAGGGACAAGGCAGGCCCGTTCAAATCGCTGCCTTGTGTGTGGGACACCAAGTTCTGTGTGAGGGTCATTGAACTGTTGGAACTATATGTTGGAACTATATGAAAATAATATTTGAATTTTTTTAAATAAATCAAAGTTAAAGCATTTCTTTTAATTAATCCATTGACATGTACATACTTTTGATGGGGAGAGATAGTACCAATTTATCCCACTAAGTGTCGCGTGTATCAAATTTTATCATTCAATTTAATGCCTGTTTGTAGTGCACTGAATGGTTATAATAAAGGTGTACACCGTTTTCCTGCTGATTAGGAAATAATAAAACTGCAAGTCAACGCGTTACGCTTAAAATATGAGAAACCAAGCACCTGACCTGACGATTTTTATGGCGCTAGCGTACGTACTTGTTAGTGTCCTTGAAAACATTCAATAGATTTCTGACAGTTGCCAGTAAGGGTGGCGTCATCTGGAATTAGCTTTGTATCACCCTCCTCCCCGTATCTATACCCGGATATATCAGGCTCCTAACATTTCATTAAGTCCATGCTGCGGACAGCATACTGCTTCCTCAAAATAATATCTTACATAACGTCGTGTCTTGCTGAAGATAACAATTAACTACATCACTAAAACCGAAGTTTTAATTTTACCCTCTTAATCTCTGACATCGTCAGAGTTTAGCTGTTAATTAGCAAGCAGGTTGACTTTAACATTTATAATAATATTTGCGTGAATTTTCCAACAGCGAGAACGTGCCTTGGTCTTCCCTCGAACCACGCAATCAAATCCGCGCTCGTCGTGACTTCCACGCCTGGACCCTACGATGCGTTCACTCAGTACTGCTCAGCGATCATCTAGATAAGAAGGCAGTCGCCACCCACGTGGTCAGCATAGCCACCGTCATATACAACAGATGTGTTTGTAGGTAAGTTGTGCAGTCTAGAACTTTACATACATTGACATAAGGTTGAAATTACAATGAATGTCGCGCACTCATGAAATGCAACATCTACTATAATAACCGGCATGAGTCGTAAGCACAACTGACACCTGCGCAGTAGTTAATTTTTCGGTCTGTTTGGCGGAATTAAGAAGTCGGGGGTGCCGAGCTCTTCGATCGACAATACCAACTAGATAACGGGTCTCGTACAAAGTCAAAGCTAAATGCTATCAGCGTGAAACAGGTTTAAAACAGTTATAAGTTCAGCCTAATTACAACCATGGCACCTAGTAATAAAGTCGTGTTTCAAGCGAACTAAACAAAATAAGAGCTCACGTCTCAAGTGCGCTGTTATTTACCGACACGTATTTCTTGCGCCGACCCGATATCAAGTCGGTATTGTTGATCGAAGGCCGAGCTGCACGCGATTGGTTCGTCAGTCAATGCTCGTCGTCTATTGGGACTCTCGCGTGACTCTGTGCTCAAGACTCGTGCCGGTCATATACCTGTAGGTACAAAAAATGCAATAAAGTTTTGTTGAAAATTATAGAAACAAACTCTGCAACCCATGTGATAACACATAGTTGTAAGTTTAAAACAAAATACTGTAGTCAAATAAATAGGTCTTACTTTTGTGAACCAAATCTTTTGATCGAATTTTTCGCAAACAGTCCCACACACCCATCATTTCGTTTATTCGAAATTGAACCCTAATCGCATGGCAACAGGTTTCAACATATGTCCGAGTTCGATGACCAGACGACGCTGGCGTGTTTGGAGGTGTTCAAGACGTGCCTCACGTTATTGTTCTCGCCTCTCTACTCTCTCAGGATGGACAGCTTCTTATTAGCTATAAGTGAGTACCATGACAACATATGAACACCAAATTCTTACTTATGAAATAGCAAAAGAGTAACTTATGTAAACTAATATTATAAAGAGAAAAGATTAGATTTTTTGTAAGTTTGTTAGCGTGAATGTGTTGTTACACATTCACGCTAACAAACTTATAAAAAAAATCTAAAGTTTTCCGAATGATACGGTACTTTTTGATGATAACATAGATACGTTATGAACCTTTTTTGGATGCTTTCAATGCGGTTAATATATTTGTGATAACATAGGTTCCATATTTCAGACGCGTATTCCAAGTGGATAATGAAAACTTGGATAACCGCATTATGAAACCCAGTGATTTTGAGGCGTTGGCGACTATTGCATTGCATCAACGTGTATTTCAAAAGTGAGCTTAGAATCGTGATGGACTTCCAGATCACGGATGGAGTTTGATCTATGTAGAACTTGATCACTTAGGGTATACACGATGCAGCAGTGATTGAGCGCTTCCGAGAATACGTTACAGCCGAACATTTAGTGGGATTAAGATCCGGCTTGTTTCTTTGGCAGTAGTCCTCTAGGCGACGCAGATCATTCTGGAGTGCCGTTACGTCCATTTGCGATGATATTGTGGCATAAATTTTCATATCATCAGCAAAATACAAAAGTTTGGATGAAGTCATGTAAGGGTCAATGTCGTTAATGTAGATTATAAATAGCAATGGACCGAGCAAAGAGCCCTGTAGTACTCCACTAGGAACAGGGATCCAGCTAGATATATGATTATTTAGTACTACTGCTTGGGACCTGTTGACAAGGTAAGAGGAAAACCATCTGAGCAGATCGCCACGAATTCCCATGCCATTTAACTTGGATATCAGAATGCTATGATCAATTCGATCAAAGGCTTTGCTGTAGTCTGTATAAATGACTTCAACCTGGTTACCGTTGCACATGGCATCAGTTAAAAATTCATTAAGGACAATCAGGTTCGTGACAGTAGGCCTCCCTTTTAAAAAAACGTGTTGGAAAGAGCTAAATGAATTTTTCAGAGCAGTGTAAAACTGATTATATATTATTCTTTCAAAGACCTTTGCTATGGTACACAGTTTAGATATCGGCCTGTAATTCACTATGTCTGTTTTGACACCTTTTTTATGTATAGGCGTTATAAACGCAGATTTCCATATTTGCGGCACAACACAGGTATTCAAAGATTTTCTAAATAAAATTTAAATAGGTCGCGCTATCGAAGGTGCACACCGAACAAGAAGTTTGGATGGGATGTTGTCAGGACCTGCCGATTTGCATGTATCCAACTTACGAAGCAAGTTAATTATTTCATCAATATCAACAATGATACTGCAGATATCAGATGTTAGGTTCGCCGAGTCGTTAAAAAGAAAAGGAGAAGGGATTGGCTGCCTAACACTGGGATTAGAGAGAAAAGTAGAATGGAAGTATTCGGAAAAAGCCTGACAAACAGATTCCCCCGTCCGCACGGTATCACTATTATAGTTCAAGGTGCTTGGGATTGAGTTACCAGACCAGAGATATATTACCAGACAAAGACGTGTAGTGAAGCTTAATTGTTGCGCCACTTCTTTCCAGCGAAAACAATATGACGTGGTTAAGGGCTGGCGTTTTACAAAAAGTGCTGATTCTCAGCCAAATTTGAATACATAAATTTAGTATTTTTCTTGTTAAGTCTCCACAATATGAAACTTTTTTTTCTCTAGCCGAAAGCAACGTGGGCACGCCAGGAACAGAATGCCTAGCGAATATTTTAGAAACTATCCACATTGCGTTCGAGCACATTGAAGAGGACAGCATACCAGACGAAAGAGACGTCATTGTCAAGAAACAGTTGGCCGTGCTCATACAAATCGCTTCTCTGTTGTTAGAGACGCCTGTAGCTTCTTGTCCGCAGAAGGCTAGGGTAAGTTTATTTTATAGATGTTGCTTGAAGTTAAGAGATGGTTAAACGTCAAAAAAATTATGGTACAGTAGACGTTAATCATAACTTAACTTTAAGCAGCGTTCATAAATAAATCTCTCTTAGGCCTGAAACTACGTTAAGCGGTCGCCCGCGACGGCCACCCTTCGCTTATTTACGCACGTGGACACGTGTGGGCTCCGTAGGAAGAATAAAGTAAGATAAGGTGGTGGGGATATTATTATTAGAGCCCCGCGCGTGCCCCCGCGATGGGTTCCGTCGCCCGGCGGCGGGCCCCGGGGCGCGCCTCCCCGCGACGGGGTACTTTGGTATGGAACCGCGCGGGCGTCCGCTTAACTCACTTTCAGGCCCTACGGTGGTAATTCATTTTTTTTCGCATGCGGTTAAGTCAATCCAGGCATCCCCTACATGATGAAGTTTTTGCATAAGATTTTTGCGGTTACATTAGGTTAAGACGAGGTAACTATAGTACTGTCAAATTGTTGTTGAAGTAACTAATAAAATAAGCTCATATATCCATCGCTATTTATTGCAATCGACGTTTTCTCAGTTCGTCGGCCGCATCCAAAACAGTCGTGTCTAGGTAGGGCTGCTCCATAATTGAAGCCGAATAACTTGGCTATTGGTTTAAATGTATGCCTTGTGCAGTGAATGCACATGCTAGTGGCACGGATTATTGAGATGGTGATCCTAGATATCAGCCAACGCGTCACTTCGCTAAGGGACCCATTCCAGCGGTCAGCGATTTCATTTCCAAGATGTTTTACGAAGGTAGACATTTGTGGAGCGAAGACCCCGTCAACGGATGTAACAAGAGGGGTGAATATAGTATGTCGCATTTCCTTATTTTTTCTTCTTCGGCAGACTTTAGTACAGAGGCGTGAAATATAAGAAGGAGCGTCAAACTTAAACTCTAAGCATTTATTTCAATTTAACCAATTACAGGCACTTTCGAATTGTCAAGGGGTCGGGCAGTCAGAAAGATGAAGTTAGTTGCCCATTCCATAGCGTAGTAGGTACCTATGGAGAAGAACGGACAAGAAACTCTGTGGTCAGTGTCACGGATATCAAATAACGTCTCCCTCAGCATCCCAAACACCCCGGCAAGAAAGGTCTCCACGTAGTCCGCAGTCTCCTTCAGAGTGATGGGTTTTTTGACTATGTTTCCCCATGCACGTTGACATAAGTCACAGAATTAATCTCTAATTTCGTTTTGACGACGTGTTATAAGACCACCTTTTTTACAACATAGAGTATGATCAACGTTGAATTCATCGCGGCCACAGCCTTCACATGATTTTGGCATAGAGACTGGTAATCTGTGGTAACGTAATGCAAGTGCGTCTCTGAACTCTAATGGGGATAGATCGAAATGGTCTTTCTTAGTCGGTAGGACAGATAGCCAGTTGGACGATTTTGTTTAATTTTTTGCCAATCGAGATTTGTCGAAAATTTGGTCAATCGCTTTTCTCTTGATAGGGGAGAGTTTGACCAAGACGTTATCCAGGAGTTCATCATCGACAGCGTCTTTCTCTTTGCGGCTTTCTTTCTGTGCATCTTTAAGGGATTGACGATTTTGAGAGAGGTCCCTATGTGTATTTTCTATCAAAACACTTGATACGACTGCACAACCTTTTTGAACATACATAGTTTATATTTCCCATTTTTTGATAGAGCGGTGATTGCTTGACCACCTTTGTGAATGGGTAGAGAGAATAAGCCTGCTTCCAAGGGTGAGATATCGCCTTCTAGTAGAGTGGGTATTAAATTGGTACGCAGTGCGTCTCTTAGTAGGAATGACCATTGGAATTTAGCTGCTTTAGTGAGGGCAGTGTAGGCAGCTTGGGGTGAGTCTTTACAGATAAGTGAAAGTTTTTCTATTGTAGATTGCCAGTTTTCAATTTTCTTTTCCTTCGCCAATATAACTACCAAGGAAGCATGATCCTGTTATGATGGTTATGTTAATCCCCTTGAAAATCTGTTGAGCTGTTTGTTTGTTGTTCTCGGAAATGATTAGGTATATTTTTTTGTCTTGAGGAAACTAACCATATGCCTATTTTATCCCACCCCCACCAGGGCCTATTTTACTCATTTTATCCCACCATCGACGTAGGCTTTTGAGTGTGCCTTGGGCGGAAGAGTCATCTGCATACCAGCATTGGGTAGTTGCTTGTTCTGTTTTTAGTTTGTTTATTATGGGTAGTGTTGCAAGGGCATACAATGGTATGGCAAGTAGCTCACCGTCCGATCAGGACCAGGCCCGTGCTGGACGGCTCGTACGTGTTCCACGCGCGCCTCAAAGAGATGTCAGCATCGAAGAGGGGGCCCACTAGGGCCCAAGCCTGCCGGGAAAGCGGGATCATCCGAAAGGGGTACCGCTGACCCGGAACATAAAGGGCCAAGGAAGGAACACGGGTGGGTTTTAGTCAGTAAGAGTCTGACACTCCCTTCTGCTCCACCCAGAGCGGGAGGAGTCATTTGATGACTTCCCATCCTCAAAAAAAAAAAAAAATGGTATGGCAAGTGAATCGCCTTGGGGTTACTCCTTCTTTGCTATATAGTCTCATATCGGAAATTCGGAACCACGTATTACAAGTTCTGCGTGACCTTTGTCTGTATTATATGAGAAACGAGCGCAATGTGACCAATATAATATTCTTGCTTGCCAGACAACTAACTGTCTGTTCATTAAAATTAAAATACAGAATTAAAACACATTTGCATCGACGAATTATTATTTGTTTGAATTATTCCTCAGTTACAGTCTGGTCGGCATTCTTATTGGAAAAAGTCGTTTATTGCGTTTAAAGCATCTTCGATACCGGTGCTTAGTCCACTCCAGAGTTGCGATTGAGCACAGGCTTCGGTGACCTCAGACCCTGTGACTAAAATCATGCATTTGGATAGGATCCTGCCTGGGCATTCGCCAATGCCAATCGGTCTCACACCTGGGCCTTTGTCTAGAGCTATGAGTCGTCTTGACTTATGGGCTTGTATTTGGCTCCATGGTACAAAATTGTTATATAAATGCATTGTTAATTGTACTACTGCAATCCACAAATGCAGGCTTGCTTCTCCAAATCGTACCAAGTAATCTTTCCAATTTTCTGATGTGGTTCCTGTTGGGCCTCCACTGCCGTGTAATTTCCTCGCAAATAAGTCCACTTGTTCCCTAGTTACGTCTACTTAGGCCGTCAGGTAGTTGTAAATAGACTTGAATCAGGATTAAATCCGGGGGGTGCTTTTCATTGAATATATCCATGACCGTTTTTCACGTTAAGTCAATTTCTTCTTCAGGTTTAAGGGTTTTGCTTGTATCTTTTGTCAATAACCAATTTAGGGCTTCGCTTGTTTTTCCTCGCTGTATGAGACGCGTGATTTTTTTTGTGACATAGTCATTGCTATCTTTATAATTGTTTCTGTTGTAGGAGTTACGGAGAGAGCGGTCTGCTTTGATAGCCTCGGTTATTTTATTTTTATTTTATTTTATTTTATTTCGGGATAAAAAACAGGAGTACAATTAAATGTTATACATAGTATCTTACTAATTATACAAAATACTTATTATACTACTAGCAACATTATCCACTTATTACTAATTTGTTGATTGTTAATGCTACGTGAGATAAAAATAAAAACAGACTACATGAATGAATGGACAGAAAGATAAAATTTTTGAATTAATTGATTGCTTCCTAAAACGAAATTTATGGAATAGAAAAGAAAAAGGAAAAAATAATGATAAAATAAAATAAAATACAGCACTTAATCATTCATAAGCTAAGATAGAATCGACTACAGATTTCCTAAATTGATGTGCTGTTAGACTAAAAATATCAATGTTTTCAAATCGAGTGTTGTAGAAATCCACAAGTTGGCGCAGAGGAGCGCGCAAGCCAGCATTGGAGTTACAGACGTGCTTGGTATTTATAGATAGTAAGCGGTATGGACGCGCTTGTCTGCGCACTACTGTCCTCGGAACGATGTAACATAGTTTATTTATTAAGTCTGAACAATCATATTAGTATATCTATATTTTCTTCAGCCCATTCATTTTGGCGTCGGTCAAGTAATCTTGTTATTATAATTTGCTTGTTGAATATTCTCTTCTCTTTGTAACATGACGGCAATGTAAACCAAAAGGCGCTCAGAAGGATAGTCTGATTTAACTAGATGTCCTATTTCTTCGGCTAATTTGTGAATAAATCTTCTACTTACAGTGTTGGAGGGAAGATCATAGAGTTTCCCATGAACGAGTGCACACTTTTTCCATCGCCGCGCCGTATATCTGTCTTCGATCCTATTTCATTAAAAAACGGGGATTCAAAAGGATCTTCTAAGGAATGTTGTGTGTATGGTCTGGGTACTTGCTGGAGGTGGATTCCCGCTATGGGCGGCGCGCTTATGCCGTTGTATTCCATTTCGTTTAAAGGCTCTAGGACAATGAGGACACTGCATGGTATTTGATGTCGTTTCGCTTAGACTTGTCGAATTATGGTCTTGGCTATAATTTTTTTTTCAATTAATTTCGATATAATATAGAAATAATGTGAAATAAAGTAGGTAATAAATATTATAAAAAAAATTGACACAGCATTACTGTGTATGTATTTTGGTAAGCCTTTGTATGAATAAATAAATAAGCTTATGTATTTCAGATACTAGTGAAATTCGAGGAATACATCCGAACTAGCAAGCAAGACTGTCTCTCACTGATAGGACCGATTCTGACGTCATACTATAGCGAGCAACAGGAGGCGACGGTTCTCGACGAGTTACTCGCTAAGCTGTCCTGTGCGCTCGGCAGGATTGATGTAAGTCAAGAACGATGTCCCTAAAACTAAGTTAGCACTACCTACTAACCAGATTTGTATGAGAAACCACCAACAAATGCGCGGAGACACTGGTTACTCGCACTTTGCTGGTAACCAGCGTCTGCAATATATCGGTCATTGTCGACTGCCCGATAGAACGAATAATTCAGTTTGACCAGGAGAACTCTAAAGAGGTTAATTGCATGCATATCAGTACAGTAGCTGTTGCCCGTGACTTCGTCTGCGATCCAGGATGATAACTAGCCTATGTCCTTCTCTGGGTCATGGTGTGCCCATGTGCCAAATTTCTCTTTATGTTAATTATTAGTAGATAAAACACAAACATCAAAACATAATCTGATAATAATATAAGTATCGCAGATTTATCGATTAGCCGATGATTAATTTTACCACTGAGCTTTTACCATTTTTAGGGTTCCGTACCTCAAAAGGAAAAAACGGAACCCTTATAGGATCACTTTCCGTCTGTCCGTCCGTCCGTGTGTCCGTCTGTCTGTCAAGACCCTTTATCCTGGAAGGCGAACGCGTGGGAACGCGTGGAGGTATCGAGTTGAAATTAAAACCATATACCCCGGTCTACAATCCCTTGAAGCTGTGAAAAAATCAAACTTCTAAGTTAACGTAAAAAATAGATAGACGCCGTTTATGCCGCAAAAAACATATATTTCGACACTCAAGGGAATCAAAATTTTTATGGTATTTTCCGTTGACCTAGAACTATGAAATATGGCAAGTAACACCTTAATCTTAGTATAATAATCTTATACTACACTACAAGTATAAGGAAATATCTGAAACAATACATTTGTAATTAAATCATAAAAAATATAGTCTATATTTAAAGTAATCAGTCATTGAGGTTAACCAACGGTATGGGCGGTCATAATTGTATGGGTGACCAAATATAATATGTACTTCAAATTTGTACGGAACCCTCGGTGGGCGAGTCCCGACTCGCACTTCTCCGGTTTTTCTTTTTAATATTTTCTACATTTACACGAGCTTACAATTCCTCTTTCCAGGAGGAAGACACTTCAGCCGGCGAAGACACTAACTACTTCACCACAATAGACTCTCGTACAGGCCACGGTGTACTTACAGCCGTATGCGCACATCTATCCACTAGAGCCAAAAGCGTGGAACATCTGATGGGCAGGGCGCGGGACCTCACTACTGCTGTGAGCACTGCCGCGCATGCCGCTCAGCAGAGGATTGAGAGAGGTATGAACTTCTTCAGAACACCGGACCCGAGAGTGTGGAGCATCTGATGGACAGGTCGCGGGACCTCACTACACTGTGAGCACTGCCGCGCATGCCACTCAGCAGAGGATTGAGAGAGGTATGAACTTCTTCAGAACACCGGACCCGAGAGTGTGGAGCATCTGATGGACAGGTCGCGGGACCTCACTACACTGTGAGCACTGCCGCGCATGCCACTCAGCAGAGGATTGAGAGAGGTATGAACTTCTTCAGAACACCGGACCCGAGAGTGTGGAGCATCTGATGGACAGGTCGCGGGACCTCACTACACTGTGAGCACTGCCGCGCATGCCACTCAGCAGAGGATTGAGAGAGGTATGAACTTCTTCAGAACACCAGACCCGAGAGTGTGGAGCATCTGATGGACAGGTCGGGGGACCTCACTACACTGTGAGCACTGCCGCGCATGCCACTCAGCAGAGGATTGAGAGAGGTATGAACTTCTTCAGAACACCAGACCCGAGAGTGTGGAGCATCTGATGGGCAGGGCGCGGGACCTCACTACACTGTGATCACTGCCGCGATAAATTCTCTAAATGACGGTGTAAACCGCAACATAATGCGTTCCGTTGTTTAGAAGAACAGACACGAAAAGAAGAGTTTACAAACTATAAAGTCATACGACATCTATGTCTTGCGAATTGTAAGCCTGCCTCCCTCATCAAAATGTTCGTGTTATTTTTCAGAAGTAACCGAAGTATACAAGTCCCTGATAGTCCAACTATGTCAGTTAACAACCTGGACGTCTGGCTGTTGCAAGCTCCGGTGTTGTGTCGGCGGCGGCAGTGAGCGAGTGATGGCGAGCGCAGTGCGACTGTACTCGCTGCTCGCCGCGCTCGCCAAGCAGATCGACGCCGGCATGGCGCAGCAAGTGCGGTAAGACTATACTCGGTAAACTAGTTTCAAATTTTAAATATACCCGCGTAGTCTCCCGTAAGGACGAACATGGTGGTGTAGCGACATCTATACGACTACATAAGTACTACGTACGGCATGTATTATAATTTTATTGGTGTACGCAATTTGTGAGTCAGTGTTCAAACTGTGGTCATTGTCTATCTATGAAGTTTCAAACTACCGATATAGGTGTCGCTACAGTACTATTATCTGGATGAAGCGCAATCTTTTTCAATCCCTACCAGTACGGCAGTAACCCTGAAATGTATGGATAAACTCACATATTTGAATTTTACTTTCCTCTTCCCCAGTTTCGAGCGCCTTTTAAAACTGAGCGGCAAGAAGCTATCAACAGTGATGGACAACTTAATAACGTACTTAGAAGCATCACAGCAACAACAGAACGCCAGCAAAGTGCTGCGGGAGACCAAGCTCATACCACGCCTCGTGTTGGAAGCCGAGCAGTTCAGCAAGCGTGTCATAATGCTCGCTACTAAGGCTAAGGTAACTAACTAATAAAAGTAATTAGAAGGAGGCTGCCCAACTTAAATGGGACTAGGCAGGACATATCTGCCGCATGCCGGACATACTCTGGGCCCAAATAGCACAGAACTGGGGCCCTGACACAGTGAGGCGGGGTCGCGGCAGACCACGTAAGAGATAGCGGGACGAGCTGGTTACAGTCAGTCCAAACTGAAAGGAGGACGCGTGGGCTCGCGAAAGATGAAAGGAGTGGGATTCGCGCAAGCTAGTAAAACATAATAATCGTATTATTACCTAGTAAAACTTCCGGAAGGAGCTCGTGTAAGGAAGTACCTTACTATTTACTATTTCTGCCGTCAAACAGCGTTGCTGTGTTCCGACTAGAAAGTCATGGGTGCTGGTCTTCGATCAACAATAGCACTAAATTAAGGATTAGAAACAAAAACATATGGCACAAGTGGCCGCGATTGCATATAACTTGATTATGAACCTTAAAACTCAAACATAATAATAATAATTTATGAAACTGTTGCATAATGAGGGGGATAATTAAAACACTCGTGTTTTAATACCAAAAGCGGGCGCTGCCACAGACAAGTAAAAATTGGAATCAAAATGCTATAAAATTGGCGCGCCCCATATGCGTTCCGTTAGAAAAAAAAATTGATGGAAAATCCTTGGTGATATTAACTTCTTGAATTTAGCCTTGTATCGTATTGGTAAAAAAAAAAAAATATAATAAAGGCATAGTCGCTCGGCACCGAACGCAACTGAAGGTGCTGTGATGAACCACGAGCAGCTGGTTCCGCCGAAGGACACATGCGATGAAGACGGTTTCTTCAAGGTGGTGAGAAAGAAGAGGAAGCCTTATCGCAACCAGTGTGGGACGGCGCTGTCAGGAGCAAACATACTGCTGCGTCCTGCAGTACCGGCGACGCTGCTATACGTGTCCCGTTTGCACCACTCTGCGAAGGCTCAGGACATCGTAGAGTACATACGGGTGAAGACCAACTGGACCTTGAGGGTGGAGAAGTTGGAGGGGCGTATTACACTAATTTCAAGTCGTTCGTGGTGCGCGTTCCTACTAACAATTTGATGACCTTCCTCAAGGAAGAGTTTTGGCCGAAAGGTGTGCTGTATCGGCGTTTCCGCGGCCGGCTACGCGACACCTCGCAGTGTAACTTGACGCCGTCACTTCGTGTACAGTAGTCTTTACTTTTAGATATGTATTAGTTTATAGTTATTGTTATATGCTTATATATGTATTATGTTTTATGGGCCTTAGTTGCCTGAAATAAAGGATTATTATTATTATAATAACATTATTTTGTTATAATAGGTATATGATTCTATTTTAATTAAATTTCCGTATTGTTTTTATAAAATATGTCAATATAAACTCGTTTTGAAGTTTATAATTCGAATTTTACGATAATTATGAGAGTAGATGAAGTTTACTATAGCTTGCAATATATTTACTGCATCGATTGAAAAGTAAACGTATTTTTAAAATACGAACAAAAATATTTATTGAAAAATTGTACATATTTTCTAAGCAATAAGGTTGAAAACACTATGTTGCAAAATAAGACCGGCCGTTTTTGATGAGGTCGTCGGAAATTTAGTACTATTGTTGATCGTTGGTGCTTGTGAAATTATAGGCTCATGAGACATTCCTGCTTAGTCTGTAGGAGATCAACACACGGATCCCCGTGTGTTGCCTTGTAATTACCGATTTCCATAGGCGCCGTAGACTATATCGTCAGATGAGCCCACCGGTTGTTTTCCAGTCAGTACATAAAAAATACATAAACGGGAAGAGGTTAACATTATTTTTTTCATTATTCCAGTAATCAGTCATTTCTTTTATTGCATTACAGTTGAATTGGCAGCAGTATCTGTCGCTGGGTACCGCGCGCGACTTCAGAATCAAAGGGCCAGTGTTACAAGAAGTACTCAACGCTCAAGAGCAAGCCGATGAGACCAGGAACGAAGGTAGTTTATCATATATCATAAAATAAATTAACAATCACGCCTGTTTTCTCAGAAGGTTTAGGCAGAAGTGTATCTATGGTACACCCAATTTTCACCAGGAACGTTAGTCTTATGTAATAGGGGATATGTAGGGGGGAAATGTAGTCTTATGTAATATATATTAGGGGGTGAGCCTATTGCATCAACCGGGCAGAAATTCAGACACCGGCCTGCTACTAAGATTTTTTTTATGGATAAACCTATTAATACTGAATTCATTATAAATTGAATAATATGTACCTAATTCATTATAATTTGCACCTACCACTGTTTGTCTCTGCATCACCCAAAGGTTGACTGGTAGAAAATACCTATGGCATTAAGTCCGCCTCTGTACATTTGTGTGCTTAAAGTGTTAAATCGATAAATAAATACTAGCCCGACCTGGGTATCGAACTCAGGACCTTAAGCTCACCAGTAGCGCTTGGGACCAGTAGACCAACGAGGCAGTAGGTTATCATACTATGGTTATGCATTGTTATACTTGTTTCTTATGGGAAAGCGCCAGGTAGCCAGCAAAATTCAAATTTTCTTACGTTTTTTAAATTGGCAGGTCAGTGCCAGCGGGGCTAGCACGGCCTCTTCAGACACACGCACACTCACACATTCACACATTTTTATCACGGTTTGGGAGTAACAACCGTGACAAAATGCGTGACTCAAGCCTATCACAGTAGGCCGTGCTCGCCCCGCTGTGCTGGTTGTATGTTGAACAAAATATGATTACATATACAGGGTTATTGGTAAAACACCATCAACCTCTTAAGAGGTCATTGTCCTCATCATTATGAACAACTTTCACTATGGGAACAAAAATGAAATCGCGAAAAAATCGTCTGCTGTTCCGTACATAAATATGTTAGCAGAACTCGTCAAAATGTAGGAACCAGCTGATTTTTTATTCGCGATTTCATTTTTGGTCCCATAGTAAAAGTTGTTCAAAATGATGAGTACAATGACCCCTTAGGAGGTTGATGGCGTTTTATCAATAACCCTGTATATTTACAGATTTAAAAGCACCAATACAAACGTCATGCTCCCTGGCGGAACCACCTTTGCTGTAACAAGTATAAGTTACATGAAAAATTCTATGGAATGTCTATAAAATTCTAGTCCTATTAAAAAAAAGTCTATATCTCTAGTTTCGACGTAAACTTTTATTTAAAGTGGTTGCGCTGCAGAGTATCCTTCCCAGCGAAACCACCATGATATTTCTATTACTATACATAGTATTTGCAAATATATAGTATCAAATAATCCTATAACAATTCTATATTGAACTGGCACCCCTAAATCTTCAATCTAATTTAAATATACGAACCAAACGGTGCCTCAAACTTTGTCTTCGAAATAATCACTAAGTGCCTAGAAATAAGAATTGAAACAACTAGTTATATAAGAAATTAACCACTGTACAACTTAACTTATGTTACACACCAAAAAAAAACATACTTCTTGTTACAAATTATAAAACACGTGAAAAAAAATAAGACTTTGGCATAAATTAATATATCTAACTGCATATTTCTCTTTACATTTGTTCTTGTCACTTTAATTGAAGAATCATCATAACAAAACCATTTGGCGCCACTTTTACAGTGTGCTTTATAGTGTCCTAAGCCACTTGGTAATCCTGGCACATATTCTATGGCGGCCACAATACTGTATTTTTTATTCTCGATCAGAACTATATTGTTTGGTATTTCGGTAATGTTTATGTTGTCACCAATTTCAAAAACTATTAAATGATTACTTAATTTGTATTTTTCAGTAATTACTCCTTTTTTATTATTGCACTGATGATTGGATGAGTTTGTTTTTTCGATGGTTTTTTCAATCAACATTGAATTAGCTGACTTTTCCAATCCAGTTGCCAGGCCATCTTCTGCCAAAATCAAAATATCGAGTGGCAATATAGGACAAGTTCTTTCCGTTTTGAAGTCACAATCGAGGCATACCTTTTCATGTTTCGCACTGTAAAATTCATTTAATAATAGTCCCTCAAAAATTCGGGTAACATTACAGCTGCAGTCAACAATACGTATATTATTATTTCGCTTTATTGTTTCAAAAAAATTTGACAAAATTTCAGCTCTTAATCTAAGAACATCCACAGAAGTATCATTTTTAGAAACAGCTTTTACGAGCGTTGAAAATGATGAGTGTTGTGATTTAAGCAATGTTTGAACACTGGTGTATTCTTTATAAGCAACTGCGAATGCTTGCACCGCAGCATCAAAAGCACAAGTATTTTGCAATATTAAGTCTGTAATATTTGTGTGACTTATATTGCCATTTGGCAACAATTGCACGTAATTCTTGTTCCATTTAGGCTTAATTTTTTCTATTAAGGCGCGGACTTACTACGATTTTAATCGCTATTACCGCACTCACACAACCGCATCTGCGCGTTTTACGGTAATGCACACACTCGCAAACGCTAACACGGGCGTTTGTGTGCTCAAGGAAAGTTACATAGTATACGTAAGGAAATCAGATGTTTTCTGTTGAATATACTTACTTATGACGTGCGTTCTAAAATTCGATGTAATTACAGTGTCGGTTCATAATATGATACAATAAATAATTACACATAACAATTTAAAAAAAAACATCACTACTGTTTATTTTTATTACAGTACATGATAAACAGGTCAAATATAAACATTCCAAATTTTACCCGACTGCTCTAGAAGGGGAATTATGCTTTTCGGGTGTAAGTCAGTATCAGGGATGGAAGGGTTAATTAAATGGGTAGTTATGCCATTTCAAACTAATGTTTGTGTTTTAGATAGGTACTTAGTGGGTGCGGTAAAAAAATAGAAAATAAAACCAACATAAAGGCCCTCGGACCACTTAAAAATCACATAAACTCTAAATAAATGCAATAATATCACAGCTCCAAAGTGACAAATGCCATAATGTTTCTAAGAAAATGCGGAGCCGGGACGGAAGCTAGAATTCTGAAAAATTTAGACGATAGAGGGATCATCCACGGGAATGGAAGCTGCTGCTGGCTGAATATTAGTTGGTATTTGCTAAAATTGGTAAAACAGTGCGTGAATTGAACTAAAGTTCTGTGGCGGACTACTAAGGCTACTCACTGCCTAATATTGAAGTGAAAATTCAGTCTCAGTGGAAATATGGGCAATAAAAATAAAATGTTGCGAAAGAGTTTTACAAGAAAAAGACGAAAAACTCGAAAAAATGATGGAATGTTTGGGTAAGTAGGATGATTACGGGATTGTATCATAACATTTGAAAGGATATTGCCTAGATATGGCCCACGTCAAACACGTTTAGAACGATAATCAAAAAATATAAGTATTTAAAATAGGAAATTTCCGTTTAAGTTCTATGTCTAACTATGACGCCGTGATTTTAGCAAATTAATAAGTAATTTAACTAATAAATCAATGCGAGTTTCATTCACTGTCAGACGAAGTTTAGTGTTGCCATTATATGTTCAATTTATTTCGATTCATATATATAAGAAAAACAATTATGTTCATAAACACCTCAGATCAGAAATCATTGTCCACACAAACATAAACATAAAAAGGTAAAATCACTGAATTCTGCAGGCTTCGTAGTTAGATAAAAATTGAATTGATCAAGGCGCACAATCAATGCAACTAATCGATTTTATTTTAAAATATGGCAACATTATTCTTTGACAGATGATAGATTTGACAGTATAACTAGGTACTCATCATTAGCGCGCTCGCTATCGTGGTTTGTGTATCGCTATCGTAGTTTTCTTTTGCCGTGGTTTGTGCTCTTTTGTGACCTTTTTTTACGACATTGGACTCCGATCTACCTCACCCGAATGATGACCCTCGCGCGAACTTGGACCCTGGCACCTCTTTGAATGACAACCCTGATGTGAATGTGGAAACTTCTGGCCCCGCATCTAATGACGACCCTTGCACGCTTTTGGACTCTCGCCCCGCTTTTATAAATGATTACTCCGGCGCGAATCTGAACCTGAGCAGCTCTGCTGTCCCGAGCACGTCGTTGCAGAGATTAACCGGCGCAAGTAACGTTCGCTGTGCGAATTGTAGAGTGGATATGAGGCGCTTGCGATCTCATCAATTGGAAATAGTGGAAGTACGATCAATTGTACAGCAATGGGTTCTTCCACAACAGGTACCTAAGCCTTATATTACTCACCTACATTACAAACAATACCTTTAGAAAACTATGATAACAATAGCCAGCACATAAGCAAGCAAGCTTTTAGTAATTACATTTTCATAGTAAAAATATTTTTAAATAAGTACTTTTATTTTAATGCGAAACTAACAAAATCATACAGCATAATTATGTACTATTTTATGCTGCTTTTTTCATTCTTCCTCATCATTTACTGTGTAATTAATATTAAATAATAATCAATTGCATTTTCAGGTGCATATCTCAAGCAATGATTTTGTTTGTCATTCATGTTGGACTGCAGCATGGAATGAAATAAGACATCCAGCAGAAAGCATCTCACCTTCCGCTGCTCGCCTCATTTGTGTTGGCTGTGGTCGCTCACTCCGTAGACAAAGAAGTCACCTATTGTCTCAGGATTCTCCTCGAGAAAATCATATAAGAGAAAATATTTCTAGACAAATTGATCCACGTCAGGTAAAGTTCCAAATAATTAATAATTCTTATATTTCAGTTTATGGTGTGAAATATTTAGATTTATAATATTATTCAATAACTCATTGGTCTAGTCTGTAGTGCTTTTACTTACTAGACTAAGATGTATAGCTTCATTCCCTCCCTGGACAAACATTATTACACATTTTAAGCTGGCTGGAAGCTGTACTTAAAAGACAGAAGATATTATATTAGTTCTAGTACCCAGTCAGTGGATTTAGATGAAGAGACAGTAGACCTCGACAGTACTGAAACAAATGAGTCTACACAAGGGATAGAATCCACAGTATTTTTACCAAATTATGTCAGAGCACCTGATACTCAGCGCTGCTGCTTTTTCCCTGGATGTACAGGTACTGATCGCCCTCGCCTTACCGTTCCGGAATCACTACGAGTAAGACTTTTCTGTGATTATAAATATTATGTACCCGCACAATGCAGAATTTGCAATTATCATTTTAATAAGCAACTCATGGGACCTATTAGGAGATTTTACACAAAACCCAATACAAACTTTTAGTTCAGCCCATGTCGAAGAGTTTGCTTCTCTGCTGCAGCGGAATATGTATGCACATTTAGATTTTCAAAATATAGACGAAATCCCAGAACATATAGTGCACTATTATCTTGGGATAACAAAAGCACAATTTAACCAATTACTTGCTGAAGTCCCCAGCCTGTCAAACAAGTATAAAGGAAGGTTTGCCCTAGCGGCATATCTAATCAAATTAAGAACTGGAGAGAGCGACGAACGTATTTCTTCTTTGTTAAGTGTACCACGAAGTACTTTAGAACGTTTAATAAACATGGCCCGAGAGATACTACACCAAGTTTTTGTGCCCCGAAACCTGGGGTTAAATCATTTGAGTAGGACAGACATCTCTCAGAGAAACTTGTTAATACCAAATGGTCTATTTGGAACAGAGGAACGTCATCCAATTGTTATTGCCGATGGGACTTACATTTATATAGAAAAAAGCTCGAATTATTTATACCAGAAAAACACCTATTCTCTACACAAATATCGCAACTTGGTAAAACCATTTTTACTTGTTTGCTCAGATGGGTACATTATAGATGTGCTAGGCCCCTATCCAGCAACAACATCAGATGCCGATATTATACGAAATGAATTTTCTGATGAAAATGGTCCATATAGGCAGTTTTTTCAAAGTGGAGATGTGTTTATACTGGATAGGGGCTTTAGGGATTCCATTTCATTATTAGAGAGATGTAATTATAGTGTACATGTACCCCAGTCCCTACAACCGGGTGAACCACAGCTATCTACCATTAATGCCAATAAATCTAGAATAGTAACGATGTGCCGATGGGTAGTTGAAACAACTAATGGATTTTTAAAAAATCTTTTAAATTATTTCGTCAAACTTTTTTCAATAGAGCTTCACGACATTTAATGGTAGATTTTTCTGTGGCTGCTTCTGTAATTAATAGGTTTCACCTTCGGTATAGGGACAGGGATGACGCAGTACAAATATTACAGATAGTGCGTGAAAATCGGCACAGAAATAATGATCTGGCAGACTTTATTGAAGAAAGGAATTTAAATAGAGTAAGAGTTAATTTTTCAAGTATTGAAGTAATAACCGAGAATGTAAGAGAATTCCCACAGTTAACTGAAAGTGATTTGATTATGTTTGCATGTGGGACATATCAATTAAAACAAGCCAGATCTTACTATGGAGAGCACATTAGATCAAATGGATGTTATCGTATTGAGGTTTCTAATGATAGGAGAACTAGTATTTTGGAAGGGTCGTTGTTTCAAAATGATTGCTCTTTATTAAGGGCCCGAATCCAAAGCAGGCATATTAGCCGAAAGACATACTTTGTCTATATTTTAATAAGAAATAATGCCACTAGAAGAGCAGCCATTTACCAGTACTGCTGTAATTGTATTGTGGGCCGAAGGACTGTAGGATGCTGTGCCCACGTCATGTCTGTTGTCTGGTATCTTGGGTGGGCACGGCATCAAACCAATATAGTTCCTCCAGCACAGTTTTTAGACAGTGTCTTATTGGTTTATGATGCTGATGATAGTACAGAATAAATATATTTTTGATGCCTTCACCGTTTGGCCATTGTCATCTGATATTTATTAAGTACTAACATCAGCATACTTTCATTAGCTGAAATATATCTATACAGGGTTATTGGAAAAAACCAACAACCTCTTAAGAGGTCATTGTACTCAACATTATGAACAACTTTTACTATGGGAACAAACCTGAAATCGCGAAAAAAAATCAGCTGTTCCCTACATTTTGACGAGTTAAATACGAACATAAAATGTAGGGAACGGCAGATTTTTTTTCGCGATATCAGGTTTGTTCTCATAGCAAAAGTTGTTCATAATGATGAGTACAATGACCTCTTAAGAGGTTATTGGTGTTTTCCCAATAACCCTGTATATATGTTAGCTTTTTATATTGAGATTGATTTTTATATTGAGCGGTGGTGGTGTTTGGGACAAATGATTAGCATTCATTAATAAATAAATAAAAAATATACAATAACTCCAAAATCTTTTGAGCTATCCATTAGTATATAACTGTACCGATTTTTATTGTATAAAATGGAACCCATAGCTGTTTAAATTAGAAGGTGACTATTATTCAAAAGGTTAAAATGAGTAAAAAATTATGTACTTTCCATTCAAAAGTTATTGTAAATGTATATAATATGTCTGTGCTTATGAAAAAATAAATGTTATAAAAAAAATTAAAACTGTTTTATTTCCAAATGGCGACTTATTTTCTTAACTGATAAGTACTAGAAGGTGTTCATAACAACTTAAACTATAATTGCATAAACTATTTATCAGTGTTCACTGCAGGCCACGGTTGTTCTAACATGTTGGCATTGTCCTTTGTATTTAGTTTAGTTTACTTACGAAACTGTATAAATCTATAGAAACGGTATTGACAATTTCTACAAACATTTTGCTAAATCCAAAAACAAATAGGTGCACTCTATTTTGATGTCTATAGAATGCATATTTGAATGCGCCTAGTGCAAACGTCTCTGGTCGAAGCAACCATCGAGGCGATAGCCATATTGCAATAGTAGGTATAAGTAACAAAAACAAACTTGCAGATAAATCAGAGTGCGTTCGTAATTATTATAATAATATAAATATTGCACTAGTTATGCTATATATAGCATTTTGATTCTTTTGTAAGATTATTTTTATAATATTTATTGAGTCATTAGACCAGTGCCGATAATTTTTGAAAACGAAAAAAATCACAGTAGGATGAAACCCATTGGAAAAGAAAGAGAATATGACAAAAATGAAAGGAAAAATAATTTACGGGTGATCCGAGGTCGGGAAGTGGGGGTTTAAGGGTAAAAAGCGGTTTATCTCGATTTCCGGCAAAACTACAAGACTTATGGAAAAAAGTGTAATGGCAAAGTTGTAGGTAATAAAAAGATCTACAACTTTTGCATTCACACTTTTTTCAAGTAACCTCAAAATTTATGTGAAAAATTCAAATAACCAAGTTCTTGGTTTTTTATTTTTATCTTTTACACAGCAATTATTTTTTTTTACCGAGTTTTTAAAAACGCAGATATTTTCACGTGAGAATTTTCGATTGAAAATTAGGGTGCTTTTTCGATATTAGGTCAAAATAAGGTGAAAAAAATAAATATTTTAAATCAATAAAAATATAGTGTGCTTTGAACATAAAAAGGTAAGTATTCAGCAAATTTCGCGAAAAAAAAAAATATTATAAAAATAATCTTAGAAAAGAATCAAAATGCTTTATATATAACTAGTGCAATATTTATATTATTATAATAATTACGAACGCACTCTGATTTCTCTGCAAGTTTGTTTCTGTTACTTATACCTACTATTGCAATATGGCTATCGCCTCGATGGTTGCTTCGACCAGAGACGTTTGCACTAGGCGCATTCAAATATGCATTCTATAGACATCAAAATAGAGTGCACCTATTTGTTTTTGGATTTAGCAAAATGTTTGTAGAAATTGTCAATACCGTTTCTATAGATTTATACAGTTTCGTAAGTAAACTAAACTAAATACAAATTTCAAATGTTATGATACAATCCCGTAATCATCCTACTTACCCAAACATTCCATCATTTTTTCGAGTTTTTCGTCTTTTTCTTGTAAAACTCTTTCGCAACATTTTATTTTTATTGCCCATATTTCCACTGAGACTGAATTTTCACTTCAATATTCGGCAGTGAGTAGCCTTAGTAGTCCGCCACAGAACTTTAGTTCAATTCACGCACTGTTTTCAGTCATAAATTACTTGAAAACTACAATCGAATTATGCACAGAGCGTCCGGTGCCAACCATCCAAGTCGAGCGCTGCCCGACGACTAAAGTATGACCGCGTAAACTATTGTCACCACTATGGAGCGTCAATAAGATTGAAAATTGAAAATGATATTTGTGTTGAAATGTGACGTAAGCTGCGAATGGGCATTTATTTTACTGCTTTTCTTTAGATTATTTAAAATATAGACATAAAATTAAATAATGGTTTGGTTAAAGTTTTAAAAAAATGGAAAACCTACTAAATTCTTAAAAAAAAAACTGTTGTTATCGCTGGAAATACAGAGATCTTCGACGTCAAAGTTTATTTTTGTGCTACAACTTCCCAATTTTTTATTGGGAATATCAAACTATTATTTATTATTCTGTTCGGTTTAAATTCTTCTTTATACCCTTCTCTGTTCACTGTATTTTTCGCGTTACTTATTTTTATTACATTACGTCATACTCGACGTTCTAAGAAACCAATTTTTGGGAATATTGAGATAACACCGCGCCTTAATGATATTTTCTTATCTTCAGTAGTTTTATTTCGCCAATTTTCTTCATAAATGGGCGCGTTTTGAAATTCCGATTCCTTTCTAAAGTTAATATCATAATTGTTTTTTGATTCTATAAGTTGGTTTATTTTATCCAATTTTTTAAGCTGTTTGTTTTTAGAAGTTTCTAATGTAGACGTGTCGTTATTCGAGGAACACTGTGCCGATTTAATTTCTCCTGATATATAATCGGTGTGTTTCATAATGAAATCATCAACACGCAACAATCCACTTCTTGTGTTTAACAAAAGTTGCTTAATATTTTTAAAGTAACTTTCTACGTTACTGCTGCTAGCTGAATTATTAACTTCTTTATAGAAGGGCAGCATCAAGTTGGTCCAAAGAGGTATACGATAGAAAAGTTTTTTTAAAGTATCTATAAAGCTTGGAAAGTAATAAATATTTTCGTACATTGTGCTATCACAGAGATCAGCATATAACATTTGGCTATCTATTATTTCATCAAGCCAAAGACAATGTGTATAGTCATCATCAATAAAAGTGGCATCTTCTTCGATTATAGATTTTTGAATATTTGATGTTTCCATTTCATCATTATCATTAATCAGTTCAATATTTTTTAGTGCTCTTAGTAAAAATTCCTGAGAAATGTCACATCTTGTTCGTTCTCCGTTTTCTGAACACCGATCAAATCTATTAACAGCCACCGTCACTAAATGTTTTATAATTTCTTTAAATTCCACGTAATTTGTGCAAATTTTCAAATGTAATAAAATTCTTAAATAAATTTTTTTGACACGTACGTCTTCCAACTTGAAACACTGTAGACCATACAAGCATTTTATGAAATGAGATGAATCTAAGCGTAAGAAACAGGTAGGAACATTTTCGGTCTTCCCTTCAAGGACCTTAAAACTGTGACTAACATATTCTTTAGTTGACTTAAAAGTTGTAAAAGCCTTCACGCATGCTCCTATTAAAGCACTTGAGTCATCAGTGATTATTTCTTTTGGCTTAATCATATTATTAATCCAAGTTTTTAACCACGTATGAATAGTTTCTACCGTTTGACTTGCCGAAATCATCTGGGTTACTGTAACTGATGTGGTTTTTAACTTAAGTACTGCCACATATAAAAATAAATGTTTCTCCTGATACTTATCAGAATGTATGGGTGGCTTGACTTTCTTAAATATAGAACCTGTAGCATCTAGGCTTATTGCTGTATAGTGCGTTCGTGAAAAGTTTTCATAAAAACGTCGTTGTGATTCAGTCCAATAGTACACATAGAATGGATTTAAGTGAATATCTCGCACAACATTGTCATACGGGGGCATACATGTCATAATCCATAAAGCAACTAATACTATTTTATGGAAGTAATTCGACGTATTAGTTGTACTTTTTATGTTTTGCAAACATTTTAGACTCGGCACAAAGGGCGGTTCTTTAGTATCATCGTTTGTGAGTGTTTGATTCAGTATTTTGTTTCTAATGACGATAGCGTATTGATTTTCCAGTTGGGGAGCCAATTGGTTTTTCTTGAATTTCGTGATTCGAACTTTTTTTGGTTCATGTAACAACTGTGAATTTACATTTACCATCTTGCAATGAACTGATACATTGGAATCACCCTTTTTTTCTGTTCGGATTCTAATTGTACCCTTACATTCTTTGCAATATCCATAAGTATTTACAGAATAATCGTCATTGGCTGTATTAGTTTTAAAAACCCATGAACACTGATTCGATGTTTTTTTCCATATATACTCCCTCATAAAATCTGTCCATTTATTTTTTGGCATGCGTCGCTTATTACGAGTGTGAACTGTTGGCTTATTTTTATCATTTCGAGCTTCGCAGTAAAACTCCGGGCGGATATTTTCCCAATCATTTAAATGTAACTCAAAGGAAACGTTTTCTTGGTTGCTGTAAGTCGAATCAGAGTTATTGTCATTATCTATGCAATCACCAGAATCAGTATCACTACTACTAGTACTGCCACTATTTTTTTTTTCCTCCTGTGTACTATTTTGAATACTGCCAAAAAAATAAGCGTAATTCGTTTTTGCTGAAAAATATAGCGCGCAAGGAGTCATACGAGCACATAATGTTCTACTTATATCTTTGTACACAACACTGCATGAAGGAGGCAATTCAGAACCTTTGAAATGTTCTTGATATTGCATGAAAACACTCTTTTGTTCTTCTAAACTCACTGATAATCTCTTTCCACGCTTCATTTTTGTAAACAGTTACACACGCACCTTAGATCGATGTTGAAATTTGCAACGCACTAACTAACAATGATTTCATTAAAATGTGGGTAGTTGATTTTATTAAAGTTCCTTGAGTAGGGTAAGTGGGAAGGAGGGATCCTTCTAGTAGTTTTAACGATACACACAATAAGCCGTCACAGGAAAATATAAAAGGAAATAACCATTCTACTAGTAGGTATTCTATAATAAAAATAAAATGACTTTACTGACAGCAGTAAAGGATAATGAAAATTCGTTTATCACTTTATGTGGCCAGTATTAGTAATGGATGCACAGATGTTTTACTTAATATTATTTAATATTACAATAATCTATTAAAACTAATAATTAAAACACAAGAAAATATAATATAATAAAATATTAAGTACTTGTATGTTTTAAACTAAACGCCTGAAAAACATTGTATGATATTTGACGTAAACGTTATTTGCTAAAAACTTTAATCTAGGAACAAATGTAAAGAGAAATATGCAGTTAGATTATATTAATGTATGCCAAAGTCTAATTTTTTTTCACGTGTTTTATAATTTGTAACAAGAAGTATGTTTTTTTTTTGGTGTGTAACAGTTATAAGTTAAGTTGTACAGTGGTTAATTTCTTATATAACTAGTTGTTTCAATTCTTATTTCTAGGCACTTAGTGATTATTTCGAAGACAAAGTTTGAGGCACCGTTTGGTTCGTATATTTAAATTAGATTGAAGATTTAGGGGTGCCAGTTCAATATAGAATTGTTATAGGATTATTTGATACTATATATTTGCAAATACTATGTATAGTAATAGAAATATCATGGTGGTTTCGCTGGGAAGGATACTCTGCAGCGCAACCACTTTAAATAAAAGTTTACGTCGAAACTAGAGATATAGACTTTTTTTTAATAGGACTAGAATTTTATAGACATTCCATAGAATTTTTCATGTAACTTATACTTGTTACAGCAAAGGTGGTTCCGCCAGGGAGCATGACGTCAATACAACCCTCTGAGTTCATATAATCCTATTGGTTGATATTTTATGAAATTGTTGCAAATTACAAAAAACGTAAGAAAATTTGAGTTTCGCGGGCAACCTGGTGCTTCCCTTAAGATCAGTGTTCAAGATGATTTGGGGAGGGATAAAGTCTACACCCGTTTTAAAAACCCCCGTTACAAAAGACTTTGCGACTTATACTTACACTTGGTAATCAAAATCAAAAGTCGTATATTCAAACTAGGCTGAGAAGCAATTTTCGAACGTCATAATGACATAAGACTATCCGACTAAACGCCCGCCGTTTACCACTTGCTAGTGCTTGAGCTGGGAAGAAGAAGTCAAACTCAAATTGTTTATTTGAAATTTCCAAAAAAAATAATTGACTCTAGTTGCCACTTCCAAAAGGTAGTTTCGTATGGAGACATTTATATACATTAATAATTTATATGTGAAGACGATGCACCTAGAATAAAATTACACTATACGACAATAGGTAAAAATAATAAAATATAAAGCAATGACAGGTAAATTAAATACGTGATAGTGGACACGGTGGTGAATATTTACAAATATTGTAAAAGAAAATGATTTTTCGGAAATTTTAACAAGTGCCTAATCATTTAGTGACAGAATATAAAATTTATGTCATAAAAATTGTAAATTATACAATTAAATTTGCAACCAGTTTGATGGTCTACTAGTGGCGCAACAAACTCCCCAGCAGCACAGCTGCCTGTTCAGTTAGAAAAACTTGATTCCATACCGTAGACTGCCAAGCGTGGGGTCGTGTTATTGTGTTTTTCCATTAGGAATTTTTTAGTAACAGTTTGGAAATTGGCGGTGTGTGATACCCCCGTGCCTCGGAAAGCACGTTAAGCCGTTGGTCTTGCGCCTGATCTATCTCCGGTCGTGTCGGATTGCCGTCCCATCGGACTATGAGAGCGAGGGAAGAGAGTGCACCTGTATCTGCGCACACACTTGTGCTCTATAATATCTCCCGCGCCGAAGGCTAGTCTCCGTTGAGACTGGCCGCCATAGCCGAAATACGGTCTGGAGGACTATATGGAAAGTAATTAACATAACGTAACACAAATAATACTATACAGTATTAAGGGTTTTTTTCACGATTTCTGGGAAGGCACGAACATGGTACATAACTTTTACGAAAGTCCCATTAATGTTGCTGTTTATTTATAAAGGTAGGTTTGCTTAAATGACCGCTTACGTATTTCATGTTAAATTAACAACGATGCGGTCGACGGTAAAGGACGTTTTCCTAGAAGATTACTCGCGCTTGTACACCTTCGAAATTCTCATAAATAATTTGTATACTTTACACTTTCAGCCGAATGTCATCGTCCTGAATCACCTTCATTTGTACTTATATCCTTGTTAAGAACTTAGGTGCAAGAGCAAATATACTTTGATTATTGACTAAGTAAATAAACCTACCTATATCGCATAAGTTCAACTTCGCAGAATTGATGTTTATTGTATCTTCGTGACATTAGAAGAGGTATACGGCAGATATGACTACACATAGTAGTGCTAATGATCGCGTCATATAATTTATTCCAATTTTTGCTTCATACTAGGTATCAGTGGCGTATTAGCAGAGGTCGGAATTAAGTAGAGTTATTTATGTACTTGCATCGAAATGTTGATATTAATATGGATCTTCCCGGGATTTCTAATGGACAAGCCCGTGTAAACAATATCACAAATAAACAATAATAAAAACCTCAGAGATAGACAAATTAAGATAATTAACATACAAATTTTATTAGTATTTACATTAATTCACAATACAAATTATTAATAGTCTTAAGCAAATTCTCATACTTGTATCTCGCCTTTTTTATAAATAAGAAAATACTTTTGCTTCTAGCCTAGACTCGTGAGACTTAAAAAACGGCCATCAGAATCATTTTCCTTGTTCGATTCATTCAAAGTACCACTAAGATTTGAAGTTTTCGCTTCCGACATTACTGTATAACTTTTTATTTAATAAATCACGGGATTTTTCTGCTATTTAAAATTAATCTCGGGATTTGAGGCACATCCACTTTATTCTTTCGCTGTATAAAATCAGTGTAAGTACATAAATAACTCTACCTAATTCCGACCTCTGCTTATTAGTTCCAGCGTCCCAATTGCGTAACAATAAAATAACAAAAAAACACTCATTCATGTTTGAAAAAAATACGCAATTAATGTTGTCGAATTGTCAAAGTGAAAAGCATTGCAATTGTTAGTGTATTCGCAAACCTGTCTCTCAATTTGCTTTTCCTTAAATCAAGATAACGTAATCCACCCCTCCATGAGGATATTGTCATCTACGTATATGTAGTAAAGCTCAAATATATTTTTCCAGATGAAGCAGATATCGACGCTACAAGTGTTGTAACAGAAATAGTTGAGCAGATCGCGAGCGACCCCGAAATTGAGGAGGAAGAGAGTGATGAAGAACCGTCTAGAAGGAAGCGGAGAAGAGTTTCGTAAATTGTTACATTATCGTATTGTATTATAATCATATTGATGATCCTCTGTTATGTAATTAATTGATAAATACGATAATTGAAAAACTGTTGTTCTAATTCTTTGTGTATCTACAATGCCTACCATATTTTCTCTGAGAAGACTGGATAAATCTTATAATTGATAGTAGGATACAGTTGCTGCTATGGCCTTGTAATAAAGCTATTTTCCCATCCCGATTATTGCAACATGTTCGTCAACGAAACTTGCAACATAGGATACGTTCCGAATTACACTGTAATCAATTTGAGCGCGCTTCCACCCGTTCGGAATTAGCGTGACCGCGATAACGACGTCCTGCGAATCGTCATAGATGATGTCATGACCAGCGCCATCTTGCGATAACGCTGACCATGCCCTAAATGAATATCACCGTGAGCGTTGTCAAAAATGACAGTGCTGTTTTGTTTTGAGTCGCATCATATCTTTAAACTGTGCGAGACGACTTGCGAAAGGCGGCTGGCAGAGACTGGATGAGGAGAGCCGAAGATCGGGCTCAGTGGCGTTCACTAGGAGTGGCCTACGTCCAGCAGTGGACGAATATAGGCTGATGATGATGATATCTTTAAACTAAAGCGGCATTTTCGAAATGGTGCTGTAAAACCCAAGACGTAAAAATACCTGAAATGAGTTTTAAACTCATGCGCATTATGTTTAATTATTGTTGCATCCATGTTATTTGTGATTCTCGGTATTTTTCTTCGGAGCATGTAAATACGCTAATATAAGCACTTCGTCATCCGTTTCATCCCTGGACGAATCGTCGTTATCAAACTCAAAATCCGAGTTATCAGAGTCGATAGAGTCAACCAACAAAATAGAAGTGTCAATGCGTTGAACTACCATTTGCAGAAAAATATCCAATCGGTATTTTTTGTGCAAGGTTTGGGGTTGACGTTGAGCGAATGTGAGTTTTTTTATTTTTTTTTTATAAACCTTAATGGCTTGGTTGCTGGGAGAACACTGTGAGTGCGTTCACGAGCGTTCCGAATTGTTGACAGCTCTTAGCTGTCAAAATCCTGACATCTAAATCGGAACGCAAATTGTTGATGTGATCGCTGTGAGCGATTATGGTCTAGTTCGGAATGTAGGGATCGTAGACAGAGAAAACGGGATCTTATAAGGCTAGCTAAGGTGGACTTTATTTGCCGCTTAACTTTAATCCTATAATGAAATATACCTAAGTCGTACTTATCTTCAATCCTGGATCACTACAAGATAAGCTATTATTGAAATACCGGCCCTTAGAATAATAACTAGGGATAGTGAAATATGAGTAGCAAATTGTGACGTCACAAAGCTATCCATTACAAACTCATAGAAAATCCCGTTTTGCCGAACATACCTATTTACGTCGCCGACCCTCTACCAACACTGCAACGTAGTTCCAAAAGTTCGGATGAACTGCAGATACGCCGGTGGTCGGTTTCATCAAAGGATTTATGTGAAAACTGTGTAGGTATGTCGTGTCAGTGTGTGTGTGTTGAGAATATTCGCTGGTGTGATTAAAGAGCCTAAACTTCAATTGGAACTTGGAATCCCCTTTTTTAGCTTCTCGCAATTATCTTAAAAACTTTTTACATCTTAGGTAAAAAATATCAAATGTTCATCCCCTCTTTGTATTACACCCCTGGGATGTTAATCTACAAATTAATGGATGACCTTTATATTTTTGATTTGATTGATTCCCCGGATTTTTAATTGTTGGATTCACCGGAAGCCGGCAGGCTAATTCCGTACCACATTTTTTGACTGATCTACCCCACCCACGCACATTGCACATGCTTATTGTTATAAACGTTAGCTAACAATATAGTGCAAAACTTAAATACTAAAAAGAAGGTTCTCACAATAGTTACCGTCTCCACTCTTCTCAAGCTGGAAAGTTTTGGTATCAGAGGGTCTTCACTCGATCTCTTCAAAGAGTTATCTCACTGATCGCACACAATTGGTCACTATTATATAATTATAAGAGTGATGAACTGCTCATTCAGTATGGCGTACCCCAAGGTAGCATTTTGGGGACCGCACTCTTTCTTGTGTTCATTAACGACGTCTGCAATCTCCAAATTCTAAATGCCTCAATAGTTTCATTTGCAGACGATACTGTTATCACTTTCACCGCAAACTCATGGTCTAACTTGATAATCGGAATGTAGGTACCTAAATCAATATACAATATAAAATAGGTTTTTTAAATTTACCGCATTCCTCCATGATTGCTAAAATTTACGTCACGTTATGTTCATAGTTAGTCTGGATTCTTAAAACTATTAACTAATCTACCGACATTCTGGTCACCCGGTTTTTTGATCCGTAGTTAACTCAACCATTCATTAAAAATAGTAACTAATGGTTGAGTTAACTACGGATCAAAAGACCGGCCCTAACTAGTGTAGAATTATTACACTGATACATAGATATTTCAGCCACAACGTAGACACTATGCAGTACCTACTTAGTTCGAAACATTATCAATAGTGGTATAAATAGTTTAAAATAGTGGTAAATTAAGTTGCCCATAGATATTAAAAGCGCTATCTACTCAAGCTCCTTAATAACGCAACAAAAAAAAAAAAACCTGTTAAATAAATGTCTATAAGCTGTTGAAGATCTTTAACGAAATTCCTGTAAATGTTGTATCTATGCATTGTTCTAATATTTAGCGTGTTTATTTTTAATTTTTATTCCCCTAAGTAATTTAATTTTAGTTTTCTTTAAACTATGTAATTTCAGATACAATTTATAGTTCATAAATAAATGACTTATGATGAAAGAGTAGGAAGAGTGTGAGTATGAGTATGCGTTATCTACATCGCCGCATGCGAACCACGCATCACACTGACGTCACGCAAAATACTGCATCGCGCAAGCAGAGTTTACCGCGCAACTAGCATAGATACAACGTCCCGACATCAATCGTTGGACTGCTGCCCACCAGACACGACACCAGTCTGGTCAGAGGATCCTCCCTTTTCTATGGAGGTATGAGTGAACTTTACCTCTATAGTTGTATTGTATGTAAGTGACATTCCTGCGTTTCAGAATAATTTACCAACTTAATTTATTGAAAAAACCAGGGTATTGATCCTACCAACTGGTTTAGTTCTATTATAAATCCAAATGGAAGTTAAAGCTGAGGCAGAGTTTGTTCCTCGATATCCAGTGTCTAAAAGGATTTGCGTCTCGGAGGGGAAATCATTTTTTAAGCAAATTGACTACCAATTTAAATTGTCCGTGAGTTCAAATCATAAATGACTATGCTAATTGACGTAAGGTTTTCCGTGACCTTCAGAGGACTCACCACTGAGTCCATTGATATCGTAGGTACTATGCAATTTCCTGCTTCAATACAACTTTATTGTGCCAAACGAGACGATAGGAGCCATGTAGGTATTTGTATTGTGACCTTGAAGCCTGACCATCTCATCATCATGACTTTGGCCGAGTTCGAAACAAATTGGTTAATCCCTATGGTTTAGTGCTGTACTGCTACCTATACCAACATAATGCCATAGCTAAATATTCTTAAACAAATCAACGGGAATCCCCAAACTGGCAAACAGCAGTCTAATGTACCTACATGCATTTTTTTCCAGAATTGGAACAATTAAAATGTGTCACAATAATACCTAGTGTAGGTACCTACTTAATTAAGTGTTGGTTAAGTAGGTATCTACCTACTCAACAAACAAAGAAACATTTCTAGTAAAAAGTCCGTGACGCCGCTTTCCTGAAATAACATCATTATTACTGTAATATTACCGACCGCAGGAAACAATATTTATTAATAAGTAGGTAACAACCGCAGTACATTTTCGCGACCATTGCCGTCATTCGTAGGTAATTTGTGGTTACAAGGAATTTATTGAGTAATCAAATAAGAGCGTGAAAGTTTGTGTGTCTCATCGTCTGTCTGATGGTTACACTCTATAAGTGTTCACTATTGTGTGTAACCACCGAACTCACGAGCTTTGGCACGCCATTGAAGTCCACCATAACCACAGATTATTTAATAGTTGTGTCATAACCGTTAGCGCTCCTGCACACGATGCCGCCACCGCGCCGTCGCCGCGCCGACGCCGCACAACTACACTGTACATACGAGTCGCGCGAAGACCGCCACCGCGCATCTATTTGATTCATTCCATTACCGGCCGCTGTTCATACGCGGCCGGCAATGGAATGAATCAGGATAATGAAATAACTGGGAACGCGCGCGGTGGCGGCATCGTGTGCAGGAGCGCTTAGGCTTTAGTTGTTTTTATAACAGACAATAGTTATTTGTTATACAAGAGTGCAAAGTTGCTTTTTAACCGCGTGTTCAATTTTGATGACCGAGCAAGCGAAGGATTCTAAAATTGAATCACGAGCGCAGCGAGTGATTCAAAATTAGAATCCTGAGCGTTAGCGAGGGAATCAAAAGAGCACGAGGTGAAAAATCTTTGCACTCGAGTGCAACACGTAACTTTTCATTCCACCTCAGCGAGGAAATGACTAAATGCAAAAAAAAAACGTTTACAATCACAAGATAGGTACACTTTTATTTCAGTTTAGGTATTAATTACTACATTATGACAGGTAAGTATTACAGAATAATCTTTAAATTATAACAAAATAATACTAAGGTATAATTAAGAAAATTTTAAAGTAACGTTGCTACAGTTATTTAAATTGAGTGTAATATTTTTGTTTGGTACTGTAATATTGGTGTTAGTCACTTGTGTACTGTTTTTCGGTAAACTATCTGTCATACTTAATAGTTGTACCGATTCATCGGATTCCCTTGGCGTGAATGTTGGAGAGAGAGGGAGATGGTTAGGTGTTTCATAACGGCTTATTTTTGATGTAGAAGGGCCAGTCCAAGGATCCGATTGAGGCTCTTTCAGTGTAATGGCTCCTACGATGCCTTCACATATTTTAGACTTATTTTGGATGGAATCCTCTATGTATCCCTCTACAACTGCATTGGACTTCCAGCCTCCGTGGCGCTTAAGGGACAGGAGATCAGCTCCGGAATCAGCCAAAAGTGTGGCTGAAGTTCGTCGGAAACAATGACCCGTGTACAACAGGGGTTCTGGAAGTTCAAGAAATGTTGCTATTTCTCGTGGGATACTGCCAATTTTATTAGTACCCATAGGCTGTCTAACACACTTTCCATTGCGATACTGTAGAAAAAATCGATTGATTGGAGTGTTAGGCGGGCGTAAGGCTTGATATTTCTCAACAATCGTTACGTATTCCTTGCGAATGACGAAGTTGCGGTCTCTTTTTGTCTTTGTATTAGGTAAATTAATTAATAGTAAGTCATCTGAATGTTTCTCAATGTTTTTGACATTAAGTTGTGTTAGTTCATTAGTTCGACATGCTCCGTTTATTCCAATAATAAGAACAACCTGTAACGTAAAGAGTATTGTAGTAGATAAATGAATAAAATTGATATGAACGCATAATTATGCCTATCAACATCTACTAAGTATACTATTTAATTGAGATTAATATACTTAAGTAGATACTGAATGTGCAACTGACTTACTTTTGCCGCCAAATATACGGAATCGGGTGCTTCGTTAAGAAACTTTTCAATATCAGATACTGTGAAAACCTTCGATTTTTTTGGTTGATGACCAGATGAGGCTCTTTTTAAAAATGCCACTAATTTAGGATAGGTATCGATGTTTGTCTTTTTTCATCTTTATTGTTGCTTTTAGCATCGAATACGTACTCCATAGAGTGCTTGCTTTCTTGTTCTCGGATAATTCTATAAAATATGCCAGCAAAACGTTTTCTGAGAAAGTTTTGGCTCCTTTTGCTAGTCGCCACGTGTTGAACATATCGTACTGTTTTAAATACTTCTCGCGTGATTGTTGAGGGAGAAAGCTCATTTGCGCATTATTAACAGTTTCAGTCAATTCTGTTGGCGTCAAGCAAACTTCCTCGTCGCTAGAATCACTCATTTTAGTTTTTTCACTTGTTTTCAAGTTTCTTGTTTTTAATATAAGGTTTAACAATGACGTGAAAAAATGCCGCGTAAAGAACCGCGTACAAAGCAAATTGAAAAAAGAACACCAAGAAGGTTCCGAGTCTGAGTTTTTAACAAATTAAAAAAAAGTTGTATGATATATTCGGCACCATAGAGGTAGCAGTAAATAGGTTTAATGTTTTTTTTAATTCACAAACTTAGTGCACACGATGTTCTAAATTCAATTTACTTTATCCTCTAGAGAATAAAAACGGCTTTTCCACTCAGATATTGAAGATTAAAAATACTCTTTCCGAGATGGTGGGATGAAAAGAATCTTACGGTTCTCTAAATAGAAATTAATCAGTGACTTGATTGATTGGCTCACTGATCAGTGGGTAATTGCATTGTAAGTAGGTACTCATTAGATGTAGCCTCAATTATTCTGCGTTTAACATCCGCCTACAGTTAGTAAAAATGTAATAGGTAGGTACTATGATGCATGCCTGCCTATTAAAACGTCGGAAAGTTAGAAAATTAAACTAATGATCGTTTTAAGTGAATAGCAATGCTAACAGCGAGTATATTTCGTCGAAACGACATAATGGGGGAAATTATTAGCGGGCCCCGATTCCGATGAAGCCACAATAGCAGTGTTGCGTAAATTCCGTAAAACGACCGCATCCTGTATAATTAAAGTGAAAAGCGATAGTTTCAATTTCGTCATAAACTAGTAGGTACGTAGGTTCCTATCATTTAAAAACAATGGCATGTTGGGAAGTACAGGACAGTAGTGTAAGCATATTACAAATTAGAGGATTTTATCCAAGATAAGAATGCTTGGAAACATGCTGGTCCAGCTCCATAGGACAATCTAATTCAAATTCAAATTATTTATTGCGAACTAAGTGTATCTACAGAATTTTGAAGATGTTAACAATCGGTAGGTTCTTAGAACTTAGTTGCCTGTTAAGGCATTGCAATTTTAATTTCTATAACCTACATAAAAGAAAAGAAAAAAATTGAAAAAATATGGATTTATACTTACTCAATATTACAGTTAAGCAGTTTACATTATAATTATTATATTAATTATCATTATTCATACAGTTTATATTATCTCATACTATTCTAAAATATATATTATATATTTTAGAAATTCTAAAATATATCACAATAAATTATGTAAGTATCACAATAAAAAAAAAAAAAAATAATAATAATTATTTATCTTCCAGGAATTCTTTTACAGAGTAATATGTCTTTTTAATCAGGAAGTCTTTTAGCTTCCTTTTAAAGATAAGTACCAATTGAATATAAGTTCTTAATGTCTATGGGTAACTTATTATCTAGGGAACCTGTATTACTTATTTACTCTTTGATCTAGGGTCTAGACAAAATCAAACTGGTTGCTACTTTACTTTACTTTGTATAATTTATTAATTTTATGACATTGATTTACATTTTGTGATTACTTTAACTCACATACTGACTTATTGCTTGTTTAAAAAAAATTTAAACTCGTTTACTTTTACAATGAAATAAAGATATTATTACATAATAATTTTATATTAATGTTTGTAAATATGTGAGCACCATGTATCACATATATTTATAACTTATTTGTGATTGCTATATTTTTAATAATTTTTACCTATTGTGGTATGGTAATTTTATTATAGGTGCATTGTCTTTAATTAATGTATACAAAATATTGTAACACATTTAAAATAAGTAACGGTGGAGTTTCTTGCCCATTCTTCTCCATACGAAACTACCTTTTGGAAGGGTCGTCTAGAATCAATTCTATGATAATGTAAATGTTGACGTTCAAAAGTGTTACCGCCTACTTGAAATAAATGCTTTGACTTTAGGAAAAATTTGATGATTCGAATGTAAATGTACGTATTGACCGCCCTAGTCGGATTTATACGACACATGTTTTCGTGCCCGTGACGCCTTAGTCGTATAAATTTAAATACGACTGAGAACCTATGTTATTTTATGGTTTTTATTTCTTTCACGGCCCTATTCGTCGTAGGTATTTATTTGTCGATTTAAGAGCTGGGTGCTAGAGGCACGGCAATTGATATAAAACCAAGCGGTCAATAGGTTAAGTACCTACCTAATTCACTGGAGAAGGCTGGATAAAGTAATGATTTATTTGTGGATATGTATATATATACTGTGGGTATGGGTATAGTAGAACTGCGACACTTGCTTTTAAATTAAATTTCCCCAGTGAGCCAAAACCGATGAATACCTACTGATAAAACATTCTAGGAAAAACGATTTCAATTAGTAGCTTTTTAAACATTGTTTCTACAACAGAACATTTACGTGCGGGGGAGAGCGCACCCGGCCTCCACAATTTGTCAACAGTGAACATCACGTCAGTTGCACGCGGAGCCGTCACCGCGAAGTGCCGAGGTGCCCGTGCCACGATCGAAATGTTACGAAAAGAAAATTATTTTTATTAAATCTCTTTTCTACAACAGAAGGCGAATAATTTATTGTTTGACGCGGAAGCGCCTGATATTTTTATAATAACGAATCAGTGCGTAAAATGCTACCGTCTCACGACTTTGCGCGCTCAGACTTTTCAAGCAGTTCTTGAAGAATGGTACCTACCAAACAAAATAACGTGCCTAGTTAAAAACATCGTTCGATTCGATTATTCATATAAAGTAACTTAAAAAATATAGAATCAATATGTAAACACGGCAACACACCAAGCTATACATATCCAGTTTACACTGACCTGTGATTGTTAGGAAATCCTATACAATGCGATCCAGATCAGCTTATACTGGAAATGTATAGCTTGATCTGTAGCCGTGTGTACACTATCCATCAAATATTCCAGGTAGGTAATCTAATAAATAGGCAGGGATGGCTGGCTGTAATATCAGTCAGTACGTTAGCCGAAACATTGGTTCTAGGAATGGTTTTCGATATAATGTTTCGAAAACACGCCAACGCGTAGGTACCAAGGAGGAGTAAGCTCTATGACCCACGCAGCGCCGCGCGCCATCCGGGCGGCGGCCCTATCCCTTGCGAGCGAGATTGCCTTTCGGCGCCCTTTGGTGGACGCTTTCACTTTACGTAAATTATACTTCGGTTTTTATGTTAAATAAATAATAATACCCAAATCATAAATCAACTTTTAATGCAATTATCAACACTCATTGAATTTAAATTAAATTATGTAGCACTAATTTTAGTATACCTACTCATGCTTCTTTGACAGCTTTTACTGCTATATAATAAAATGAGTACCTATTTGGTGTTAATTGTTTTTAGTATTTGGCTTTTTGGCGCCCCTTGCCATCTGGCGCCTAGCGACCGCTCCTCTCGCTCGACCCCAGGGCCGGCGCTGGACCCACGCATAACTAACTGGGCTACAATAATACCTATCGGATTCTGCATTTCTGCGGTACCGACGGGTTGCAGGCTCAATTCTGGGGACCTACTCTCCAAGTCCGTCAACGAAGATACGGAAGTAGTTCGATACTTCAGAGTGAACCCTGCTCCCGGTAAATTCACTCTTAAGGATGGGCAAAAACCTCATCGGGATTAAAGACCACTGTCAAATCGTGGTGTCATTCATTCTTAGTTCGGGCGAAAATACGGAGTTCGTGCTTCGGGAGCAGACCTCCTCGAACGGAACAGAATAGGTAGGTACCTTATGATATCTTATATAACTAGGTAGTTACTACCTACAATATACTTAATTTTTAGACATGTGTGTTTGCGCATGTAAATTTTCATTTCCTGATATTTCTATGCCTCTGAAATTAATGGAAGTGGTTTGTAGGAAACTACCTAGGTATGCGATCGAAGTCGCGGGTGCGGGTAATAGGTACCCTATTTGACCCCATCATCAGGTTATAAATGTTTGTTGAGATAGGCGTCTTTTATTTAGCTTTGACGACACGGTTGGCGCAGTGGTTAAGCGATTGACTGCTGCGCAGCGTGTCGCGGGTTCGATTCCCGCATGGAACAAGTATTTGTATGACCTGCAAGTAGTTGTTCCGGGTCTGGCTGTTTGTGTATGTGAGTTTAAATGTTTGTAAATGCACCCACGATACAGGAGAAATTCCTAGTGTGGAGCAACGTTTATAAAAAAAAAAAAGCTCTGGAACAGTCACTATGACGTTCTATGGTAGGGTAAGATGGTCGACAATGAACCACCTACATTTTCAAGAGCTTTAACTCTACTCCTAGGTGCCCTAAATATAATATACTTGTTACTTATAATTGTTGATAATTTAACTGGCTACATTATGTAGGTACCTAGTACTTAGTTTTTGTCAAAATGCCTTAATTTCTTATGAACATATTTTTAGTTATATTGGGAAATGGTTCACTGTGTACTGTGTAGGTACCTACTGCTGGTTCATTGTCAACCACTCGACCCTACAGTTTCGACTCGTACAAAGACATTAAATTAATCTCTTTGGACTCGTATAATAAGTATCATTTACATAAGCAATACGTATCCATATTTATAGACAGAACAATATACCAGTTAATTTCTGTTTAATAATAATAACACACGTATTCTGCTCATAAAGGATATAACTACCTACGCTACTTGTACTGGAAATAACGGGGCGTACGTAAATAAATTCCAGAAACTGGGTAGGTATTTTTAATTCTGTTTCAAAACCCCGTGACGCAATAGTTTTCAACCATTTTAACACGCTTATATTGTATTGGAACCCTAAAAGCACACATTTTAACAGAATCTTGAGCTCCTTTATTTAATGTATTTGTTCTAAAGATGTGACAAACAAGTGAGACCCAATTCTAATTTAGCGCACGTACCCTTAACTAAAGATTAAAACTGCTGCAGGACCAAAATGGAACCTTTGTCATCGCCAAGAACGAACGACAATCGCGTGTCTTAAATCATTGCGCGATGACACAAATGTTTCGTCAACACGTTCATTTGAAAGCCGGCCAACGCCAAACTCACCGAAGAATTGAAACATCTTGTGTAATGATTAATAATCTCATTAATTCTCAGTTTTATTGTGTCCTCCCAATTTCGATTCTCGGAACTCGACAATTTGAGTAGTTAGATTTTTTCCAAGTCTTGTTAGAAAACTCTCTCGTCGTGACAATTTTCCCTGAAATATTGAGAAAAACATGTCTAGGAATTTCATAGAATAAACTCGAAATGCGTCGAATTTGGAGGTACTGATTTAGATTCTCCTACGCGAATTGCGTTTGGTGAAGATACGTGTAAACAAAGTCTATTCATGTTCGAATGAGTAACAGAATACTTACAAATGTGGCATTTTAGAATATCTGCATGTACCTAGTAGAACCCCGGGTAAATAAGCTAATTGAATCTGTTGAAATAAAGTGTTCTGCAGGTGGTGCCTACAGAATCCAGAGGATACTATTAAACTATTACTTTATCAAATAAATATTTATTTAGAGACACCATATTTTTTTACATAGATGACAAGATAAAAAAAACAGTTCTATATATAAAAAATACATTAAGAGAAAATAATAAATGTCATATAAAAAAACAACCAGCATGGACTGTTCAGATTAGAAAAGAGTCCAAACAACAGAATCACTCATCAAATCAGTCAAACAAATTAGCCAATTAGATTAACTCCGACGAATCTTGGATACACAACTACACAGATTCACTTTCAAATTATAGGAATTCTTCTCGTAAACGAAATATAGGTAGATTAATTTGACAAATACTATTTCGACGATACTAATCAAAGCTCGTAGGTACCTCAGTATTTTACGTGGAACACCAATAACGTAGCCATTGTGTGCGTTTATACCAGGCTTTATCGATGCAAAGCACGTTTCCCAATCAATGCATTGAGAGGGATATGCATTCAACTAATGAGAGATTTGTATGGGTATCAATTTGATCTCGGCTCCTGTTATTAGTCGTCATTGTAGCTTTAGCCGGCCGTGGGTCGCTGAGCTACGCCGACAGCTGCGAACACTGTTCCGCGAAAGAGGGGTGCTGCCCGGAATATTGAGTGAGTTGGGTCCAGATAAATAATTAAACTTGTGTGAATATGCGGGTATATCCTATAACATAGTTTATTCTTGGTACACGGTAAGCCTGAAATGAGGGTGGAATTTGTAAAAGAAAAAAAACTCGATCGAATCGATTAAATGACATAAAACATTGTATGGTTTGCAAACAGGCTCACGATCGACCTGATTGAAAGTGTAGTGTAGTAAGGGAAGATACGAGTAGTTTGAAATCATGTTACTGTGCTTACTATAATACTCAAAGTAGGGATGTAGGTAGATTACATAGCAGGTGCCTGATTGACAATCCTTTTGAAGTAATTGGGTACTAAAAACTAGGGTGTAAAGTGGTAAAAGCTTGTTCGGATAACCTCAGAAAAAACGATGTTCTAGATGTTCAAACACAGTGTTATTAAGTTTGCCTGCTAATTATTCTTCTTAGAATGTTGATCAGCCAACGTTCTGAGAAGAGATATGTAATTAATTTCAATTTTAGCGTTAGCTTCAGATTAACTAAGAGTCTTCGTAAGCGAGTTTCCCAGAAGTCCTAGGGCTCTCTTGTACCGTTATATTATGCTATAACGTTAAGAATCCAATACTTGTTAATATAATTGGCTGACTAGTACCTAAGTGATTGCCATAATTGCGATTAAATAGCTTTGAAATAATTTAATAAAAGTATAGAGTACTCGTAAGGTCATTGTCACACGAGGAGACCAAAATAAAACTAGTTTTCAACGCCGACTCAACCAATCGCGTTAGCACATACTTGCAGCAGCGTTTCAAAAGCGGTTCTCACACGAACCAACTTGTCGAGAACTAGTTGTCAACAGCGCGCAACCAGTCACGCGCGACTGGCGGTCGCTCGGTCGATGCGTGGTCGATGCCAAGGCAATTTTTCATAAAATTGGCGCGTTATCGTGTGTCATGATTTCATGAATGATGAAATGACTACAATTATTACTACTTGAGCTGAGCTATATGAGACTACTAGTTGCATCGCAGTTGGCAACGCCCGTTGCCAACCGGTTTAGGTTGAGTGCCGTCAGCCCGTGTGAGAATGGGCTTAGTTGCTTCAAGAATGGCAGGTTTTCGCTATACAACTCGAGGTAGATGGCGTTAGTTGACATTGATGATGTGCTTGAAAACTTTTTGTCGCTGTAGATACTGTTTTTCCTAGCTCAATGATAGTTCGTGTGGTACAAAGATCTTTTGGCACCTGACTTCCACTGACAGGGGGGCGTTGATGGTAAACATTTGTGAAAGAAATTGTATTCAAAACGTAGCTGGCGGTGTTAGTACCGATTTTGGCCACGCGCCATAGATCCTTGTATAATTTTATTATTACAATCAATAAATGAATCATGTAATGTACCTAATTAATAAGTATTTAATAGGTAGTACCTCAGAGTGAAGGAACACCAAGTAAGTAATTGAAAAAGGTGCTTGGGTTCCGTTCCGTACCTCTGAAAAGGCTCTAGAGAAAGGATTTTAATAAAGCTACACTGTCTTTTAATTAACTTCCTTGCTTGTGTTCCGTGAAATAGATTGACGCGAGTATTGGCAGTAGGTATACATATTTACCGTGGCGTTTCATTTGGAATGTTCACGTTTCAAATTAGAACCTCGTAATCCATGAGTTGCTGGTACAATGTGTCCACAAACCCGCACGTATTTGCTGGATCCAAATAATATAGATCATTTAAACAATCCATCCACATAACATAATGCTTCTATGTAGGTACCTACTTATCTTCTTGACTTGTGTTTGGTACGTTAGCAAACGACCAAAACTTGTTGTGTTTACCTATAGTTCGAGAATTTGAGCTATCCTCCCATCCTTAAACAATAGCAGTTGGTAGGTTGGATGCAACGTACGCTATATTAATATACTTTTATTGCTAAATAGGTGACCGGCCGTGCGTGTGTTGTTTTACTTACCACGAAACACAGCAGTAATATGAAATGCTAACAATTATTGTGATACTAAGAACTGGTAACTGTTTGTGTTATCAGTTTCAAAGTTGATGTCGGCCATGTCGGCTCCGTTCCACGAATTCGTTCTTTTCGCTTAAAAATAATTATGTTATTTAGATTACCGTCACATATTGTTCGAGTAATGATGAGTGATGAGTGTTGTTGAGTGATTTGGTTGAATTTGGGATTTAATTGGTATAGTATCTAGGTAATTTAGTAGGCAGTAGTATAAGTTCCTACTAATTAAAATTTTGATAAATGTCGTTGTAAGTAATGATTGTAATGAATCCTTCAATAATTAATTATTTATTGCCCGGCCATGTTTTGATACGAAAAGTACTTTATTTTGTATATTCGACCTTCTTTATTTTACGTCTCGAGTAGAAACTTTTTTGCTTTAAAAATTGAAGAAGACTGGTATGAACAAAACCTCTATCAGAAAAAAAACTAATTTTGAAAAATTTGAAATACGAAAACGAAAACGTCAAATCAGGCCTATAAAAGGCATTCAAAATCATTGCAAAGTCACTTAGTAATCATACTTCAAACTCTCAACATACAGTACTTATAAATATAATTATATTCAAAAAAAAAAAAACTTAAAAAAAATACAAGCTCGCCTTTCTCTGCAGTACTTTTCTTGCGACGGTTGCGTTTCGTTGAGCACTACTCAAAACGTCAAGATGCCTTGCTACCCGTGCGGTTCGTGTTGTAGCCCATGCTGCAGCCCCTGTTGCAGCCCGTGCTACTCGTGTTGTTCACCGTGCTACGGTGGCTGCGGCTACGGAGGTTGCTGTTGAAGCAACCAGCTACGGGCCCAAGCGGGCGCTGCCATTCGTGATGACGCAGCGTGGCACAAGCTTAGCGCCCATGCTCCGTTCAGAGCAAAGCTCCTCGTGCTGCCTGTGGCCGCGAGTACAACGTCGAGCAGGCGTCGAGCCTAGCTCCGCCGAGCGCAAAGCTAGGGCCTCCCAGAGCTCGGCAGGTCCCTACACTGCAACTGGACTCGACCACTATGCCTGCCGACCGGATCCAAACGGACTTCGAGCGATATCCACCGGTTAACCACACGGCGTGCGTGTGGGGCCTCTCACGAAGATATCGCGTTATGCCGTCCGCAGTCATTAACAGTGTTTTAATGTATGGATTTTGTATAAATATAAGTTCAGTCACAATTTACGCTTGCCTTTTGAATTTGTAGCTCTCTTACACTCAACAAGATCACTCGCTTGTTTACGACAAGGTCACTCTGCCTGCTACTCTCGATCACTCTGCCTGCTACTCTCGATCACTCTGCCTGCTACTCTCGATCACTCTGCCTGCTACTCTCGACATCACTCTGCCTCTCACTCTCGACATCACTCTGCCTCTCACTCTCGACATCACTCTGCCTCTCACTCTCGACATCACTCTGCCTCTCACTCTCGACATCACTCTGCCTCTCACTCTCGACATCACTCTGCCTCTCACTCTCGACATCACTCTGCCTCTCACTCTCGACATCACTCTGCCTCTCACTCTCGACATCACTCTGCCTCTCACTCTCGACATCACTCTGCCTCTTACTCTCGACATCACTCTGCCTCTTACTCTCGACATCACTCTGCCTCTTATACTCTCGACATCACTCTGCCTCTTATACTCTCGACATCACTCTGCCTCTTATACTCTCGACATCACTCTGCCTCTTATACTCTCGACATCACTCTGCCTCTTATACTCTCGACATCACTCTGCCTCTTATACTCTCGACATCACTCTGCCTCTTATACTCTCGACATCACTCTGCCTCTTATACTCTCGACATCACTCTGCCTCTTATACTCTCGACATCACTCTGCCTCTTATACTCTCGACATCACTCTGCCTCTTATACTCTCGACATCACTCTGCCTCTTATACTCTCGACATCACTCTGCCTCTTATACTCTCGACATCACTCTGCCTCTTATACTCTCGACATCACTCTGCCTCTTATACTCTCGACATCACTCTGCCTCTTATACTCTCGACATCACTCTGCCTCTTATACTCTCGACATCACTCTGCCTCTTAGGCCTTCGCCACACTAGACGGAAATTTCGTCGCCGAACTTCCGCGGCGGTCAATCCGTTCTATACGGTACCAGCCACACTGAATATTCAGTGGCAGATCATCAGTCGGCTGCCTGCGCTTATACGGTGTGGTCGTGAATTCGTGATGGATCCGATAGAAGTGATAGCTATTTATGAAGCATTAGAAGAAGAAAGAAGAAGAAGAAAGCGTAAATATTGGGTTCATCCCTTAAATACTCTTCGACTAGAAATTGGGCAATTTCATACCCTGTATATGCAACTAAGACTTAATCCAGATAAATCATTCGAATATTATCGTATGTCCATACAATCTTTTGATGTATTGCTGAATTTAACTAAGGACTATATTACCAAGCAAAATACAAAACTTAGAACAGCTATACCTCCCGAAGAAAGGCTGACCGTTACATTAAGGTAAGATAAATATTATTTATATGTATATGAAATAAAACAAATTATTGATTAATTACTTAAGTATATTAACTTTTTATTGAATTAAATTGCTGCAACATTTCCACTATTATCTCAATTAAGTGGACCTATTTTGAAATATTTCGTCTATTTCCTCAATTGAGTGTGCTGTTTCAGTTTCAGCTGATTGAATTGGACGTACTTGAGTTTCAATAGATTCGGGTGACTGTATGGTCGAATAGGAGATTGCACTGTTTGAATTCGTAGTATATCCTTGGTACACCGGCGGTGACACATCTCCTGTAGGTATACTATATGTTGTAGGTGATTGTTCGTATGTACTATAGCCAGGATGGTTGTAAGAATACGTTTGATTATGTGACATGTTAAATGAGTTACGATATTTGAGTTTATAAATCAAATTCATCACTTCCATTCTGAACTCACAATTTTGTCTTTCATTTAGGCTCTTAATTTGAGGAAGTAAAGAAAGTAAAAATTTCGTGTCGGCATCTTCTTCGGCTGCTTTAGGTGATTGTTGCTTTTTATTCATTGCTGTAATTAAACTCTGTTGAAAGGCTGTCATTTTAGGTTTTTTTTTCATTTGGGAGGTCCCTGAAACTTCTTCAGTTTGAGGTGGAATAAAATTCTCAGTTACAGTTTCTTGTGCGTTTGCATTTCTTGGTTGAGTGTTTGTATTAGTTGATATTTCATCACAAGAATTTTCATTTTGGTCATTATCACCTGCCGGAGCGCTTATGTTCCCCGATGAGACCCGAGACTCTTTCACCACATCCAAGAATCGAAGCAATTCAATGTACGAGTTTTTACGTTTCTTAGGTGCAGCACTTCCACTTCTTGTATTATCTTGTTTTTTTTCTTTTACGTAATAATCTCTTAAGTGCTTCCATTTCTTTTGAAGTTCATCCACTGTAAAATTAAATAATATAAGTATCAACAAAATGTCGAAATAACTTAGCTTAGGGTGATATAGCTCCGATAGTGGCGCCCCCAATAGAAAATAATTAATTATAAGTACAATTACTATAATTTATCTATACCACATATGGAAAATCCGCTTCGTTGACCCTCTCAAGACTACATTTAACTATGTTTTCACATAGTGTATTAGCGATGCGAACTCTTAACTTCGAATTTTGAAGGCAAAGGTGCCACTTTTCTGTTTATACGCCGAAGGTGAGAGTTGGCATCACTAGTAAATTATGTGAATCGATGCGAAACATTGTTAAATGTAGTCTTGAGGGATTGACCGAAGCAGATTTTTCATAAGTTCGTTTATAAATGTTTAATTAATTATTTTAGATTGGGGGAGCCACTGGCGGGAAAACGTGATGATGCTGAACGTTGTTTTTGTTTCAGGTATTTGTCTACCGGAATGCATTTTGTAAGTTTATCTCACGATTTTTTGATAGGACGATCGACTGTTGCAGAAATAATAAAAGAAACTTGTGAAGTAATTTGGAAAGTACTGCAACCACTTGAAATGCCCGAGCCAAATAAGGAATCGTTTTTAAAAGTGGCAGAAGAATTCTATAAATACGCAAATTTTCCAAACTGTTTAGGAGCTGTGGATGGTAAACATATAAGAATAATTAATCCTGACTACAGCGGATCTAACTTTTTTAACTATAAAAAGTTTTTTTCAATTGTTCTTATGGCAGCCGCAGATTCTAATTATTGCTTCATTATTATCGATGTTGGATCTTTTGGAAAAGAAGCTGATAGTAATGTATTTAGAAGTTCAAATTTCGGACAGAAACTTTACCATGACATGTTAGACCTACCCGAGGATAAAATACTCCCCGGTACTACCGGCCCAGCACTACCATATGTACTGGTAGCTGACGAGGCTTTCGCTTTACATAAACATGTTATGCGACCCTACCCCAATAAAACATTAGACATAGAAAAACGTACGTTTAACTACCGCCTATCTCGTGCAAGGCGTTATGTGGAATGTACTTTCGGCATATTGAGCAACAAGTGGAGAGTTCTTCATACGGCCATACTTGTTAACCCGGATTTTGCTACAGAGATAGTAAAAACAACATGTGTTCTTCATAACTTTGTACGGAGACGAGACGGTTTGAACTGCAACGACGAATTGTTAACTTCTGATCTACCTAAATTACCAAACTGTAATACATCTAGACCCTCTAATGCCATAAATACGAGAGATTTATTTAAAAAATATTTTATGGAAGAAGGTAAACTAGAGTGGCAACACAACTTCATTTAGGTAAGGTGACTGATATAATCGTTGTTATATAGGTTTATATGAATGATAGTTTCAATTAGTACCTACATGCATACGAGTACTTATAATTAGATATACCTAGGTATAGAAAATTAATAAAGTGATAAACTCACCAAGTTCTCGCTGTTTTGTTTCTATTTCACTATCCCAATTGTCGTACAATATTTTCGCTATCTCTTCCCATGCTCGTTTCTTTGCAGTTCTATCCGGCTTTTCCCTAGAGTCCCAAAGGCAAACTCTATTTTGCACTTCGATAATAAATCGTTCAGTGTCAAACATCCTGTGCGTGCGTCGTCACTGCGAGTTATCCGCTGAATGTGGCGCGATGCATAAAAATACATGTAATGCGACGTTGCCGATCTTACGCTGACGGAAGATCGGTGCGCGGACGACCGAGCAGACGCGAGCGAGTGACGATGACGGTCCGCGCCGAGCGCGGGATTGTCCGCGACGGAACGACCGATCTTCGGCGTAGTGTGCCCGTTATTTGTATTTTATATGCAATAACATGTATTGGCGTTCCGCCGCGGAAGTTCGGCGACGGAATTTCGGTCTAGTGTGGCGAAGGCCTTACTCTCGACATCACTCTGCCTCTTACTCTCGACATCACTCTGCCTCTTACTCTCGACATCACTCTGCCTCTTAGGCTAAGAACTCACGGAGCGATTTTCGCCCGCAACCGCCGCGGTCGTGGATCTGCGGTTTTATTTCAAAACTCACGAGACCGGTTATTCGCGCGGTTACGCGGCCGCCGCGGTTGCGATCATCGCCCGCAAACGTGGCGGGCGATGATCGCAAGATTGCAAGACGGGCGGTTAACGATCAGTTGAGGTCCAGACCGCCATGGACACACACCAGAAACGAGCCGTTGCGTTATACTTACTTCACAGAAGAATAAAAAAAAGAAGGCCCAAAAGGTTCTGGGTGCATCCACTGATTAAGGACAAAGATCGTTATGGATTATTTGTTACTCTTATTAGTGAATTAAAGAAGGACGAAGAAAAATTCTTTAATTATTTTCGAATGTCCGTATCTAGTTATTTAGAACTTTTAAGAAAAATGGAAACAACATACTAATATGCGAGATCGTATATCACCGGAGGAAATGTTGGCAGTAACATTAAGGTAAGTCTGCTTATTTTAATAAAGCTAGTGGTAATATTTAAATCATTATATTTCTTTACTCAAAATACACATCATCTGACAAATTGGACAAATTAGTATTTAGTGAAGAGACTGATGGAAGATTTTGAGGACTTTGGGTATTGCTTTCAGGAGTAGACTGGTAAGAAGAGGAGGTACGATAGCCGCAATAATTATTACTGTTATTTTCTTGATTGTAGTTGTATGATGTATATTGATAAGGTGACAATGCTGGAAGATTATTATCAAGATTATCAATAATTTGTAAAACTGCTATTTGAAATTTTCTTGTTTTTGCTTCATCAAAATTTTGCAATGAAGGTAAAATTCCACGAAAAAATGACAAATGTCTCTCTTCGCGTTGAGACAACAACTCTATTAATGCTTTGTCGGGGTCGTCCTTTTTTTTCTTTTTAGCAGCTGTTTGAGAAGAGACTGGTGTAGGTGTAGCAAAAGCATCGCAAAGCGCGCGGGCGCCACCCGCCGAGGCTGCGGGTAACCGCGGCCCGCTCGATTCTACTGGTTGCCCGCCGGTACAGCGGGAGCCGCATACAACCGCGTACACCGCGGGCGTAAAACGCGTCGTGAAATGTGCTTTAATTTTTTTTATATTTATTTGCATTCTACAAAAGCTGCGGGCCCGCAACCGCAGCGGACGCGGGCGAAAATCGCTCCGTGAGTTCTTAGCCTTACTCTCGACATCACTCTGCCTCTTACTCTCGACATCACTCTGCCTCTTACTCTCGACATCACTCTGCCTCTTACTCTCGACATCACTCTGCCTCTAAGGGTAGGTTCAGATGACAAGCGCTCAACGCGCGTTTTGATAACGCGCGTTTACAACCACATACATTTTATTCAGGCCGTACACATGCTAACGCGCGTTTTAGTAACGCGCGCGTTCAACGCTGCGCTAGCGCTCGACTGTTGTCAGCGCGCGTCAACGCCGCTTTGAGATCATTGGTTTTCTATGTTTCCGTTCAGTTGAGCGCGCGCTTTCGACGCGGATAGACGTATTTTAGGGTTCGTCAAGTTCGTCCGAAAATCGTCCGAAATGGAAACCGAAGCTTTTAATACGGAATTATTAATTGATGAAATAGAGAAACGTCCTGCGATCCGAAAATCGTCCGAAATGGAAACCGAAGCTTTTAATACGGAATTATTAATTGATGAAATAGAGAAACGTCCTGCGATATGGGACATGACAAGTAGCGATTATTCAGATAAGAATTTGAGAAGACGGGCTTGGGAAGAACTCGTCCTTATATTTTGTGAAGGAGATGACAATGAAGAAAAGAAGAAAATATTATGTGAGTATATATATTTATTTACATTTACAATCGGTTTGTGTTACAAGTTAAATATAACGATCCTGCCAATCTACTTTTCCTTCATTAATGAAATAGTTTGTTAAATGTACTCGAACATTATCCGCCTGTCGCACAGCACGTCCGGTATAATGTGAGGCTAGATTTTCCAGGGGTGGCGTATAAAGTGTGTCTTCAAAATTGTAGCCATCCCTGATTCTGACATAATTATTTAGTGTACATATCGCTTTTACGATCTTTTCTGCAAAACCGATGTTAACATCTAACGGCCTGTGTAAAATGCGCCATTTATTGCACATTATGCCAAAAGTACATTCAACATACCGGCGTGCTAATGTCAAACGGTAATTAAATATTTTTTTAGCATAAGTTAGTGACCTTCCCCCATATGGACGCATTAAATTCTCCATCATGCCAAAAGCTTCATCAGCCACTATCACATATGGCAACGTTGTCGGTCTATTTTGTATTAACAATGCCTTTGGCTCAGGTAGATCTAATGACCTTTCTGTCAGCTTTTTGTACAATGAAGAATTCTTGAATATACCTGAGTCACTGTTTTTACCGTAGGCACCTATGTCAACCCACACAAAACAATAGTTTGCATCCGCTAGCGCCAATAAAACTAGCGAAAAATAATTTTTATAGTTATAATACATAGAACCCGTGTGTTCAGGCTGGATTAACCGTATATGTTTCCCGTCCAAGGCTCCCAAACAATTGGGAAACTTTGAGTTCTTTTCAAATATCGTGGATATTTCACACCACTTTTCTTTCGTTGGTTCACTCATAACAACGGGCCTTAATTTTTTCCAAATAGTTTCACATACATGTGGTATTATAGTAGCCACAGTAGATTTGCCAATTCTATAGTCGTAGCTTAATGTCCCAAATGAACATCCAATGGCCAAATATCTGGAAACAAACATAAACTATTACTAAATACTGTTTTTTTTTTCAGCGTCATCCCTGCAAAAAAAGTGGAAGAGTTTACGGGATAATTATATGAGAGAGGTGAAGAAAATAAAGACTGTCAAATCTGGATCAGGAGCTTCCAAAACTTCGACATATATTCATTATAATAGACTACGATTTCTACAGGCATCAATTGCCAACAAAGATACAGAAAGTAGTTTCGATGCAGATAATGCATCAACTTCGTCAGAGGTTGCTGAAGTAGAAATAAGTTCTGGCTTTAAGAGTCCTAAATCTACTTCAAGAAAAAAACAAAAATTAAATCCTGCTGATGAAAGATTTGCAAACATATTAGAGCAGAGTTTAGCACAGAAAAATGTGTCTCATCCAAAAGAAGATGACGATGAAGACAAGCTGTTTTGTTTGTCACTCGTTAAAGAGATTAAAAAAATTCCGGAATATAGGCGACTTCAAACTAAAATTGCCATTTATAATTTAATTTTGCAAAACCAAAATGAATTTCAAGGACCACAACAACAGACATATGAAAATCAAAATTACCCGGTATCACAACGAAGAAATTATTCATCACAAGAGCAGCGTCATCAGTCATCAGCTTCTGTTGAAGGCTTTCGTTATCATGATTATAGATCACAGCAGTCTAGTGTGTCAAATAATTTTGCACATTATGGTTATACTACAGCAATGGGGTCTCCATCGCCAGTAACACCTACTCCATCGCCAGCACCAACTAATGTCAGCAATGAATCAGAGTTAGAGTTATTCTGCGAGTAACAAAATGTTATTTTTTCTTTAAAAAAATTGTTCCTAAACAAGTTGATTTGATTTATTTGATTTATAGATTATGTTGATTATTAAAAAACTTACCTCAATGTAATTATGAGTTTTTCTTCCGGTGAAATGCTATATCGCACAGCGTTTTTATCTGCTACGAGTTCATCGTTTATGAGAGTCAGTAAGTCATCAAATGACTTGATGGACATTCTGAAGTAGTTAAAGAATTTGGGCTCAAATTGCCTTAACTTAGGATATAAAATAATGTACTGACTTTCAGTCAGCCTGGTTGACAAAATTGGGTGAACCCAATATCTCCGTCTTCTGTTGTGTCGTTTCTGCCGTCTGTATAAAATCACCGATAAAACTGTTTCTACGTCCATCTTCGACAAATGTAGAACTCAAACTGGCCGCAACAACGCGCGTTTAACGCCTGACAAGCGCGCATCATGTGAACACTATACAAAAATTCAACGCGCGTTCAACGCGCGCTGAGCGCTTGTCATCTGAACCTACCCTTACTCTCGACATCACTCTGCCTCTTACTCTCGACATCACTCTGCCTCTTACTCTCGACATCACTCTGCCTCTTACTCTCGACATCACTCTGCCTCTTACTCTCGACATCACTCTGCCTCTTACTCTCGACATCACTCTGCCTCTTACTCTCGACATCACTCTGCCTCTTACTCTCGACATCACTCTGCCTCTTACTCTCGACATCACTCTGCCTCTTACTCTCGACATCACTCTGCCTCTTACTCTCGACATCACTCTGCCTCTTACTCTCGACATCACTCTGCCTCTTACTCTCGACATCACTCTGCCTCTTAAGCGGTCTACACACCAAAGCCGCTGACCCGGCGGCACGGATCGCCGGCCCAACCCGCCGGCCCAACCCGCCGGCCTTATTTTGTACAATCATGCCGCCGGCTTGCGCCCGCGCGGGCAAGCCGGCGGGGCAGCATGCCGATGCCGACGGCATCCCTCTCCACTCACTCAGTCAGTTGCCCGCCGGCTTTCATAGAGTAGTGACGTATCACTTATTCATTCTCTGTTGTTAAGTGTCGGCAATTTTTAAGCGGTCTACACACCAAAGCCGCTGACCCGGCGGCACAGCCCGGCGCGGCTTAGTGCCGGCGGGTAAACCCGGCGGCTTCAGAATGTCCAAGCCGAACGACTTTGCCGGCGGAAATGCCGGCGGCACGACAGCCGCGGCATGTGGTGTTCTAGTAATTGCCAAATAGTCGTAGAGATTGGACGTGTGTGTTTCGAATAATTCAGAAGTAGTATTTTCAGTACCTAATTGACATGGAGGAGGACGATAACAGTGATTTAATAATAGCAGTTTGTGGAGTTATTATCGGTGGATCCCTCAACACACGAAAGTGTTGGGTTAGGCCAAGTTTAATGAGTCGCAATAAATACAGTACTTGTCAAAGATTAAGTGATTTAAAGGAAGACGACTTGGTTCTATACAAACCCATTTCTTTTAAGACTTTCCTGTCATTAACCAGTACCGACTTTGAATATTTACTGAATATTGTTGGACACAAAATAGCTAAACAAGACACAAATTACAGAAAAGCAGTTTCACCAGTGGAAAGATTGTCAATAACGTTAAAATACCTAAGCTCAGGAAATTTTTTAGTAGCCTGTGCGACGTCTTTAAAGTATCTCCACAACTAATTTCAAGCATTATTCCTGAAGTATGTGATGCTTTAGTTGAAGGACTTTCAGATTATGTGAAAATTCCAAGGAGTCAGGAAGGATGGAGAGAAATTGCAGATGAATATTTAAAAAGATGGCAAATACCCAATTGTCTTGGGTCAATGGATGGGAAACACATAAAACTTCAATGTCCCCCAAAAAGTGGAAGTGATTATATAAACTATAAAAAATATTTCAGTATTGTGCTCTTTGCTTTAGTAGATGCTGATTACAACTTTTTGTACGCTAATGTGGGATGTCAGGGTCGGATTTCAGATGATGGGGTTTTTAATAATTCAGCATTATGTCGATTGTTAAATGATAATGAATTGAATATACCACATAAAACCCCTTTACCCGGAAGGAATCTACCAGTACCGTATTTTTTTTTGGTGATGACGCGTTTCCTCTGCAACCCCATATTATAAAGGCTTATGATGGTAATCACACAATGGGATCATCTAAGAGGGTTTTTAACTATCGCGTATGTCGAGGGCGAAGAGTAGTTGAAAACGTGTTTGGGCAGTTAACACACAAATTTAAGATTTTTCATAGACCTATTCAGCTAATCCCAGAAAAAGCTACTACTGTAACTTTGGCGTGTATACATTTATTTAATTATATCAAACGAACCGCTGCAACTCAGCAAAACGAATACGATACTGAAAATAATCAAGGAGAAGTCTTTCCCGGTGAATGGCGTAGACATCTTGAAAACGACAGTTGCTTAGATAATATGTCAGGAGAAGACAATCAAACCTCGGATACTACAGTGACCGCTGAGGATACAAGAGTGGAGTTGACTCATTATTTTCTTTCTAGTGTCGGAGGATTAGAATGGCAATATAACCAATAAACGCACATTAGTCGAATAAAATTAAAACTCATATAATCAATATTATTTTTAATCATTAAGTAGTTCCATGTATTATCCATTAAATCTAAAATCGTAAATTACACATAGTGAGATACACTTTTATTGTGATTCGTATAATAAAGTTTTAAACAAAATAAGAAATGTGTTTTTGTAAACCAATAACATGATATTAACTATTGGTAACGGTAGAAGTGTCACTAAACTAAAATTAAAACCTTGCTATTCCTTTCGCACATATGTCAAGCTCTACTCGTGTGAAGGGAATAGTCAACACTAATTTTAAATTTAACTTTAATGGGGCTACCTATAGCTACCTTTATTATACCAAAAAGAAAATTAAATATTTATAACATATTTTGAAGATTACTTTATAAGTTTTATAACACTATCAGAAGGATTTAGAGCTAGGTATTCTTCAGCAAATGTTTCTAGTGACGAAGGTTGAATTGTTCGTGGATCTGGGTTTGTTTGGGCAGAGTATTCAGAAGAAGTTAAGTTATTTGTAGAAGGGCTTACAACCGTCTGTTGAAGTGAAGATGCTGTATAGTATCCTGGATGACTGTGTGAACTAGAAACACTACTTGGTCTTGCAAAATCCGTAAATGTATCGGATCTATATCCAGTTTCGCCTTCAAATATTATATTGTTGATCCGATGTCTCACAATAGCTTTCATTTGTCGATCCATTTGTCTTAACTGACCCGCAATATAATCTCCAAATAAACCATCCTCATCTTTTGTCACATTTGGTCGTTGGGAGACATTCTTCATAATAATCAATGCTTCGGATATCAACTCTTTATTAGGGTTGATTTTAGGACGTTTATTTCGTTGCCAAGTTGTATTTTCCGGCGACATCTGTGGTAAATCATTTTGATTTGATTGTGAATCTCGTTGTGAATCGTGGCTCGTCGACGGTGTGTCCTGCGAAAAAAGACGAAAAAGACTGCCCGTTTAGCCGTTTTACTTTTATTTAATAAAAAATAAATAAGTATATCTAGTCAAAATCAACATTTATTGTGTATTTTTTTATTATGGATTTTATTAAAGGCACTGAATAAGTCTTCAACATTTCAATTATTTTTTTTTTAAACACATTTTTTTTTTACCTGATTGGCAACTATTTTGCCAATGCCCGGGAAAGGGTTAAAATGTAAATACAAAGATACACTAATAAATAAACTAATATAATTATATGTCTATGGGGCCCTAGTTGCCTGAATATAAATTTAAAAAAAAAATCTTTACTTACAGTATCGGTGGTTCCAGTAGGCACATTTTTGTTCTGCAGAAAATTTAGTGATTTGTAGGCAAACCATTTACTATGATAAATATCATTAGTACCCGCACCAGACTTATTTGAATTATCTTCTTTTTTTTTCTCTCGGTAATAATGACTAGTTAAATTTTTTATCTTTCTCTCGATTTCCGGAACATCAGTAGCAAATTCACTGGCAATTTCATTAAATGCGTCGTAACGCTTTGGCCGGCGTTTGTAGTCACGGTTTTTTGGGTTCCATAATATTTCTTTTAAATGATAGAGGTCTAATAATTTTATAACTGTTGCATCGTCCCACTCCATATTGGTTAGTTGATAAAAAATAAAAGTGCCGACACTTCACAACAACAGAGAATGAATAAGTGATACGTCACTACTCTATGAAAGCCGGCGGGCAACTGACTGAGTGAGTGGAGAGGGATGCCGTCGGCATCGGCATGCTGCCCCGCCGGCTTGCCCGCGCGGGCGCAAGCCGGCGGCATGATTGTACAAAATAAGGCCGGCAGGTTGGGCCGGCGATCCGTGCCGCCGGGTCAGCGGCTTTGGTGTGTAGACCGCTTTACTCTCGACAAGGTCACTCTGCCTCTTACTCTCGACAAGGTCACTCTGCCTCTTACTCTCGACAAGGTCACTCTGCCTCTTACTCTCGACAAGGTCACTCTGCCTCTTAGGCAGTTGTCCCACCAACGACGAGAAAACGACTAACTATCGGCTATTTTCTCGCTCAAGAAACAGACAATAGATATACTTTCCGTGTGAACAAAAGAAATGCATATACAAACAGTTGATCGCTGACTGTTCACACTGCCGGCGAGCACTCGCTTCACTACTTTGTCGCTGAGCGACAAGAGCTATGTAAAGGGGCGTCTAAACGGGCTATATTTTACGACAATTTGTGGCTGCAATACTGTGGCCGGCAACATTGCTAGCAATACCAGCCACACTATGCAATATTTTAAGGATGGCCCGGCATTATAGCCACATATTTTTTGGTATGTAAATTTTTATGTGTAGCCGGCTCATTAAAGGGTTCTGAATCAAAGGCCATACTATTGCAGCCATATTGCAACATGTTGCCTGCAATTGATTGCTCAGCCATAAAATGCACTAAAATGTTTTTTTGATGGCTGGGCAATGTTTGCCAATAATTGCAGCCACAAATTGTCGTAAAATATAGCCCGTTTAGACGCCCCTAAAGATAACACTCGCTCGGCGATACTCGCCAAGCGATTAGAACTCACGCCGAGAGAGCAACCAGTGGTCATTTCTCTACAGTGCGTATCTGAAAGTACACGTTTTGCGCGAGTGATGCGAGTAATCGCCCGCCTCACTCGCACACTCGCTTATAGCCGAGCTACACAAATATCGGAACTACGCACTCGCTCCCCGCGTCTCGCTAACTCGTTTCTAGTTCTAGCTCTACTCGTTACTCGTTAATCGTTGCCGGTGAGACAAGTGCCTTAGGGCTCCCGCACACGGGCCACGGGCCACAACCACAAAACGCCCGCGCCGCCACTGGCATATATTGTAGAGACGCTGGAAGCTCATGGTATAAGAGGCATCACACTGGCACTTTTTTCTGATTATCTGCACAATAGAACACAATGCGTAAAAATAGGTGACAACATCAGTGACGAACTCCCAATTGCATTTGGGGTGCCTCAAGGGAGTATACTTGGACCGACGCTCTTCCTCTGCTACATAAATGAGCTCTGCGCACTTAATATTAAAAATTGCCGCATTTCAGCTTATGCAGATGATACATCTGTAACCTTCTACGCTGATTCATATAAGGAACTTTTTAATTATGCACAAGAGGGTTTCAACAAGATCTGTCATTGGCTAACATCACACTACCTTACTTTAAATGATGACAAGACAAAATTCATTGTGTTCTCTATTCAAAATCGAAGAGAAATAGCTGACCTTACCTATAACATATATGCCCACAAATGTAATTTTCCTCCTATCCCTAGCTGTACCTATCCCAAAATTATACCCACTAAATGCATTAAATATCTCGGAGTCGAAATTGATGCTAATTTAAATTTTGATAACCATATACATTCGATATCCAATCGAATCCGAAAATTAACTTATATTTTTAAAGCTCTGCGTGACGTAGCAGACAGACAGACCATCAAGTTGGTATGCGAGGCCTTGGCGCAGTCAGTTATATCCTATTGCATCACTACCTGGGGAGGAGCATGCAAAACTAAAATTATTACCCTGGAAAGAGCGCAAAGGATGATACTGAAAGTAAGCCTATCTAAGCCTCGGCTATTCCCTACCTCTGAGCTCTACGAAGAAGCGCAGGTCCTCACTGTGCGCCAGCTTTACATAATGCAATCTATCCTCCACAAACTGAGTGACTTACCAGATAATAGAAGAAAACACATAGCTCAGACTAGAAGAAAGCACGCGGTATGTGAGACGGCTGCTGTGAACACCCCATTTGCACAAAGATTTTTTCCATTCCGAGGTGCTATGTTGCTAAACAAAGTAAATAAAATAGTTCCGTTCTCCAATAATTCGAAAATAGAAAGTAAAAAAATAATTTATAAATGGTTACTGACTCTTAATTACTCCGAAACAGAAAAAATCTTAGAGGTACAAATATAAACTGAAGTGTTTATTGCATTATTATATTATTATTACAGTACATATTATAACAAACAAAATAATATGATAACAAACCTTACATATACTTCAAACCTACTTGCGTTTTTATATACATTAATCATTTATATATCACTATTCTACACTTACCAAAATGTTATTTAACATAATGCGCCATAAAACTAAATAAATGTATATAAACACGCAAAAACAAATTTTTTACAAAACTACCCGCCCTTTGACACAGTCATACACACACCCCCTCCCAAGCACATCTTCATTTATACCCACACACACACACTCACACCCCCACACATAGACTCACCCACGCACACACACACACACATCATACCACACACACACACACGCACATCATTCCACGTTTTTCTCAATCATTCCCACTCTTTCCGTCTTTCAGTTGTTGACAATACATACAAATGTTATGAAATGGGGGGCCTGGAGATCTATAGTAGGTACAGGCCTCGGCTTAGTTTAGACTCCAGATCTCCCACAAATTACTAATTTTTCGACAATTTATCTTGTCAACTTTATACCTTGATGTAATTTGTGGAGATGAAATAAACAGATTTTTATTATTATTATTTATTTATATTTCCTGTAATTTTCATACATTTTATATGGACTCGCCGCACACGGTTGGCGCCGGTGGCGGCCACACGCTACAAATCGCTTCTCGTGGCCCGCACCAGCCACTAAACGCCGACACAAAAAGCCGCCACACGCCACTCGCGCGATTCCGCGCCCCTCTCTCCCTTACCTCAGTAAACCTGTTAGAGCCGACGGTAACGCACGCACGTAGTCTGTGGTTCATATAGGTAGATAAATATGGATATATAAATATTTATATCAGAGATACAATCCCGTCCTGCGATTTGGGATTCAAAAAGTGATGGTTATAGTAATAGAGGAGAAAAAGTGAATATCATATTATTCTGACCAGTCTATGAACAACAGTTCTGTTATCGAAGACATGTTCCGTGATGATGACGAGTGATACCAAATTATAATAAACAGACAATAAATAAATACAAATACCTACGTGTTTTATTTGTTAACTAGCTATTGCCCGCGACTTCGTACGCGTGTGGTTCGGCAATTTGATTAATTAGGTTTTTTATTAAAATATTCTTAATGAATCTGTTGGTATTTAATCTCATATCTCTCTCTTTCTCGTGAAAGGATGTGACAATCCTTGGGTGTCAGAGGTAATTAGAGAATAGCTAGTAGTATAATAAACAGACAATAAATAAATACAAATACCTACGTGTTTTATTTGTTAACTAGCTATTCTCTAGTAGAATAAACAATGCAATTGTGCCCCATGGGTGAACTATCAGAAATCCTACTAATATTATGAATGCGAGAGTTTGTGAGAATGGATCCTTATATCCCTATGCCTACTTTAATATCATAAATAGGTAGATATAAATAAAAAAAAATGCGAAAGTAATTGTTTGTCTATCTGTCATGCTTTCACGCTCAAACCACTGGGTCAACTTTAATTAAATTTGGTACACAGATAAAGTTGACCGGGGGAAAGGACATAAGGCTCCCTTTTATCGCGAAAACCGACTCCACGCGGGCGGAGCCGCGGGCGAAAACTAGTCCTTTATTAAAATCGGATCAGCGCGCGGTCTAGGCGTGTAAGCGTAACAGACAGACAGACAAAACAGGCCTTTTTTTATTTATAAAGCCTTCACAGTGACTCCACCCCGCCTGATGGTAAGCAGCCAGTGGAGTCCAAGGATGAGGACCGGTATATCACAGACATTGTGATTTATCGGTCCCCATTATGAAGGTTTTTGTCTTAGCCGGGCTGCAGACACTGACCCCGGAACGCGACACGGCCGAGCCGGGTCACTATGACGAGTTTTTCGCATCTGCACGGTGGTCATAGCCGGGCCACTTATGTGTACCACCGACAAAATGGTAGGCTTTGCGCTGTATGTATCCCTTAGTCGCCTTTTACGACACCCAAGGGAAGAGAGGGGGTGAGGGACTGTATTCTAAAGCCGCACCCACACGGCAAAAATACGGCCTAGATTTTAATACGCAGTTATAATAATTATAAGTAGTGATTAATGATTATAAATAAAGTATAGATTATTTTATTATAGTGTACTGTGGAATGATTATTTCCCCTTACCCAAAGAGTATCGTAATATAGCCTTAATGTGATAGCTAGTCTTTCCGCAGGTGCGATGCTTTTCCGCATGTTGGTGTCGTGGTGCTTTAATCCAGCATATAATAGAGCATGTAGTTCCCAAAACGTATCTATACTTAAACGAAAATGTTTGAAAAACTTTTTTGGATGGTTTAGAAGATTATCGAAATGTTCGTTGCATTTGTGTCCATTCGTTAAAATTGGATGTATCCAATAACTACGGTTTCGTCTTCTACGACGACGTCTTTTTATTAAAAGTAGCGCAATTAAACCTTCTTCGTCCGAGTCCATTATGATACTGCATGCCTGGGTTAAAAAAAGTAGCAACCACCGACCGCAAGTGTCGACCATCGGCCACAAGTGGCTGTCGCGCGCTTCAGCTACTTTTGTGGCAGTTTCTTGCCTCTTGTGGCGGCGTTTGTGGCTGTCGCGTGTGGCCCGTGTGCGGCAACACTAACTCTCGACAAGATCACTTCTGCCTGTTACTCTCGACAAGATCACTCTGCCTGTTACTCTCGACAAGATCACTCTGCCTGTTACTCTCGACAAGATCACTCTGCCTGTTACTCTCGACAAGATCACTGTGCCTGTTACTCTCGACAAGATCACTCTGCCTCATACTCTCGACAAGATCACTCTGCCTCATACTCTCGACAAGATCACTCTGCCTCATACTCTCGACAAGATCACTCTGCCTCATACTCTCGACAAGATCACTCTGCCTGTAAGGGCCTTATCATACTAGCGGATTGCGAACGTCCTCAAAGCGGAGTGGGTGCGCAACGAATTCGTTACGGACACACAACGAACACGCCGCGCATGAGCAGCGAATTCGTTGCGGACGCGCAACGGGATCGCCGCGAACAGCAAAGTGGACGCCATTTTGTACTGTCTCGTACAAACGCCAGCCCGTCCGCCCCACCTCACATCAGACCGTAACGAAACACGAATGTGAGAGGACGTATGTATCAACATGGCATCATTGGGAGATTCGGATATTGATACAGAGTTATTTATTAATGAAATTCAAAGTCGTTACGTAATATGGGATCAAAAAAGCCAAATTAAGCCAAGCAAAATTTAGTGATCGTAATTATAAAAAAAAAGCATGGGAAGAGATTTGCTATTTATTTATTGAAGGCTTTACTGAAAAAACAGTCAAGGAGAAAAATGAAGCAGGCAAGAGAAACACAATACTATTTAAATGTACTTATGCTGCCATGGTAATGCTCCTTCATTTGAAACAAAATAGTCAGCAAATGTATCTCTTATCGCAATACCTGAAAGTCTACAAACATTTCCATTAACGTGTGGGTTGTCATACAGTCCAAATAGTTGTGGTACTTTCTTACGACGTATTATTACCTTAACTTTAGATCGTACAAAATTATGCAATATACAACAAGTTTTGACTATTTCTTCGCCAAAGTCTATTCCAACATTTAATGGTCGATGAAAAATACGCCATTTATTAGTCATAATTCCAAAAGTGCACTCTATATATCTTCGTGCTCGGCTTAATCTATAATTATATATTCTTTTTGTAGGAGTTAAATAGTTGCCCGCATACGGGGGTTGCATGTATTTTGACAATGGAAATGCTTCGTCGCCAATAAAAGTAAAAGGAAACGGTATCTCATTGTTTGTTATTGGTTTCGGTTTTGGAATATTTAAACGATTTTCTTCTATGTCTCTTCTCAATTGGCTTCTGTCAAATATAGTTGAATCAGAACTTTTTCCATAGGAACCGACATCACCAAATATATACTTGTAGTTGGAGTCACAGACGGCTAGTAAATTCATCGAGAAATACTTTTTGTAGTTAAAATATAGTGAGCCGCTATGGCTCGGCTTTATCATCCTAATATGTTTGCCATCCACTGCACCTATGCAGTTAGGAAAATCAGCATTTTCTAGAAAGCCTTTACTAATTTGTCCCAGTCTTCTGTTTGCTTGGGTGGCTTACAAATATGAAATATGTTTTTAATAATAGCTTGACATGTCTCCCGAACGATTTTTTGTATTGTTGAAAATCCTCTTCTAAATGAAAAATGCAGGTCCATTAAAGAGCACCCAGTTGCCAAATACCTGAAATATGTCTTTATTGTTACAGTTGGTAAACTACAAAAAAGATGGAAAGGAATCCGCGACGCCTACGTCAAAGATAGAAATAAAAAAATCAGGAGTGGCTCCGGTGCATCTACTTCTAAAGAATACCTGTATTCACCTTTGCTATCATTTTTGAATACTACTACACGGACTCGTCCTTCGAAAACCCCGCCACCGGCAATTTCAGATGATGAGAATACAATAAACTTAAGCGATGATTTTACAACCAATATTAAAAAAAAGAAGAAAAGATCTGATGATGCTGAGGACAAAATGATTACAAAGTTAACGCAAAGGATGGACGAGAGGATGAATAAAGACAGACAAAGTGGTGAAAGTGAACCCGAATACAACTTTGCGTTGTCTCTGGTTGAAGATTTAAAATCAATTCATCCAGACTATAAAATGGATGCCAAAATGGAGATCATGGGAGTTTTAAAAAAATACAAGCATATGTCTAACAGCTATCCTCCAAACTATCCTGGATATTTTACAAGTTCAGAGCCATCGCGAAATAATTCATTACAACCAATTAATTCTTCACCAAGTGCTTATGACGAGAACAGTAATGTTGAAGATACAATTTATAGTGATTTATTTTCAGAATAGTAATAATTTTCTAAATCCTGGTTAGGTACCTATTTTTATTGTGAAATAATTTAATCGTTACTGTAAAACCACCGTTATGTTGATTATTTATAAGTAAATAATAATTAACCAAAAAATAATACTACAGAAGTATAACTAATTATCTCCTGTGTACTTAATTAATGTTAAAAACATACCTTATAGTAATTACGAGCCTTTCTTCAGGTGACACTGATAATCTCAAATGTGTGTCTTTATGTCTTACATGTCAGTTTGTATCAGATGCACCAACTCATAAAATGTAAGTCTTGACATTCGCAGGTAGGAACGAAATTGTTTTGGATTGTTTTTATTCGTTTGCAAAACAACACAAAGTTGTCGCTCTCCTCCATTCGATTAACTGATAATGGATCTTCCCAAATTTGTTGATGCTTTCGTTTTCGTCTCCGGCGTCTTCGAAGTAATAAAGCCAACAGCAGTGTTTCCTCGTCGGAATCCACTTTGTTACTGAGTGTACTGTACGGCGATAATTTGCTACAAACACGCGACGAAAGCGTAACATATTTGCCACGCGTCCGCGACGTCCTCGCTGCGCAGCCGCGGTGTGTTCGCGACGCATTCGCTGCGCGTCCGCTCCGCCCCGCAGCCGCTTCCAAACCGCTAGTTTCCTACCTAAAAAAAGTACTCTGTGCCGCTAGTATGATAAGGCCCTTACTCTCGACAAGATCACTCTGCCTGTTACTCTCGACAAGATCACTGTGCCTGTTACTCTCGACAAGATCACTCTGCCTCATACTCTCGACAAGATCACTCTGCCTCATACTCTCGACAAGATCACTCTGCCTCATACTCTCGACAAGATCACTCTGCCTCATACTCTCGACAATCGACAAGATCCGTTCTAGTATGACAATTGAAATTTCAGAAGTTTTACTTGTAGGTCCTTTTACGTCATTTATCCCACAAGGGCATTTTACTAGATTGTCCTTCTGATACCGAGCGATTTTGACTGCCCCCCCTGATCCAAAGCAACGAAATCGGTGTGTAAAGTAAAGAGGAAAGGTGCGAGTCTACTGACACGGATCAACTACAAATTACTTTAAAATAAAAACAACATTAAATTTTCATAATTTTTTATTAACAATAATATCCACGTGTGATTTGACGACACTGTACTCTGTTATGAAGCCGAGCAGACCGATGGCCGCCAGCAGCGTGAACATCAGCAGGGACACCACTATCTGCACGTTCTCCTTTAACACACAGGTCTCGCTTGGCCAGTCTGCTGGTATCTGCGACAAATAGTTGTTAATTAGTTTTGCACGAAACAGATTATAGTTCTAAAACAATGTGATTTTATGAAGACTACATCAAAGGAACCATTACAGTGCTGAAATCTTTTCTAAAATATGTATGTGAGGGTCAACTTTTAGTTTAATCGGGTTGAGTTGAATACCAGGAGCGACTGCCTATTCCCTTGGTAAGACTGGATGACAGACTTGCGGTTTTCTGATTATCCGTAATTACTGTCAAAGTCAACCGGGACCAACGGCTTAACGTGCTTTCCGAGACCAAAAGGCCATAAATTATTTCAGGTGTTGTTCCTTAAAGCGTAGTGTGGAACGGCCCCAGCTAGCAGGACCGGCGAGCTTAAAAAGCTTAAAAGACTGGATGCAGAAAGCGGAGGACAGGGTGTTGTGGCACAGCCTGGGAGAGACCTATGTTCAGCAATAGATTGCGATAGGCTGAGTTAATAGTTGATTGATTTAACAAATTACCTGACTAGCAGGAAAGTCCGCAGCAAGGTCCCGGCAAGGGGCCACACGGCCCACAGCCCCCGGTCGAGGGACTGCAACCACACGAGTACAGGCAGTAGCCGCCGCTGTGAGGTCCACCGACGAATCCACCATAGTAGACTGGCATCGTGGGAAACTTTTCGAAAAACCAATTTTTGCCTAGAAAATATCGCACCCCTAGATGAAGACTCCGGCAACTCAAAAAACCTAATTTTTCAGAAATGACGAAAAACTGTTTTTAGGGTATATAAGAAAGATATCAAAGATCTAATGAGAGATTCGTAAAGGTAACGTTTTCTGAAGCTGTTTAATTAGCTTATTTGTATTTTATCAGTTAAAAACGTGGAAAATAACGGGATTTTTGAGTTACTCTAGTTTTGCAGCGGGAGTAAGCAAATTTTTTTTGTACTAAGTCAAGTTACTTTACTTTATCTGAAATAAAATTGAGTTACGTTACTTTTCACCCCAAAAATAAGATAACTTTTTGTCGGGGGTTTTGAGTTACTTATGCTATGAACGGGTGATTGCAACGTGCTAATCTTAGGAACGCAAGCTTTAGTTTTTATAGATCTAAAATAGTTGAAATAAATAAAATGTGTCCTCAAATAGAAAGTTATTTATTTAAGTACTAAATGAATAACAAAGAAAACTAAATACAATAATTAGTGTTATAAAATATTAGGTAAGTCCTTTTTATAACAGTTATTACTTAAATACTAGACATTTTCATGAAATTGAGATCGTACACGTACAATAATGAATAATTATGCGTTTTTAAATAATCACAGCAATAATACCTTTAAAAAAAACTCTTATCTCCCATAAAAAAATATAAATTTGAGTATTCTTATCTCTTTACGCACTATCAGAACAATCTTAAAATAAGTACAGCCTCTGAACGGCATTATCGGCATTGTTATTTTCGTTGCGTTGAATCTCGCAATTAGGGCCAGTATCGTCATGTTCATTCGTTGAGTTACTACTGCTGCTGCTAGAGCTACTGCTCGAGCTACTACTCGAGCCTGATGAACTCGAACTGCTAGACGAAGACGAAATGGAGCGAGTTCGTGGCATTTGTGAAATAGGCGAGTTACGCAAGGGAGAGAAAATTATTTTTCTTTTGGGAATAGGGTCTTGATAGTGCGGATCTGCATCGGAATCGTCGAAATCGCTTTCATCGCCGCTATGAACTGGCGAGGTAGCATACTGACGTTTAGGAGCTCGTCGTCGTTCCTCAGCGTTTGTAGGCTCATTAAGACTCAAAGAAGATTCTAAAATGCTCGGTGATGGAGCTAACCTTCCTTCAGCTGGCAACTCAGGCTCGTTAATACTATTGAGCGTTACTATACCAGGAGATGTAATAGGTCTTGAATCATCTGTTGCTGCTGGTTGCTCAGGATCCTCTTTTTCTTCGTTAATCATTTGTACCATGAGTTTTCCTGGCCCTGTCATCATCCTAAAAATAAATAATATTCAAATTCAATAATGAATCAAGTAAAGTCAACCAACTCAAAAAACCCTCAAAAGCACGTACTGTGTTTAGTTACTGTATAACAAATAAAATAAAAAAATTGAACCTTTCATAAACAACCTATTTTCTCTTTAAAAATTACAAATTTCATTGAACAGGCAAAAATAAACAAAGTTAAAGTTAGATTCAACAAAACTACGGTAAATCGAAATTTACTTTTACTTTCATGTAAACCTGAGGAACTCGAAATATTTAAAAAAATATTGCAACATAAAATCATCAAAACCCCCGTAAATCAAAATTAACTATTACTTTTTACAATGAAATTTCAGCAAAACTCAATCAACTCAAAATAAATAAGAAACTTACTCAATAAATTTCGTGTAAACTCCAGCAACTCAAAATCTGCCACTATTCAAACGTGTGTCACTTACGCCAATCCGAAGACAACTAAAAATGGCGGACTAGTACTCGCGCCTGTCGGAGCAAGGTCATTTAAGTAAAGCAGCGTTTAGCGCCATCTTTTAACAATGGTTGAAGGTATCGTTACGCGAGTTATATTGATGCATAGGTCTTCGAGTCAGGAATTCGATAAGGCCACTAACTCAAAACTCGTACTTTTTGAGTTAGTGGGGTTTTTATCTAGGGGTGCGATATATTCCCGGGAAATTTTTGAAACAATTTTGCGTGTCCGAGAGAAGCGGTAGGTCAGTCAGATTCCTTCTGTTTGAATGATGACAGGTGACAGAACGATGCGGAGCGCATTCGAATTTCGGATGTAAAAAAAATGGCCGGTGTATGAAGTTTCTTTATCATGTCATCTTTAATAAATATATATATATATATATTTTTTTTTCCATTAATCTAATTAGGTTGTATGCGTTACTTGCTCTTTGGATGTCGAACGATTTAATGCATCTCAGTCGTGCATCTCACTTATTTTGCCTTTTTCCTCAATAGCCAAGCGGATGATCTGTTGTTAATAGTGGTTCTCTGTGTTAAGTATATACAGGGTGGAAAACTTGTACTCAAAGGAAACATTTGACCTTTTCTAAAGTGAGTAAAACTGCATTTAAACATTTTTAAAGTCACTTATTTTGTACCAGAGTGCTTTTGATGAAGTTAAATGTATGTATTTATCTATGTAGAACTCCGGCGTTGGCTAGGTATAGCCTCTATTAAGTTATAAAAAGCGAGATACAACAAATGCAGGTGACCAAGAACAGGTAGGATTTTCAGAAAAGATCAAGTGTCAACTTGTCCTCATACCTGTTTCGATGTGCAGATATAATTATGGACTCTACAAAAGCGAAAATCGAACGAAATTAGCATTACAATAATAAAACTGAAACTGTAACTTTAGAGTAATAAAATTCATTTAAATTAATATACTAAGTATTATATTTAAACATCACTTTAACATATTATCCTAAATAAAATCCTCAAAGTTAACGTATGACGAAACCGAGAATCTTATTACAATTATTATTGTCTCATAATAGTCATAATAGAACTAATATTGTATTTAAAAGAAGGCATTGTTTAAATTATGTTGTTGTTTCTATAAGTAATTGCACGACACATAATACCAGTTGTATGCCATTATACCTGGAGGAACTTTGGCTCCTAAAACACAGGCTTTTGGCCTAGTTTAGGAGTTATTAGTTCACCCTTTAATGTGACTCTATTGTACAATATTTCGTTAATCCTAGTGTACTTATGTATGTTCTTCAAAGTGTACAAATAAATATTTTATTATTATTAATTACTGTTACAACCGCCCTGGCATGGGGTCGATTGTAACAGTCACATGCGCTGATTTCAAACGACCAAATTCTGGAAGTCTGCGGGGTAATTGCGTAACATAATAACAATTGAAATACCTTTAAATTTCACAATTCGACAACTTTGAACGAAATTGCGACAGACGAATGTTTCAAACATATGAAGCATTGGATTAGGAATTTCCTACAAAATACTTCGGATTGTGAAATAAAGTGTCTTACGCAATTGGGATGTTGTTTTGTCCACGCTTCTGATTTTGATATCTTTTATAAAGGTATTATGGTTGTGTAAAGCAACAATGGCAGCGCTGTGGCCGATCAACGGTTTTTTTTACAACCGTACCCGTAAGATATTACCGTGCCGTAAGGTACCCAGTCTACCTTACATACGACATTATAATGAACCTAGAACCCAATAGAACTGGCCGGTGAAAAACGTCATCCAAAAAGAGAACACAAATAAAATACGTCAAAATTTTCAGTCTACAATCTGCTGCAACGAAAAAATACAAAAAAAAAAACGTAAAAAAACGAAAAACGAAAAACAACAATTTTGTAATAAAAATGCCGTACCAGCACGGATGCTATAGGAACTTCGAACATGGAACGTTTGCGAGGTGTCCGGGGGGATGTGACCCGCCCATGACGAGGTGCTGCTGTGCGCCCTGTGTGCAGGGATGTTGCTGTTGCACCACGGGACCATGTTGCAACTGCCTTAGCGCCGAGCGACGGTACTGTTGCTGTTAACACCGCGAGACTGTGCTGTTTTGTAATAAAAACGTGGAAAAGTCATTAGTTTGTGTTTTTTGATAAGCTAAAATTTCACATAGGGCCCCAGACCTTAGAGACTCGTACAGGCTAGCGCGACGCGACGGTGCAACGCGTTTCTGGGATATTATATCTGGAGAACAATTTCTATGAAAACGCGCGACACTACACACAGGAGTGACATGCACGAGCAGCCCGACAACAAAGGTGCATTTGTATGTCTTCGCAGCAATATCGCGGGCGCCACGACTCATCGCGCTAGCGACGCGAAACAAGAGTATAAATGGCATTGTAATCCAAGCTGAGCTCACTCCCCATTACTCTCCTCCAGGAAAGCAGCAGGACCACTAGTAAACTATACAGACACAGACACAAATCAAAATTCCGATCTCGCCGCCGAGGTCATACGCGTCCTCGAGGACGCGTATGACCTCGGCGGTGATCCTCCCCGATTAGTTGTGCTGGTGGCGTAGCTGAGTGTACTGTAGCTTTAAATTCCCCTGATAATAACAATGAAACTAATTTGATCCAGCCTGTCCCAAACTTGCTGTCCTCCCCCAGCGACGCCCTAAGCCTAGGTTCGTACCCCACAGGGAGAGCCCTTAGGTGATAAATAATATGAAGCTCCTGGCTCGAGGCTTTGAGTTCGCTCAAAGGCACCACAGGAATGACCGGTTAAGTATTCACGGCCTCCTAAGGCCAACTACGAGACGCCCTACATAAAAAAAGCTGAGCTCGGCCCCCCCCGAACCTTGCTTAGCGAAGTGCCAGCCCGCGCCGTAGCTGTGCCTGTAGCTTTACATTCTCCAGTTAATAATAATTATCCAAACTTGATCATCCAGCCTGTCCCACCTTGCTGTCCTACCCCTAGCGACGCCCTAAGCCGAGCTCTGTATCCCATAGGGGGTGCCCTTAGCGTGCAGCCTCTTAGGTACTATAAGAAATTCGCCCCTGGCTTGAGTCCGCTTAAGGATGATGGAGGCTTTCGAGTCTACTTAAGGCAGCCACAGGATAGTCCGGCTAAGCAGTAACGACCTCTCAAGGTGAACTGCGAGATGCTGAAAAGCTGAGCTCAGTAGTGGACGATCTTCGTCAGAGGACGAAGGCAGGTCTGCGCGTGTTTGCTGAGCGTGGGGTCCTAGTTTCGATTCCTCAAAATTGAGATGTTCCGTGTAGACAGTAGGTACGACGGCAGCAAAGTAGAAAGAGTCAACTGCACTTTTTACAAAATTCACTCTTTTACATGATTCGACTCAGAATTATTTGTTTTGTCATAGGATTTTTTTTCTGTTTGATTCTCAATTTTTACTGATTAAGTCACGTCAACTACAACATTTTTTCTCAAAGTGTCGAATACCGTATTTTGGATCAAACCATTTTACAGTGGCCTTAACTATTTCCATGGTACTTATGCCCTATTAACTAAATGTAAGGATAGAAAACTTTCTTCCGAAACAAAGTTCATTAGAAATGAAAGACAAAATGACAGATTGTAGAAGGATTTCTATTTCTACGGTGCGATGTCAAAAATGAAGAAACGAAATGTCACTTTGTATAGAAAAAGCTATGTCTATTCTTCGTAGAAATAGAAAGCGTCATGCTACGCCTGCAGATTTGGTGAACGGGCGCCATCAGTTGGGACTGGTCATCTCTTAGCTGCCACGGCTATTTTTATCTATTTTATTTATGATTGTTTTGTTTAAATTTCTATTTGCTGTACTCTGGACGCTCAACGTGTACCTACCTACGTCTTATTTACATCGTTCGCACATATAATTATAAATGCAACATGAATGGTGTAACTAATATGTACCTAGGTAACAATATAATTTAAAAGAGTGTCCATGGAGCTTCTTGCCCGTTCTTCTCCATAGGTCACTACGCTTTGGAATGAGCAACTAGCTTCATATTTCTGACTGACCGACTGATTCAAAAGTGCCTGTAAATGGTTTAATTGAAATAAATTCTTTGAGTTTTTCTATCATGAGATGGAATAGGGCCACACATCAATCGGGCAGTCAATTAGATTATGGTATTGCTTTGCTCATGAACACCATAAACATGGTTACTGCATCAGCTGAGGTTTTGACAGGGCTACGTCCACATCACAGGCCTGGTGTTTGCGTTACTGTTGACAAGGGCTAGAAATCGATACTAAAGTTTTGAGTATTTCCACCTCGGTTTCTGGACGAATATAAGTTCATTTCGTGTACAATTATGATAAAGCTGTTATTTTTTATTGGTAATGTAATTATAGGTGGACTTATTCAAAGCGCAGAAAGTGTACATCCGCAAGCAAAAGCGTTAAGCGATTTCAGCTAACAAGACAAATGTTGGAAATTTAATGTGGCTTCGCAAAAGTATGAAAAGAAATCGGATTGATTTAATGCATGTTTTAATAAGTATGCTAGCACATTTGATCCACAACGGAGCGCTTTTGTGTAAAGGCGTAGTTGTCTTGACACTGGACGATAAATGTGAAATTAAAATTACTAGAATTCGATGAAAGTAACGAATATCGATCCCGATTACCTACTTGTAGATGATCGCCACTCGACGCTCCGCATTAAATTAGTGTTTACGTTATCAAAATTGTTGAAACACTCTAATATCGACGCCACGGTGGTGTCACTGGATGCCAGATTCGCCAGAGTGGCGTGGTGTGCGCTCACGACTGCGAATTCCGATCCAGCAGCGGAACTCGCATTCGGTGTCATCGGCGGTCTTCAGTACGAACTCTCGCGAGCCGCTGTGCCGCATCGATATTAATAATAATAACAAAGGCCAGTTTTGATTGCAAACACAGTGTGCGTGTTGGATACTTGTATTGTCGTGGTGCTGTGAATACTTTCGACGCAATGATGCGATTCGAGAAGTACCTATTATTTGAAGGCGAAGGAAGTATTTCCATATGAAACTTAAAACTGGAGTGATCACACATTGCCACACATCCCCGAGATGCAGGCTTCAATTTGGGCGAAGAATAATACATTTGAAAGGAACAGCAGTGCGATTCTGTAACCATCTCATCATGAAACGTAGGTGAAGTGAGCGTGGAGTGAGCTGTCAGTGTCGTACCACTGATGCTAGGGATTGACCAAGCATCACATTTACAATCATAATCGAGATTTTAATAATATTTTTTATGGATTGTATTGATAACTTTTATATTTTATTTTATAACATTGAGTTTCTAACTGAATTTCTTTTTTGCTATTTTATTTTGAAACCCCGAAAATAGTAATGTTTAGCCATTTAACTACATACTAGCTTAAAATTACTAGCATAAAATTATCAATAGAATTTGGATAAAAAATATTATTAATATCTCGATTAGGATTGTAAATTTAACGTTGGTCAATCCCTAGCATCAGTGGGATGACACTGACAGCTCACTCCACGCAAGTCTTCACGGTGAGATTTTTACAGAATCGACCGGCAGATTGGTGTTTATCGAAAGTCTTTTCAAAAATTTCTTGAAAACTGTATAAAATCAAGATCGTAGGTTTATGTATGCTTCGGAAATCATTTACGGTAGTATAGCGAAAGCTTATGGAGCCGCTACGTGCGACGAATATGCGGTGTGGCTCATCGGTGAATTGAATCACGTCAGTGTTGAATCGCAAACCGGGCACTTTTGCCATTTTAATGTCTACAGTTGGATCATCTTTTTGTTGTGGATTTGGACACAAGAGTGGATGAACCTTGGTGGGAAGAGATGCTATGCGTTCCGTGAATACCAAAATAATTTTAAGAGTTAAAAATGAGTTCGCCAAATGCATGCTTCAATTTAATGTTGATATCAAAGTCAAAGCATTTATATGTCAGTGTGTGAGTTAAAGCAATCACATAATGTAAATCAATGTCATAAAAATATGGAGACCCTGCCGGTCGATTCTGTAACAATCTCACCGTGATAACTTAAGTGAAGTGAGCTATCATTCCGCCTTATGCTAGAGACTCAGAACAATAACTAAAGTTATTGTTCTGAGGCTAGGGATTGACACTACCGACAACTCACTTCAAGCTCACGTCACCTAGGTTATCACGGTGAGATTGTTACAAAATAGCTCGGCTGTAGAGAGTTAACTGTATCGTCTGTATCCGAGATCGATTACACGTGTTTGCATTCGGATCTTCGCAAATATCATACAATGTTCAAGGATGACTTTAATTCGTCAATAGATGTTCATTTACCAACCCGTGCCTATCTTCAAGATATTGACATTTGTATGACTTCATTCTTGAAAGTTTAAGCCAATAAAGTAGTAATACGAACAAATATGTTGTTTCATTATTACAATAAACCTTTTGACCACATTGTTGTAATACATAGGATAGACACATGTCTACTTAGGTTACTTTTTTATCCCGGTAGGTAGCACGTTGAAGAGCAGTGGTGGCCCAGTGGTGACGGCCGCGACTTACGAGTTGTAGGTAGACAGGCGCTTTACTTTGGGTAAATTATTTCATCACCACTAGTCTCAAAACGGTGAAGGAAAACGTCGTGAGGAAACCGATATGTCCTAGAACCAAAAATTCGAAGATATGTGACATTTACCAACCCGCACTGGGCCCGCGTGGTGGATTATGGTAGGCATGGGCAAAAAATATCGATAGGCAAAATATCGATATTTTTCCATACAATTGTCGATATATATCGTCGATATTTTTAATCGTGATATATCGATATTTATTTTAGAGTATCGAATTCGTATCAATTTCGATATTTTTTTTAACGCAACTCTGGTGTCGTGTTTAATGTTACCCCCTGCACGCTCTTCGCGCATCGTTAACTTAAAAAAATACCGCCACAATCTTTATGAAATGCAACAATATAACAGTATCAATAACAATATACTATTAAACCATCAGTGAAGTTAACTGACAATTACCAATTTTGGTGTGAATAATCATGCGAAAACTAACGATATATCGAGATTTCTCACTCGATTATTATCGATACTGTTTAAAAATGTCGATACGATAAATATCGATATTTTTTTTTCACTTGCTGTCCTTAGATTATGGCCCACTCCCTCTCACCGAGACGAGGCCTTTGTCCCAGCAGTGGGAACATTATAGGCTGATGATGAGGTAGCACGTTCCCGTCAGATATATTTTTTAAATGACGTAACCGCTGGTGAAAGCCATCTTCCATGCAAGACGACCACGGAGCAAATACAAAGAAGACGACCTTATGACCGTAGACCACTGAATAGAGGTCAGTGCCGTAGACAGATAGTTTTCTCTGTCTACGCTTATGACGAACCAAAAAAAGTCACCCAAAAAAGAAAAGACAAATGTCATAACACGTCAAATCTCCGCACAAATTCCAACGCAAAATCCGCAATCCAATAATCTGCGGCGACGAAAAAATACACAAAAACAGAAAATCTAAAAGAAAACAGCAATAAACAATCACATTTTTAATAACTATGACACCGCAGTTAGGGTACAATAACAATTTTGAACCCGAAACTTACAAGAATTGTGCAGGTGGAGGTGGATGTCAGTGTGGCCAGGGCCAACCCAAGATAAAGTGTTTCTGGCCGTCCTATGAGCAGAGATGCTGCTGTTGCCCCGTGCCATGTTGCCTGTTGTGAAAGGTCACCTAACCCTCAACAAAAACACCAAGTCGTCCCGCAGAAAGTACAGAACTCACAGACAAATTTACACAAAACAATGATGTTAACCGCTTACTGATAAAAAAACTGATAACAGGCAAAGACATGAATTCATCCATCTGCCCACTGCTTGCCTTCAATAGCTTCTATCTGTCGCTATGATGCTATGTCGATGTTCATCGAAGCACAGTCAGACAAACTAGTTTCCAACAAATTCGTGTACATTATAATAACGCATGGTTTTTACAAAGCGTCTGCACATTTTCACTAGGGCTGGCAAGTTCGATCATTGAACCAAGATGAGACAAGCATCATTAATGTTAATAAATCTTTTTTAAGAGAACACACCGCAGTCTCTGTACTCCTAGGAGATTACAAGCTACTTCAGGACAAGGAAAAGTGACTGCATCTGCACAAAGATAGACCAAGCCCTACCAAGGTTTTGAAGATTATCTATCAACCATATGAGACCCAACATGTCACGGTTATTAGAATTGTACAAAAATAAACTGTGACTGTATGAGGGCGACGTTCGTGGAACACGACCCCTCGCCACGGCATTCTGTGAAAACGGTACCCGCATCTATAAAAAACCCGCTCTATCCTGACCTACGACAATATTATTTAATAAATAAACCCGAGCTCAACATAAAGTGGTTATTGTATTTTGTAGATAATGGGGAAAAATTGTGGATTCACCGAAACAGGTCAAAGACCGCGGAGACACGCAATTTACTAGAAACGGCGTGAAACACAAACTGTGCGGCGTTGTCATTGGGAACACTGAATTAATTACTTCCACGACTGCGGCCCCTATTCCACAAACCTACTTAGGTGTGACAAATGAACAATAGCTTCTGAACTTAGGCTAACAACTCCATTATCCATTGTTGTGATTTTGGGAATATATTATATCCCTTTGTTACATTGGCCTGTGAATGCCCACGGCTGTTGGTCAGCTAATAGAAGTATCAATGTAATGTAGGTATACAATATATAGCTGGCAGTAGCCAGCTTGAGCACGGATAACGCGAACACTGTTGAAATAATGTTCAGCAAGCTTATTATACTGCAGTAATCGTCATTTTTGGGTTTTAAAAATTTTTCTTTCACCAGCATTAAGCATATACTACATAGAAAGAAATGCAGTACCTACTTGCTACTATTGCTGCATTTTGATTTAACATAGGCTGTTAATATAAACATTTATAGCAAGTCTATTTTATGGTTTGAAATGTTAAATATTTACTTACATTAATTAACTGTTTTATATTTTAACGTATCGCGTTAATTATAGAACAGTTTGTATTTAATAGCTACATACCTACAATTTGTTATTAAAATAATTGCATGCGATATCGTAGGAGTAAGAAACACTTTTTGAAATAATAATTTTAATATTTTTCAGATAGGATCAATGTGATCAATGTGATGTGTGTGTGTGTGTGTGTGTGGTGTGTGATTCGGAGGATTTAATGTGATCAGCCTGATTCAAATGTGCTTAAATTGATAGTGTAAAAGAGCAAAAATGAGATTGTATAGTGGTGTACGACGTCCTAACAGACCTCTGTTAAAGTCTTAATTACGAAAATTATTATGCTTTGTTTAGGGGAGGTGATAATAAAATAGGAAAAGCAAGGAATAACTGATAAACTCATGAATGAAAAGCAATTTCGCAGCCACCGGGGTCCGCCACACTATACGCAAGCATATAATGTAGATACAAACCTAGGCGGCAAGCCTGATGCTATAATTTAACTTGAGACAATATTTATGACGATCACGACGGATGCTGCGGCATCGGCATCATATTTATCGTTTCTGAAAACTCGATTAATCACTCGAGAGTGAATTCCTTGAATGATTCGAGTTGATATCAGATGAAACTCATAATAATAATTCTGAAAACTCTATTAATCACTGAGAGTGAATTCCTTAAATGACTCGAGTCGATGTCAGACGAAGCTCATAACGCTTTACGTGATCATAATCACGGGAATACTTTATTTTTATGAGTTTTCGACATCCAAGAACTAACTTTACGATTTCTACGTAAAACCATTAAATGTGTAATGATTGTTAAATACACGCGAAATCCATTAAAAGAGAAGTCGAGTGACGAAATATATTTTATCGCGGGTACACGCTCGGCACTTCCGGTCGCCATTATCTGATTTGGACGTTGAACAAAATGACCGTACTTCCGTTCTCGCGCACCTTGACGCCTGACGTTGAAGAGAAATTATAGGTGTTAAATTTACAGTTTTGTTTGTTTGTTACCCTTTCACTGAACCGATCATCATTTTTTGCGTATATGTTGTTAGGGGAGAGAGGAGAGGACATAGGGTACTTTTCATCCAGAAATAAAAGTACCGTACCAACTTTAATATTTCCGAGGGAAAGAACTTTATCTTTCGACGTTCACAATTGCTTTAGGACGCTAGATGGAGCTACGTGCCTTTCGAATCGTGATTCGACTTATATTATTAGACCCTTTTTTTTTAATATAGTCTAGGGTGAACACCGACACGGTTTGACAGAAAATATGTTCATAGTATGTTTATAGTTGGCACATAGGTAAGTATATTTGTATTTTTAATGGAAAAGGATTTACAGGGTTTTTTTTTCGACCTCCAGGCATGCGAAAAGCTAGTTTGAGTATATTTTTAAAGTGTGCTAGCTGCTAAATGTCTTCAGCTGTACGTACAACGTACATCTGTAATCTGCAGATCGATGTATGAAGTAACTACCTAACTGTATTCAACGCCATTCAAAGCGTCTAAACAGCGTCTAGGTTTCTGAGGTACGCTGGCTTAGGTGCATACAAGACGAGAGAAAACACAGTCACCCACACCATCTTCGTACTGTCAATAAATTAAGCATGCACACACACCGTTATATCATAGAAATATTTATTCTAGCTTGCTCTCCCTCCCGTAATGCCCTGAGAACAAGTCCAACACTTAAAACCTACCCCTAGCAGCCGAGTTTCCAGCAGTTTGGTCGGTTTGTCTGATTAAGAGGTTCCCTGAAACTGTGATGCCGAAAACCAAACTAATAAATATCCCATAAGATGTTCTTCTTCGACATAAGGCTGCAAGGCACGTGTCGTAGCCAATACCAGGCTCTTTTACAAACTTTCTGGGTCGTTAATGTCTCTCAATTTTAAACTACTCACTTAGAATAATGTTTACCTAGATGTTGTACTTCCAAAGTTTTGAAAAAAACAGTTTGTTAAGAATAGATAAAACTGACTCATTTATTTACAGTACTGCAGATTTGGGACACCACGATTGACGTTAAACTTTAACAGCAGCCGCACGGCCTGTATCTCCAGCTGTAGGTACCGAAGGGCCGGCCACAAGGGCCCCTGCATACACCACCACAGGGGCCGCAGAAGGGGGCGGGGTACGCAAGGCCGGCCACTTGGCAGTTGCAGGGACAGCCGCAGCAGCAGGGGCCGCCGCCACAGTAGCCTCGGCAGCCGCCGCCACATCCACCGCAGCCCCCGCATCCACCACAGCAACTGCCGCAGCCCCCGCAGGATCCACAACTTCCGCAACACATGATGTAAAAGTTTCAGAAAAAATATTTAGAAAATGTATTTTTTAATAGTTTTCACACTTTTTACAATTTTTTGAACTTTATTAGATTTTTTAATAAACCAAAATAGTCTGGTCTGTTTTATTAATTTTGACGTATGTTTGTTTATTTTTAAGTCAACACAGAGCAAGTCCGAGAAGTATAGATGATATCTAACAGCCAGTAGGTATGCAAACGTAACTCGATTGCATAGAAACTCTGTGTTTATATAAATACAGAGAATTCATGTGTGATAGAGAAATCAAATTATTCGCTTTCCTGAAAATAGTCGAAATATATCTAGAGAAGTGAATTTAATAACTGTTAAACAATATTAATACAAAGTTAGGTATTTTATGCTCTTTACGGTGCCAAATAACTTTTCAAAGCATAAAGCTGCCCCGGATTCCATGCCGAACAGAGTTTCCGATCTCCATTTCCTGGTTTTATGGTGTTGTTCAAATTCGCCTAGTTGTTGTAACACGACAACTAGGCGAATTTGATTCAACGCGTGCTATAATAATGTACTTATATAACTTTTCATTTTGCATTGCTTATAAGCCATCATCATTTGCTTAGCCCTTTTCCAACTATTTTGGGGTCGGCTTCCAGTCTAACCGGCATCAGCAGCTGAATACTATTATTTTACATGGCGTGACTGCCTATCTGACCTCCACAACCCAGTTACTGGGTAATACGATACCTTGGTAAGACTGTGTAGCGGTATCTAAGTACATCTCCACATGCGAACTACGCTTCACACTGACATCATGAAAATCCTGCATCGCGCAAGCAGAGTTTACCGCGCAACTAGCATATATACAACGTCCCGATATCAATCGTCGGGCAGTTGCCCACCAGACACGACACCCGTCTGGTCCAAGGATCCTCCCTTTTCTATGGAGGTATGAGTGAACTTTACACCCTGTTCATCATACCTCTACAACTGGTTGTCGGACTTTTAGGGCTTCTGACGACCCGTAAAGACTATCAAAGATCCACGAATGACAGCCGGGACCAACGGCTTAACGTGCATTCCGAGGCACAGAGGGGTCTTGGTATGTAAAGATGGCAGGTATACATCCATAATATATATTTGGGCGATAAGTTTGTTTCAGAACAGTGATTTCATGTTACGTTTCACTATGTGTACCCACCATTAAACATATTTTTGCCATCTGGCGAAAGATAAAACGGGCAAGGAGTTTTTCTACTTCTAGAAGATAAACATTATGGTCTAATTTTCAAATTCGAAATTCATGCATATGAAAAAGTACTCCATCACAGAGTACATTACTCCATTGACCATACGTCATTTTACAAAAAATGTGCTGTAATCACTGATCAGCAAAGAAAAACATAAAAAAAAACAAAATTTGTCCTTTTATAGTAAATTTTGTAAGTATTTATGACGTTTCCTTTCTGGGAAAGACAATTAATATGGTTTTATTTCCAGTTTTAGGCAGAGATGTAAATCGATGGTTTTAGGTAAAGGAAGGAAGGCCTCGAGAGGGTTTTATGGTGACAATCATAGGCTTGATTCCTCTGGGCCCTCTTGAGGCGCACCCTCACCGGGAGCGTTCACCTGTAGTCTGATACGAGCATTACCTACATCAATTAGTGAGGAGAACCGAGGTAATGGTAATATTGTAGTAATGTTCGAAATCGAATCTTGGATTGTTACATTACAAGCGAATGCTCCCGGTGACTGTCCTTTATCTGCTCTAGATCCCGTGGCGCAGCGGTTTTTTACAGTTGATGCACACGCAAAATTACGTCATCGCCGCTCTAGTGTAAACAATGGGTTTTTCTAAGTATTCAATTGTTTTAATTAAAGCTGATAACAGGCCGGGCACCCAGGGTACCCAGGAGGCATTGACGGTAGTTTGCTATTGGGAACGAGAGCTTCGCGCGGGTCATTAGCGGGTATTGGTGACCAAGATCTGAATAAGGCAAACGCAATAGATATTACACATTGCCTGTAGCTTGCTGTATCCTGCTCTACCATACAAAACGATATTGACGGGATGTCATTTGGGCCTTATGAGGCTAATGTCAACCAAGGGAGCTTGCTTTACTATTGTTACGGTATTTTACCCTGATTGAAGTACAAGGGCTGTTTTTCCAGATAAAATTTCGCGATGCCTGTCCGTAATTGCTGCGTAGGTTGCCAGGGCCCGATGTCAGGGCCGTGCTGCGGGGGCGCATGTGGCCGCCGCATGGACTGCGGCTCTGGGCCCTGCTGCGTCCATTCATGTGGTGCGTGCTGCTCTCCGTGCTGCGGCGGAATTGGCTGTTTACACGGGTGAGAATAAGAATACACATACAATTAATGTTAAAAGGTTGGATATGGTTTCTTCAAAATGTAGAAAAAAAAAGCCATGCTCAAACATTACAACAATACAAATTGTACAATCGTTTGATCTCTAATACATTAAAAGAGTAACAAGACCAAAAACTATTTGATAATATAATTACGTCTTACGCTTTCTTGCAATGAGACGATGAATATTAGGCGCTGTGAAACGTCCACAATTCCAAAACTGTCGTCTTACCAACTACATATTTGTTAAACGATCTCGACAGTCGAGCCAGAGTCGAGAGAAACACACAAATGTAAAGTGGTCCCTCACCGCTGCCCGTCGCGGCACAGCGGTTTCATTTAAAATACTGTACTTATACATCTTTCTTCTAGTGCCCGACCCGGCATGGCAGGCTCATACTTCAGCTGCGGTCACGGCTGCATTGGCGGCTGCACTAGCGGCCTGTGTGCGTCATGTTGCGGCCCCTGCTGCGGTTGATCCGGCCCTGAAACATTTTTTACAACTGTTGTGAACTTTGGTGCCTTTGTCCGGTTTAATAAACTGTTGCGTAGATTTGGTGGTTTATTTAGTAATCTGGCTAACGTCTTTACGAAACTTATCTTCATGCCTGTATTCCAGTTACGATTGGAAATAATTACAATCCCACATGGGGGCTCCGACTAATAATTAACCAACACAACACGAGGAGCGCACTTTCAGAAGTCACTCTTCCGATCTTACTTATAAAATCATTTACATACATTTTATTGCCATTTGGTGCAGTAATTATTAAGAAAATATTATTTTTATCAATTTTCAAATCGTATCACCATCTCCGAACTAACGTGAAAAATTTTCATATTCAACTGTCTAATTGTGATATTTGTGTCACAGTTAGACACAAGAGTGCCACTAGCGCCTCAACCAGGTGGGTAACCTCAATAACATAACCGATCAATGGATCAAAGGACACAGCGGTTCGCTAGGCAACGATGCAGCCGACGAACTTGCCAGAAGGGGGTCGAACGTTGTACCAGTGGGTCCCGAACCCATCGTGCCACTCCCCTTCGGGTACATATGCACTCTGGTAAGGAAACGCACCAGGGACCAACATCACAAACTATGGGTGGACCAAAGTGAGTGCAGGCAGGCTAGGGAAGCAATCCCCACAATCGATGGCCGCTTCACGAAACAGGTTCTCCGACTAACCAAGCAACAGCTGCGTACAGTCACAGCAGCCGTAACTGGCCACGGGTCATTTAATAAATACCTCTTTGTATTAGGAGTCACAGACAGTCCGCTGTGCAGGGCCTGCATGGAGGAAGACGAGACAGCAGCCCATGTGCTTCTAAGCTGCCCGGTGGTCACCACATACAGGGCAAAGTACTTCGGTAGTATAGCCAAGAAAGTCATAGCCGAAAACAAAAGTTGTTAACGAAACTATGTTTCTTGTTATATTGTAGATATAAGTATAGAAAGCATAGGATATAAGCACATTCATTGTAAAATAGGATAGCGTATTTTAATAGAGGTCAGTGGGATAAGCAGTAGGTAAATTAATGTAAACATTTTGTATAGATTTAATTAAGTTAAGTATTATTTATTAAGCAAAGTTAAATTCTGTAAAATAAAAGAAAACCTGGAAAAATTATTTCCCTAACACGTAAATAAATTAAATAAAAAGTGTAGTCAAAGAGTAGGGAGAAATTAAAAAGTGGGAGTCCCACCCACAGGATAACAGGATTAACAGGTGATGGATGAAAGAAAGATACAGTATGAAGCATGGAAGTACGAGAGGCATGTAAGCGAGAACTTGTATGGAAAAGGTTGAGATACAAAATAGGCGCCAATAATGTTGGCGGAACTAGTCCAGAAAAAAAAAAAAAAAAAAAAAGTACTTCGGTAACCCAGGTACCCTACGTGAGATTGTCAGCAACACCAAGGCGTTGCTGACCTTCCTCGAGGAGCTGGGGTGGATCGAATAACCGATTTTGCCATCCTATTCTTTAGTCATTGGTCCCAACTAAACGTTAAACATAACGAAGTTATGTCACATGTCAAGAAATGTTCTCACGCCCCGCTGGTGTGACGTGGAGACGGGAATGATTAAAACAATTTCCACAATAAAAAGTCTAAACAGTCTACTCTCTTTGCTGGGATAAGTATTTCTCTAAACAAAGGTTTTCATCATAAGGGATATTAGAAAGTGTAGGAGGAGTTTTCGGAAACACAAGCCCCTACTGAAATTATTTTCCGCGTTCCGAGAAGACGAAGATTATGTAAAATTCTGTCTATTCCTGGAAAGGGTAGGCGGTATAGATGTATAGCCACTGTGTATAGTATTGGTACACCCACATTTCGCTACGTCATGACATTGATGGCACCGGAGTTTGACTTTACGGTTTAAAAAAAACGCTCTCTAGGGAGACAGCAACCTACTTTCATAGATAACGTTTCAGTGACGTCATTCGATGGTAAATTGCGGACGTACGTGGCGGCCACCGTAGTCTTAGGAAACCCTAGCTTTACTCCATAGTTTGTTTTATTAAATATGCTTGCTTTTTCCTGTTACTTACCTTTGTTGGATGAAATGTATAATAACATTGAACTTTTACTTATTGAACGCTACTGAATACAGTATTATCATAAAAATATAACGAAGCGTAGGCATACGTAACTGGCTGGAATAAGTATGTTCGCGACGCTCACGAGAGGGCGCGAATTTATTATAAGCTTTGGTTAATTTTTGGTAAACCCCAGTTCTGGTCCGGTTTTTAACGACATGAGCGAATCCATATAATTGCTAAACACCACTCAAACAAAGATTTTTGTAAATTCTGGAAAACAACAAACTAATAATTAAATCATAAGCCGAGCCCGAGCCCGATCCCGTGAGCGTCGAAGGTGTACATGACCAGGGTAGTATTGCGGATCTGTTTCGGCAGCATTTTAGAGTACAATCACCCCTGAACAATGAGCCGCAGCTGTCTGCGCCCGATTCTGGGACCGTCTGCTCCGCGCGAAGCGTCACGTTTACTGCGAAACGGATTGCTGGTACAATTAAAAACATGGTAAGAGGAAAATCATCCAGGCATGACGGTCTCAGCATCGAGTACCAGCAGCATGCTGGGATCGACGTGTCACGATCTTATGTATGTTTTTAAATGTATGTCTGTGTCATTCTTATTTAAATCTGATCGTTGCGTTTAGCAGAACCGGAATCGGCTGTCATATTGATGGTACGACATACAGACGATATGGTTCTGCTGAGCCCATCGACCAGGGCATTGAGGAAAGTGATTAACGTGTGTGAATCGTACGCTGGGACCTATGGGCTCAAATATAATGCATAAAAGAGCGAATTCATGATATTTAAAACAGGCAGTAAATGCTATAGCACGATTCCACCAGTTATGCTGTGCGGCAGACCTCTAAAAAATAGTTGCAAATTTTAAATATCTGGGCCATTGTCATTGGGTCTCGGACGACTTGAAAGATAACATTCATCGATGTGGGATGTTGGCCCACAGGTTTGCGCGTTGCACGGCTCAGGTTAAGGTGACGCTTTTCAAAGCCAGCCAATCCTTTTACACGTGCAGCCCGTGGGTGATTTTTACGCAAAGGGCAAATAGTGACCTGCGCATACAATATAATAACACGTTCTAGGTGTTGATGGGGCTGCCGCGTTTTTGTAGCGCGTCCGGCATGTGTGCCGACGCGGACGTTGATAGTTTATCGGCCACCATGCGCAAGAGATGCGCATCTCTGCTACTCCGTGTTCGCGCCAGCCCCAACACTCTTAGAACGTTGACTGATAGGCGGGACTCACCGATCTTGGGGCGGTGGATACAACTGCATGCAGTCAAGTAGACATTCCCCAGGATCGGCGTTCCTCACGCAGCTTAGAATAAATGTTACTAATACTAGTTTATAAGTTTACATTGTTACTAATAAAAATATGGAGGTGATTCTGAAATAAATGTTTATTTATTTACTTTTGTTAGTAACGGGCACAAACCCAGACATAGGACTGCGTCTAAACTGCGCCCATAACCGGTGAGCTACTGATGTTTTGATGAGAAGAATTTCATATTAAAAAATAAATGTCAAAAAATAACTGCTCTATTCAATTCTAGTTTTAGCGACGACGCTTTTGAAGATACTGCAATAGGCCTTATTGAATCAGGCTTAGGTACGTAATACTTGTGGGTTTTTAAAACAGAATAAAAAAACATATAAATTTCTTCAACAACTTATACTTATTGTAATCTCATTTTATTTTAGTTCACTTTCGACCAGATGAAGCACAGCGACAACCACGTGATGCGCTCATCCTGGACACCGGTTGGTCAGTTAACAACCCGCACCCAGGAGAATTTGCGGCCTTTTTAAACACAGGACATTATGGTCATCACCAGGTTTTGGTGAGCTATCAATGAGCTCGTTCGCACGACGAGGACGAGCTCTGTGCTAGCAGTTAGGTGAGTTAAACCCGGTCTGGTTTCGGCTGCACGGACCACAAAGGCCACAGCATGGCCCACAGCATGGCCCACAGGGGCCACAACATCCACAAACGGGCTTACTACAGGGTATACAAGTTCTACATGGTCCACAAGATGCAGAACAACAGGGGCCACAACCGGTTCCACAAGATTCACAACAGGATCCACAGCAGGGGCCACAAGACCCGCAACAGGAGCCCCCCCAGCAAGCCATTTTCTGTTTATTAATAAATACCGCAAAAGTGTGTTTTTACCACAAGGAAGTATGAACCTTGGTAAATGATTTTTCACACAGTAATTTTATACCAAAATGGTGTAATTTTTCAAGTTTTATTCATAGTTTGTTGGTTTTTTTTATATTTTTTTTGTGTCTTGCCTAAATTTTTTATATAAAATGAGCTCCGTCTTGTTATGTCATTTGGCGGAATATTTTTGAACTATTACTTCACTTATCTATGTATTGTAGGACAACCTCTAATTGCAGAAATTGCAAAAAGATTTTACTTTAAAAATGATTCCTTCTCAAGAGATCTTTTAATAAAAATCTTCAAAAACTATGCATGCAAATCACAATTTTACTAGTTAGTAGTCAATAATTTAAAAAAGAGCAATAATTTAGCATTTATTACCTACCATTTAAATTGCCCCCTTGACAACATGACTATCCAAATTGGTACTTACTAAGTTTTTCCACGTAAAGCTGCACAAAGTGTGTAATGATAGATGAGGGCAGACAATCAGTTAAGGCTGTTTACAAACGCAGCAGTTGGGCAAGGGGCGTGCAATCGAAACGCGCGGCAAATTGCCACGATTACCCGCATCCGGCGCGCTTACACAGAACCGTTGCGTTGTGTCGGTGCGGCTACTACGCACCGCTCACGCAGCCGAAACAGGAGTGTGCAACAGTTTGGAAATGGTAGAGTTAATTTATTGAAGTTTTTTTATAAAGTTAATCTAAAAGAAAAAAAACTCTATAGTCTTGAACTAGAACTGTAGCTGTAGGTACACACGGCTACACATCAAGCTATACATTTCCAGTTTATGCTGACCTCTCATTGTAACATAAACCTATACGATGCGAGATCAGCGTATACTGGATTTGTATAGCTTGATCTGTAGCCGTGTGTACAAGGATCTTTTCGATCAAAATTCGGAAATAACACCGCCATCCTATTTTTTCAAGGCATTTAGCAAAACAATTGCACAACAACTAACAGTTTTACAGCTGTTCACCAACAGTGCACGCCTGCATCTCAACTGCTGACAATAACAATCCTTTCATAGAAGAGGATTAAATTCATTACTTAATTCATAATGTTCCGACAACGTAAATAATGCAATACAATTAACGGATGGGTGAGTGGGTTGTTGGGGGTTATTTTAGGCCAATAAATCTACGTAATTAGACTTAATACTTTGAATCTATACATATTAAATAGAAGTCGGTTTCCGCGTCTGTCTATGTAGCCGCATTTTTTCTCTAAACGGATTTTGATGCGTTTTCACCATAAGGAGATTGGGCAGATTTGCCCAAGTATTGTAGCACTTTGACTTTCATTACAAAGATATAACTTAGACAAACAATTTGTTGTATGACAGCGATGCTGAAATCTACATCAGTAAAAAGTTACAGGAGCTTAAAGTTCCTTTACATCACATTAAATTGTTTACATCTGTTTAACGTATTTGTCAGCAATTCTACAAGAAGTTGACATATCATACCGAGATACGTAAGGGTGTTACTACACCAATCGATCGATCGTCGATTGACGGCATCGATCGATGGTAACATCGATTAGTCGACGTCCATCGATAGTTTCTTCCAGACCGATCGATCAATGGTAGAATGAATTAGTCGACGTCGATCGATGGTAGAACAGATTAGTCGATGTCGAGCGATCTGCAAGAGCCGCGCCGCGCGCCGTCCGCTCCCCGTTATCACCCGCCTGCAGCCCACGCGCTGAAGGGCCGGCCACACTGCCAGCTAGCGAGCGAGCGAGCAAGCTGGCGGGCGAAGTGAGGCGAGGGAAACTATATAAACTAAGCGAAGCTTTGTTTGTTGATGTGGGTTCACGTCAAAAACTACGGATGGACGGCGAGCGGGCGGTCGGAAGAGCGAGGGAAGCTAGGGGTGGGGGAGCGACGGGGTGGGAGAGCGAGGGGGAGGGTGGAGGAGTGCAGGGGAGGGTTAGCGAGCGGGCGGGAGAGCGAGGGGAGGGAGGGGAGCGGGGAGAGGAGCCGATGAGAGTATTGTCAAAACGAAAACGGGCGAGCCGAGCGAGCATCATTTCACCTCTTTTTCATACTTTGGTTCACACCGCGAACTACAGAGCTAAGCTACGCTAACGAGGTGAACGAATAGCAACTGATGGATTATAGCCGGGGTTAATCGATCAACGTCGACCGATGCCATCGACCGGCAATCGATCTAGGTTATTCTAACGGTATCCATCGATCAGACAAAGCCACACCAATCGATCAATGTCGAATCGATCGATGTCCGATTTGTGTAGTAACCCCCTTAAACTACCACGTGTAATAATACAAATCAAAATGGCGTCACTACAAGCGCTCTCACCAAGTGCGCGTGAGTGAGTCACACAACGAGTGAGGGAGCGAGAAAGGTAGCTACTGTTGTTAAGGCTTGCTTTCGCTCTCGCTAATACTAAGTGCGAGTGAGCGAGATAGTATGCAAACCTAAAACAAAAGGAACAACAAACAGACAAACTATTCATCCCCATGTCGCCATTCATTCGTGAATACTGTTCTGGTGCTAACGTGCGTTCAGAGTGATTTGATTCCTGTACTTACTAACGACTCGGCTGTGTTTGGACATTTTTATGGTTTGATTTCTTTACTGACGACTCGGCTGTGTTTGGACATTGTTTCTGTTATTACCTACGATTCGGTTATTCTAAACGGACTTTGATTACTCCAAGTTACCGGATTTTGGTGAAAATGGAACCACATAGAGAACAATGTGTGACTTGTGGTCGGAGTGTGCGACTAGACAGGTCGCGACATATTTTAACTCGAGGCGAGCTTGAAGAAAGACCTGGATTTGCTGAATATGTTCTACAAAATAATATCAACATACATCAGGTAATTCACTTCACAGGTGCAATGTTGATATAATGCAAACAAACAATACAAACTAACTAAAGATTAAGACTATTATCATTGGAAATAAAGAAACAATATTTTTGTCCGTATTTTTACACAAGAAGCAAGTACTTACCGGTATTCCACGACCTTAGTATCCCGACGACTATCGCAGTATATTTGTATGGGGTTTCGTACACAAGCACACGTCGCCGACGCATAACAAAATGGCGGCAACGCGTCCCTGTGTACGAGGCCCCATACGAAAACGAATGTAATATGTACAGTAATATTCGCTAATATACTGATGTCTCGGAGTATTGGACTACCTAGTATCCGTTATATTTACTTATATGTATATTATTATATTATTAATATTCCACGAAAGTGGCGGATACGACTAATAACAATATAAAAGTTGAGTTTTTTCGTTGTTGTAGGCGATTGCAAATGACCGAATGATGATATGCTATCGCTGTTTGGTGGCTGCAAGGCGTCATGAAGACCGAATGAATCGGCAGAGTGAGCAGGCTGTAGCAGATCAACCAGATGACCAAGCAAATGCTATAAATGTGAACGTACAAGATCAGTCCGTGGTTTTATCCGGCTATAAAAGATTGTCGAATACGTCAAATCGCTGTATGTTTAGGAATTGTTTTGAGGTAGAACGAATGACGATTCCTAAGAACATAATTATATATTTATTAATGCATTTAAAAATATACACTCCAGGCAGTGCACGCGTATGTCAACGTCATTTGCGATCCAATATATGGGCCGATTTAGACAATGATGACTTATTAAGAACTGTTGAGTCTTTTTCTGTGAGCCAATTAACAGATGTGCTGGAAACTCAACGCAAAGCATATTTGGAAAAAAAAATATTCGATTTTGACACTGTTGAAAATATAGACGCAGATGAATTATATTTTTGCACTGGCTTAACGCTTGTGCAGTTCAACAATTTACTGTTGGAAATACCTTCTTTGACAGACTGTTGTAATCGTCCAAAAACCGCACTGGGCATTTATTTGATGAAGCTTCGCACGGGAGAATCTAACGAAAGACTCGCGAGTCGCTTGTCAATGAGCAGACGAGCACTTGAGCGATACATGAATGTTGCCCGCGACTGCCTTTCATCTCAGTTTGTACCGCGACACCTTGGCTTAGATCATATGACCCGAGATGAAATCATATCACACAGCCTGCAAATCCCAAATGCCATATACGGAAGTAGTGAAAATAATCCGCCAAAGGCAATATTAATCTTGGATGGCACTTATATATATATTCAGAAGAGTAGTAACTTTTTATTTCAAAAGGTTTCATATAGCTTGCACAAGTTCCGAAATCTATTAAAGCCATTTGTTGTAGTTTGTCCAGACGGCTATATTTTAGAAGTGTTTGGCCCATACTCAGCCAGGACTTCTGATGCAACTATAATGTCCCGTATTTGCAATGAGGAAGATGCACCTTTACATTACCTTCTTCATGAAGGAGATACGTTCGTGCTTGACCGTGGATTTAGGGATGCAATACCTGTTCTTGAAAGCTTCGGCTATGAATGGCATATGCCACCGTCAAAAGACCATAACGCTACGCAACTTACCACTCACCAAGCAAATGAATCCCGGCTTGTAACAATAGTCCGTTGGGTAGTAGAAGTTATTAATGGGCGCATCAAACGAGACTTTAAGTTATTCCGTCAGGACTATTTTAATAGAGCCATGACCCATATGTTTACTGACATACGAATAGCCGCTGCTCTTCTTAACGCATTTAGAGCGCCTTTAGAAAATAATGCCCACGCTAGCGAGATTATTAATATTATTAATGAGAGAATAGATGTACCAAATCGTCTTGGTAATTTCGTAACAGAAAATAATATAAACAGGCGAAGGGCGCAATTTATCCAAATAAATAGTGACACACTGAATATTCCTTTTCCTATTTTAAGCGAAGAAGATTTGATATTGATTGCTCTTGGAACTTATCAAATAAAACTGGCCAAATCGTATGTCGGTGAACATTTAAGGGGTGGTATATATACTATAGAAGTGTGCCACGAAATAAGTCCAAACCTAACGGATTATGAAATAGATGCAAGTAACTGTGCGTTATTACGAGGACAGATTCATTCACGACATACGTTGAGAAAAACCTATTACTCGTATATTTTAGTTAAGACCAATATGACAGGTAGAGAGGCTTTACCACACCTTTATTGTTCGTGCTTAACCGGAAGTCGTACTATCGGAACTTGTGCCCACATTATGAGTATAGTTTGGTACTTGGGATTTGCAAGACATCAAAATGATTTTCAAATCCCGGCAAGTTTTCTAGATCATATTATTTTAAATGATGAGAATGATTAATAATAACGGAAAATATAAATATATATATTTTATATATATATTATATATATATATATTTTATATATATATATATTATATATATATATATAATATATTTCTATTGTACATGATAAAAGTGTAAGTCTTAATCTTATACTTAGTTGTTTTTTTCTGATATATTGTTGTTTCAAATAAAAATAGCGATCAATGCACTTTTATTTTTATTTTTTATCCCCTTTTGAACTTCACTCCCCACTTTCAAATAAAATAGCAAGCAGCAGTAGGCTACATACATACACCATACATATATATAATATTATGATAGTGAATATAAAATATCCGTAAAAATTAAAATATCAGACAATAACACACTAAACAAACAAGTAGGTTATTTGCTAAGGATGCAATTTTTTAAATATTCAAAAAAAATACTTTGACGTCGCTAAAAGTAAAAAAAAATACATTTATGTGATGAGGGCAAGTAGTACAAGATATAACCATATAGCCTTTATTGCTACAATGGTTGGGCAAACCGTCATACAAATATGCCCAATCTCCTTTAGAGAATTTATTCCGGAAGGTTTTGTGTTTACCTACAGTACATTTTCATTTAACTTAGACTAGCTTTTGGACTAGACTGTGGTTTCGCCCGCTTGCAGGTCCCAGGTCCCAGATTCCCGGTCACCGTAGGCGCGGGCTTGCGAACGGCGAGCAATGGGCAGCTCGCCGTTCGATAAGGACCAGGCCCGGGTCGACAGCACGTTGTATTCCACGCGCGCCTCAAAGAGATGTCAGCACCAATGACGGGGTCCGCTAGGGCCAATGCCTGCCAGGGTTGCGGGAAAGTCCGAGAGCGATACCGTGGCCCCTGGCACAGGCAACTGAAGGAACACGGGTGGGTTTTAGTCAGTAAGAGTCTGACACGCCCTCCCGCTCTGCCCAGAGCGGGAGAAGTTATTTGATGATTTCCCACAAAAAAAGGGGGGTCTACTCTCCAACGTAGACAACGGCCCGTCCGAAAGTAGTTGATTCGTCAAAACAAGTGAAAAATTCAAATTTCGAACGGCAAAAACACGTATCGAGTAGGGAGAGCTGTTAAATCGTATTGTCATGCATTCTTAGTATGGGCTCCTAAGTAATCGCATTTCCGTAGGTGATACAGAGTAGGAAACACCGGTAACTACAGCCGACACTATGGTTTTCGTGCTTAGACATTTTTTTTCCGATATCTTCAACAATCATCGTCATATTTCACCCAATTTACTCAAAGTCTTAATAAATTAATACACCTAAACCTTTCTTATGAATCGCTCCCGTCCATTGGTGAAAACCGTATGAAAATCCGTTCTGTAGTTTTTGGGTTTATCGCGATCAGACAGACAGACACGGCCGGCGGCGCGGTGCGGCGGGGGGACTTTGTTTTATATTATGTAGTGATGTAATATCGAAATGTTCATGTTTTGCCAAGTCATTAAAAACCGAAGCAGGTCGCAAGTAGCTAATATAGTGAAAACTAAAGTACCTAAAACCTAATGTTGTTGGCCCCTGTCGCACTTAAGTCACATCCATAGGTAAGAGCACAGAGCACCTTCCCACGACAAATTGTAGGAAGTGCGACCCAAATACACGACACGACAGCTTTCGAAGTAACAGCCGCGACAAACGAGGGTGTGCGCCCATCCGAATATTTCTAGTGAAATAGTTTTACGCGTAATTTACTTTAGAGGCGGTCACGGTTGGCAGCTGGGCGGCCATTTTGACGGCGAAGGAATGAAAAACGGATGAACCATTTAATATACGGTGTATGGTATTTCAGCACATGATTCTACTAGTATATCCCCCTGCGTAGACATTTTTCGAATACAGGTTCATACAGTTCAACAGTGCAATATCTACCTAAACGGTCAACAATCATGGAACAGCTGTATTTTTAACGAAAAACTGGTGGGTTTAGGTACTGGATTCATGGTGACATTTACGCGTCGATGTCGGGATCTAACGCCGTATTTTACACGGAAATGGACGGCTCTGAAAAAGAGAAACAGAATAGGTAAAATATTACAACAAAATACCTAGTGATATATTGGAACGAAATTAAAGAAAATTTAAAACTCATATAAAAAGTTCAAGACGTATATCTTGCGTAAGTATATCAGTCAGAATATCCGTCAGATGTACGTCGAATTACAAGTAACCCTGTATAATTGTTCTTAGACGGCAGGTGCGTGCAGGCAAACTCTTTGCAGTAGGTAGGTACCTGCCGATCTAACACTGGTCTACGTTCATCAGCTCGGCGAATGGCAGCAACCTAAAATGAAACATTCAAACACTAACCCCGGTACTCAGAGTCGTTGCTTAAAATTAATCAATCATTTACTTTAACTGACCAGTATAAATTGGAACGCTGTCAGTCAAAATTATTTGTCAGACTGAAAACGTTTCAATCTTGGTCACATGTGCCAAGATACGGTGGAAAACCCAAAGTTAATGATTGATTAATTTCAAGTGACGTTTCTGAGTGCTGCAGATATAGAGTAGGGGAGCGAGGGGCTTGTTGTAACAGTTTTCATTAAAACTAATATATCTTGAAATCTATTGATTAAATTTCTACTAAATAAAGATGGATGAATACTGTAACTCTTCCTCTACCAAATCAAGTAACAATAATACCATAACTATTGGTCATTATTTTACAATCAATTATTTTCTAGAAGAAGTGCGGTGTTACAACTTACCTCGTGCTTGGGGCAAGTTGTAACATCTACCGGGGCAAGTAGTAACGACAAAAAAAAACGACAATAATACCTCTAATCATTTATTCTTTGTTTTTTTTTTTTAAATTGACATCTTTCTAAAGTAAGTATTACGTAATTCTTATCAAAAATCAACTCAAATACATTTTTTTAGTAATCAACACTTAAAAATTAAGTAATTAACAGTTTTATTTAGTTAAACACTACTTATATTCATCATGGCACTTTTAAATCACAGTAAGTAATTTAATTATTTAAGGTATGCACTTGTTGTAACACGTTACAACAAGCCCCGGGATTTTGTTACAACTAACCCTATGGTATGATTTTCAACATTTATCAAGATAACTATTTAAACAATTTAGCAATCATAAAAACTGTTACACACTATCAGAGATAGATAAATTTGAATGGAAATAAGATATAGAAAATTTGAAATTAGTCGATATTAAATACGCAAACCGAAATTTTACGACAGTACAATTTTATATTACCTGGCAGAAATGAAGCACGTGCACACTTCCGCTCACTGCGCCGGCCGGCGGGACATTGGCTATGGCAACATGATGCGGCGCGGTTTATAGGTTAAATCGAGTCAAAGAAATACGTTAATAGCGTTTAAGATCCTAGTGAAAAGGGCCTGTTACTACTTACCCCTGTTACAACAAGCCCCTCGCTCCCTTACATAATAGTTATAGGAAAAGGTTTGGTAGCCTTTTGTATGAGACACTTGAGCTTGAGATCCTAGAGACCTATAGCTTTTTTTTTAATTGTTTTTATAAAGTTTAACTGTAACGCATGAACATTTTCACCACCTAGTGACTTTTAGGTTTTGTTTATTAATAGTAATCTGTCAACAGCGCTATGGACTACATTATTATCTTGTATAATATAAAAATAAATCGCTGAATGTGTTGCTAAGCGCAAATCTCGAGAGCTGCTGAACCGATTTTGCTAATTCTTTTTTTAGAATATTCCTTAAGTACGAGGATGGTTCAAACGGAGAGAAAAATCTAAAAAAAATCCTGAAAATGTCTAAAAACAACACTTTTCTGTACTCCCATACAATCGATTCGTAATATAACACTTAAAAGTCAATTTGAACTTTAATACCATACCATAAAGTTTAAGTGTTAGTGGAGAGGTTCCGGGAAGGCAAAACAATTAGGCGGTACGAAGTTCGTCGGGTCAGCTAGTTTCTTATATAATTATGTTTTTTTGTTTCCAAAATTGCATAATGTATAAGTAGGTAGCTGTTTGTTGATCCTATTTAATTAAAATAAAAAATCTATAGGACCTTTACAGCACAGTTACTCTACTGCGTGTATAAAGTGTCTCTGCCTACTACAGAAATGTTAACGGGGCAATGAATATTAAAGGCGTGTAGGGTCGGAAGTCGGAACCACGTGTTAGTGACGCGTTCTGTGTAGTAATTTAATGATTATAACTGTGATTAAGCATGTATTGTGCTTGTCGACTTGTAGGTACCTACTTCCGCTTCTAAAGATGGGCATGTGTACACTGTGCAAGTATTACAAAACGGTTTTGTGAACTCTTCACGTGACCAGAGGGTCTATTTTTTGGCAAAGAATTAGCATCGCCATACAACGTGGCAATGTTGCCAGCCTTTTAGGCACTTTTCCTGATGACAGCTATGCGGACGAATTTTTGATGCTCTATGATGCTTTTTTTTTATAATACTGATAAGATATCAGATGGCTTTATGAAAGTGTTTTATATACACACATCAAAAGTGTCTAGGGATCAACATATATTTTTGCAATAACTTTTCTCCTGATTGATATTAATTAAAATTTTCTTTAAGGATTCATAAAATAAAGTGTTTTCGTTTGTCACAGTAACGATAAACCAAGTCACCTTTGCATTAATAAAGAAATTTGCCATTTTCCTAATAAAGGGATTTTTGACATTTGAACCACTAACACAAAAGTTCGAAAAAAAGACTGAAATAACAGTTTTCTTTAAAATTTTATTGGGTAACTTAAACAATTAATAATCCGTGTTTCTACCGCGAACACTAACAACACAAGAACATCGGTTTGGCATACTCAAAATGAGTTCATCCAAATCACGCTGTGGAATGGCCGCCCATGTTCGTTGCAACAACAAAAAAAGGTCTTCTTGCGACTGGATACCCTCCATATTCGGCAGAGCTCTTCTCTGTAGCATATCCCATGCATGCTCAATCGGGTTCAAGTCTGGCGACTGAGCAGGCCAGGGCAGGACATTGATGTTAGCTGCGGCGAGAGTCTGTCTTACAACTCTTGCGGTGTGCGGTCGTGCATTATCATGCATTAACTGAAATAAGGGACCGATTTGCACTTGTAGAGGAACGATGACGTCTGATACAATCGTCTCAGCATAAATTTGAGCGTTGAGGTTGCCTCTGATCCAAATCAACTCAGTTCTTCCGCCGATCCAAATACCCGCCCATACCATGATGGTTCCACCACTATAAGGATGGACTTCCTGGCAGGATTTTAATCGCTGTTGGCGTCCAGGGGTTCTCCAGTGTCGTATACGTCTTGTATCCGGTCTCATACCAAAACGAGACTCATCAGAAAAGCACACGAAACGCCATTGTTCTTCTGCCCAATTTCTGTGTTCAAGAGCCCATTGATATCGAATCCTACGATTGTGCATTGCTATAGGTGGTACCCGTAGCGGTCTTCGGGAATGAAGGTTCACTTCATGCAAGCGGTTTCTGACTGTTTGGTCGCTAATTAAGTTCCCTGAAGAGTGATGAAGCCTCACGGCTAACATCATGGCGGTTATTGTTGGAGCTCTTCGAGTTAAGATTTGAATGTATCGGTCTTGTCTCCGTGTGGTGCAGCGATACCGTCCTCCATGGCGCTCAGCCACGGTACCAGTGCTTCGGTAACGTGTCCAAAGTCGACTGATAACACTCTGACTTGTATTCAGAGCTAAAGCCACAGTACGTTGCCGGGAACCAGCTTCTATCATTCCCACGGCTCTGAGCATTTCTTCCCTGCTTAAATGACGTCGCCGCTCCATAATAACGTTGGTTTTAATCAGTAGTAGGGAAACAGTAGCACTAATAATGTCTTCAATGCGTTGTATGTTTTTATAGGGAAAATATTGACAGCTGATTTTCATCTTTTACTCGAATTTGATTCACAGTTCCTGATTCAAATTATGAAATGCACCAAAAAGGATCCATATAAATTTATAAAATCATAAATTTATTACAAAGCCACATCTTAATCTCAAGAAATCCGCATAAAAATGCTTGATCCCTAGACACTTTTGATGTGTGTATTTTTAATGAATTTGTCGAATGGTACGTGCTTAGTTTTAGACGTGTTAGCGAATTAGAAGTAAAGTTAAGATTCTAGAGTACAGGCAGTTTTATCTTGAGGCTATTTCTAAAGGAAAAGGGTGTCATGATGTTATAAAGGACCGGCTTTCCATATAAGGTCCTATATTTTATACTGTAGAAACTTCGCCACTTCAATATTTAGGAAGAGCAAAACGAATTAATACATATTATTATTGCAATTATTTTAAGACTGCTAGCTTTTATTTATTACGTAAATGTCATCTTGTTTGAAAATCAAAACTAAATTAATTTTTTACCTAAGTAAAAAATGTCTTGATAAATTATAATAAAAAGTTTTACAAATGAAGAAAGAATTTAATAAGAAACTAAAAACCTAGGGGCTTGCTTAATTTTTTGATCAAGTTGAAAGTTTAAGGTCCGCTTGCACTAAGTAGGTATTTTACACGTTTAGCGCTAAACGAATTTCAAACATTGTTCGTTCAACATATTTCTGTCAATTTTGTTTTGACAAAATTGATCAAAATTGACAGAAATATGTTTTGAGGCAAAATCAATAGGCTCGCCCCCTATTAACATGCGAATTAAACATAGGTGGGCGTAATGTGGTGTTATACAGGGTGTTTTTGACAGCCCTCCGCAAACTGATAGGGTAGCTTCAGTACATCATATTAAGATGACCGGTACATGAAATTCTTTCAGGAACATTAAGGGAATCCAAAAAACCAGATTTGTTTTATGGGGGGACATCGTGATCACTTACCTCACACGCAATGTATCGTTACCGTGGCAAAACGCACGTAGCGGACGGCAGCGCAGCGAGCTTGAGCGAGGCTGCCCCCGCCCCCCGCGCGCTCCCCGACGCACCTGGGCCGCGTCTTTTATTACGTTACGTTACGTTACGGCATAATTTTTTTTTTCCTGAGAAAATTTCCAGTGGGATATGATTCAGAATAAGGAGCTGAATCAATCCTGTGTTTTTGTGGAGGGCTGTCAAAAACGACCTGTATAGCCCACCCTACCTACCCCTACCACCCTAGCATTATACAGGGTGTAAAAAGACCCATCTCACATGGCTATGTGAGATGGGTCTTTTTACATTGACGGCTGTCAACTACGCATTCTGTACATCAAATTAAGTAACTTGCACAAAAATAATTGCTGGGAAACAACTCCGGTTTATGAATTTTCTAAATAATGTCCCCAACAACAATTTTACAAGGAGTTAAATAACGCGATTAAAAATATTTTGGTGTTGGTAAGTACGCATTTCGTTTCGGTTTTATTAAAAGTACCTAACGATACGCACAGACCAGGGAAGCAACGCACAGAAGGGAGGGGGCCTATACTAAGCAGTGGGTGGAGTAAGACGACACGGTTGGCGCAGTGGTTAAGCGATTGACTGCTGCGCTGCGTGTCGCGGGTTCGATTCCCGCACGGAACAAATATTTGTATGACCTGCAAGTAGTTGTTCCGAGTCTGGCTGTTTGTGTATGTGAATTTAAATGTTTGTAAACGCACCCACAATACAGGAGAAATTCCTAGTGTGGGGCAACGTTTAAAAAAAAATGGTGTTCATATTTGCTGTTTGGGGTAGTGCGCGATGTAACACACGCAAAACACTGTGCTTATGGGTGCACGTTACAGGGGTCGTTGGGGTATTTATAGTTGTGCTTTATGTATATAACATTATAATCATAATCTTTATAACACATTTATTTTGCTCGTAAAGGGTCTCTTATTTCACCAATTTCAATATCGTAATGTATGTCATTACGTACTTGTGCGTTATTGTAATGTAAAACGCACGAAAACGTACGGTTTATCACGTAGACAGAGACTGTCTATGGTTTGTCAAGATGCTCCGTCTAAAACCCATTGACTTATAATAGTATGGACTGGAAATATCAACAAAAAAAAGGTGCCTACCTACAACTCATAATGTCTCATAAAATGGCTGCCATTGCTAGGGTTGTGTCAATCAAGGAATATTGGTGTTACTATAACGAGTATCGATACGAGTCTTACTTGATATCACGTTTTGTTCATAATTTATGTACTTACTTAAAAATCTGTTGTAACAGAAAAATATGAGTAGTTTACTTACAGTCTGTTAACTGAGAATAAAACTCATATCAAGTGTTTTTTCTGTACAGAATTAAAAACTTTTTTATACAACATGTCTGTGTAACATACTTACCTAACTATTTATTATAGAGCGAGTTGTGGAGTAAAAATAAAAATAATATTTTTTTTTACTTACAATATGTTTATTTGTGTGATATTTCTGTAAGTAGGTTTGTACAAACACTTTTACACGTCAAACGTATTTTAAAAACTAAATTAGGTCGGCGCTTCCTATCTGACTACTATGAGAAGAAAGGCCGAAACAAACTCCGTGGTCACAGTCTCTTTTAAAGTCCAGACAAAATCTTGACCAGATCACGTGAAGGCTATGTAGATCGCTGTCTGAAATGGTCTTTTGAGGAAAGAACCACACAAATTGTGGGATCTGTCCAGTCAGTTTCTTCAGAGTATTTTTTTGGTGCGGGTAAAACAAAAAAAAAAAAATAGGTAAAATACTGTGGGAACAGAGTTATCATGTAATCTCATTACATCAAGTGTTCTATTGAAACAGCTTTCTTCAAAGTGAATGCAGAGGTACCATTCTTTGTCACGGATTAATATTTTCTTCACCAATAGCGTCTAACCACTTTTTCTTTAATCCTTCATTTTTAGGAAACCTATAAAAGAGGTAAGTATTTTGATCAATAAATCATTTTGGTTAGAGCTGCTGCTAATATCTAACTAAAATAAATAACAAAATGTCGATGTCTTATTTTATCATCATATAAAACTCTCTGGAACGGTCTCCCGGTGCTGTGACCAAGCAAAGTCACTCGGACCGATTAGGACACGCAGAACGATTTATGTTAACATCACTGATTGTACCGATATCGTTTCAGCGGAGGAACTAGTTTCGGAAACTATTACAGCAACGGTACAACACTATTCCACTATGACATATTATTGTAAACAAACGAATGAATTAATAAATAGGTCTGTTATATGAAAATGACCCCAAATATGCCTCACCAAATGTACTTTAGCCATAAAATCACGATTGAGTAACAATTTGTTCATCGAACGTGTATGAATGTATGTAATATTGCATGAAAACCGGTTGCTAACCTATGCAAAGACAATTGTGGTTGATTTCCATTCTTTCTTGCACCACACTTCACAATACAACACACAGGCATGTTGGTTTGCTGTTTTCCAACATTTACATTCATTTTTAAAGGTAAACTCCTCGTAATATTCTCGCAAATCTCAATAACACAAAAAATAAACAACCATTTGACAGCACAACTACCACGAAACTCGTCGCCACAGACTAAATAGATGTCGCATAAGATGGCTGATAGGGCACTTACCTACAACTGTCCCTACGTCACGACAAAATGTTACCATAATGAGCAACCACTTAAATATTGTCGTCTCTTTTATCACATACGATTATTTCATTAGAAAGAATGAGACAAAACGATATTTCACCGTCTGTGTCGTATTTCACTCATATTTGTATGCAAAGTGTATGTCAAATATAATGCGGCGCCTCCATGTTTTTCCTAGCTCAATGCTAAAACCACGGAGCAAACCTCAGAACAATAACTAAAGTATTGCAAAGCAAACGAACGGTACTTTTTTAAATCTTAGCAAAGAGTTTTTATGTCAGATAAGTGGTCAACATTTTATGAATAAAATTAACTTTGGGAGAAGAAATATAAAAAATAAACATTTAATTCTTTAATTTAATTAATTTTGACAATAAATTACAACCATTTAACTGTAACAAAAAAATATTAATTTACTTTATTAGTAATACTGGCTGTTATTGTGCCTTTGCCTTAAAAAAAAAGCGCTGATGCGGGCGCATCGCTAAAAAAAAAAAAATCGCTAACTTGTGAACAAGTCAAAATTATTCCGCGCGCTTTTTCTTTTCGCTGTATTGTTTTTATTTGAAAATGTCGTCAAGAATAATAATAAAACATTTATTTCAGGCTACAATGGCCCATAGACATATACCTTACAAACTAACATAAATAAAGTACTTAAATAAAACAAAACTTGTGTTAATAATAGCTTAAAACTATGCTAGTAGCACTTCACTAGCTTGTCCTTGAGCTGTGGTACTTGTCCACGGAAACGACGGAACACCACGTCCTGCGGCCAAAAGTCTTCTTCCATGACGACGGGCAGATAATACCTAATTCGGTACGCGCACCACGAACGCCTTGAAGTTGACGTTGCGGTGCGGCTCCAGTAACTGCACCCTCGGCATGTACCTCGTCTTCTGGCGCACGTACTCGACGATGTCTTCCGCCTTAGTTTAGTGGAGTAGTGTAGGCGGGAGATGTACACCGGTGTGTTCGGCTTAGCGGCGCGCAAGCTGACTTCGGGCACCGTAGGAGCTTTGCCGCAGCGGTTCTTGTTCGCTCGCAATCGGCGCTTCCTCCTTCGCACCGTCACGAAACCCTCATCTTCAGGCCTATACAGCGCCTTTTCTAGCATAGGCTTCTTACTTGGAGCGCCCGGTAAGGGCTTCGCCTGGGCTGCAGACACTGGCAGCGGGACGGAGTAGTGATGAATGTATTAATTCGACACCGCTAGAAGTCTCAGAGGCAGCGAAAAAGGCTACTCTAAGTCTCTTTTCCGAAAAATCGACCGATAGATACTTACAAGCGTATCAAAATTTCATCTTATGGAAAACAAGCAAAGATGCAAATTCATTTTCAGAAAGTGTGTTTTTAGCCTACTTCATGGAACTTTTTCAAAAATATAAGTCAAGCTCATTGTGGTGCTACTATTCAATGCTAAAAAGCACTGTGAAAACAAAACTATATCAAGTCATACTCCAACTTGCTGGCATTTCTAAAAAGACGCTCAAGTGGCCATGTGAGTAAAAAGTCGAAAGTATTTTCGGCTGACAATATCAAGAAGTTCCTAAAAGAAGCTCCGGATTGCCGATATTTGGCAACAAAGGTCAGTTGAAACTAAATTATTGTTATTAACTTCTTTCACTTTCGTATTTCTTTACAATATAGGTGTTTTGTACGCTGTTTTATCTCTTTTCAGGTTGTATTAATATTCGGCATAAATGGTGCATGTAGACGTCAAGAGTTGGCAAACATCACAACTATTTTCAGGTTGTACCTATTAATATTCGGCATAAATGGTGCATGTAGACGTCAAGAGTTGGCAAACATCACAACTAATGATGTCGAGAACCATGGGCGGGTTCTTCTTGTCCAAATCAAAAGCACAAAAAATAAAATTCCAATATCGTTCACAATACAAGGGCCTTTTTACGACATACTGAAGAAATACGAAGCGCTTCGTGAACGAAGCGAATAAATTGAATAAATCTGTTAGATATCGCTTTTGTTGAAACAAAAGCGATATCTAACAGATTTATTCAAAATTACCAAAATGGAAAATGCACTAGCCAACCCATTGGCATAAATAAATTTGGAACAATGCCGAAACAAATTGCCACTTTCTTAAATTTGGATGATCCACATGAATACACAGGGCACAGTTTCAAAAGGCCCTCGGCTACATTGCTCGTCGATTCCGGTGCTAACTTATTGACACTAAAACGCTACGGAGGGTGGCGGTTGAACAGTGTAGCCGAGGGCTACATAGATGACTCGATGAGAAATAAAGAAGAAATTAGCTCCCGCATTACAAGGAATATAAATTTGGAGCCAATTGTTGACTCTCGACCATCTACGAGCACACACGCGTACATTCCACCATCGCCGCCGCGCCGCAGCTGCCTCCGTCGCCGCCACCGACTGCAGAACTCTGTGGTCTCGTTTCTCCTACTTTCACTCAAGAGAGTGAGAGAGAAATTGGTGAAATTGTAACTAATAATAATAACTTGACAACATTATAAATGTCAACTTTGTCAATGTCAAATTTTACAAATTGTTCAAAATTTTCTAACTGCTTTAACAAGTGATTAAAGATGTACCTATTCGTTTAAGAAAGTCCGAGTTTTATTTATTTCCTCGCAAATATGTTATACATGTCGTATGACATACTAATTAATTTACAATTATTATCATTATTAATTGGTTTGATAATTACAGCGTCTGCTTTCTTGTTGCCCTCGCCTACGCGTCGGGCTAGCAATATCGCCTCGGCTGTAATTTTCAACTTACCGCACTTTTATCATAATGTACCTACTATTAACTACCTTACAACAAATATTACACTAGTACTTCTTTTCTATGAATCTAAAAGATAGATACCCAATTAGTAACTCAATGCACAATATTTAATTCAGGTTGTTAGGAAACCGAATCACCCTGACCCCCGTACTAGTTATAAACTGTATTACTGTGGGACGGTTTTCCTGGTTCTCAGTTTACAATATTATAATAAGCCGATTTGAAGAAAATATTTAGATAATTTCACTTTTAAAATGAAACAAAGCAAGCTGAAGGTAAAAATCTTTTACTTTGTAGTAGCGTAAGTTCACATAGTATAAGAAAAATTTCTGGATGTTAAGTTTGTTTACAAATATTTGCATTGTTTCCATAAGGCACAAAAAAAAATTAAACAATTATAGCGAAACCCAAAAATTAAACAAGGGGTAAAAAAAAACTTTTTTCTTTCGTCTCTTTTAACTTTAAAATCTGGTTTTCGTAAAAAACGTCAGTAAATTTAGAACTTTGACCTTCAATATCTCCGTAACCAGCAGACTTCCAGGTATGGACCACTACAAAAAATTATTATAATGACGGGGAGCACTTACAAGTGACTCCCAGCATCGTTAACTTTCTTTTCACAGCCGTTATATAGTACTATACCAACAGCACTTCACTCCATGAACTTTCAGCTCGTCTTCTCAAGTTAACATAATCGGAGTATTCTCAAGAGCTCTAAAGTTACTTTGTTAGATATACATTCTTCGCAGAAACCTTGGCTGCCTCGCAGTATTCCATTTTGAATATTCCTAGAAAATCCACTTGTAATATTCAGAGGAAGCACTTTGATTAATAACTCCGGTTTATGATTTTTTTAAATAATCTCTTTATGAAAGCAAGGCACAGAAGGGAGGGGGCCTATTCTAAGCAGTGGTGCAGAGTAAAACGACACGGTTGGCGCAGTGGTTGAGCGATTGACTGCTGCGTCACGAGTCGCGGGTTCGATCCCCGCACGGAACAAATATTTGTATGAACTGCAAGTAGTTTTCCGGGCCTGGCTGTTTGTGTATGTGAGTTTAAATGTTTGTAAACGCACCCACCCAGGAAAAATTCCTAGTGTGGGGCAACGTTTTATAAAATAAAAAAAAAGGCTGCCAGTGATGATGATGATGAAAGTAACGATAGCTGCTTAGCAATAACAATATACTTACACAGCAATGTAAGCAAAAATCCACATAATGCTACTGATGCCCCCGGTATCTAGCCTTTGACCTTAAAAAGCGAAACGGAAGGATCCATGAGTTATTCTATTTATTCAACCATTTTTTTTTATGTTGGGAAGTCGTCAAATAACTTCTCCCGCTCTGGCCGGAGCGGGCGGGCGTTTCAGACTCTTACTGACTAAAACCCACCCGTGTTCCTTCAGTTGCCCGTGTCATGGGCCACGGTAACCCTTTCGGACTTTCCCGCAACCCTGGCAGTGTTTATCTGTTTATCCACCCTGCGAAGGATTCGCGGAATTGTCAACCCTGGCTTAGAGTGGATTGAGTGATGGACTCTCTCTCGGACGTACCGTGCATGCACTGTAAGGTGGACAGGTGGAATAATTAGTATCTATACAATCTACAATAAACTTATCCCTTCGGAGCCGGCCCAATGGTTTTTTAATTATTTCTGTAATCAATCACACAGTAAAGACACAACAGATACATAGATATAATACTTTTTATTATGTGTACCTACACCATAAAAAATACAGATAAGTATAGAAATGTAGAAACCGTGCTGCACCGCCGCGCCCGGTAGGGTGGAACACTCAAAGAACAGTAAAAGCACATGACAAACTACGCAAAACCCACCCTAATAAAAAGCCGAGTAATAACGGTTTTACAGCCTTATAGTTGCCTGATAAGGTCCGCCTCTTATTTAATAGGGGTGTGCAATCAAGCGAGAATGCAATTTGAAGTAAACGATGTCAAGACGGATTGTTTCGCGGAAACAGTGGCAGAACTTTAATTAACACTCCGTCACTTTGATATTGAGAGTTATCGGAACTGTTTATGTTGCTTCGAAATTATCTTGTTGTGTAAATAATCTTGTTTTTGTTACACCGTTTAATCCTATTTTTAACCGACTTCACAAAAAGGAGGAGGTTCTCAATTCGGGTGTTTTTATTGCGCTACCTCGAACTACGTCATTTATAAACAGATTTGAACAATTATTCTTTTGTTGGAAAAGATATACTTTCCGATTGGTCCTTTAAAAATTTGGTCAAGTTCTGATGAGTGGTTTTTGAGTCAGCCTCAATAATATCTACGTATTTTTTCCACTTCGTGTATGTTGAGGATGTTGTAACAACTTCCTGTCACTGTTATTTACATTGCAAGTAGTGGTGTACGGCTTTGTTTGGGGTAGCTACCAAAACTAAAAAGTGAAACATAAAAAGTTTTTCACAAAAAAAAACCACCGACTTCACCGACATTAAAGTTTTTTTTCATTTTTTAGTCATAGTTTTTGTAATAATGTAATAGTTTTTGGAAGTCGGTGTTTTTTTTTTTTTTGTGAAAAAGTTTTTATTTTTAATTTTTAGTTATTATTAGACATGATTTGATCCTCGCTGCGAATTCAAACCCAGTACAAATGTTTATAAATTCAGGTTATTATATAACATAACATCATATCGTCAGACTGTGAGCCTCGAAGGGATAGGCAGAGGTGTACCTATAGTACACCCACATTTCCAGTTATGTTTATATCCGATGTAACAGGGGGCGAGCCTATAGCCATCAACCGGGCACAACTCCAGACTCTGGGCTGCTAGGTACTGAGTAATTCCTGATGGAAAACTCAATGACACTTTGCCTGACCTGGGCTTCGAACCCTGCACCTCGACTGTTGACTAAACAGTAGCGACTGCGCTTATGCGAACTACGGTCTACTATACTTCATTATAGGCATGCCCCATTTTTTGTAATTTTCCTACAGAATCAATTAATTACTGTATGTCGATTCTGTAAAAATCTCACCGTGAAAACTTGCGTGGAGTGAGCTGTCAGTGTCATCCCACTGATGCTAGGTATTGACCAAGTATTACACTTACAATCATAATCGAGATTTTAATAATATTTTGCTAATTCTATTCGTCATTTTATTTTATTTCAATGCTTTTATTTAGGTGTCTAAACGTTACTATTTAAGTTTTTCTTTAAATAAAACAGCAAAACAAAAATTCTGTCAGAAACAACATATTGTTTTTTTTTTTAATTCTAGACTAGCTATCGTAAAGCCTGTGGGGTAATCGCGTCACGCACGAACAATTAATTAAATAAATCATGCACGTTTAAGCTAGTAAGTAGTAAGGAAAACATTTATGAAAAGAAAGTTTGAAAAGGAATCAAATTAAATTTCTGACTGAATCTCTGTTTTGCTGTTTTATTTAAAAAGTAATGTTTAGACACTTCAAAACTAGCTTTGAAAAAATATACAACCATCAATAGAATGTGTTTTTTTTTTAAATTAAAATCTCGATCATGATTGTAAACGTTTTATACACGTCTCATTAAAGTGTCTGCAACAGTCGAAAGGCACACAGGCACGGTAATATAATATTACCGTGACACAGGTCTTGATAAGAAGAAATTAATGAAAGAAGATTTGTATCTACCTAAGTACAAGGAAAAAGTCACTTTGAAGTATTACCCAAATACCTAGTAAGCATTAAAAACTAACTTATTTAGACTAGTCTATAAATGAATTTACGTTGATTAGATAAGATTTAATAAGTAGGTACCTATTTAGAAATAGTTTTCAGATACCTTGTACCAGTACCAGTCTACGTAAACAATAACATTTAGGTAAATAAAGAAAATGTTTCAGAGCGACACCGACCGCGACATCGCTATTTGTTGATACACTGCAGGAAATCGTGACGCCGTGACGCGCAGCACGACGTCACAGGCCCTAAAATAACTCGCGCCTACGTGTGACGAGATGTCACATGCTTATAACAATGACTCACACTACGTACAGAAAAACTTACGCAAAATACTAACACACGCATCTAATTGCGTCGCATTGGCCGGCGCCGGCGCGCGGCGGCGCGAGACGCGAGTTAGCGATCAAAATAAAACAGTTAATTGAATTTCCGAGAAACTTATTTACATCTCCATTTTATTTACAGCTTCTGTGGCCTTGAATTTCATCTGAGCATACGAATGCAGCACTCGGGACAATAGCTAATTAAAAAGTAACAAAGGAAAAGGCTTTATGAAGTCGGGCCACGTGTCATAATGAGATAATGTACGTCGCCTGCCAATTGAGTAGACACAGATCTATGAACTCTAATTTTGACAGTTAATGGCCAGGGTATCGTCGTACTGCGTGCGTCAGGCGCAGCAGTCCGGTGCGCAATAACAATCGATTTTTATGGACCGGTACGACTCTATTCTCGTAATCGATGTTTTGAACAGTCAATTCAAGTGAAATCGTCATAACACGTCTTGTTTTCTTTGAATATTTGGCTGGTTGTCGAGTTGTTGTTTGCTACATAATTTCGTGATGATTCTTTCGTGTGGTCATCAGATAAATGTAGGCCAGCTCGTTCCTATAATTACGGGCGACGGGAAATCATCATCTTTTTTACTGGCCGATGGTATAAATAATAATAATAATAATTTATTTAATATAAACATTTACAAAAAGTGTACATTTAGCCAAACAGTAGTAAATAGCTTATACAATTCTAATTAAACTAAATCTAAAGTATTTGTTTTTTTATTACAAGTGCAATAATGGTTCGGAATTAGTTTAACTTAGCGATCCACACGATTTAGGTTTATTCAAACCTGTGTTTCAGGGAATCACTTCATCAATCATCATCAAGAAGCCGGGGCACCCAGCGGAGTCTCCGTCCGCTTACCAGCCCATCGTGCTGGTCGACGAGGTGGGCAAGCTCTTTGAAAGAGTCATTGCAGACCGCCTCGTCGGGCGGCTGGTGCGGGTGGGGCCGGATTTGGCGGAGAGCCAGTTTGGCTTCCGCAGGGCTTTGTGTTTGGCTCTACGGTGGACGCCATCATGTGCGTGAGGGCCCCTCACGACGGGGGATGCTGTGGCCCGGGGTGGGGTCGTCTTGGCGGTGTCTTTAGACATCGCCAATGCCTTCAATACCCTGCCCAGGAGTTGCATCGGGGAGGCACTCCGGTATCACCGGATGCCGACCTACCTCTGTCGCGTGGTCGAGGGGTATTTGACAGACAGGGCCGTCATCTACCCCGGTCACCAGGGAGTATGGAACCGGCAAGAGATGTCGTGCGGTGTCCCACAGGGATCGGTCCTGGGGCTGCATCTGTGGGACATCGGATACGACTGGGTGCTGCGCGCCGACCTCCCTAGCGGCGTCAGCTTGGTTTGTTACGCTGACGACACGCTGGTCCTAGCGCAGGGAAGGTCGCACCAGGCGGCGGCCGAACTAGCGACACGCGGGGTTGCGACAATCGTCGAGAGGATCCGGCAATTGGGACTCGAGGTGGCCCTGCACAATTCCGAGGCCATGTGTTTTCATGGTCCTCGGAACACGCCACCGTCGGGTTCCCAAATAACGGTAGGAGGGGTTCACATCGGCGTCGAGTTGACGATGAAGTACCTGGGACTCATCCTCGACAGCCGGTGGAACTTCGTGGAGCATTTCCGACGTTTGGCTCCCAGACTGGAAAGGGCTGAAGGCTGCCTTGAAGCGGCTCTTGCCCAATCTAGGGGGGCCAAACGCCTCCTGCCGGAGACTCTACGCGGGGGTCGTGCAATCCATGGCCCTTTACGGGGCACCGGTGTGGGCGCGTTCCTTGAGGCGGCGGCCAGCCCGCCGGTTGAACGCGCCCCAAAGGGTCATGGCCACCCGGCTGGTCCGGGGATACCGTACAGTCTCCGGTGAGGCGGCGAGCCTCCTTGCCGGATTACCGCCATGGGATCTGGAGGCAAAAGTCCTCGCGCAAATTTGGGAGTGGCGCGAGGAGGCGAAACGCCGGGGCGTAGCTCCGCTGCCGCGAGAAATCACGGTACAGCGGATCTCAGGGCGGCATGGAGAGTGCGATTGTCGCAACCCAGTGCTGGGCACGCCACAATTGCGGCGATAAGTCCCCTCTTTGAGGAGTGGCTAGAGAGGCGCCACGGCGTCCTCACCTTACACCTGACGCAGGTCCTCATCGGACACGGTTGTTTCGGGAGGTTCCTGTTCAGGATAAGGCGGGAGGAAACGCCCGGGTGTCACCATGGTGTGGATCGCCCGGAGGACACGGTGGAGCATACGGTGGAGGTCGGCCCGGCTTGGGCGGAGCACCGCCGTGTCCTCGTGGAGGCGATTGGCGGTGGCGATCTCTCGCGTCCGGCCCTGGTCCAGGCCATGGTACGGAGCGAGAGGGCTTGGGAAGCCGTCACCTCCTTCTGCGAAGCAGTAATGTTCGCGAAGGAGGAGGCGGAACGCGTGAGGGAGAGGCAAAATTCGCACCCTCACGCCCCTAGCCGCCGCAGGAGACGCCCTGGGCGTCGGGAATTGTAGGCCGATTCCCGTCCACCGTAGGCGTGGGCTTGCGAACGGCGGGCAATGGGCAGCTCGCCGTTCGATAAGGACCAGGCACGGGTCGACGGCGCGTTGTGTTCCACGCGCGCCTCAAAGAGACGTCAGCACCAATGACGGGGTCCGCTAGGCCCGATGCCTGCTAGGGTTACGGGAAAGTCCGAGAGGGATACCGTGGCCCCTGGCACAGGCAACTGAAGGAACACAGGTGGGTTTTAGTCAGTAAGAGTCTGACACGCCCTCCTGCTCTGCCCAGAGCGGGAGAAGTTATTTGATGATTTCCCACCCACAAAAAAAAAAGGCCATCACTTTTACATTACAATTACAATGGGATATTAAAATTTGAAGTAAAACCGATAAAAAAATTATCTAATTAAGAACTATGAGAATGACTATGTATCTATGGGGGATCCTTGATTTCCGACGGCTGCGGAAGCCGAATTGCTGGAAATGGCTTCTTAAGGTTTAACTAGTCGAGGGCTCGAGCTCACAAGTGGGCGTGGCCAAAAGCACGCTATCTCACCACCTGGCATCATATTATCCTTTTTCCTGGCATTGAGTGAAATGCCTGATAATAATTCATAGTAAAACGAGCGGGTACAAAATTACGAAAAGTTCTTTGGAAAATCGGGTTTTATTAAAAAATCAGTGCATAAATCAATTATAAATAAAGCTTATTGAACTCTTCGATAATTTAACTTTGTCGATGCCGACTTTGTTTTGGAGATTTTTCACTTCTTTTATTACTTATTTACGGCCAAGGTTGCGTTAAAGTTAGCAAGAAAAACGAATCTTTGTTGGCTCATAACTTTTTAGAGGCTTTTTATTTTACTATTCTATTTCCACACAGACCAAATTTATAACGAGACAAAACGATATCATGTTTAACTTTGGATGTACAATGTAAAACGGTGGTCCCTCCTGAAATTTGTTTGAGAAAAATATCGACTAGTGCAACCTTAACAAAACATAACGCAATGTTTTAAATAAAAATATGAAAAAGGAAATTGTTTCGAAGATTCTAAATGCATTTCAAAACCTTCGAAAGAATACGCAAAAAATAAATAAACGGAAGAACGCCTTACCTACGCTTGTCTTTTATGATTCCACTCTACTGATTGGATGTCATCAACAACGTTAAACAAACCCGCACTGGGCCCGCGTGGTAGATTATAGCCCATTCCCTCTCACAGACAGGAGGCCGGTGTCCCAGCGGTGGCGGTGGGAACATTATAGCCTGATTATACCATCAACGTTAAAGCAATTAATAATCCTCTTCATGTTTTTACTTCACCTTTTATATCGTCCACGTTTCCGACATTATCGTAATTGAGTTCCGGGACCTTTACTTCCCTTCACAGTCTAAACAAAAAACTTTGCCTAGAACTAGTGTTTGCGAATGATATCTAGTAATGGTCCAGCGATCGTGAGACTATTTCATTATAATGTCTGGAAATCGTTACCTGATGCGTATTATCATTTTTGTTGAGGTAAATGGAAATATAGAATATTCAAGTTAACGTCTTCATCGTATTGTGGTGTAAAAAAAACATACATGTTGTTAGGCTCGATAAGAAATGCAGAAGGCGAACGATTGCCAATTGAATAACTAAGATAGAATTAACTTTTTGCAGGTCTGTTGAGTTAAAAACTTACTCTTGTCTGTGTTGAGAATAAAAAATACCTTTCATAATTAGTAATGACACATCAGGTAGTTACAACCAGGTAGGTCAGGTAGTTGTAGATAGACTGGATAGCATTTATCAATAAGCGGATAACATTTTTCACAGCAGATTTTCCATCCTTTAAGCAGACTTTGCAGAGGGGCGTCATTCGGCTACCTTTTACCTACTCATTTGAATCTTAACAATATCATGGATCCATGGATCGGACGCGAAAATGACTGTACAATACATTTCATCGGTGAATAGGTCCCGTAAAGGACTGTTACCTACACTTCAAAATCTGAAGCGGGTTTTTTCAATAGATGATATGACGATGGCACTGGCATTGAGACAACTTCACCAGATTAAACGCCACGACATTTTGCATATTAGTGGATGTTCTGTAGCCAACGTTTGTCGTGGTTGTCGAGTGTGAGTTGTACCAGGAAGGCGCAGCTGGGTCGGCATTGTGCGGCCAGCGTTGTTCCGCGAACACGCGCATCGACGCAGGCGCAGGCTTTCTATAGCGGGCGCGCCGAGGAAAGGCAACGTATGCCGGTACTTGTATTGTTTCCTCTTTACTCGTCCCTCTTCGTGGAATGAAATCTGTGTGGTAAGATACTGGCGACCAATTGTATTGTTTATTGAGATATCTGACTGGTATTTTACACGTGGAATTTTGCGAGTCACACAGAATTTGTGGTCTTGCTTCTTGTGCGTCATATAAAAAAAATGGTAAAGCCATGAGATTTCCCTGAATAACTCAGAGAGCATCGATTTATTCCTTAGTAAGTAGACAAGGAATTGATAAATCGACGCTCTGTGAGTTTGAATATCAGGAACGGTATAGGTGTTGACCTTAACCGTTCCTGATAATTATATTTATGATTATGATAATTATATCATAATCATTAAATATAATTATCAGGTATTAATTAATAAAGTAATATATAATTATTAGTATTAATTAATTATAATTATCATTTCCTTTATTTCATTAACATACATATAAATTACATTTTTAAATATTTTTATAAATAAAAAGATACCAAAAACATTTAAAAATATAAAAAATAGTAGCCCACCGGTATCGGGAACAGGGTCCAAGCTACCGGCGGTCAGGGCTCCAGAGAGAGAAACTTCCTAACAATGCGGGCCGTGTCCAGAAGTACCGCTTTCTGAATCAAGCCCTTGATCCAGCTGCCTAACGAGAGCCTCCTTAGGTGTTGGTCGAGGCTCTTGGGTATTAGCCCATTGGCTGTCACGACTATCGGCACAATGACCGCTGAGCCCACATCCCAAATGTCGACAACCTCGTGAGCCAAGTCAAGATACTTGATTTGTTTATCTTTCTCGGCTTTCACGAGGTTCTCATCATGCGGGATGGTTATGTCAACAATCATTGCGCGTCGCTCCAATCGATCCACCACCACTATATCAGGCTTATTGGCAACAATAGTCCTGTCAGTGATGATGGATCGATCCCAGTACAATGTGATATTACCATTTTCGAGAACTGGGTCGGGCACATACCTGTAGTACGGTACCTCCGATTCCACAAGGTTGTATTTCAGAGCAAGCTGCTGATGGATTATCCTGGCTACAAGGTTGTGTCTATGCAAGTACTCTCCGTTAGCTAGACGAGAACACCCGGAGATGATATGCCTGATTGATTCTCCCGGTCGGTGGCATGCCCGACAGATGTCAACCGTGCCGTCTTTCACAATAAATCTCCGGTAATTGTTCGTCATCATAACTTCGTCCATAATTGCACAGACAAAACCTTCGGTTTCTCCAAAGAGGTCACCGAAACGCAGCCAGGCAACGGACGCTAGTAGATCTACATCCGGTCCATATAGGGCCCGGAAAAAGCGTCCGTGGAGCTCCTTACTCTGCCATACCTCCATGCGATCATTAGTGTCAAGCACTACAGGTTTGCGCCAGTTCTCTTTAGCCAAGGAGAGCGGGGTGAGGCCCTTGTCCACCGTGACTACATCTCGATGCATACCCACGTCGGTTTCTAGGAAATATTCCCTGAGACTGCATATCTCGCGATTGTGGAGGGTCTTAGCGTTTAAAAAGCCTCGACCTCCACACTTTCGCGGGATATACAGCCTCATTACCGATGATCGTGGGTGATGCATTCGATTTGCAGTCAGCAGCGTACGGACCCTCCTATCTAGGGCGTCGAGTTCGGTCTGAGTCCATTTGAGTATGCCGAAAGAGTACATCAAAACCGGCATGACCCAACCGTTGAAGGCGCGCACCTTGTTTCCGCCTGATAGAAGACTATTAAGTACTTTTTTCAGGCGGCCAAAGAAGCGTTCCTTCAACGATTGCTTCATGTCAGTAACATTGATGCCTAACGTTTCCGACATACCCAAATACTTATAGGTTTCGGATGCGGAGAGGGTTCTAAGGTTTGTGGAATCCGAGAGTTGGGTTCCCACGGATTCAACAATCTCCCCTCGCTTTACATGCATGACCGCACATTTGTCCACACCAAATTCCATCCTGATGGCGCTACTGAAAGTTTGAGTTACTTTCAGTAGCTCCATCAGTTGCAAATTGTTGGGGGCAAAGAGTTTTAGGTCATCCATGTAGAGGAGGTGCGATATAACCTGACCACCTCTCCTCAACCGATAGCCTAGACCTGAATCCTCCAGCAGTGTGCTTAGAGGATTCAAGGCTAAGCAGAACCAAAGCGGACTCAAACTATCGCCCTGAAATATGCCTCGCTCGATCCTTATCGGTTCGCTATTCCCATGAATATTTCGACATCCTGGATAGTGAAGGACCGTCCTCCATTGCCGCATACATGACATTAGGAAGGTGCGAAGAATTGTATCTACTTTATACAACTCTAACACCCTCACGAGCCATGTATGCGGTACCGAGTCATAGGCCTTCTTATAATCTATCCAACATGTCGACAGATCCTTTCGGGAACGACGAACCTGTTGGCTAATGGTCATATCAATGAGGAGTAGCTCCTTAGTACCGCGGGACCTATTCCTACATCCATTTTGAGAGGCAGACATGATGGAGTTGGTGTCTATATGTTTGTTAATTTTAGTTCTCAAAATGGATGTAAGAACTTTATAGACCGTCGGTAAACACGTGATCGGCCTATAATTCTTGGGTTCCGCGGTGCTACCTGATTTATGAAGCAGGTGGGTAATTCCTGTCGTTAGGAATTGGGGTAGCGAACCAGATTCCAAAGTTGTCTGAAACTGAGATGCCAAGCGAGCGTGCGATCTTGTGAACCATTTAATCCAAAAGTTGTGCAGTCCATCCGGCCCTGGAGACTTCCAGTTGGGTAGTGGACGGACTGCACGAGCTACATCTTGGGGGCAGATGGTAATAGCCCCCATTTCTGGTATCAGATCGCAGGCTCGCTCGACTTTCCGAGTCCAATCACCTTCGGTGTGACTGACAGGTACCGACCAGATGCTGCGCCAGAAGGAACACATGGCATCATCATCCGGTAGGCACGTCTCAGTCACACCATGGTCCGGTCGCTCCCAACCCCTATAAACCCACCTTTCATCGCTCTGGAAGGTGCGATTCTGAGTGTATCGTTCTACTCGCCGCCTATACCGACGAATACGGTTTGCCCATGCATACACTTTCTGCTTCAGGAAGTCGATGCGCTCTGTGACACAAGACATATAGTCTTGGGGACTGATATCAGTCCCTGAGAATGCCCGTCTCACAAAGCGCATCACTCTAGGGCGAGTATTGCCCTCCTTGAAGCAGATTAGTTTGCCGATGAGCGTCCTGGCCCCACCAATACGACGTTCAATTCTGCACTGCCAAGCTGGTACGTTTGGTTTCGGTCGTGTAGCTCTAGTGTCATTTGCAAATTTGACGTGAGCTACACGACATGCTGCTACTGCTGCGCAGTACAGAATTGAATGAATATCGGTGAGGTCTTCGCAGGTATCAAAATAGTTTGATAACTGCGAATCCAGGACCGCCACCAGCGCCCTATTTTTGTTATGCATGGGCAAACGAGGTAAGCGTGGCCTAAGTTCGGGCGGCATGAAGCGATATTCCTGAATCGCATCCTCCAAAGCACTCCTCAATTGCTCATTGCACTGACTACTTACATTTGTAGCCCTATCATTACTCCCTTCGTCAGCATGCGTTATATTGGGTTGCGGATGTACAACAGTCTGCGACTGGGGGGCGATGATATGGCCACTCTGCATTTCATTTCGCAGGCGATCAAGTACAGAGTCATCCAACATATGATTACGCTGGATGACTCGCACCTGATCCGACAGTCGTTGTGCCGAAACGTTGACAGCTGGCTCAAGCACCTGAAAAAGAGAGAGCATCCGAACACGGTACGCGGTCAGATTGTTTCCCCCCTCTGTAGCCCCATAGTATGAGCGCATGACATTTTCATTAATGGATCTCGTCCATCTCATGCGCTGCACACTTCCGCCGGGAGCTGGGACCCTATCAGAGGCCGTTGGGCCTCGAGGTCCTAAGCCATCCGGCGGCCGGCGTCCTCCCCGTCGACGAGCAGGTGGTGGCGACGTGGGCGGAGAGAAATACTCGTCGCTCGAGCTCGACGCAACTGCCGCGGCCGGTGTCGTCACAGCGCTCACAGAGGGGCTGGATACCGGCGGCGGCGAGGCGGAGCTGAGCGAAGAGTCCGGAGGTGGTGGTCGTGCTTGACGTGCGGCTTGTCTCGTCAACATGCTATCTTAGTTTTCTTCGTTTTATTTATTTTATTCATTGTTGTTCGGAGGTGACAACTGTCATGTCACCTCCGAATCGGCAGTTTTTGATATAATTTATTTTCATTTTGCTATAATAGGGTCTCTTTTGTGGTTTTTCACTGGGTATCTAAACTATGGATTAATTTTGAATAAAAACTTTAGTAAAACTGGGTTATTACGTTATTACGTTATTACGTTATTATTATTATTATTATTATTATTTATTATTATTATTATTATTATTATTATTAATTATCATTATTATTATATGTCACATTTTCGATGATTATATTAAGAATCATCGAAAATGTGACATATAAAAATCCCTCGGCCACTCCTCGCCACCCCGACTACGGCACCACGGGCGGTATTTGCCGAGTGCCATCTGCGCGTACAGCTGGCTTGCGGCCGGCCCGCGCATATTCCTCGACATTTATAATGTGCACGAATATTACCGAGAACATCAGTAAATAATTTATCAAGCTTAATGTATATTTCAATCTCGCCGGAATTGTTAAGAACATTTCCATATCTGCGTGTTTCATCTTTAGAAAGTTGCGTTTTCTTGTACTTCCTTATTTGTTTGTCCTACTTGTACATATTCAGGGGATTTCGTCAGTTCAATGTCGTCATCTTCTCCAATGACATTCATTATAGGAGTGACGGTCATCACGTTACCGGTACAAAGTAGCACTTCTTCGAATACTATTTTTCCTGCTCCATCAATTTCCTCATGATTGTCTATTGCCTACAGTCCATTTCTGGGCATTGTCCCACCATGTACCAGATACCATATTGACTTTGTATGTGTTATTGCATAAGTAGTGACACTGCCATTTTTTTTGGGTTAAGGTGACTTGTATAATCAATCCCGCCTTTCCAGACTTTTCGGTAAAAGGCATGAAGATTCAAAGGTACTCGTATTTTTGGGAAAAATTTAGGTCCTGTTATTTCCAATAATATTCCAGTTAGCGTTTCTCTATTAATGTTATTCATAGAAACGTGTAATAAAATACAAGATAAATATGTACAACCAGAATAGATGGTATTTTCAGAAGGCAGTACCTTCACGCATCGCTTGTCACCTCTTGGAAAGCTTATAAAAGCGTTCTAACATCTGTCGGCCGCCTACATTCGGCCTACGCAGAAACTCCCTAACTCCACCCTTATTTAGTTTATCATTATTATTATTATTTTATTTAGCATTTAATACAGGGTGGCAGGGATATCGACGCGCAAACTGAAACCACGAATTTGGCACATAATTCTTAGAGCCTCACCTTTTTTTTTTTGAGGTTGGGAAATCATCAAATAACTTTTCCTGTCAGACTCTTACTGACTAAAACCACCCGTGTTCCTTCAGTTGCCTGTGCCAGGGGCCACGGTAACCCTTTCGGACTTTCCCGCAACCCTGGCAGGCATCGGCCCTAGCGGACCCCGGAACACAACGCGCAGTCGACCCGGGCCTAGTCCTTATCGGACGGCGAGCTACCCATTGCTCGCCGTCCGCAAGCTGGCGCCTATGGTAGTCGGGTATCGGGTTGGGGTTCCCGAAGCCCAGGGCGTCTCCTGCGGCGACTAGGGGCGTAATTGCGCGAATTTTGCCTCTCCCTCACGCGTTCCGCCTCCTCCTTCGCGAGCATCACTGCTTCACAGCAGGAGGTGACGGCTTCCCATGTCCTTTCGCTCCGTACCATGGCCTGGACGAGGGCCGGACGCGAGAGATCGCCACCGCCAATCGCCTCCACGAGGACACGGCGGTGCTCCGCCCAAGCCGGGCCGACCTCCACCGTATGCTCCACCGCACAGTGGATCGACTCCATACAAAGTTTCGGACATAGGATTTTTAAATGACACATTTGCGATTTTTGAAAAACTAGTGATGCCAAACTGTTCTCCTATATGATACAAGACCAAATCATTCTTATACATTTTTCGATTAAACTTCAATTTGAGAAGATATATGACTTAAAGTGATTTCAATGTATGAAAATGTATATTCAAGTTAATGTATCTTCTGATTTTCTCACATTTTCTCCTTTTGACTCATATAGCAGATTTGTAGAGGTGTTTAGCTAAATTTTTCCCAAACAGACTTGTGCCCCCCCGGGGCCCCCCTTAGAAAATATTAAATTATTTTAAAATAAAATTTATTTTGATCAATTAATTAATCTACAGCAGTAAATACTAAGTAAAATTAAAATTTAAGAAAATATTACATAAGATTAAATTAATTTTATCAAATATTAACTCAAATTTAATTATAAATTAGGAATATACATGAAAATAAACTATTATCTAAAAATCCAGTTTTAAGTTTGAGTGGAAACAGGAACAACTTAAGTTTGGCTATTTCTTGCCTGACTTACAAAATGTTTCCCAGCTACGAAGTCTGATATACAATGGCCGCTGTTCAACAAGGAAAATGCAACAGCACCTGCAGCAAGTGTCGAGCAAATTGACTTTGTATCACCACCGGATACTAGTGAATCAACGTCAAAACAAGAACATTATATATCACCTAAGCAAGATGCCTCCACGTCTACACAGAAACTGCCCCGTAAGCCATTTGAAGATCTCAGTGAACGTCAGAAGCGTAGACGCCTTTCAGAGAACGCACGAGTACGTACGAAAAGTGAAGCTAACGAACTAGCGTTTTCCACTGTAGAAGCACTTAAGTCAACCGGAAATAATGAAGTTGCTAAAGTATTAAAATATATGCTGGAGAATCCACAAGCTGTTTCAGCCATCAAAAGAAACATCGATGGAGAATCTCCAAATTTACAAATAGAAATTCCAGCAGTAAAGGCGTTAGCCTTGTATATTACATTGAAACTATCTAAATGGCGCTACATTACTCTTAGATAGTTTAGCATGAACGAAGGCATAAGTAAATATCCAAGTTATTACAAACTACAAAAAGAAAAGAAAAAGTGTTATCCCGACAAAAGTAATATTGTTGTTACAGAGACATCAGCAAAAATCAATTTGCAAGCTCTTTTAGACACGGCAAGGCTGTTTGAGTCATTGGTTGATAGTAACACAATTGCTGATGAACAACTAATACTAATCAGTAAATGGGGCTTTGATGGCGCTTCCGATCAAAGTATTTATAAACAGAAAAGTAACGAAGACCTAATGGCAAGTGTTTTTATGGCTAGTTTAGTGCCACTGAAATTAGTTACGGAAGACGGTGAAGTTATTATGCAAAACGAGCGTCCTTCATCAACTTCATATTGCCGTCCAATAATGTGGAAGTTTATGAAAGAAAATAAAGCTAACGTATTGTCTGTAAAGAGTGAGATTGACACAGAAATTTCAGAACTTACTCCTACAATGATCCGGAACAGCCATATCAAACACCAGCTACTAATGACGATGATTGATGGTAAAATAGCATCGTACATTTCAGACATTCCCACATCCTCTTGTACCATTTGTGAAGCTCGACCAAGAGAGATGAATGAATTGGCGTTAGTTGAAGACAAACCAGCAAATGAAGATTATGTACAAATATGGACTAAGTTCGTTGCATGCTTGGATTCGATGCATGGAGTGTCTTCTTCATATTGCCTACAGGCTGTAATTTAAGACATGGCAGGCTAGAGGAGACGAAAATAAGAAAAAAATGAATGACAGGAAACTGAAAATCCAAGAAGATTTCAGAAGAGAAACTGGATTGCTGCTTGATGTAGTGAAACAAGGTAGTGGAACTACTGACGATGGCAACAGCGCTAGTCGGTTTTTTGGAGATCCTGACAAAACTGCTTCACTGACTGGATTAGACGTTGGTCTTGTGAAAATATTTGCAGTTATTCTACAGTGCATTTCATCAGGTGAAAAAATTAAGATCCCAGAGTTTAAGCAATTCTGCCAGGAAACAAACAAGTTGTATATGGAATTATATCCCTGGTATAACATACCTCCAAGTGTTCATAAATTGCTTGTGCATGGGTCGCAAATCATAGAGCATCTTTCAGTAGTCCCAATAGGTTTCCTTTCGGAAGAAGTTTCAGAGTTTTTTTTTTTTTTTTTTTTTTTTTTTTTTTTTCCTGTGGCAACACTAAAGCTAACAGCTGATCTGAATTTGTCCTTTTAATTTTAATTTTAAATAATAGATTTCCTTCATAAATAAGGCCTATTTCCAATTTATTAACTAGTTTATAGCGTATTTAAGTGTTTTATGTGTTAAAATTACGCATTAAGTGCAAATTATGTGTAAAAATTTCATTGTGATCCTTTGACAGTTACCGGCTCAAGCGAATATTGCATTTTCATCTCTTAGCAGGTACAATACTATATATTTTACTTTGTAGTAGATTGTTTAAGTTCTAATATTTTGCCTACAATTAATTAGATCACTTTTAGTACGGCTACAAGTATAGGCCAATGACCTTAAAAACGTAAACATAACCTTGATTAGTTGGTGACAGAACTTCTTTCTGTACGATCTAAATTTCATTTTCTGTATAACTAATCATCTCTTACTCAATCCACTAGTCTTTTTCCAATATCTTCTTTTTCTCTTTACCTAATCATGATTATGACTCGTAGCGCGCGGGCTCGCCTTGAAGAGTCCAAACTCACGCAGGCTTTGAGCGAATTAAAGGCGTCTAAGGAGCACTGTGCCCAACTGATTAGGGAAAGAGATGAAAATGAAATAGAGTTCCTTGGTATTCTTGAAAAGAATAGCAAGTTGAAAACAGAAATGGCTCAGTTACATATTCAACACACTGATGCCATAGCAGCCCGGGACAGGCTCCAAGTTGTTGTGGACGGGTTCAGCCAGTGTAGCAATGAGTATGAACAAACTCTTAGCCACAAATATTTTTTACAACAGCAGCTGCATGAGGCTCAAAGTCAGATTGAACAACTAGAGACTACAAATCTAAACATCACTGCCTCGTTGAATCAAAGTCTATTCAATGAATTGGTGCCTATTGTCCCATCAATGGTTTCTGCAATAAACCCCTCTTACACAATAGATTTAACAGGTGATGATTCAAAATTAAGTAAATCAGTGAGGGTAGTTACAAGTAAAAATAAACTTAAAAAATACATAAAAATTAATAAATACATAGTTAAAACTAAGAAAATGGTCAAAAAACAAAAGTTCTTCATCAAAAATGTAAAACTAAATAGAGAGAGGTTACATCTACTGAAACAATTAGATATGTATTCATTTAACCTAGAAAAGAGTACTAGGAAATACCAAATTGACACAAAAGACTTGCAGTATGAGCTTGACCAGCTACAGGAGAAACTTACTTCTATGACCATTAAATATACAGCCTCTGAAAACCAAATGAGGGAATATGTATTGGCAATGAATGAGCTGGTAAGCTCACAAACAAATAAATGTGATCATTGTCAACCACCACCTATTGAACCCACACCGGAACATTCATTGACAATATGTGATACCGCCATACCGCAGTCTTGTGCCAGTTTGCCATTCTGTCTCCCTAAACAGAGTGTAAATAAAGAAATTTTACTTTTTTGTGTTGAAATTGGGAAGGATTTAGGCCACTTGTTGACAAATAAATATCCGGGACACTCAATTATGAACCACTGTATGCCTGGTTGTTCTTTATTGGACATAATGAATAAAATTATGAAATGCAATTTTAACCAGGATACTACATTATTAATATTTATTGGTAATAGAGGTAATGTGAACAAAGGAGAATTACTCCAATATTATACTTCATTATGCAACCTGAAGTTAAGAAAAATTGTTATGTTCACATTCCCTTATAACCAAAGTTTGCCACAGGAAGAAAACAAGTTTAGGTATGAAATTAATATGACATTGCATAATTTGACAAATAATAACAATTTATTCCATCTAATTGACACTAACAATTATGTTGGTAATCATTTATATTTGACTAAAGATAGATATTTTGTGGATAGGTACTATTTGTCAAAATATTGTAAAAGACAGATAGCTGTGTCGCTATCATATTACTTTTCTATTACAGCCAAGAATTTGGCTAAACAAATTGCTTCTATTGAGCAAAGCTATACTAACATATCAAATAATTCAGCCAATAATTTGGTACACATTGACATTGCTAATCATTTAAATTAAAAAATAAGACAATAGAGGCAACCTCTAGCAATAATGTACAGAATTGTAAGAATAATTCAAGTAAAAGCTTGAAATCAGTAAATAGTATCAACCTGGTGCATCAAAACATTCAAGGATTTATGAACAAAGATTTAGAAGTAGAATTATTTATGAACTGTAACAGTATAGATATTCTTTGTATAACAGAACATTGGCTTAAAATCCACCAGTTCTTGTTCAATTTTAATAATCACCAGGTTGGTAGTTCGTACAGCAGAGTAAATGCTATACATGGTGGCTCCTTAATTTTAGTAAGCAACCAGCTTAAATTTAAAGAACGTAAGGATATTGTGAGCCTATCTGTTGAGCGGACAATAGAAATAGCCTGTATAGAATTGGAGCAGTTTATTGTATTAAGTGTGTACAGACCCCCTTCAGGATTGTATGACTGCTTTGAAAAGGTAATGGATGAAGTGTTAAACAAGATTTGTAACTCGAACAAGTCCATTATCACTTGCGGTGATTTTAATGTTAATTTATTAGAAAACTCAGGTTCTTGTAGTAAAATATTAAGTCTGTTTCAGTCCTACAATCTTGTAAACCTATTTTTGGAGCCCACTAGAATAACCCCTACTAGTGCAACATGCCTAGATAATATTTATACAGATGTTATACCAAGCCACAAAGAAATAATAAATTTACTAGATTCTGATCATTGCGGGCAAAGGATTACTATCCAAAACCAAATCAAGAAAGTGGCTAAAAAGGATATCACTGTCAACCCCAAAACTGCAAGTCGCTTGGAAGCTTTTAAAGTTAAACTCATTAATAAATTACCAGTTTTATCTATTAATTTTGATCCTAATCATCTATATGATGATTTTTTTAATATATACTGTAAACAATTTAATTCCACCTTTGTTCCCAAGACTATCTCGGTTAATAGCAACGCATCTTTCAGTGATTGGGCTACCATTGGTATTCATAAAAGTAGAACACGGCTTTATGAACTGTACAATGAAAGGACCGTTTTAAACACTGCTGAATTTAATTTATATGTTAGAAATTATTCAAAATTATTTAAAAAAGTTTGTTGTATGGCCAAGTCCCGTTATTTGAGTTCGAAGATTAAAAACAGTAGTAATGTAATTAAAACGACTTGGAATATTGTTAATAGTGAAACGGGAAGGTCTAGTAACCGAAATACTGACTACAGCCTGTCCATTAAAGACAACATAATAAAATCTGACTCACAAGTCGCCGCGGCCTTTGAAAATTTCTTTTCAGATATTCCCGTTTCAACTACTAAATCACTAAACTCATCACCTTCTGTTGCTGAGTATTTGCTTAAAGAAAATGTTAATGTTTGCGATTCGGAATTTCATTTTGAACATATTACTTGTAGAGATATAATTAAAACCTTTCACACTTTAAACGTAAAAAAGACTGCAGATCTGTGGGGTAATTCTGTAGAAGTTGCTAAGTCTATTATTGACATTGTAGCACCTACTTTAGCTCTTATTTTTAACAATTGTATCGACTGTGGAGAGTTTCCTGACCTCATGAAAAATAGTAAAATAATACCTTTGTTTAAATCAGGTAGTACTACAGACCCCACAAATTATAGACCTATTTCAGTACTACCTACCTTTAGTAAAATTTTTGAGAAATTAATTTTAGCCCAATTGCAAAGATTTTTTAATAAACATAAATTATTACATAGTAAACAGTTCGGTTTTACAAGGGGTCGTTCAACTACTGATGCCGGTGTTGAACTTTTAGGACATATCTATAATGCATGGGAAGATAAATGCGATGCCTTGGGCATTTTTTGTGATTTGTCCAAGGCGTTCGATTGCGTTCTTCATGAAACGCTAATCAGGAAACTCCGCCACTACGGGATCCGGAACACCGCTCTGGATCTTCTTACTTCATACTTGAATAATAGGGTTCAGAGCGTTGACGTTAATGGTAAAAGATCTCCCGGATCTATAGTAACAATGGGAGTCCCACAGGGCTCAATTCTTGGTCCTTTTTTGTTTCTTATTTATATTAATGACTTGCCTTACCTCATAAAGGATAATCATGATATAGTGTTGTTTGCGGACGATACTTCACTTTTGTTTAAACTTAAACGTCAGCAGCTGGTTACTGACGATGTAAATAGCGCGATCTCAAAAGTAGTTCACTGGTTCAATGTTAATAATTTACTACTTAATGAAAAAAAAACCAAATGCATTAAGTTTACGCTGCCTCACGTTAGACAGGTGTTAACTAATGTATTGATAAAGGGCAGAGAATTGAATCCTGAAGATAGCACAGTATTCTTGGGCTTAACTTTGGATGCTAAGCTTCAGTGGGGCCCACACATAGATAAACTATCAAAAAAGCTTAGCTCCGCAGCATACGCTGTTAGAAAAATTCGTAATTTAACTGACATAGAGACAGCCCGTTTAGTGTACTTTAGCTATTTTCATAGTGTAATGTCGTATGGTATTCTGTTGTGGGGAAATGCCGCCGACATTCAGACTATCTTTGTTTTGCAGAAAAGAGCTGTTCGATCAATTTATAAGTTAAGCCCGAGACACACTCTCAGAGAGAAATTTAAGGAGATTAATGTAATGACTGTGCCTTCACAGTATATTTTTGAAAATCTTTTATATGCCCATAAAAATATAAACTTGTTTAAAAAATACAGTGATATCCATAATATAAATACTAGGAACAAACACAGCTTCGTTGTACCTACAACAAGGCTCAAGAAAATAGGTGGCTCGTTCAGATGTCAATGTATACGCTTTTATAATAAACTTCCAAGCCACGTTCAAGATCTAAGCCTTAATAAATTCAAATCATTCATTAAACGTAAGTTGTGCCAGAAAGGCTTTTATACCGTTAAGGATTATATTGAGGACAAAAAGGCTTGGGATTGAGTTGTTCCAATTTTCTGCATACTGAATGTTTTCTTTTATTTCTGTTACATACACTGATAAATTGATAATTATTATAACAGAACGACTTGAATACTTACCTTGAGAAGTACAATTTATTGTTTTAATAATATTGTGAATTTGAGGACTATGTGGGTCATTGTTTCAGTTTTAATCATGATCTGGCAGTTTAAGTAGTTCATGCGGCCTACCCAAATGTCCTTTCTTTGGTATTGTTCGTCGAATCGTTGAGCTTCTAAAGTTCTGAGTTGAGCTGCACGGTTACTGACAAATGCGTGCACTGACTGGACAGGTCCTCTTAATCTGCGTGGTTCTTTCCTCAGAAGTCCATTTCAGATACTAATCTACATGGTCCTCAAAGATTATGTTCGAATATTTATATACACATTGACATTGATGAATTTTATACATACAATGACATGAGTAATTACTTTGTAAAGTATTATATTATTTAAATTATTGTGAATGTGAAGATTATGTGGATTATTACTTTTTTATTTTATTTCTTAGTTAGTTTCACGATCTGGCAGCTTGAGTAATTTATGCGGCCTACCCAAATGTCCTTTCTTTGGTATTGTTCGTCGAATCGTTGTGCTCCTTAGTTCTCAGTTGAGCGGCAAGATTACTGACAAATGCGTGCACTGACTGGACAGGTCCGCTCAATCTGTATGGTTTTTCCTCAAAAGACCATTTCAGACACCAATCTACATGGTCTTCACATGATCTGACCAAGATTATGTCTGGACTTTAAAAGAGACTGTGACCTCTGAGTTTGTTTCGGCCTTTCTTCTCAGAGTAGTCAGTTATGAAACGCCGACCTCATCTAGTTTTAAAAATATGATTGACATGTAAAAGTGTTTGTAACAAACCTACTTACAGAAATAAAATCATTTATCATTTATCATTTAGTCCAGGAATAAGGACTTCCGAAGATTCAGAGAGCACCATTCTCGTAAAATTAGTGGCAAAGCTTGTAATGAAGACATCTTGAACAACCTGTTGATTTCTTTGGATCCCGTGTTGGCTCAAATTCAACCACGCATGGATACGAAAAGTAAAAGAGGTTTTTTCAAGGAAACCTACGAACTTCTGGTCCAAGAACCTGTTGATAGTAATTTCGTGGATGGGAATGAAATTTTCGGTGACACCGATGAAGATACTGCTAGTGAATCTTCGGATAATGAAGAAGATACACTAGCGTAGGCTTTAGTTTCTTATATATATTTTTTCATTTGTAATCTTTTTTTTTTTAAGTCATCTTTTATTTATTTTTTCTGTACCTTCTCTGTTTGTAAAAATGTAAATAATCATTATAATGTAAAATTTGTAGGTATGTATTTACAAGAATGTTTTATATTTTAAAATAATTTCAAAATACCTTAAAGTAACTTTTTTATATATTTAATAAAGTAATTTTGTCAAGATTAACATTTTTTTACTTACTTTATACCCAAATATTAACTTTTGTAAATCATTAATTTAAAAATAAATTTAATTTTTAAAATTGTCTTATATTTTCTAAGGGAAAGCCCTCTTAGGAAAATATAAGAAAATTCATTAAAGTATCATCTATACATATAATTAATTAATACAAAAAAAAAAAAATGATCTCAAAGGATCTCACCAATTGCAAAGAAAACAGTAGAACTAAAATTTCGTAGCTGGGAAACTTTTGTAAGTCAGGCAAGGAATAGCCAAACTTAAGTTGTTCCTGTTTCCATTCAAACTTAAAACTGGATTTTTAGATAATAGTTTAATATCATATATTTTCCTAATTTATATTTAAATTTGAGTTAATATTTGATAAAATTAATTTAATCTTAAGTAATATTTTCTTAAATTTTAATTTATCTTAGTATTTACTGCTGCAGATTAATTAATTGATCAAAATAAATTATATTTTAAAATAATTTAATATTTTCTAAGGGGGGCCCGGGGGGGCACAAGTGTGTTTGGGAAAAATTTAGCTAAACACCTCTACAAATCTGCTACATGAGTCAAAAGGAGAAAATGTGAGAAAATCAGAAGATACATTAACTTGAATATACATTTTCATACATTGAAATCACTTAAAGTCAAATATCTTCTCAAATTGAAGTTTAATCGAAAAATGTATAAGAATGATTTGGTCTTGTATCATATAGGAGAACAGTTTGGCATCACTAGTTTTTCAAAAATCGCAAATGTGTAATTTAAAAATCCTATGTCCGAAACTTTGTATGGAGTCGATCCACTGTGCACCGTGTCCTCCGGGCGACCCACACAATGGGGGGGTTAACCCGGGCGTTTCCTCCCGCCTTATCCGGAACATGAACCTCCCGAAGCAACGGTGTCCGGTGAGGACCTGCGTCAGGCGGAAGGTGAGGACGCCGTGGCACCTGTCTAGCCACTCAACAAAGAGGAGACTTATCGCCGCAAATGTGGCGTGCCCAATTCTAGAAACCACAGCGTAGAAATTTCAAATAACCGACGAAACATTTCAACGCAGGCGGGTGTCGAATTATGTACTGAATCCTTAGTAACACAGATTGTGCGTCGACGTCCCGCCAACCTGTATAAAATTTCCCGCAGATATTATTATAATAAACGTTCATATCGTAGTTGAAACCACAATTTTAACTTAATTTCGTAACTTAATGTAAATTTTGAAAAACAGTTTTCGAAAATTAACGAGGCAAATATTATCTCTGAAAACAATGTAGGTACCCATTTAGTAGAATTTATCTACTTTATAGAGTAGGGATCCCTGCTTAAAAGCTGTCTGCTGCCCACGAAAATCTAAAATGACGATAGAGGGGTGATAGTTGACATTTTCACAAAATGATGTGGCAAACGTAATATCTATAAGGTAAAGGCACCTAATTCCGCGCTGTTTTTAACATAACACGAAAGAACATTATAAATTAAGTATTTATCGGACCTTTGTGTACAATTTTATATTTTTATCAGAAGTGTTAGCTATCAAATTTTTGAAAAATATTTGCAGTTTGTCAGTAGAAGGTTATTGAAGCTGATAAAATAAATAAAAATATAAAAAAGTCCGAGGTACCTTATTCCGATTTAAAAATCGTAATTCCGATGCATTTGGTTCCTAATTCCGAGTATAAAAATAGAAAGGGAACTATGTAGGGAGAATTATACATGATGTTTAAAAGTCAAATCTGTTTATTTTTTATATTAAATCAATTCTGTTTTTGTTTATTCTAGTTTTATTCTAAACCCTGTTTTTTATTAATATTATTCCTTAATCTTATAAAAATATAAAAATGAATTAACAATATCAACATTAAAATCTAATTGTTGCATTACAAAAATAATTACATTATTATTATTTTTGTACTTACAAGTTAAAAGTATAACAATTGCTATAATCATATCAAAATTAGAGCCTATTACGAGATCCAAATTTGTTTATTTTTTATATGAAATCAGTTCTTTTTTTTGTTTATTCTAGTTTTATTCTAAACCCTGTTTTTTATTAATATTATTCCTTAATCTTATAAAAATATAAAAATGAATTAACAATATCAACATTAAAATCTAATTGTTGCATTACAAAAATAATTACATTATTTTTGTACTTACAAGTTAAAAGTATAACAATTGCTATAATCATATCAAAATTAGAGCCTATTACGAGATCCAAATTTGTTTATTTTTTATATGAAATCAGTTCTTTTTTTTGTTTATTCTAGTTTTATTCTAAACTCTGTTTTTTATTAATATTATTCCTTAATCTTCTAAAAATGAATTAACAAAATCGACATTAAAATCTAATTGTATCATTACAAAAATAATGTAAAACTTAAAAGTATAACAATTGCTATAATCATTATCAAAATTAGATCGTATTACGAGATCAGAAACAATTCTTAGGAACTAAAGTTCAACAATGTAGTAAAATAACATAATTAATAATATCTAAAAAAGGAATACATGGCACATCACATTGAACTATCTGATGTTGATTCACCGAACAACGTTGTGTAAGTTTTCTTAACCCTATTAGCCGTTTTATTTCTCATGGTCAACGTAAAGTCTTCATCGTTGCTGGATGATTCAGAGTTTAATGAAAATGGATTATTTCTTCGATGTCGTAAGTCTATATGTATATTGTCGTCTTCTATATTTCCCTCAGTTTCTTGTCTTTCATTTATTTTGTCCAGGTTGTTTGTCTTTCGTACTGTTTTCCCTTCTGTATGGTTTTATTTTTTTTAGATTTCCTTTCTTCTTGTTTTTTTAATCTATCTGCTCGTCTCTTAAGAATGCCCTCCGCTTTTTCCTCCTTTTCTTTTGCTATTCTACGTTGATATTCTATAAAGTCGTCAGCAGTTGCCACCGTTGGTGTTTGTTTTTTAGTTTTTCTAGTCATTGTTTTCTTTGGAGATTGTGGAAAATAAAACGCTGTTTTGAACGGAGTAGGAAAATTTGGTTTCTTGTTAGGTGTACTTTTAACTGCTATTATATTATTTGTACTTTGGTTGGCGTTATTAGTGTTATCAGCAGGGTGAAAAATATCCAGCGTTGGATCACTGCTTGACTGCCGTGACATTGGTGGTGATGATTGAAAATGTTGAGTTCTTGAACAGCAAGGTTGCGGCACATCTTCAGTTATATGCCCAAGTGATTCTATTTGCAAAATAGAATCAGATGAATATCGTCTTGAATGATTATTTCCTGGTGTCAATGTCTGATCCATATCAAGTTGGGGAATATCATGGCTCATGATTGATCTAGGACTTGGACTCAAAGGAAGTATTTGAGTTCTTGAACAACAAGGTTGAGGCTCATCTTCAGTTATATTATGACCAAGTGAGGTTTCTATTTGCAAAATAGAATCAGAAGAATATCGCCTTGAATGGTTATTTCCTGGTGTCAATGTCTGATCCATATCAAGTTGGGGAATATCGTGGCTCATGATTGATCTAGGACTTAGGCTCAAAGGAAGTATGATACTACCGTTTGGACCTATTTCTATATTCGAAACAACATCTGATATATCACAATCACGTATGTTGTTCGCAATTGTAGTATCGTTGAAGATAGGAGGAGGTTCTTCTTGTTGTATTTTCTTCCAGAACCCAAATAAACATCTATACTTTTCCTCACCTTCCCACTCATTTCCAGATTCGACAAATAGTTGAAGAACTTCTGGGGCCAGTCGTTGCTCAAACTTCTCAAAAAAACTATTCTTTTCCTTTGTATATAACTGGTCCTGTGAATTAATAGCAGTAGCTTCCCGTGAGTCCCGTGGCATTACCTTTGAGAAGTCAATATTATTGGCGTCAAATGGAAAGATTCCAGCGCTTCTAAAGCTATTTTTTATTGTATCTACTTTAATACTTATATCGAAACATTTTTTTACTTCCATGGCGAAATCTGTACGTTTTAATTTGGCATAATTATTATTTACTCTGAAGTCGTGTACTACGTTTTTCCATGTACCCTTAACAGGTCGAAAAACTCCAACGTCAAGTGGTTGAAGAAGGTGTGTCGAATTTGGTAATAACGCAACTAGTATGATTCCCTTTTCTTTGCAGAAAAGACTTAATGGCAACGAAATGTGTGAGGTATGTCCATCCATGAACAGGGCAATTGGCAGTGTTATTTTATTTTCTAGTAACCACTTGTAAAATACATTTGCGACATATTCATAAAAAGCCTTCATATTCATCCACCCTGATTCCGTACATCCTATACCCCACGTTGGTGGCACCGTCAGAGGCAAGTTTTTAGGCAGGCGTTTGTATGGATACAATACCATAGGTGGAGCTATTTTACCTCCAGCAGACACATTGACTAAAACTGTTAGGCACTCTTTCTCATCATTAGCAACTCTATTGTACACACGCTTGCTGCCCTTTTTTACTAAGACATCTTTTTCTTTGGGGCAGAGAAAAAAGGCCGTTTCGTCACAGTTATACACTCTTGATTCATCCTCAAGCACACCTAATAAATTATTAGTTTCAAAATAACTTTTGACTCTATCAAACCAGTTGCGCACATCTTGTTCATTAATTTTGTTTCGATGAGTTGGTAAAGTTTGTGCTACTCTCTTTGCTACAGTTGGGTGTCTTGACAAAAAATTGGCAAGCCAGTGCTTACCAGGCATACCATCTTTGAAAGTATTTGGACGGTTTAAATTTTCAACTAGCTTTGCCACTCCTTGCTTCAACTGCTCTTTAGAAACGGGGAAACCATGTTTTCCTAGATAATGGATCCAGTCAACAATTTTTGTTTCCTCCGATTTTGAGAGTACCGTTTTGCGACCGGCTATATGGCCACTATATTTTTGGTCACGTTTGTCTCTCAATGTCGTTTCTGGAATGTTGTATTCTCGGGAAGCCTTATAGACGCTACTGCCATTATTAATTGCAATAAGCGCACTTTCAAGATCCTCGACCGTATATTTCTTTTTTGCGTTCATTATCCTACAACAACACAAGTAAGTTAATGTAAGTAGTACCACAGGTAATAATTATTTTTACCTGTGCTACGACCCGTAGTAGCACCGGTAAAAAGGGAAAATACCTAATATGAATATTCTTAAGAGTCTTCTAAAGTCATTTTCTTTAATATAATAAAATAAATAAAATACATGCAATTAAAAAAAAACTAAACGTAAAAAAAATAATTTTATTATATTTTTTTACAAACACACACTTCAATTTTATGTATTTGTATAGATGATTAGTATTCTTTCAGTTACTAAACGCGTATCTACTAAGCACATAAAATAATGAACACTCTGTATTTAAACAGGGTCTTAACTAACTTCGGAATTAGGTTCTCATGTAATCTTATTCCGACGTAAATACATCGGAATTAGGTACTCATGTAACCTTATTCCGACGTAAATACATCGGAATAGCGTTTTATGATGCTAAATCAAAGTTTCTAATTCCGAGTACTAAAAAGTAAAAGATTTTTTAATATTATGCAAATAAAATAATGTATAGTTACAATATGAAAGGAAAACAAATATAAAGTACATACATATAATAACAGAACACTTATAAAACCTAATGTCTTCACTAAAATCTTCTATACAACGTATTAATAAAGTACCTGTACAAACAATTTTTGACCTGCTATAATTAGTAAATGCGACGCCACGGTGTACCTCGGAAATAGATTATTAAATGTATGAGTTATTCATTAAGTCAGAACTAACACATTAAAGTTTATAATCATAAAACAGACACCGAAATTTAAAAAAACTAAATGTCTTTAAATTTGTTTTTCCGTGGTATACATCGGCTTTTAGGAACACACTAAAATATTTTGCACCTAATGCCGCGGTATTTTAAACACTTATTTTCTTGCTAATTTGCAAATAAAATACTCAAATCTTAAGTGTTTTCGATAAAAAATATTATCCTTTCAATATTTCAACCTAAACGAAAACTCGCGTTGTATAAAATTATTACGTAAAACACTATTTGGCAAATCGTAATACTCACGTGCATAAGGTCCCAAATGTATGAAGTGTGCTTTCGACGCCGCTCCCCGCGGCAAAATGACCGATTATTTTACAGTGTGACCATACTAAACTCTCCTTTGTATAAATAAATATGAACAGATAATTATTAATTCATTATTTTATCATGCAGACCATAAATAACTAGTAAATTGCTTTAAAAAACTGTTTTTCTAAATACATCGGAATATGATGCCATTTTTAGAACCCCTCGGAATAAGGTGCATTTACCTTACTACTATATTAATTAGCTAGCGAAACTCCGTAGACGTGGTGTTATTGATATCTAAACACGATAAGAGAATGGAAAAAAAGATGCGATGTTTATTTTTGTGGGATCAATGCACACTAGTACGAGTATTAATAGTTATTTGATGTACCTAGTTGAGAAAAACTTTTTTTTTGTCCCATATCGATACCCGTCCTGTCTTTGAAGTTAACACCGAAAATAAAAAATGATTTTGAAACTGACATTCCAAGTAAGACCTCAAAAAAACAATAAGTAATGTTTTTTTTTTATATCGAAACCCATCACATCTGCGGAGTTTCGCTAGCAAATTTAATTTGACCCTGTCTACTACTTAATATATTAAAGCCGAAGAGTTTGTTTGTTTAAACGCGCAAATTTCTCGAACTACCAGTCGGATTGAAACAAATATTTTTGCATTTGATAGCCCAATTCTTGATTACGCTGTTCCCTGAGCCGAACCAAAAGAAAAAAGTCAGAAAGAACGCTACGGGAAAACGAAGTAGGTAACAGCGCGGGCAAACGAGACGCGTTGTGTCGGGGGTCGAGGGCGACCGCCATTTTACGCGGACGAAGTCGTATGCAGAAGCTACTATGACTTATTTGCCACAAAATGCCCAAGTTTTTAACTACGTTGATACGAATCTTATCTATACACCTTTTTCAAAAACGGTTAAACTTAAGAGTGTCTAATAAATTCTGATACTTTTAGTAGTCTATTTGTGTAGTCTATCGGTAGTCTAACTGTGTTGCACTGTTAAAATTTTATATACGAAAATTTATTTAAAATCGAACGTTGTACAGAACCTTAAATTAAATAAGACTAGCGCTTGGCCAGTCACTAGAGTGGTTTTAATTTTGAAAGTTATTTATTCGTGCGGTAATATTTTAAATTAAATTCCTATACTTAGCTTTCGCGCGTCCATTCTCGCAATATAACTTTGAGAATTTTCAGAACAAGCTAAATTAGTTTTTCAAGTTTGAAATTAATTTTTTTGCAAACATTTTTGAACTCAATTTATTTTTTGCCTAACTTGGTCGTTATCGCCCTAAAGACCCCCGAAGACAGGCGAGAAGCGATAGCGTGACGCAACTCTAGTAGAACAATGCCTATGAAAACTTCATGGAAATTGAGCAGAATCGCGTCGTACCGTCGCGCCGCGCCTGTCTGCGAGAACCTTAACCTGATCGTGTGTGCGGTGCAGCTCGTAACAAAAACCGTGTACACTCACAAGGGATCGAGTCAAAATTATAAATAGCATAGAATGGGATGGATGGCAACTTTGCTACCTAATACGGGAACACAACACTGCAATCATTTAATGTAGTGTCACACCGGGCCGTTACGGCATTGTTGCCTCTAATACAGGATGGGCTAGGGGCCTACTCTCTAAGGCCGTCAACGAAGATACGGGCTTTAAAGTAGTTCGATACTGCTAAATGAACCCTATTCCCGATTAATAATTTTTTTCGGACGGCAAAATGTAAAACTGTCAAATAGTGTTGTCATCCATTCTTAGTTCGGGCCCCGAAGTGATCTTATATGTCCGTAGGTGGGGGAATCTGCATTCTAAGCACGAAATCCGTAGTTTCGGCCAACGTTACGGGTGTTTCCTACTCTGTACCACCTACGGACATTTAATTAGTTTGGGGCCCGACCAAAGAATGAATAACACCACGATGTGACAGTTGTCCCTACTCCCGATGTATTTTTACCTGTTTGAAAAAGTTAATTAATTGGGAGTAGGGTTCACTCCAAAATTTCATACTACTTTCGGGCGGGCCCCTATCTTCGTTGACAGAATTAGAGAGTAGGCCCCGTGAGGCGGAGTATACATAACGTCCGTAACATCGACTGAAACTACGGATATCCTGCAAGAGTGTAGACCCCCCGAATATGGCGTGTTTCGACGGCGATATTACACCCCTGTAGCAATTGTGCTGTCCATGCATTGTGCATCCTGTATTTTGATACAGGATGTGTTATCTGTGTTGTGATACGACCTTTATCATTTATCCCTATTCGTCACACATACTGCATTTTAGACTGCCTCGTTTGCAATAGGCTCGCCCCCTGCTACATGGAACATAAATATAACTGGCCAAATGTGGGTGTATACCTCTGCCTAACCATTTGAGGGTCCTATAGGTTTTTTTATCAGCTCATGTTCGGCGTCACCAGTATAGAGGTACGCGGAAAAGGGTGTAAGGTTCACTCATACTCTATGGAAAAGGGAGGATCCTCGGACAAGACGGGTGTCGTGTCTGGTGGGCAACTGCCCGACGCGCGACGATTGATGTCGGGACGTGTATATGCTAGTTGCGCGGTAAACTCTGCTTGCGCGATGCAGATGCGAATAATAGGCTTGTCCCTATCTGTTCAATTTGTAGGCACATTAAGGCTAAAGGTTAAAGGCTAGGGCCTTTTCCCACCTAAGTTGAGACAATTCCGCAGGGTTAACCAATACACCTAAATTACTCACACGCAATACGGCACACCTTCGCGGCTCTCTCCCGTAGACAGACGCAACGCAACAACGCGACGCGGCTCTGGTAGATCAATTTTTATGAAAACTTCATGGAAATTGTTCTACCAAAATCGCGTCACAACGTCGCGTCGCGCCTGTCTGCAAACGCCTTCACTCATCCTCACACACTATCACACGCACATACACTACAGAACACTACAAGCGCGCCTCTTTGCCTTTTTGATTATTATTTAAATCATTGTTCTCATATTAATACTTAAATAGCGAAAATAATAAAATTTGCTGAGTTCATCTGTCTACTTAACTCAAAATTGCAGATCTTTTAGCACCCTTTTTGTAAATGAGCGAAATTATTATAAAGATTTTTTTGGATGTATCATAGGATGAAGTTCCGTTAGATCCTAAATATGACTGGTTTTCAACGGATTTTTTTTGTTACTTAAATGTTGAGCTGTACTGCTGGTAGCGAACATTTTGTTGAGGCCCAATCGAAACAGACAATCCGTTAAATGATAATAATAAAACCAGCCTATTACTGTCCCCCTGCAGGGCAAAGACCTATTCTCATACAGAGAAGGCACGAGCATTGATCACCACGCTGGATCAATAATAACATTTAAAAATTTTAAGCGATTCCGCTTATTAAAATGTTTCCAACCTAAAAAAAGTAATTTAACCAGACTTGTTGTTTTGGAACACTTTGATTTCTATAGAATTTGTTTTTAGATAGTCACAACGTCCCGCGTCCTTACAAATCACATTCATCCACGCAAACCAAAGATCTCTTTGACGCAGTCTTCACCGACTCACAAGTCACACTTTGTTTCTGCTCCGTGGTCACAATACAAGCCAATTACATGGTATTGCGTAGTCGAGAGTAAGGAAACCCCACACAGAACTATTATGTCCTTATAAATACGAACTTCGGTTTCCCAATTACGGTAGTTGGGCGATTAGAGAAACCCACGCTTTTATTAGGATGACTGTACTTAAATGTACCTACGTCAGACGTGCCACAAACTCAACCACACGACCGCGAGAAGTATCATTATGTAGTTACTTTTTGAACCTTAATAATAGAACCAAAAGCATAATAAACTATGTATATTATTACTTCTAACTATTGACACTGGTAGATACAAAATTAAATAAATAACAAGTACTACATTGACATTTATTTATTTATTTAACACTATAAGCACACAAATGTACTGATGCGGTCTAATGCCATAGGCATTTTCTACCAGTCAACCTTTGGGTGATGCAGAGACAAACTGAGACAAACTAGTGCTCAGCACACTAAACAGTGGTAGGTGCAATTTATATCAATCCTCAATTTAATTGAGGAATTATAAATATTTTTTAATACAAAAACACGCATAAACCTATTAAGACTATAAATATAATATATTCATACCAAATTATATATAAATAAGCACAAAAATATGTACATAAATACACGAATATACTAAAAACAAATAGGACAAACAATGAGAAAACCTTACCGTTGTGATGATACTGCCAGCTTCTTGCGAATGTGCTCGCGAACTTTAGATTTAAAGGATAATCGGTTGGTTGCCATCCTGGTCTCCTGGGGGAGCGCATACCACAGATAGATAGATTGAACGAAGAAGGAAGAGTGAACGAAGTCTGTGCGGTGAGTGGGACATTGAAGAAGACGATTGTGTGATGAACGTAGGTTTTTATTGTGGTTGGCGCAAATGTACTAAAAGTGGGGCTTGAATCAAGAAATGAAAACAAGGATTCAATGATTCTTACTCTGGTAGTCAGCGCCCTTTGCTCTCTGCGTTGGAGTATGGACAACCGCTTTGGAAGCGATCGATGCGCAGAGACGTGAGCATATTTACGTAGATTGAAAACGAATCGAATGCAGTTATTGAGAAGACGCTCAAGTTTGTCGAGGAGATCTGCATACAGGTCATAGTAGCACACATCACCATAATTGACGATAGGTAAAATTAAGGACTGCACAAGCATTGTCTTCGTACTCGATGGTAATACATTTTTCAATCGGTACAAAGCCCGCAGCTTTCCGGTAACCTTCTGGCTTACCCTAGCGACTCATCATCATAGAAGCATTCAACAGCTGTCGCGAATATGTGGTTGACACCGATGACCTCGTAGCTACTAACGCAATCACTCCGGTAATTATACGCCAAGCAGCTGACCACATCGTGACCACCGGTAGACAACGTTGTATTTTGATTCTTTGTAGCTGACCACAATGAATTTAGCAGATGTAGCAACACCATTCACACTAACCACTGGTCAGCCACACCTTTGTCGCATCAGCAGCTTCAGCAATACCATTCATTTTTTACATTTCTGCTGCTGTGATGTGGTTGTGGGGTAGCCTGAAGTAGCTTGTGGCTCCAGAATAGACTCTAACTGTACCAGTGACATCATAACAACGAGGTTGATTTTCTTCTCAGCGGTATTCCTAGCCTTTTTCCCATTGCGGTTAATAATTAAAGATTAATTACAAACTGCTTCAATGGTGTTTTTTCCTGTGTAAAAGCGAACTGGGGGTCAGTAGCTTAGAGTTTCCTATGACGCTATTCTAAAATGACTACTGTAGAACCGTTTCTGATTTATTTTGTGCTAATTTCCTTCCTTGTAAGTACAGTTATATTCGGTCATATGGGACTGTTAAGTGAACCAATGTGTATCTAACATAACATAACATCACGCCGGTGATCCCCCAAGGGTTGGGCAGTGACAATTACCTTTACAGTAGACCCACATTGCACCAGTTGTGTTTTTATAGACCTACCTATATGTTACGTCTAAAGGAGATCCGCCAGATTTGCCGCAGGCCCGGCCGGCGGAATAAGAGTAGAAATATTGTAAAGTACCGCTATTGTTATTGTTAATGCTCCCACATAGAAAGATACATATTTAAGTTGTCAATATTAGTTAAGGGGCTGACAACAGCTAAAGCGCGGTCACTGACGGACTGCATAGAAGCGAAAGAGAAGCGCGATGACACAAAGCAGGCCCTGCAGTCTCGACATAGTTAGCAATCGTTTTCGGTTGCTAAGTCCTAACAATCCAGATGTAACGATATTTGGTGGTCTCCACACTCAAATTTATCGGTTGTTACTGGTATTTTAGGTAGGTACCGGTAGGTAACAACCAGGCCCTGCAGTCTCGACATAGTTAGCAATCGTTTTCGGTTGCTAAGTCCTAACAATCCAGATGTAACGATATTTGGTGGTCTCCACACTCAAATTTATCGGTTGTTACTGGTATTTTAGGTAGGTACCGGTAGGTAACAACCAGGCCCTGCAGTCTCGACATAGTTAGCAATCGTTTTCGGTTGCTAAGTCCTAACAATCCAGATGTAACGATATTTGGTGGTCTCCACACTCAAATTTATCGGTTGTTACTGGTATTTTAGGTAGGTACCGGTAGGTAACAACCAGGCCCTGCAGTCTCGACATAGTTAGCAATCGTTTTCGGTTGCTAAGTCCTAACAATCCAGATGTAAATGTTGATGTAAATGTTTGGTAGTCTCGACACTCAAATTTATCGGTTGTTACCTACCGGTACCTACTTAAAATATCAGTAACAACCGATAAATTTGAGTGTGGAGACCACCAAATATCGTTACATCTGGATTGTTAGGACTTAGCAACCGAAAACGATTGCTAACTATGTCGAGACTGCAGGGCCTGGTAATTTATTGTAAAATATGAAGCAATACTCTATTTACAAAAATTCTATTGATTGGATAAACAAATTAAAACACTATCACTTTAACATATTGCTTGAAGAACAATCTGACTAAAAAACAGAATGATTGCATCATGTATATTAGTATGGTTTTTAATCGTTAAATGAAATTTTTAGAGGTATATTCGTGACTTTTTTCTATCGTACCAAATTAGTTGTATGTATTATGTTTTCAACACACTATCTAACTAGCATTTATATCCTGAAGAATATCATAATATTTTCCTGATTTTGTTTACTGCAGTCATAGAGCAACACGGGCCACCGGCGGACCTGCAGTGGATCATATACTTTTAGGCATTATATAACTTGCGTTTAGGTCATGTAGTCCTCTTAAGCACAGAACTCGGAAAGATGTAGATTTTCCTTATGAATGTAATTTTTACATCTAGCGCCATTGAAAGTTCTCCGGGCAAAAAAACTATGTTAACCACTGAATTTGGCAATAGCAATGCTGTACAATATTTCTACTATTAAATTATTACTCTAAAATCTGAGATACATTTCTTTTGCGCCGGGCCTGGGGTTTTTTTTTTGTATGGGATTTGGCAGATATCCTTTCCCGTAATAGGGATGATGATGTTTTTGGAGACAGGTAGGTAGGTAGGTTGTGTTCCACGTGCGCCTCAAAGAGATGTCAGCACCAATGACGGGGTCCGCTAGGGCCGATGCCTGCTAGGGTTGCGGGAAAGTCCGAGAGGGATACCGTGGCCCCTGGCACAGGCAACTGAAGGAACACGGGTGGGTTTTAGTCAGTAAGAGTCTGACACGCCCTCCCACTCTGCCCAGAGCGGGAGAAGTTATTTGACGATTTCCCACCCTCAAAATAACAAAAAAAAAAGGTAGGTATTCATAATTTTATACTTTTAGTCTCTTTAACTGCTTTATATAGAACTAGCTTATGCACGCGGTGTCCCCCGCGTCGAGGTCGTAAAATGTCTCATGGGAACGTGGGAACGTACCACTGGGATTAAATGTAAGTACCATTTATGTGTTAAACTATGTTTTAAGCAATCGTTTATCCACCCTAAAACAGCCATCCTAGCGTGGATATTCGGAAACGCAACTGCGCTAACTGGTCAGTCTTTGACGTGAAGTTGCGGACACGAGCCCGTATTACCTATTATTATTTTTCTTCCGATTTCGACATAGTAGCTTTTGCAAGCGGCTTCGCCCGCATGTACGTACGTACGAAAGTAGATACTATCGGGATAAATAGTATCCTATGTCCTACCCCAGATCATGGTCGATCCGTATGCCAATTTCTTCCAAATCCGTTCAAGTACTATCAGAAAAATATTGACCTAGCCAATTTTAAAACAAAATCCTTTGCATAGATGACTTTTGCATCAACCAATAACAGTGGAATAACAGAGCGCGTAGTAAAACAATCCTCATCCTATAGAAATTTATTAAAAGAAATGGTTTGGGTTTTTTTTGTGGATGTTTGGATGTTGGGTTCCGATAAAACTAGAATATTGTCTTTTTTCACGATAGGCAACTCATTTCATACCAAGCTTTAAGCTACCAAAGCCGAATTTCACCAATGAAACTAAACGCGTTCAGCATATCTAATCAGCGTTTAAGAGCTGTCAGTGTCAAAATTGTCATTGAATATTGACCTTAATAGCTCTTGAACGCGGCTTAGAAGCTTGATCGCGTTCAATTTAATTGGTGAAATCCGCACAAAATGGTCACTGCCTCAGCTCTCACCGTATCGTAAGTACCTTGTTCGCAATTGAACCGATGGAACTAGTCAAGTAGATAATGCTTCTTGAATCTATACCCCCGCTCTGATCGCCAACGAGATACGATTACCAATTTCCTCAATTGGCTGCAGCGAATTGTGGGCATCATCAGTTGGTACATAATATATATTGATCGAGCTACCTACTTATGCGTTTATATTAGGTATTTTCCTATGAGATTGCCGTTTAGTATACAGAAAGTTAAAGTAATTTTTATATAAATATTTTTTATTTCTATCAAACAAAATATGCACCGATGCTATCGATGCATATCTGCCAGCGCAATGGTAATTTTTCAATGTCCTTCTTTAAGAAGTCAGGTGTACGGGAGCCAACAAACTCTTAAAAGGCATTTGTTCTGGCTCTCGGGTATTTAATGTTTTCCCTGCCATAAAGTTGTCAAAATTTTGGAAAAAGCAGAAGTCTGTAGCAAAGTCTGGCGAGTACGGTGGATGACGCAAAACTTCCAACCCTAGCTCTTGTGGCTTAGAGACAGTATGAGGTCGAGCGTTGTCGTGTTGGAGCAGCGGGGATGAGCGATTAAGCAAGGCTGGCCGGAGATTTGAGAGCTTCTCCATCATTGTGTCCAGTTCCACACAGTAAGAAGCTGTGATGAATTATACCGGCACTGGACCACCAAACAGTGGTAAGTTTTTGTTTGGGGCATTGCCTAGGCGCTGAACCAGGGTCTAACCAACATAATGACCGCTTACGATTATCAATAAGAATCCATTTTTCATCACAATTGAGAATGCGTTTCAAAATCCGTTCGTTTCTGTCTGTTAAGCAACGCAAGGGCATACCTCAACGCGTTCGTCGCGCTGGCGATCGTTCAGTTCGTGCGGCACCCACTTATCAAGTTTTTTTACCTTACCGATTTGACGCAAATGGTCCAATATTGTTTTTATGCTAACGTTGAAAGCTGCTACTAACTCAGCCGTAGATTGAGTATCGTCAGCTTCCACTATCGCCTTTTATTCGTCGTTGTTGACTTTAGTTTGCGGGCGACCACGGGGTTAATTTTTTACACCAAAATTTCCATGTCTTAAGCGTTAAAACCAATAACGAGTCGTGCTTTCGTTTGTAGTGTTCACTCCACATTGCTGCCACGACGGAACTCGTATTCCATAATTACTCGTAATTTTATCGATTCCATATTGATTAAAAATATACAAATGTAGTGAATACAAAACACTAATCAATAAATAAATGACTGAATTTGAAAATAGAATTCCGTATTTTTTTAATAAAATTCATTTGAATTTAGAATTTATTGCCAGCCGTAAGTAAATTACGTTTCAAATGGCCAGTATTGTAAAACGGCAACTTCATAGGTTAAGACCTATTATAACCCACTGGTGCAATAAACGAATAAAAAATAAACATGAATGTGGATGACCGGGTTGGAGTAATGCTTTTGTGCTCGGAATAGATCTATTCCTTGCTCGGGGAAGACATTATGTCCGGTAGTGAAAGTTTTTCCGCTGAGATGATGATAATGATATGGAGTACTTATATAAGAAAAGAGGCAGATATAAAGAAAAGAAGGAGGGCTTTTGTTTTTAGAAGGAGGTGAAAGAATCACTACGTCATTCATCATCATTATTGCTACCCGGAATCATCCACTGCTGGGTACAGACCTTCTTTCATTTCTGCCATACTTGCCGGTCGTGTCCTAAGCACTTGCTGAAAATAATTCAATATGTCGATGATGCATAAGCATAATAGGCCTATGCTGTTCCCACTGCTGGGACACAGGCCTCTTCTCGGTGAGAGGGAGTGGGCCGTAATGGGCCACGCAGGCCCTTTGCGGATTGGTAGATGTCACATATCTTCGAATAGTTGGTTCTAGGACATGCTGGTTCCCTTACGATGTTTTCCTACAACGTATTCGTACGTTATGTGATGGCAGGCGCACGGGAATTGCAGTTATGAATTCCCTGAAACATGACTTTTATTAGGAATTGCAGGTTTTGTGGAATTCCAATCACAATAATGTTTGTTTCGATTTCCGCAGTCTCTGAATTTAACTTCTTCTTAAGGGGACTACAGGACCTAAACGCAAGTTTTATAATGCCTAAAAGTATATGATCCAATGCAGTAAACAAAATTAGAAAAATATATGATATTCTTCAGGATATATGCTAGTTAGATAGTGTGTTGAAAACATAATACAACTAATTTAGTACGATAGAAAAAAGTCACGAAGATACCTCAAAAAATTTCTTTTAACGATTATAAACCATACTAATACATACATGCAATCATTCTGTTTTCTTTTTCAGATTGTTCTTAAAGCAATATATTAACGTGGTAGTGTTTTCATTGTTTAGTCCAATCAATCGATTTTTGTAAATAGAGAAATGCTTCATATTTTGTCAATGTGTCATCGCGCTTCTCTTTCTTTTCTATGCAGTCCGACAGTGACCGCGTTTTAGCTGAATTCAAACAGGTTGAGTGTTCAGAAACTAGGTATCAATCACTCTTGCAGTATCGCGTCAGTATCTACAGTATCAGCACCCCGATTGCGTAAGACACATTCAATCACTATCTTAATCATTTTGAGGGATTGGTGTTGCTTGCTTGCATTGCTTCATATTTTTGTCAAATTTGTCTGCTTAGCGAGGTAAATAACGCAATGAATGTTGTTGAAAAGCGTTTAAACTCGGCCAATAGTGCAGACTTTCAAGAATCTATCGGCTTTTTTGTTTTTTGATGGTGTGTCATCAAATAACTTCTCCCGCTCTGGGCAGAGCGGGAGGGCGTGTCAGACTCATACTGACTAAAACCCATTACTGCTTCGCAAAAGGAGGTGACGGCTTCCCAAGCCCTCTCGCTCCGTACCATGGCCTGGACCAGGGCCGGACGCGAGAGATCGCCACCGCCAATCGCCGGTGCTCCGTTCAAGCCGGGCAGACCTCCACCGTATGCTCCACCGTGTACTCCGGGCGATCCACACAATGGTGACACCCGAGCGTTTCCTCCCGCCTTATCCGGAACAGGAACCTCCCGAAACAACCGTGTCCGGTGAGGACCTGCGTCAGGCGGAAGGTGAGAACGCCGCGGCGCCTCTCTAGCCACTCCTCAATGAGGGGACTTATCGCCGCAATTGTGGCGTGCCCAGCGCTGGGTTGCGACAATCGCACTCTCCATGCCGCCCTGAGATCCCGCCGGAGCTCTGTCTACTGTACCGTGATTTCTCGCGGCAGCGGAGCTACGCCCCGGCGTTTCGCCTCCTCGCGCCACTCCCAAATGTGCGCGAGGACTTTTGCCTCCAGATCCCATGGCGGTAATCCGGCAAGGAGGCTCGCCGCCTCACCGGAGACCGTACGGTATCTGCAGATGCCATGGCGGTAATCTGGCAAGGCTCGGCCTGAATTAAACAAAAATTAAAGGTTTGGAAAAAGCGAAACATACGTACTTACCTACATACATTTACGTGGGAGTGTGGGACAGTAATCAAGCTGTCCTGAAACTGAAAGTAGGCAGGTACGTACCTACTGCAAATCAAGCAACTCGAGTTTATATTATTTTAAAAAAAACTATAGTTTGAAACTATTCAGGCTTGAAATAGACTGACAAGTAGAGTGTAAATGGCAATTTATTTATATTCAAACTCATAACACTTGACAAAAACACCACTCGTGTGTCATACCGCTGTATTCAGATTTCAGAATAATAATGTAATTTCCACAAACAATAGATTATATAAACACAGCCTACATCAGTCATTAAGAACATTAGGTACAAAACATCAATTAGTAATGTATGTAGGTATTTAAGCGAACCTCAAATAATTCTTATTTTGGAGTCCTAAAAGTATTGAATAGTCAAGTAACTACGACTCACTTGGACGAAGAGCTCGCGAGCCGCGACGCCCTTTTAGAAAAGATGCTCAATCAATAGAAAAAGTGTGCATCATTAGAAGTGCAAAAAGTTATTAGAGGTTCATTAATTTTAAAAAAGCGTACATCATGGTCAATACGTACATTTTTAGAAGATCAGTTAAATATTTCCCATTATACATTTTCCTAGCCATGTCGAATTGTTACTAATTTTATGAGTAGGTACTTAAGTAACATAACATAAAACATTGTTCATTCCACGAACTGATTTAAATATAAAACATCGCTACATAATAACATCATAAATGTTGAATCACGTTTATTTCACACAACAATATTGCGTCCTTTGAATATCATATGCGTTTTGTGACGTAACTTAGTAAACAACGCAAGACACTTTAAATGAAAACTAAGCTGAGTATCTGTAGTTATACTGTATAGTGTACCTACTGGAGTATATTATGAACGTGGATGGCTGTAAGGGTAGAGGAAAAGATTGTGGACTGTGTGAGAGATGACATGGCTAGATAGGGGTCACTACCGAGATGAGCAAAGAAACTATGGATGGACTGTGTGAGAGATGACATGGCTAGATAGGGGTCACTACCGAGATGAGCAAAGAAACTATGGATGGACTGTGTGAGAGATGACATGGCTAGATAGGGGTCACTACCGAGATGAGCAAAGAAACGATGGATGGACTGTGTGAGAGATGACATGGCTAGATACGGGTCACTACCGAGATGAGCAAAGAAACTATGGATGGACTGTGTGAGAGATGACATGGCTAGATACGGGTCACTACCGAGATGAGCAAAGAAACTATGGATGGACTGTGTGAGAGATGACATGGCTAGATACGGGTCACTACCGAGATGAGCAAAGAAACTATGGATGGACTGTGTGAGAGATGACATGGCTAGATACGGGTCACTACCGAGATGAGCAAAGAAACTATGGATGGACTGTGTGAGAGATGACATGGCTAGATACGGGTCACTACCGAGATGAGCAAAGAAACTATGGATGGACTGTGTGAGAGATGACATGGCTAGATACGGGTCACTACCGAGATGAGCAAAGAAACTATGGATGGACTGTGTGAGAGATGACATGGCTAGATACGGGTCACTACCGAGATGAGCAAAGAAACTATGGATGGACTGTGTGAGAGATGACATGGCTAGATACGGGTCACTACCGAGATGAGCAAAGAAACGATGGATGGACTGTGTGAGAGATGACATGGCTAGATAGGGGTCACTACCGAGATGAGCAAAGAAACGATGGATGGACTGTGTGAGAGATGACATGGCTAGATAGGGGTCACTACCGAGATGACCAAAGAAACTATGGATGGACTGTGTGAGAGATGACATGGCTAGATAGGGGTCACTACCGAGATGACCAAAGAAACTATGGATGGACTGTGTGAGAGATGACATGGCTAGATACGGGTCACTACCGAGATGAGCAAAGAAACTATGGATGGACTGTGTGAGAGATGACATGGCTAGATACGGGTCACTACCGAGATGAGCAAAGAAACGATGGATGGACTGTGTGAGAGATGACATGGCTAGATACGGGTCACTACCGAGATGAGCAAAGAAACTATGGATGGACTGTGTGAGAGATGACATGGCTAGATACGGGTCACTACCGAGATGAGCAAAGAAACTATGGATGGACTGTGTGAGAGATGACATGGCTAGATACGGGTCACTACCGAGATGAGCAAAGAAACTATGGATGGACTGTGTGAGAGATGACATGGCTAGATACGGGTCACTACCGAGATGAGCAAAGAAACTATGGATGGACTGTGTGAGAGATGACATGGCTAGATACGGGTCACTACCGAGATGAGCAAAGAAACTATGGATGGACTGTGTGAGAGATGACATGGCTAGATACGGGTCACTACCGAGATGAGCAAAGAAACTATGGATGGACTGTGTGAGAGATGACATGGCTAGATACGGGTCACTACCGAGATGAGCAAAGAAACGATGGATGGACTGTGTGAGAGATGACATGGCTAGATAGGGGTCACTACCGAGATGAGCAAAGAAACGATGGATGGACTGTGTGAGAGATGACATGGCTAGATAGGGGTCACTACCGAGATGACCAAAGAAACTATGGATGGACTGTGTGAGAGATGACATGGCTAGATAGGGGTCACTACCGAGATGACCAAAGAAACTATGGATGGACTGTGTGAGAGATGACATGGCTAGATACGGGTCACTACCGAGATGAGCAAAGAAACTATGGATGGACTGTGTGAGAGATGACATGGCTAGATACGGGTCACTACCGAGATGAGCAAAGAAACTATGGATGGACTGTGTGAGAGATGACATGGCTAGATACGGGTCACTACCGAGATGAGCAAAGAAACTATGGATGGACTGTGTGAGAGATGACATGGCTAGATACGGGTCACTACCGAGATGAGCAAAGAAACGATGGATGGACTGTGTGAGAGATGACATGGCTAGATAGGGGTCACTACCGAGATGAGCAAAGAAACGATGGATGGACTGTGTGAGAGATGACATGGCTAGATAGGGGTCACTACCGAGATGACCAAAGAAACTATGGATGGACTGTGTGAGAGATGACATGGCTAGATAGGGGTCACTACCGAGATGACCAAAGAAACTATGGATGGACTGTGTGAGAGATGACATGGCTAGATACGGGTCACTACCGAGATGAGCAAAGAAACGATGGATGGACTGTGTGAGAGATGACATGGCTAGATAGGGGTCACTACCGAGATGAGCAAAGAAACTATGGATGGACTGTGTGAGAGATGACATGGCTAGATACGGGTCACTACCGAGATGAGCAAAGAAACTATGGATGGACTGTGTGAGAGATGACATGGCTAGATACGGGTCACTACCGAGATGAGCAAAGAAACTATGGATGGACTGTGTGAGAGATGACATGGCTAGATACGGGTCACTACCGAGATGAGCAAAGAAACTATGGATGGACTGTGTGAGAGATGACATGGCTAGATACGGGTCACTACCGAGATGAGCAAAGAAACTATGGATGGACTGTGTGAGAGATGACATGGCTAGATAGGGGTCACTACCGAGATGAGCAAAGAAACGATGGATGGACTGTGTGAGAGATGACATGGCTAGATAGGGGTCACTACCGAGATGAGCAAAGAAACGATGGATGGACTGTGTGAGAGATGACATGGCTAGATAGGGGTCACTACCGAGATGAGCAAAGAAACGATGGATGGACTGTGTGAGAGATGACATGGCTAGATAGGGGTCACTACCGAGATGAGCAAAGAAACGATGGATGGACTGTGTGAGAGATGACATGGCTAGATAGGGGTCACTACCGAGATGAGCAAAGAAACTATGGATGGACTGTGTGAGAGATGACATGGCTAGATAGGGGTCACTACCGAGATGAGCAAAGAAACTATGGATGGACTGTGTGAGAGATGACATGGCTAGATAGGGGTCACTACCGAGATGAGCAAAGAAACGATGGATGGACTGTGTGAGAGATGACATGGCTAGATAGGGGTCACTACCGAGATGAGCAAAGAAACGATGGATGGACTGTGTGAGAGATGACATGGCTAGATAGGGGTCACTACCGAGATGAGCAAAGAAACGATGGATGGACTGTGTGAGAGATGACATGGCTAGATAGGGGTCACTACCGAGATGAGCAAAGAAACGATGGATGGACTGTGTGAGAGATGACATGGCTAGATAGGGGTCACTACCGAGATGAGCAAAGAAACGATGGATGGACTGTGTGAGAGATGACATGGCTAGATAGGGGTCACTACCGAGATGAGCAAAGAAACTATGGATGGACTGTGTGAGAGATGACATGGCTAGATAGGGGTCACTACCGAGATGAGCAAAGAAACTATGGATGGACTGTGTGAGAGATGACATGGCTAGATAGGGGTCACTACCGAGATGAGCAAAGAAACGATGGATGGACTGTGTGAGAGATGACATGGCTAGATAGGGGTCACTACCGAGATGAGCAAAGAAACGATGGATGGACTGTGTGAGAGATGACATGGCTAGATAGGGGTCACTACCGAGATGAGCAAAGAAACTATGGATGGACTGTGTGAGAGATGACATGGCTAGATAGGGGTCACTACCGAGATGAGCAAAGAAACTATGGATGGACTGTGTGAGAGATGACATGGCTAGATAGGGGTCACTACCGAGATGAGCAAAGAAACGATGGATGGACTGTGTGAGAGATGACATGGCTAGATAGGGGTCACTACCGAGATGAGCAAAGAAACGATGGATGGACTGTGTGAGAGATGACATGGCTAGATAGGGGTCACTACCGAGATGAGCAAAGAAACGATGGATGGACTGTGTGAGAGATGACATGGCTAGATAGGGGTCACTACCGAGATGAGCAAAGAAACGATGGATGGACTGTGTGAGAGATGACATGGCTAGATAGGGGTCACTACCGAGATGAGCAAAGAAACGATGGATGGACTGTGTGAGAGATGACATGGCTAGATAGGGGTCACTACCGAGATGAGCAAAGAAACTATGGATGGACTGTGTGAGAGATGACATGGCTAGATAGGGGTCACTACCGAGATGAGCAAAGAAACTATGGATGGACTGTGTGAGAGATGACATGGCTAGATACGGGTCACTACCGAGATGAGCAAAGAAACGATGGATGGACTGTGTGAGAGATGACATGGCTAGATAGGGGTCACTACCGAGATGAGCAAAGAAACGATGGATGGACTGTGTGAGAGATGACATGGCTAGATAGGGGTCACTACCGAGATGAGCAAAGAAACTATGGATGGACTGTGTGAGAGATGACATGGCTAGATAGGGGTCACTACCGAGATGAGCAAAGAAACTATGGATGGACTGTGTGAGAGATGACATGGCTAGATACGGGTCACTACCGAGATGAGCAAAGAAACGATGGATGGACTGTGTGAGAGATGACATGGCTAGATACGGGTCACTACCGAGATGAGCAAAGAAACGATGGATGGACTGTGTGAGAGATGACATGGCTAGATACGGGTCACTACCGAGATGAGCAAAGAAACGATGGATGGACTGTGTGAGAGATGACATGGCTAGATACGGGTCACTACCGAGATGAGCAAAGAAACGATGGATGGACTGTGTGAGAGATGACATGGCTAGATAGGGGTCACTACCGAGATGAGCAAAGAAACGATGGATGGACTGTGTGAGAGATGACATGGCTAGATAGGGGTCACTACCGAGATGAGCAAAGAAACGATGGATGGACTGTGTGAGAGATGACATGGCTAGATACGGGTCACTACCGAGATGAGCAAAGAAACGATGGATGGACTGTGTGAAAGATGACATGACTAGATAGGGGCCACTACCGAGATGAGCAAAGAAACTATGGATGGACTGTGTGAGAGATGACATGGCTAGATACGGGTCACTACCGAGATGAGCAAAGAAACGATGGATGGACTGTGTGAGAGATGACATGGCTAGATACGGGTCACTACCGAGATGAGCAAAGAAACGATGGATGGACTGTGTGAGAGATGACATGGCTAGATAATGGTCACTACCGAGATGACCAAAGAAACTATGGATGGACTGTGTGAAAGATGACATGACTAGATAGGGGCCACTACCGAGATGAGCAAAGAAACGATGGATGGACTGTGTGAGAGATGACATGGCTAGATAGGGGTCACTACCGAGATGAGCAAAGAAACTATGGATGGACTGTGTGAAAGATGACATGACTAGATAGGGGTCACTACCGAGATGAGCAAAGAAACGATGGATGGACTGTGTGAGAGATGACATGGCTAGATACGGGTCACTACCGAGATGAGCAAAGAAACGATGGATGGACTGTGTGAGAGATGACATGGCTAGATAATGGTCACTACCGAGATGACCAAAGAAACTATGGATGGACTGTGTGAAAGATGACATGACTAGATAGGGGCCACTACCGAGATGAGCAAAGAAACGATGGATGGACTGTGTGAGAGATGACATGGCTAGATAGGGGCCACTACCGAGATGACCAAAGAAACTATGGATGGACTGTGTGAAAGATGACATGACTAGATAGGGGTCACTACCGAGATGAGCAAAGAAACGATGGATGGACTGTGTGAGAGATGACATGGCTAGATACGGGTCACTACCGAGATGAGCAAAGAAACGATGGATGGACTGTGTGAGAGATGACATGGCTAGATAATGGTCACTACCGAGATGACCAAAGAAACTATGGATGGACTGTGTGAAAGATGACATGACTAGATAGGGGCCACTACCGAGATGAGCAAAGAAACGATGGATGGACTGTGTGAGAGATGACATGGCTAGATAGGGGCCACTACCGAGATGACCAAAGAAACTATGGATGGACCGTGTGAAAGATGACATGACTAGATAGGGGTCACTACCGAGATGAGCAAAGAAACTATGGATGGACTGTGTGAGAGATGACATGGCTAGATACGGGTCACTACCGAGATGAGCAAAGAAACGATGGATGGACTGTGTGAGAGATGACATGGCTAGATAATGGTCACTACCGAGATGACCAAAGAAACTATGGATGGACTGTGTGAAAGATGACATGACTAGATAGGGGCCACTACCGAGATGAGCAAAGAAACGATGGATGGACTGTGTGAGAGATGACATGGCTAGATAGGGGTCACTACCGAGATGAGCAAAGAAACGATGGATGGACTGTGTGAGAGATGACATGACTAGATAGGGGTCACTACCGAGATGAGCAAAGAAACGATGGATGGACTGTGTGAGAGATGACATGGCTAGATACGGGTCACTACCGAGATGAGCAAAGAAACGATGGATGGACTGTGTGAGAGATGACATGGCTAGATAATGGTCACTACCGAGATGACCAAAGAAACTATGGATGGACTGTGTGAAAGATGACATGACTAGATAGGGGCCACTACCGAGATGAGCAAAGAAACGATGGATGGACTGTGTGAGAGATGACATGGCTAGATAGGGGTCACTACCGAGATGAGCAAAGAAACTATGGATGGACTGTGTGAAAGATGACATGACTAGATAGGGGCCACTACCGAGATGAGCAAAGAAACGATGGATGGACTGTGTGAGAGATGACATGGCTAGATAGGGGCCACTACCGAGATGAGCAAAGAAACGATGGATGGACTGTGTGAGAGATGACATGGCTAGATAGGGGTCACTACCGAGATGAGCAAAGAAACTATGGATGGACTGTGTGAAAGATGACATGACTAGATAGGGGTCACTACCGAGATGACCAAGGAAACGATGGATGGACTCTTCCTCTTTCTCTTTTTTTTTAAAAACGTTGCCCCACACTAGGAATTTCTCCTGTATCGTGGGTGCGTTTACAAACATTTAAACTCACATACACAAACAGCCAGACCCGGAGCAACTGCTTGCAGGTCATACAAATATTTGTTCCGTGCGGGGATCTAACCCGCGACACGTAACGCAGCAGTCAATCGCTTAACCACTGCGCCAACCGTGTCGTCAACGGTGGTGATATTATAAAATAATGATGCAAAATATAATGATATTCTTCAGTATATTTGCTAGTTAGGTTGAAAACATAATACTAAAAAAAGTCACGAAGATACCTCTAAAAATTTATTTTAACGATTCAAAACCATACTAATAAACATGCAAATCATTCTGGTTTTTTTTTCAGATTGTTCTTCAAGCAACATATTAACGTGATAGTGTTTTAATTTTTTTGTCCAATCAATAGATTTTTAGTAAAAAGAGAATTGCTTCATATTTTGCAATAAATTACCAGTTTTGTGTCATCGCGCTTCTCTTATTTTCTATGCAGTCCGACAGTGACCGCGCGTTAGCTGTTGTCAGCCCCATAACGTGCTTTACCATAGATAGATACAATAGATATGAAATAAAATCTTAAAAGTAAGTAAATATTATGTGCGAAACGAGTAGGTAGTATCTACTTAAATTTTAAAATCGTTTGAATTTACGTTATTTTTCCTCCGCGCGTTTGTGCTAGGCCCATCATTAGTCGCAGGAGTCTGTACTCCAAAGAACTCTAAAGCGGGGTATTGCGTACCACATTTACAATGGCAATGCCTTTCATTTTGACAGTTTAACAACATTCATTGCGTTAGTTACTTTGTTGAACAGACGAATTTTACAAACATATGGATCAAATCAATGGATTAGCAATTACCTTCAAAAACTTTCGGGTTGTGATTAAAACCCTAGTTGTCTGTCAAAAGATGTGTGTATGTCGCAAGCATTTAAAACAGCAATCTCCTGTTCTTTGATCTTCGCTTTTTCCTCCAATGCTAGTCATTGCGGGAAAAACCGTTTAATTATTTTGCTTTCCTCGCTAAATTACTTACTCGTTTAGCAATTCTTAGAAGCTCGACAGTATCCGTCGTGTTATTTTGCTAGAATTACTTAGTAATTAATTTATGAAAGTAATTGAGAGAAATACCTAACACGTTTTAGCTTTTAGCGCTTGATGAAAGCCATCTTCTTCGTAAACAATTTGTAGTTAGTGCCAGCACCATTACTGTTTGGAATTTTTTTAATAAATTGGAGATTTATACCGAAGTTTTCAAGTTAGTTCAAGGGTATGAAGTTTTGAGTTTGATGAAAGCCATCTTCTTCGTAAACGATTTGTGATGGCGACCGCATCATCATTTGCAGATTTAGATGACTCTATGCAAACTCTTCAAAAGTTGTAGAAAGGACTACCTGTCTCTTTAACATACAATAACGGCTGAGGGGAACGGCAGCTCCGCCCCCAGCTGGTGGAGGAGGTGGTGAGCGCTTTGTTCCCTTCACGGGGGGAGCATACTCCCCCGCCCATGGCTCCGCCGCTCGCGGTGCCTGAAGCGGACCACATGGACGACGACGATACCCCTGAAGTGACCGGGGTAGATCTGAGAGTGGCGGTAGGTAGGCTGAAGGCCAAAAATACCGCCCCAGGACCCGACGGCCTGCCAGGGAAAGCCTGGGTCCTGGCCTCGACGGCTCTTGGGCCTCGACTGGAGGCGCTCTTAAGCGCATGTATGGAGAGAGGCCGTGGAGTGGAACCGGCGAGAGATGTCGTGCGGTGTCCCACAGGGATCGGTTCTAGGGCCGCTCCTGTGGGACATCGGTTACGACTGGGTGCTGCGGGCCGACCTCCCTGATGGCGTCAGCGTGGTGTGCTACAGGCGCAGGGGAGGTCGCATCAGGCGGCGGCCGACGCGATGACACGCGGGGTTGCGATAGTCGTGGAGAGGATCCGCAGTTGGGTCTCGAGGTGGCTATGCACAAGTCCAAGGCCATGTCTTTCCATGGGCCCCGGAACAGGCCACCATCGGGATCCCGACTAACGGTAGGAGGGGTTCACATCGGCGTCGAGTCCACGATGAAGTACTTAGGACTCGTGCTCGATAGCCGGTGAAACTTCGTGGAGCACTTCCGACGTTTGGCCCCCAAACTGGAACGGACTGGGGCCGCCCTCAAGCGGCTCCTGCCCAACCTGAGGGGTCCAAACGCCTCCTGCCGGAGGCTTTACGCGGGGGTCGTGCGGTCCATGGCTACATATGGGGCCTCGGTGTGGGCGCGTTCACTGCGGCGGAGAGCCGCCCACTATCTGAACGCGCCCCAAAAGGTGGTAGCCTTAAGGCTGATCCGGGGCTACCGCACGATCTCGGGGAGGCGGCAAGCCTCCTTGCCGGACTGGGATCTGGAGGCGATAGTCCTCGCGCGCCTGTATGAGTGGCGCGCGGAGGCACTACGCTGGGGGGAAGCCCCACTTCCGCGGCGAATCGCGGCGGAGCGGACGGACCTTCGGCGCGATCTCATGGCGGCATGGAAAGAGCGACTGTCGCAACCCAGCGCAGTTCACGCCACGATAGCGGCGGTAAGACCCCTCTTTGAGGAGTGGCTAGAGAGGCGTCACGGCGTCCTCAACTACCGCCTGACGCAGGTCCTCACCGGACACGGATGTTTCGGGAGGTTCCTGCACATCATCAGGCGGGAGGAAACGCCCGGGTGTCACCACTGCGATGATCGCCCCGAGGACACGGTGGAGCATACGGTGGGGGCCTGCCCTGCATGGGCGGAGCACCGCCGTGTCCTCGTAGAGGCGATCGGCAGCGGCGGCGACCTCTCACGCCCGGCCCTGGTTCAAGCCATGGTCCGGGGCGAGGGGGAGTGGGAGGTAGTCGCCTCCTTCTGCGAAGCAGTCATGCTAGCGAAGGAGGTGGCGGGACGGGAGAGGGAGAGAGTCTCCCGTCCAAGCCGCCGCGGTGGACGCTCCGGGCGTCGGGAGCCGCGTGACGACTCCCGGCCACCGTAGGCGCGGGCCTGCGGGCGGTGAGTAATGGGTAGCTCACCGTCCGATCAGGACCAGGCCCGTGCTGGACGGCGCGTACGTGTTCCACGCGCGCCTCAAAGAGATGTCAGCATCGAAGAGGGGGCCCACTAGGGCCCAAGCCTGCCGGGAAAGCGGGATCATCCGAAAGGGGTACCGCTGACCCGGAACATAAAGGGCCAAGGAAGGAACACGGGTGGGTTTTAGTCAGTAAGAGTCTGACACTCCCTTCCGCTCCACCCAGAGCGGGAGGGGTCATTTGATGATTTCCCATCCTCCAAAAAAAAAAAAAGGGGAAAGGCAGAGGTGTACCTATAGTAGGTACACCCACATACATTTCATCATGTTTAAGTCCCAAGTAACAGGGGGCGAGCCTATTGCCATCAACCGGGCACGAAAACACGCTCCGGACTGCTACTGCGAAATTCCTGTTGGAAAAACACACTCCGGACAGCTACTGAGAAATTCCTGTTGGAAAAACACACTCCGGACAGCTACTGCGAAATTCCTGTTGGAAAAACACACTCCGGACTGCTACTGCGAAATTCCTGTTGGAAAAACACACTCCGGACTGCTACTGCGAAATTCCTGTTGGAAAAACACACTCCGGACAGCTACTGCGAAATTCCTGTTGGAAAAACACACTCCGGACTGCTACTGCGAAATTCCTGTTGGAAAAACACACTCCGGACAGCTACTGCCAAATTCCTGTTGGAAAAACACACTCCGGACAGCTACTGCGAAATTCCTGTTGGAAAAACACACTCCGGACAGCTACTGCGAAATTCCTGTTGGAAAAACACACTCCGGACAGCTACTGCGAAATTCCTGTTGGAAAAACACACTCCGGACAGCTACTGCGAAATTCCTGTTGGAAAAACACACTCCGGACAGCTACTGCGAAATTCCTGTTGGAAAAACACACTCCGGACTGCTACTGCGAAATTCCTGTTGGAAAAACACACTCCGGACTGCTACTGCGAAATTCCTGTTGGAAAAACACACTCCGGACTGCTACTGCGAAATTCCTGTTGGAAAAACACACTCCGGACTGCTACTGCGAAATTCCTGTTGGAAAAACACACTCCGGACTGCTACTGCGAAATTCCTGTTGGAAAAACACACTCCGGACAGCTACTGCGAAATTCCTGTTGGAAAAACACACTCCGGACAGCTACTGCGAAATTCCTGTTGGAAAAACACACTCCGGACAGCTACTGCGAAATTCCTGTTGGAAAAACACACTCCGGACTGCTACTGCGAAATTCCTGTTGGAAAAACACACTCCGGACTGCTACTGCGAAATTCCTGTTGGAAAAACACACTCCGGACTGCTACTGCGAAATTCCTGTTGGAAAAACACACTCCGGACAGCTACTGCCAAATTCCTGTTGGAAAAACCCAAAAACACTTAAGGCCGACCTGGAAATCGACGGCAGCAACTATACTAACGAGGCAGTTACTAGGCTATTAAATAGTAGATATAATATCTCAAACAGTCGCTGCAACAACGAAACAAAAGAATGCAATTTATAAAAATACTATCGATTCGAAAACAAGAAGAAGTTTCGCATTATTAGGTTGGGTGGGTTAGTATTTGTCTATGCATCTATAGCTACTTATCTACTAATATATTTATCTAAATATGTATGTAGTTATGTATAGACCTTACACTTAAACCTCAAAAAAAGTTTTTCTCATAAAATAACGGTTGCAACATTGATAAAAGACCTATTTCATATTTAGTATGCCCTCGTGAAGACTATGTTCGTAACACTTAAAAATTTCTATGAAAACTCTAGGGAGTAAATCGCTTTTGAATCTTGCGTGAGTGTGAGGTATTTATGCTCGTGACTGTACCTATGTCGTAAATAATGTGTCACACTCACACAGAATAACTGTACTTCCTGAGTCAGATGAAGTCAGGAAACCAAATTATTTCCCTATTTATTCACACAATGTTTTCCTTAAGATTTAATAAACATCACAATCATTAACAACCAGGAAATTTGCAAGATGGAAGACGTCACTGATTAAATAAATTGGAGTTTGTCCTGTATAGGTAGTAGGTACCTACTCTTCATAACCCATAAACCACACTATAATTTTATAACAAGCTTAATACAAATTAGAGGATTATAACCAAGATAAGAATGCTTGGAAACGTGCTTGGAAACATGCTGGTCCAGCTTCATAGGACAATCTAAAGTTTGGACAAAATCAAACTGGTTGCTAATTTAATTGTAAGTATAATTTATTATTTTTATTACATTGATTTACATTCTGTGATTACTTTAACCCACATACTGAATTATTACTTGTTTAGGAAAATCGTGTAGTTTTACAATGTGAGCACCTCTATCACATACCTAATTAACTCATTTGTCATTGCTACATTTTTAATCCTTTTTACCTATTGTGGTATAGTAATTTTATTCTAGGTGCATCGTCTTCACATAAAAGTATGTAGTTAATGTATATACAATATTGTAAAGTCTCTTGCACATTCTTCTTCATACGAAACTAACTTTTGGAAGGGGCGACTACAATCAATTCTATTTTAATGTAAATGTTGAAGTTCAAAAATGCCTTTTAAGTGCCTATTTGAAATAAATGGTTTGACTTTGACTAACTATCAGAAAAATGCTCTAAGTTCTTTACAATTATCGATGACTATTATTAAAACAACGTGTTCCGTTCAAACCACAAAGAGTGAGTCCTTTTATTTGAAAAAATTAACAGGTGGCAGCACTAGTATATAGTCATAGATAATTAAACATTGTAGATATTTACAACACCCCCACTATATCTAACAATGTACATAGTTACACATTAGGTACATTTCAAATATGCTGAACACCCAACTTGTTCAAAAAATCATAATGCTTATTAGTAGGTAAAGGGTGTCGAGCGGAAAATTTTGTTTTTTAAACTTAAATAAAAAACATATTATTACATTCAAAATATGTATTCTATTTTTAAAACAAAGAACGTTTCTGCGGATTTTATTTTTTTTAAATAATGTCTTCCAAGTGACGTCCGTTTCGCGCAACACACTCTTGTAAGCGAACCCTCATATTGGCGAATACGCGCGAACACAGTGCTTGGGGGATTGCATCAATTTCACGCCGGATATTTTCTTGTAGGGCAGATATGGTGCGGGGATTATTACAGTACACTTTAGACTTGAGGTATCCCCACAAGAAAAAATCACAAGGCGTCAAGTCAGGCGATCGTGGTGGCCAGGCTATGTCTCCGTACTTGCTTATTAATTTTCCAGGGAAAATATCCCTTAACTTCGACATGGATACCCTAGAAGTGTGCGGGGTTGCCCCATCTTGCTGGAAATGTGTCCTATTGTTGCGCCCTGGAAAAACTTGCAATTGCGGCACCAAAAACTCATCAATCATGCGGCAGTATACAGAGGAATTCACAGTTTCCCCCTCATTAAAAAAATACGGTCCGATTATTCCATGAGCTGAGATGGCGCACCATACTGTGGTTTTAGGGCAGTGCAAACTTTTCTGATGACGTTCTCTTGGGTTGTTGGGATTCCAGTAACGCATATTTTGCTTGTTTACGTAACCCCCGATGTGAAAATGTGCCTCATCGCTGAACAATATGTTTCCAAGTGTTCTCGGGGTTCGAAATCGTTCCAAAGCCGTTCTGGCGTACCTTTCCCTTGAAACATAATCGTTCTCATTTAATTTTTGGACAATTTGCATTTTATAGGGATGAAGCTTTAGTTTTTTTTTCAAAATCGTATGCACAGTTGACTTCTTAATGCCTGTAGAGGCGGCAATCTTTCTTACTGATTTCCTTGGATTTCTTAGAATTTCTTGACGCACCTGTGTCACTCGTTCTGGTGTTGCTGCCGACGTAGACGGTCCTGGCGGCGGCCTATTGATCATTGTCCCTTCTTCTCGAAATCTTTGCACCCACGTTCTGATAAGCTGCGTACTCGGACCATCGCTTAATCGCCGAATGTTGTAATGCAAACAAAAAGCACGACGCGCTCGAATAGGCGAATTGCCGTTCATTAAATATTGCTCCACCGCGTACGCGCGGTGCGCGCCCGATCAATGACTCATGGCGACTGACAAATCCGCAGAAACGTAGCTTCTAGCGCCACCCCCTCCGCGGCCCTAACCCCGCTAACAAATGAGTAACGTTGATTTAAAGTTGAAAAATTCCCGCTGGACACCCTTTACATAAGCTCTTGGTAAATAAATCAGCAGGCATTTCAGCTGTCGGCAAATATTGAAAGTTCACAATTCTATTGGTTACACAATCTCTACAAAAATGATACCTTATATCAATGTGTTTGGTTCTCTTGTGAAAAACTGGATTTGCAGTCAACTTTAATGCACTCTGATTATCATTATAAATATCAATATTATACATTTTCTTTGTAATCTCAAACTGTAGATTCGGGGGCGTCCATTAATTACGTTAGGCGTTTAGAGGGGGGAGGGGGTCTAGCCGAATCTCACCCAATCTCACGTGGGGGAGAGGGGGGCCTCGGTAGATATCACGTATTTTTTTTTCCATAAGAAACAGTATAAAATTGCGAGAAAACTGGGTTAAATTAAATAAAAATGTTTGTCCACTAAAATATTCTCTCTTAAAATGAATTTCTTAAAATTCAGGGAAATTCACGGATTGAATCAGTAAACAGATTTAGACTACGTTTTTAGAAATCTTAAACACTAGTCGTAACTAGTATTTAATAAATAAACTAATCTAAATGTTTTTTTTTTAATAAACCCAGCGCAGATAAACTCAGAATAACTTATTTAGATTAAAAGTATACATTTTGAAAAATATCACGTGAGATTAAGGGAAGGGAGAGGGGGTCGAGCGAAATCTCACGACAACTCACCAGGGGGTGAGGGGGAGTCGAAAATTTGCCAAAATCACCTCACGTAATTAATGGATGACCCCTTCCTTAAATAAACAGATTCTTTGCATGCTTCAGTCAAAGCCGTGTACTCTGCTTCGCTGCTCGACAAGGCAACAGTTTTTTGTTTTTTAGCTTCCCAAGAAATTACACAGCCAGATAATGTAAAACAGAAACCTGTGTATGACCTTCTATCTATACTGTTACTTCCCCAATCAATCAACAAACCCTTCTAAAATTGAGTTCCCATTAGCAGTAAACTTGAAGCCGTGTTTTTGGTATGTTTTAAATATCTTAATATACGTTTAACATATGAACAATGATCTTAACTAAAGCAATTATTAAATTGACTCAAAAAACCAACTGAAAATGCTATGTCAGGTCTGGTAAGTACTTCTAGATGCATGAGACAACCTATTATTTGTTGATAAGGAAATTCATCTACATAATTCTCATCTTTAGATACATTTAACTTGGTCTCCATTGGAGTTTGAACACTTTTACACTGACTCAAATTAAATTTATGCAATAATATTGGTCAATGTAATCTTAATTTTTTTTTTTTTTGAGGTTGGGAAATCATCAAATAACTTTTCCCGCTCTGGGCAGAGCAGGAGGGTGTGTCAGACTCTTACTGACTAAAACCCACCCGTGTTCCTTCAGTTACCTGTGCCAGGGGCCACGGTATCCCTCTCGGACTTTTCCGCAACCCTAGCAGGCATCGGTCCTAGCAAACCCCGTCATTGGTGCTGACATCTCTTTGAGGCGCGCGTGGAACACAACGCGCCGTCGACCCGGGCCTGGTCCTTATCGAACGGCGCCCCTTTGCTTGCCGACGCCCATTGCTCGCCGTTCGCAAGCCCACGCCTACGGTGGCCGGGAATCGGCCTGCGTTTCCCGACGCCCAGGGCGTCTCCTGCGGCGGCTAGGGGCGTGAGGGCGCGAATTTTGCCTCTCCCTCACGCGTTCCGCCTCCTCCTTCGCGAACATTACTGCTTCGCAGAAGGAGGTGACGGCTTCCCAAGCCCTCTCGCTCCGTACCATGGCCTGGACCAAGGCCGGACGCGAGAGATCGCCACCGCCAATCGCCTCCACGAGGACACGGCGGTGCTCCGCCCAAGCCGGGCAGACCTCTACCGTATGCTCCACCGTGTCCTCCGGGCGATCCACACAATGGTGACACCCGGGCGTTTCCTCCCGCCTTATCCGGAACCGAAATCTTCCTGACTTAATGATATTGTTTTTTCAGATTTATTTACTGTTACTTTTACACCAAGACACTTCTTGATTTCACCTAAGTCTTTAATTTTAAAATGTTTTAGCTAAAACATCTTTTAAGTATTTAGTCTCTTTACTGTCATTGGAAAAAATAAAGAAATCGTCCACATAATATGATAATAATATAATATAATAATAATATGAGACAACATCCACACAAGGTATTCAGGTCCCGAACTAGGCAGAGCCTGTACTACGGTAACCCGATGACTGATATACATACTTATATACATATACACATCCAGACACAGGTCAAACAGACATGTTCATGCACACAAATGTTTGACTTGTCCGGGGATCGAACCCGGGACCAGCGGCTCAGAAGGCAGGGTCGCTACCAACTGCGCCAACCGGTCAGTCAAGCCACATAAAGCGTGACAATAGTTTTCAAGTTATCATGTATGTAAGAGCGGGAGGGCTCGGGGATCTCAAATGATAACGATCAGACATCTTGTAAACACTTTATATCACTCACAGTCACAACCAACAATGAATCACACAACTTAATTTCATAACGAGATGCACACAGTTCAAAATACAATTTTATACTCAACGCTCTGCGACTAGCGCGAGCCTATTTATACGTTTAAACAATTATCAACGTCAAACAGCAACGACTTCCGGTGACATTTGGGTTATAATAAAATTTAGATTTAATTTAGTAAAAATAATGCACAATATTTGATGTGTGACTAATAACAGTTTTTAAATATTTTTAATTGTAAATTTAGTTAGGTAACAATAATTTTATTTAAATGAACTAAGAGTAGCAGTGCCCCAATGTCCTTTTTAGAGTTTTAAATTATTACTTAAATAAAAACAGACCTTAAAATTAACAATACTTAATTTAATACGATTTTATAATGTAATGCAAAATCAGTTATACTTATAATTATTGCACTGATTCGTGTTTCCGGTGCGTCATCAGCAGTTATGACGTTTGTTTTAGTCTGTGGTACTGTTTTTATTTGTCAGCGCTATCATGTATCTTCAAATACATACATGGTTCTATCTTAGATTTGGCATAACCAATTTTTTGTAAACATTCATCTACTCTCTTATACCATGCTCTTGGCCATATATTGCCTTTTATAATTTTAGAACTTGACCATTCTGTATCGTTTCAGAAAAACCCTCAGGTACTTGCATATAAATATTCTCTTCAAGAGTACCGTTTAAGAAAGCAGTTGTCACATCAAGATGCGTTATATCAAGACCTAGTTGAACAGACAGAGCAAATAATAATCTCAAAGTGGTGTGTCTCACTACGGGAGAAAAAGTGTCTGTATAGTCTAAGCCTTCGATTTGCGAAAAATCTTTGGCTACTAAACGCGCTCGAAAACGAATATTATTTTCGCTATCATATTTCTTACGTAGCACCCACTTGCACTGCACAACTCTACTGTCTTGTGGAGCATTACTCAGCTCCCAAGCATCATTGTTTTTGAAACACTGTAACTCTTCAGCCATGGCCATCTTCCACTGCTCCTTTTCAGGTCCATTTAAAGCTTATTTTAGAGACAAACCTGTTTCGTAATAAAAAGTCTTTTTTTTTACTTTTTTTTTATACTGCACTTATTATTTTTAATGGCCCATAACCTATTATTAAAACAACGTGTTCCCTTCAAACCACAAAGAGTGAGTCCTTTTATTTGAAAAAATTAACAGATGGCAGCACTAGTATATAGTCACAGACAATTAAACATTGTAGATATTTACAACAATGACTTTGTCGTATTACAGCAATAGGCTCTCCCCCTATTAGGCAATGGGACTTCTACTTAACTGGCGAAATGTGGGTACTTTAAACAGGGTGGAATTTTAAACACCATCATTGTACTCAACATTATGAACAACTTTTACTAAGGGACCAAACCTAAAATCGCGAAAAAGAAATCAGCTGCAGCAAATTATCACGTCAAAATGTAGGGAGCAGCTGATTTTATTTCGCCATTTTAGAATTGGTCCCATTGTAAAAGTTGTTCATGATGAAGAGTACAATAATAATAATAATACTTGGCAACACCGTGTCAACAAAACGTCTTGTTTTCCAGTTTTTTTATAATTTTAATATATATCGTAATAACCCAGTTTTACTAAAGTTTTTATTCAAAATTAATCCATAGTTTAGATACCCAGTGAAAAACCACAAAAGAGACCCTATTATAGCAAAATGAAAATAAATTATATCAAAAACTGCCGATTCGGAGGTGACATGACAGTTGTCACCTCCGAACAACAATGAATAAAATAAATAAAACGAAGAAAACTAAGATAGCATGTTGACGAGACAAGCCGCACGTCAAGCACGACCACCACCTCCGGACTCTTCGCTCAGCTCCGCCTCGCCGCCGCCGGTATCCAGCCCCTCTGTGAGCGCTGTGACGACACCGGCCGCGGCAGTTGCGTCGAGCTCGAGCGACGAGTATTTCTCTCCGCCCACGTCGCCACCACCTGCTCGTCGACGGGGAGGACGCCGGCCGCCGGATGGCTTAGGACCTCGAGGCCCAACGGCCTCTGATAGGGTCCCAGCTCCCGGCGGAAGTGTGCAGCGCATGAGATGGACGAGATCCATTAATGAAAATGTCATGCGCTCATACTATGGGGCTACAGAGGGGGGAAACAATCTGACCGCGTACCGTGTTCGGATGCTCTCTCTTTTTCAGGTGCTTGAGCCAGCTGTCAACGTTTCGGCACAACGACTGTCGGATCAGGTGCGAGTCATCCAGCGTAATCATATGTTGGATGACTCTGTACTTGATCGCCTGCGAAATGAAATGCAGAGTGGCCATATCATCGCCCCCCAGTCGCAGACTGTTATACATCCGCAGCCCAATATAACGCATGCTGACGAAGGGAGTAATGATAGGGCTACAAATGTAAGTAGTCAGTACAATGAGCAATTGAGGAGTGCTTTGGAGGATGCGATTCAGGAATATCGCTTCATGCCACCCGAACTTAGGCCACGCTTACCTCGTTTGCCCATGCATAACAAAAATAGGGCGCTGGTGGCGGTCCTGGATTCGCAGTTATCAAACTATTTTGATACCTGCGAAGACCTCACCGATATTCATTCGATTCTGTACTGCGCGGCAGTAGCAGCATGTCGTGTAGCTCACGTCAAATTTGCAATTGACACTAGAGCTACACGACCGAAACCAAACGTACCAGCTTGGCAGTGCAGAATTGAACGCCGTATTGGTGGGGCCAGGACGCTCATCGGCAAACTAATCTGCTTCAAGGAGGGCAATACTCGCCCTAGAGTGATGCGCTTTGTGAGACGGGCATTCTCAGGGACTGATATCAGTCCCCAAGACTATATGTCTTGTGTCACAGAGCGCATCGACTTCCTGAAGCAGAAAGTGTATGCATGGGCAAACCGTATTCGTCGGTATAGGCGGCGAGTAGAGCGATACACTCAGAATCGCACCTTCCAGAGCGATGAAAGGTGGGTTTATAGGGGTTGGGAGCGACCGGACCATGGTGTGACTGAGACGTGCCTACCGGATGATGATGCCATGTGTTCCTTCTGGCGCAGCATCTGGTCGGTACCTGTCAGTCACACCGAAGGTGATTGGACTCGGAAAGTCGAGCGAGCCTGCGATCCGATACCAGAAATGGGGGCTATTACCATCTGCCCCCAAGATGTAGCTCGTGCAGTCCGTCCACTACCCAACTGGAAGTCTCCAGGGCCGGATGGACTGCACAACTTTTGGATTAAATGGTTCACAAGATCGCACGCTCGCTTGGCATCTCAGTTTCAGACAACTTTGGAATCTGGTTCGCTACCCCAATTCCTAACGACAGGAATTACCCACCTGCTCCATAAATCAGGTAGCACCGCGGAACCCAAGAATTATAGGCCGATCACGTGTTTACCGACGGTCTATAAAGTTCTTACATCCATTTTGAGAACTAAAATTAACAAACATATAGACACCAACTCCATCATGTCTGCCTCTCAAAATGGATGTAGGAATAGGTCCCGCGGTACTAAGGAGCTACTCCTCATTGATATGACCATTAGCCAACAGGTTCGTCGTTCCCGAAAGGATCTGTCGACATGTTGGATAGATTATAAGAAGGCCTATGACTCGGTGCCGCATACATGGCTCGTGAGGGTGTTAGAGTTGTATAAAGTAGATACAATTCTTCGCACCTTCCTAATGTCATGTATGAGGCAATGGAGGACGGTCCTTCACTATCCAGGATGTCGAAATATTCATGGGAATAGCGAACCGATAAGGATCGAGCGAGGCATATTTCAGGGCGATAGTTTGAGTCCGCTTTGGTTCTGCTTAGCCTTGAATCCTCTAAGCACACTGCTGGAGGATTCAGGTCTAGGCTATCGGTTGAGGAGAGGTGGTCAGGTTATATCGCACCTCCTCTACATGGATGACCTAAAACTCTTTGCCCCCAACAATTTGCAACTGATGGAGCTACTGAAAGTAACTCAAACTTTCAGTAGCGCCATCAGGATGGAATTTGGTGTGGACAAATGTGCGGTCATGCATGTAAAGCGAGGGGAGATTGTTGAATCCGTGGGAACCCAACTCTCAGATTCCACAAACCTTAGAGCCCTCTCCGCATCCGAAACCTATAAGTATTTGGGTATGTCGGAAACGTTAGGCATCAATGTTACTGACATGAAGCAATCGTTGAAGGAACGCTTCTTTGGCCGCCTGAAAAAAGTACTTAATAGTCTTCTATCAGGCGGAAACAAGGTGCGCGCCTTCAACGGTTGGGTCATGCCGGTTTTGATGTACTCTTTTGGCATACTCAAATGGACTCAGACCGAACTCGACGCCCTGGATAGGAGGGTCCGTACGCTGCTGACTGCAAATCGAATGCATCACCCACGATCATCGGTAATGAGGCTGTATATCCCGCGAAAGTGTGGAGGTCGAGGCTTTTTAAACGCTAAGACCCTCCACAATCGCGAGATATACAGTCTCAGGGAATATTTCCTAGAAACCGACGTGGGTATGCATCGAGATGTAGTCATGGTGGACAAGGGCCTCACCCCGCTCTCCTTGGCTAAAGAGAACTGGCGCAAACCTGTAGTGCTTGACACTAATGATCGCATGGAGGTATGGCAGAGTAAGGAGCTCCACGGACGCTTTTTCCGGGCCCTACATGGACCGGATGTAGATCTACTAGCGTCCGTTGCCTGGCTGCGTTTCGGTGACCTCTTTGGAGAAACCGAAGGTTTTGTCTGTGCAATTATGGACGAAGTTATGATGACGAACAATTACCGGAGATTTATTGTGAAAGACGGCACGGTTGACATCTGTCGGGCATGCCACCGGCCGGGAGAATCAATCAGGCATATCATCTCCGGTTGTTCTCGTCTAGCTAACGGAGAGTACTTGCATAGACACAACCTTGTAGCCAGGATAATCCATCAGCAGCTTGCTCTGAAATACAACCTTGTGGAATCGGAGGTACCGTACTACAGGTATGTGCCCGACCCAGTTCTCGAAAATGGTAATATCACATTGTACTGGGATCGATCCATCATCACTGACAGGACTATTGTTGCCAATAAGCCTGATATAGTGGTGGTGGATCGATTGGAGCGACGCGCAATGATTGTTGACATAACCATCCCTCATGATGAGAACCTCGTGAAAGCCGAGAAAGATAAACAAATCAAGTATCTTGACTTGGCTCACGAGGTTGTCGACATTTGGGATGTGGGCTCAGCGGTCATTGTGCCGATAGTCGTGACAGCCAATGGGCTAATACCCAAGAGCCTCGACCAACACCTAAGGAGGCTCTCGTTAGGCAGCTGGATCAAGGGCTTGATTCAGAAAGCGGTACTTTTGGACACGGCCCGCATTGTTAGGAAGTTTCTCTCTCTGGAGCCCTGACCGCCGGTAGCTTGGACCCTGTTCCCGATACCGGTGGGCTACTATTTTTTATATTTTTAAATGTTTTTGGTATTTTTTTATTTATAAAAATATTTAGAAATGTAATTGATATGTATGTAAATGAAATAAAGGAAATAATAATAATATGAGACAACATCCACACAAGGTCTTCAGGTCCCGAACTAGGCAGAGCCTGTACTACGGTAACCTGACGACTGATATACATACTTATATACATATACACACCCAGACACAGGTCAAACAGACATGTTCATGCACACAAATGTTTGACTTGTCCGGGAATCGAACCCGGGACCAGCGGCTCAGAAGGCAGGGTCGCTACCAACTGCGCCAACCGGTCAGTCAAATGACAATGACCCCTTGAGAGGTTGATGGTGTTTAAAATTACAACCTGTAGTACACAGTAGCATAAGCAGTTGCTAGGTACCTTTTTTTTTTAGGTTGGGAAATCATCAAATAACTTCTCCCGCTCTGGGCGGAGTGGGAGTTGAATTTTTTTCCCTGCAAGAAGTTGTCCAAATTCCGGAAAAAGTGGTAATCTATTGGAGCAAGGTCCGGGGAGTACGGTAGTTGTCGGAGACGTTCCAATCGCAGCTCCTCTAATTTAGCGACCGTCTGTTGTACAATGTATGGTCTAGCGTTGTCCTGAAACAGCAGTGGGCGAAAGCAATTGACCAGTCTCGGTTGTTTAACGGCTAGCTTTTCCATCATGGTTTGTAATTGTTGACCATAGGTACAGATCTGCCGTAATCGTCTGGCCAGATCTTAGGAAGCAGTAGTGAATGACATCAGCACTGGTCCACCAGACACTTACCAGTACCTTTTTCTAAGTCAACTTTCGCTTGGGGCAGGATTTAGCTGGTTCTCCTGAGTTCAACCATTGTGATGAGCATTTCCGATTATCGATTTTTTATCACAAGTAACGATACGATTCAAAATCCTCTCGTTATTGTGACGGTTGAGTAATGTAACGCAGCACTCGACTCGTGTTTGTTGGTTTGCTTCACTCAATTCATGCGGCTCAATAATTCATACCCATTTTGCGAGCTTTTTCACTGTTCCAATTTGTTTGAAGTGAATTAAAATTGTTTTATCACTCACACCGAAACCTGCCGCTAACTCTGACGTGGTTTGCGATGGATCTGCTTCCACGATCACTTTTAATTCTTCATTATCAACTAGGGTCTCCCCGGCCGTCCACGAGGTTTGTTCTGTAGGTAAAAATTTCCAGAAGGAAAACGTGGGAACCAAAAACGTACCGTGTTTTCTTTTACGGTAGCTTCCCCATACACATCATTAATTCTTCAAGCTGTTTCTGTAGCGCTGGTGCCACGGTGGAACTCGTATTCGTAAAGAACCCGATATTTTAAGTTTTCTATATTGTGAACAGAACGATGTCAAAGAAAAATCAAATGGCGCGATAACAAATGAATCGCTAAATGGGAAACACAAGCCTAAATTTTAAATTAATTTCAATTTGTAATTCCTAACCAAACGCCAGTTAATTGAGATAAAAGTGGCCAGTTTGACAAAACGCCAATTTCATATAAGGACCTAATATATTGACCTTGACGGGCGGCGGCGCGGCGCAGCAAGTGACGCGGTCTAGTTTTGTTACGAAGTTACTGGAATCACCGAAGAGATCGGTTAAGAGTGACAATGGCTGGTGACAGTCACTCTAGCAGAGGCGCAGAGCGTCGCGTCGATCATTGCGCGGCGGCTGTCATTTGATGACAGATGATGTCAGGGAGCCGCTGTCATGTCACGTCCACAACTTGTACATTTAGTGTTTTATCTATGTCCACAACGCATTGCTATACTCCGGCACAATCCCGATGATATTGACACTGCTGGACTTCTAATATGATGACCACTAATGGCAAAGGCTATCCTGCGCCGTTACACTAAACGTTTACTTAATTTTGAATTAAAATCGGAACACAAGTAACATTAATAAAATATAAAGTATTAGCTATTGTAATCATGAAATGATAAAATACACACATCAAAAGTGTCTAGGGATCAAGCATTTTTATGCGGATTTCTTGAGATTAAGATGTGGCTTTTTAATAAATTTATGATTTTATAAATTTATATGGATCCTTTTTGGTGCATTTCATAATTTGAATCAGGAACTGTGAATCAAATTCGAGTAAAAGATGAAAATCAGCTGTCAATATTTTCCCTATAAAAACATACAACGCATTGAAGACATTATTAGTGCTACTGTTTCCCTACTACTGATTAAAACCAACGTTATTATGGAGCGGCGACGTCATTTAAGCAGGGAAGAAATGCTCAGAGCCGTGGGAATGATAGAAGCTGGTTCCCGGCAACGTACTGTGGCTTTAGCTCTGAATACAAGTCAGAGTGTTATCAGTCGACTTTGGACACGTTACCGAAGCACTGGTACCGTGGCTGAGCGCCATGGAGGACGGTATCGCTGCACCACACGGAGACAAGACCGATACATTCAAATCTTAACTCGAAGAGCTCCAACAATAACCGCCATGATGTTAGCCGTGAGGCTTCATCACTCTTCAGGGAACTTAATTAGCGACCAAACAGTCAGAAACCGCTTGCATGAAGTGAACCTTCATTCCCGAAGACCGCTACGGGTACCACCTATAGCAATGCACAATCGTAGGATTCGATATCAATGGGCTCTTGAACACAGAAATTGGGCAGAAGAACAATGGCGTTTCGTGTGCTTTTCTGATGAGTCTCGTTTTGGTATGAGACCGGATACAAGACGTATACGACACTGGAGAACCCCTGGACGCCAACAGCGATTAAAATCCTGCCAGGAAGTCCATCCTTATAGTGGTGGAACCATCATGGTATGGGCGGGTATTTGGATCGGCGGAAGAACTGAGTTGATTTGGATCAGAGGCAACCTCAACGCTCAAATTTATACTGAGACGATTGTATCAGACGTCATCGTTCCTCTACAAGTGCAAATCGGTCCCTTATTTCAGTTAATGCACGGTTAATGCACGACCGCACACCGCAAGAGTTGTAAGACAGACTCTCGCCGCAGCTAACATCAATGTCCTGCCCTGGCCTGCTCAGTCGCCAGACTTGAACCCGATTGAGCATGCATGGGATATGCTACAGAGAAGAGCTCTGCCGAATATGGAGGGTATCCAGTCGCAAGAAGACCTTTTTTTGTTGTTGCAACGAACATGGGCGGCCATTCCACAGCGTGATTTGGATGAACTCATTTTGAGTATGCCAAACCGATGTTCTTGTGTTGTTAGTGTTCGCGGTAGAAACACGGATTATTAATTGTTTAAGTTACCCAATAAAATTTTAAAGAAAACTGTTATTTCAGTCTTTTTTTCGAACTTTTGTGTTAGTGGTTCAAATGTCAAAAATCCCTTTATTAGGAAAATGGCTAATTTCTTTATTAATGCAAAGGTGACTTGGTTTATCGTTACTGTGACAAACGAAAACACTTTATTTTATGAATCCTTAAAGAAAATTTTAATTAATATCAATCAGGAGAAAAGTTATTGCAAAAATATATGTTGATCCCTAGACACTTTTGATGTGTGTACAATGTAAGTATAACGAATAATTTTGTGTATATTTTGATGATATACTCGTACCTACAGCAGTAATCGACATTTGTCGCTGACCGTACAATCGCCAGCACGTCAGGTTATACGAAACTGTCGAATTTCTCTAAATGATTTTAAAACTTAAAATGCTGAAGGTTAAGTTCAAAATCGAATGAGAAAATTTGACAGTTTGTGGGAACTTGACCTGCTGTGTGTACCAGTGCAAGATGATTCTGCATTCACGAGGCTCAACTACAAAGGCTTTTGAGCTTGGTAGGCTATAGCTTTAATATTTATATTCAAGCTAACTCTTGATCGGCTAGGTTATAAATTAAAGTAAGGTAAATAGGGCTTGGACTACCATCATTCGTTTCGACTATTCAGTCTATGATGAATGCGAAAATGATTGAAATTAACTTTAGTGAGTTTTGAGTTCAGCCCTTAATCTAAATTATAATACTCTATAGAGAAAATATTAGATTTTTTGGATGTTTGTTTGTTAAGCTTTCACGCTAAAACGGTTGAAAGGATTTGAATAAAATTGGAAACTTGGGTAGACCATGAGATTAGGACATAAAATACTTTTTATCCCGAAATTCCTACGGGATCGAGACTTATGTGGGTGAAACCGCGGGGCGCAGCTAATAATATTATACTTAAGTATGGATTGATAGATTGCACTTTTGAACGTCAACATTTACATTAAAATACTTAGAATTGATTCTAGTCGCCCCTTCTAAAAGGTAGTTTCGTATGGAGAAGAATGGGCAAGAAACTCCACCGTTACTCTTTTAAAATGGTTTACAATATTTTGTATACACTCATTATCAAAATTACCCTACCACAATAGGTAAAAAAAATAAAAAAAATATGTAGCAATGACAAATAAGTTAATTATGTGATACATATACATGGTGCTCACATGTTTACAAACATTGTAAAAGTATACGATTTTCCAAATTATTTAAACAAGTAATATGTCAGTGTGTGAGTTAGGAGTCTCCTTAGGAATATTATCGAGCGATGCTATGTATGTGCCTACCTACTATCTTATAATCTTGTAAGACGAAGGAGACTCCACACGGAACAGGGAATCCTATAGTAAGCGCGTTATCAACTGAGTCGGGCCATAGATCATTTCCCTATGTCTATCTCGCTTGCACTTACGTTCCTGATGGAGCCGCTTAGTGAAGGGCGTAACAATAAAAGAAATATATCGATAAGTAACGTTTATCATCGTATCTTCATCTTATCATTATAAACTTTAACGAGTTAATAATGTTTTGATTTTAAACTATACGGGTTTTATGTGCGTTTAATTTAGTATGATATTAGTGACTACAAGATACTAAATTTAATACCAGTATAAACCGTTAAAATTGTATACCGTATGTCTGTCTATAGACACAGAAAAAAGTTAAGTATAAGAAACAAAGTAGATCATATTGTGGCCCTTAAAAAAGCCGTTCGTTACAAAAAAAATATATGTAGAAGCGTACACATGATTCATTAGTGACTCATCGACACCACGTGAGCAGGTAGCCGTTTACCGATAACGGTCCCGGGCACGCTGCACATTCCTATCTCTATTGACATTTATGACCTCACGACTCAGTTGATAACTCGCTGACTATAGTGTGGAGGCTAGTGCTACTTGAATTTGTAATGCTCTCTTGAACAATAAAGTAAGTATTTTTTTTTTATATTAGTGCTCTTCTGTAATATTGTCAATACAAACCGATACCCAATATATAAGCTGGGACGCCTCTGTTCTAGTGAGTATGTTAATTGAAATAATTTTACTTACAGTTAAACAGAAATGGTGAAAATAAATATTTTATACGTTCTTAGGTTATTATTAGGTAGGAGGATCTGTGGTAAAATCTATTTCCCCAAAAAAGGTTTTTATAGGGACTGTTCCAGTATTACTACATTTTGCTAAGTAGTAGGTAAATAACGTTTTTTTTTGCATTTTTTTTTTGTGGCTGCATGCACCGGTTTCGTTCCAAAAAGGCTAGTAACTAGAAATGGGCAGATATTCGTTTCACGAACTTCGGAATTCGGTTCAAATGCGGAACATTCGATACAAGAAAATATTAAAATAGAGTTGTTTTGTTTGAACTTGAACTGTTTTGACTAAATTAATAAAACTAAACCAGTTAAATTAAATCATAAGTATTTATTTAATGTTTGTCAGTTGTTACTTAGTTAACAGTTAAATGTAGGTATTCTAAACATTATCAGTTAACATCTAAACATTGAAATAATTGCAATAAATCACTATTTATTTTTAATTTTTATAAAAGTGTTCTATGAAATGAATCTTATTACCGTAATAACATCAAGGATTCTGCGTTATCTCTTAAAAAACGTAACAGGCTCACGTCTTTGTTCGTATACATTTACTAGTAATAATAATCGAATATCGGCAGTTTTTTTTTTCACCGAATTTCCAATTCGATTCAAACGACATTTGGCCCAGCCCTACTAGTAACACATAAATGTATTCAACATTCGTAACAGCCGGCCGTTGGCTGTATGATGTAATCCCGCTGCCCGTCCATTCACAAAACTTTATGAATGTAGGTACGTCGCGATAAGATCTCTGTTCTTGTTTCTTTAGAATTCTACAAAATTATGATGTGGATGCTGAGATCGCGTCGTTAAGGTGTGTTTAGACGGCACGAGCTACATAAATACTGAGTGATCATTTTAATAGGAACTCGTGTTATGTTCATAATGCCCTAGCATCTTGTTAATTCCTGAATAGAGTCCGCCAAAAGTCAGCACAATCCTTGGAAGTATTTTATGGCAAGTTGCATTGTCGCTTTGCTAGCCATGTATTTGGGCTCAAACAAAACACGCCAAAACAATATTATACTAGGTCTCTATCACTTATTTAAAAAGCTCTCTCTTCTCTTGTTTTTCAAGTCCTTTGATTGCGGAAAATAGTAATATTTTCAGTTATCCTGTAGTGTAAACCCGACTTTACACAGAAGTAGACTAACTACATATATTTGGAAAGTATTTCCAGATAAACTTGTTTAACTGGCTCAAAATATAAAACAGGTATAACTATTAGCAGGTAAATATATCTTTGTGTTTTGCAATAAACTCTTAGAAGTGTGACAAATCTCATTCAACAGCTTGTTTTTTTATGCAGAAGATACGTAGGTACACTATTATTAACCGACTTAAAAAATGAGGATGCTCTTAATTCGGCTGTCTTTTTAACCATTTGTATCCTCAGAACTCCTTCATTTATAAACCGATTTGAAACACTCTCTTTTTGTTTAAAAGGATATGCTTCCAGATTGGTTCCATATAGGTAAATTTGGTCAAGTTCTGATGAGTGATTTTTGAGTCAGCTGCAATATTACGTATTTTTTGTCACTTTGTGTAATAGGTATGTTGATGATGTTGTAATAACTTCCTGTCACTGTTATTTACATTGCAGGTAGTGGTGTACGACTTTGTATGGGGTAGGTACACGGAACAGAAAAAAACAGGTAGGTACCTACCACAACTAACAAGGGAAAAATAAAAACTTTTTCACAAAAAAACCATAGACTTCCAAAAAAACACTACAAAGGGAAATTAATTTTAATTTTGGAAGCCGATGTCTTTGGTTTTGTTTTTTCGTTGTTTGCCACCGACTTGCCACCGAAAGTTTTTGCTAATAAAATACAGTTAAAGTACCTACCTACCTACCTACTTACAGTACACGTGGTCTCATTTGCGATAGCAAAGAAGTTGCTAAAGAATTTGTAAATTTCTTTACCAGTATCCCAATTAAAACTACTGACACTCTAAATTCCTCGCCCACGCTCGCTTTTGATTTAGTAAGGGCGAACGTTTCGGTCTGCCCGATTGAATTTAACTTTAAGCATATTAACCCCACAACAGTAATAAAAGCTTTTAAGCAAATCAAGATCAAATTGACTGAAGATCTTTGGGGAATGCCCATTAAAGTCTGTACATCCACAATTGAAACTATAGCGCCTTACTTAGCCGTCATATTTAATTTGTGTGTGGATGAAGGAGTCTTCCCGGATTTAATGAAATGCAGTAAGGTAATACCACTTTTCAAATCCGGGGACAGTAAAGACACCAATAATTATAGACCCGTATCCGTGTTGCCAGTTTTCAGCAAGGTATTTGAAAAGGTATTTTAACACCAATACATTTTTACACAATCAACAGTATGGTTTCACCAAGGGACGTTGTACGACTGACACCGTAAATATGTGTTTTAATAAGGTGACCCCCTTATTAAAACACATTTACGGCGTGGGAAGAGGCCCAAGACGCCATAGGAATCTTTTGTGACCTCTCCAAGGCATTTGATTGCGTCGATCACGAAACCTTGCTCTTGAAACTTAAGCATTATGGACTTGGAATACTTGCGCTCAGTCTAGTAAAATCTTATTTAAAGGATAGGCAGCAGCAAGTTCAAATAAATGGTGTCAATTCACTTAGTTTAAAAGTAGAAATGGGAGTTCCACAAGGCTCGATATTGGGTCCTTTCCTCTTTTTAGTGTATATTAATGATCTACTCCATTTATTAAAAAATCAACCACAAATGGTGTTATTTGCTGACGATACTTCTTTAATTTTTAAGGTAGAAAGAAGTGCTACAAATTTTGACGACGTTAATAACGCCCTAATGCAGGTCCATAATTGGTTCACTGCTAATAATTTAGTATTAAATGGGAAAAAAACTAAGTGTATACGATTTTCTTTACCTAATGTCAAAAGTAGTGATTGTGAGATAGTATTGAATCAAGAGAAACTAGAATTCGTCGATAAAACTGTTTTCCTGGGGATCACGCTCGACTCGAGGCTACAATGGGGTTCTCATTTAACATCTCTGGCGGGACGGCTAAGTTCAGCAGCATATGCTGTCAGACAAAACCGGCAATTTACCGATGTAGATACCGCGAGGCTAGTCTATTTTAGTTACTTTCATAGTATCATGTCTTACGGTATTTTACTTTGGGGACGGGCTGCAGACGTCGATTCTATTTTTATTCTGCAGAAAAGAGCCATCAGAGCCATATACATATAATCTCCGCAGGCGCGATTCTCTAAGGGAACTGTTTCAGGTTATTAAGATCTTGACGGTACCTTGTCAATATATCTATGAAAACATCATGTACGTAAGAAAAAATGTACATCTTTTTACTAAAAAAGGTGATAGACATAATTATAGTACCAGAAATAGGGACCTATTTGTTCAACCAGGTTTCAGACTGGCTAAAGTGGACTCATCTTTCATGGGGTACTGTTTAAAATGTTACAATAAAATACCTCCCACATACTTCAACTGAATGAGACGAAATTCAAAGTTTGTATAAAACGCACACTATGCAGCCAGGCATATTATAAGTTGGGGGATTATATCACTGATAAAAATGCCTGGCTCAATGCTGGTCCTGCTCCACAACCTCAACTAATTGATTAACATTTGAAAATACTGTTGGAGCTGCTGAAGATTGTAAGACTACCTTTGCTTTGTATAAACTCAATCTCCTTTGGATTATATAATTGCATAGGACAAGTGTGAGTACTATGTACTATCGAGCTACCATTTACCGGGTAATGTCTTTCATTGACTCGAATGTGCCCTGGCGGCTGATAGATGTCATGCTCACTCAAATGGCTCGCTGATGGTGGCGCGTGTGTTGGATCATTTAGCTCCCTTCAAAATGGTTGAGCTGATTGGTGCTGATCCATGCGTCATGTTCGTGAACGGGTGCTGTCAGTTGGGACTGGTCATCTCTTAGCCACCACGGCTTATTTTAATTATTTTATTATGGATTGTTTTGTTTGAATTTATATTAGCTGTACACTGAACACTCAATGTGTACGTCTTATTTACATCGTTCTCACATATAATTATACCTTTATACAAGATTATTGATGTAACTAATATTTATGTAACAATATAATTTAAAAGAGTGTCCATGGAGTATCTTGCCCGTTCTTCTCCATAAGTACCTACTACGCTTTGGAATGGGCAACTAGCTTCATATTTCTGACTGACCGACCACTTGACAATTCAAAAGTGCCTGTAAATGGTTTAATTGAAATAAATGCTTTGAGTTTGAGTTTGAGTACAGTCACGAGCACTAACAAGTATACACTTAGCAAAATTTAAAAGTGATTTTTCATCCCACCATCTCGGAAAGAGTATTTTTAATCTTCAATATCTGAGTGGAAAAGCCGTTTTTATTCTCTAGAGGATAAAGTAAATTGAATTTAGAACATCGTGTGCACTAAGTTTGTGAATTAAAAAAAACATTAAACCTATTTACTGCTACCTCTATGGTGCCGAATATATCATACAACTTTTTTTTAATTTGTTAAAAACTCAGACTCGGAACCTTCTTGGTGTTCTTTTTTCAATTTGCTTTGTACGCGGTTCTTTACGCGGCATTTTTTCACGTCATTGTTAAACCTTATATTAAAAACAAGAAACTTCAAAACAAGTGAAAAAACTAAAATGAGTGATTCTAGCGACGAGGAAGTTTGCTTGACGCCAACAGAATTGACTGAAACTGTTAATAATGCGCAAATGAGCTTTCTCCCTCAACAATCACGCGAGAAGTATTTAAAACAGTACGATATGTTCAACACGTGGCGACTAGCAAAAGGAGCCAAAACTTTCTCAGAAAACGTTTTGCTGGCATATTTTATAGAATTATCCGAGAACAAGAAAGCAAGCACTCTATGGAGTACGTATTCGATGCTAAAAGCAACAATAAAGATGAAAAAAGACAAACATATCGATACCTATCCTAAATTAGTGGCATTTTTAAAAAGAGCCTCATCTGGTCATCAACCAAAAAAATCGAAGGTTTTCACAGTATCTGATATTGAAAAGTTTCTTAACGAAGCACCCGATTCCGTATATTTGGCGGCAAAAGTAAGTCAGTTGCACATTCAGTATCTACTTAAGTATATTAATCTCAATTAAATAGTATACTTAGTAGATGTTGATAGGCATAATTATGCGTTCATATCAATTTTATTCATTTATCTACTACAATACTCTTTACGTTACAGGTTGTTCTTATTATTGGAATAAACGGAGCATGTCGAACTAATGAACTAACACAACTTAATGTCAAAAACATTGAGAAACATTCAGATGACTTACTATTAATTAATTTACCTAATACAAAGACAAAAAGAGACCGCAACTTCGTCATTCGCAAGGAATACGTAACGATTGTTGAGAAATATCAAGCCTTACGCCCGCCTAACACTCCAATCAATCGATTTTTTCTACAGTATCGCAATGGAAAGTGTGTTAGACAGCCTATGGGTACTAATAAAATTGGCAGTATCCCACGAGAAATAGCAACATTTCTTGAACTTCCAGAACCCCTGTTGTACACGGGTCATTGTTTCCGACGAACTTCAGCCACACTTTTGGCTGATTCCGGAGCTGATCTCCTGTCCCTTAAGCGCCACGGAGGCTGGAAGTCCAATGCAGTTGTAGAGGGATACATAGAGGATTCCATCCAAAATAAGTCTAAAATATGTGAAGGCATCGTAGGAGCCATTACACTGAAAGAGCCTCAATCGGATCCTTGGACTGGCCCTTCTACATCAAAAATAAGCCGTTATGAAACACCTAACCATCTCCCTCTCTCTCCAACATTCACGCCAAGGGAATCCGATGAATCGGTACAACTATTAAGTATGACAGATAGTTTACCGAAAAACAGTACACAAGTGACTAACACCAATATTACAGTACCAAACAAAAATATTACACTCAATTTAAATAACTGTAGCAACGTTACTTTAAAATTTTCTTAATTATACCTTAGTATTATTTTGTTATAATTTAAAGATTATTCTGTAATACTTACCTGTCATAATGTAGTAATTAATACCTAAACTGAAATAAAAGTGTACCGATCTTGTGATTGTAAACGTTTTTTTTTTGCATTTAGTCATTTCCTCGCTGAGGTGGAATGAAAAGTTACGTGTTGCACTCGAGTGCAAAGATTTTTCACCTCGTGCTCTTTTGATTCCCTCGCTAACGCTCAGGATTCTAATTTTGAATCACGAGCGCAGCGAGTGATTCAATTTTAGAATCCTTCGCTTGCTCGGTCATCAAAATTGAACACGCGGTTAAAAAGCAACTTTGCACTCTTGTATAACAAATAACTATTCTCGTGGAATATTGATTGCAACTTTGAAATAAGACTTATTTCATAACACTACAGGTTCTAAAATATTATATTTGTAACTACATGAAATTACAACCAATACAGTTGGAGAAAATCACATTTAGAAGTTGCTATGTGTATACGTATTCGTGCTCGTGACTGTTCAGCTGCTTTGTATAACCATCTTGTGACTTCGTTTACTGATATTCTTTTATATTTTTTTATAAATGACATCTCGCAGTATTTTGGATGTTGTCGGCTGCTTAACCAGGCTTGCCTGTGGTTGCCTTAATACATTAAGGCCTCCAGCCAGGGCTTAAAAAACTTATAAACTAGGCGACTACACGCTAAGGGCACCCCCTGTGGGGTACGGACCTCGGCTTAGGGCATCGCTAGGGAAGGGCAACAAGGGACAGGCTGGATCGGAATTATTATTAAGGGACGAATCTAAAGCTACTGGCTCAGCGGCGCGGGCTGCCTGGAGCAAGGGTCGGGGTTCGTTTACTGAAAGAAAATAGGTACTTATATACGTTTGCAAAGTGCTTCGGACTTTCACAGAAACATACATATAAGTATTTTAACTGTAAGAGATTTGAATATAACACTTACACATAACATCACGCCTGTGATCTCTGAAGGGTTACGTAGAGATGTATCTATAGTATGTATATAAATATGTGTTGTAATTAGGATTGCCAACTTTATTTATAACCAATATAGTATTTTCCAAGCCATTGTCTGTAAATTATAGTACTTAGATGGTAAAAAAAAACATTATGGTAGATTGTATGGTATGTAAAAAATTTACACCACAAAATTTTTCCACCCTATAAATTAGCTTTTCTCTTCTTTGCCTTCAATGGGAGAAACCCTACAAAACAAAGCCACAATCTAACTAATTGACACCATCCATACAATACTGAATAGTAGTACAAGTATGTACCATCCTCATCAACATCAGCCTATAACGTTCCCACTGCTGGGACACGCGCCTCCTCTCTGTGAGAGGGAGTGGGCCGTAATCCACCACGCGGGCCCAGTGAGGGTTGTTAAGAAAGAAAGAAAGAAAAATACTTTATTTGGGACACGCACAGGAAATACAAATAAGTAATAATAAAAGAAAATAAAATAATAAAAGAACATTAAATCCAACAAAATCATGAAAACAATAAAAAAAAAGAATAAAGAGAAGACCTGTGCGAGGCCAAAAAGGCTCCTATCTCAGCATGATGCAGTTAGATGTCACATGTCGTCGAATTTTTGGTTCTGGGACATGCTGGTTTCCTCGCGATGTTTTCCTTCACCGTTTTAAGAGCAGTGGTGATGAAATCATTTACACAAAGTAAAGTGACTATCTGAGTTCGAATCTACGACCTACAACTCATAAGTCGCGGCCGTTACTGCTGGGCCACCACCGCCGTAAGTCTGTATACCATCACGGTCAAAACCACATGAGTAAATACTTAACCGTTACTAAAGAACTCGGTCCTTTAAGGTCTCTGCACACAGCGGGCGCGGCGCGGCGGGACGGGACGGCGACGCGACACTGAGCAGTTGTAATGTACTAGATATTACGGACGACGCCACACAGAGCCGTCCCGCTCGACGCGACGGTAACCGTCTCTCTGTGTGGAGTCATCCGTAATATCTAGTACATTACAACTGCTCAGTGTCGCGTCGCCGTCTCGTCCCGCCGCGCCGCGCCCGCTGTGTGCAGAGACCTTAAATCATGTGGTTAAAAGTGCTGTATAGGCACGAACAAAGTTTGCAACGAGTTCGAACGCGAGCGTACGGTCCACGTCTCTTTGTGCCGGGCATGCAAACTCGTCCTGAAAGAGACCGCAGTCCACAACCATATGAGTTCGGAGTATAGTGTGTTACAGAGGTCGAACTAGGAATTCATTACGTTGATGTTGATCTTGACAATATTTGAACACTTCCAAAAAGTTTTTTTTATAAAGATAGACACAGAAAGTAACTTAAAAGTAGTTTAAAATACCTAATTTTATACCACTCAAAATGATCTCAACTGTTTTCATTACTTACCTAATTAAGAGCCGAGCACTTTTAAAGGTCCCGCAAACAGGCGCAACGCGACTAGTAGAATTATTTCTATAAAAACTTAATGGGAATTGTTCTACAAGAGTCGCATCGCGCCTGTCTGCTGGGGCCTTAACAGTTGTCAAGGTGAATTAGCTGAATTTCGATAATTTCAAATTATCGGAAAACTCAAGAGATACCTAGGTAGGTACTCTTAATGAAAATATAGGTTACTTACTAAAGAGTGACTTGAACGAGGGATTGTTATAGGTAGGTATAGTATGGCTCAATTTAAACATTTTAATTGTACCGTTTTTAGCCTTTGAGGCAAAATTAGTCAAATATGATTAATGCCCGCTATTGTCTGGATGAAAATAGCATAAACCGAGTAACTATACCAATAGCGAATATGCATGTTATTTAAATTTGGTTCAAATATTTTTAATCCGGCCGACATTTGAACTAAATCATTATTTTAGTAATTAATATATTTTTAATTACTTCAATTAGATAAATAAAAGTGCAATTAAGCGAGGGAATTTAAAATTTGTAAAACGCAAACCCATTGGTTTAAATGAAATGTGACGTCAAATACTATGTCAACAAGTTTGTATTGCTTACATTTGTATGGCTTTGCAGGCTTTTGATTTGAAAACATAGTACCAACATGACATGTGTGTTTTGAATTAATTTACTATTTAAGTGTAATTTTAGCATACTAGTGAGATTAGAAATTATTTAAGACAATGACTGAAGTGGTTTGGTAAAAGCACAACCTGCCGAGAATAGATCCATTCATGATGTCGTCTTATTTTCTTTCAAATCCAAATTTCAAAATCAAGCGGACGTAACCGCTGAAGTAAAAGGATTGAAAGCTGCAAGGTAATTATTCTATAATAACACATTATGTACGTTATTTTAGCCATAAACACAACCCTAAATATGATGAAGAATAAACTTAACCTATCATTTCTGATTCACAACAACAACAAACAAGTTATTGCGATACTTCATCTCTTTTGATAACCTTACACAATTCCTTACGTATTTTTGCGCCTATGAATTGCCTATTTCCGCGACTGGAAATAATACTTTATCAGGTGCACTTATGATAGTGTTTCTGCATTCAGGCACAATGTAATACTGTCTTATAAACTGGCGATTGAACTTTTTTTCATGGTGAAATAAGTGAAGAACGAGAACACCCGTAGTAAAAAAATGGCAGCATTTAAACAGCTCAAAATTATTCTCTATTTTAAAATATTTTTATACTTAATTACAGCAGTATTAAACAGTTTTTTTTTACTATGTTATAACGGTGTAAACTATGAATTAAAATATAACATAAATACATGCATATACCTTATTGGATGTTACATATTATGCAAAACAATACTTATTTAAGTCATCATCCTCTGCCTAGCTTTCCCCAACAGTATTGGGGTTGGCTTCCAGTCTAACCGAATGCAGCTGAATACCAGTATTTTACATGGAGCGACTGCCTATCTGACCTCCACAACCCAGTTACTGGGTTATGTAGGTGTGACATGCCTTATTAATTATTTTACCAAAACAGGCATTTCTGGGCCTTCTTTTGGTAAACTTGGGACTCTGTAGGATATTTTCTCATGTGCCGCTACTGCAGCTGAGGTTTCCATTTATACGTGAAGTTTCTGACGCCTGTTTACTCTTTGTTTGTATTATAGCATAAGCTTGTACTGTCGTTATTTTAACATATCCCTGGTATGTTGGCGCTTACTTAGTATCTGGCCAACTAAATGGGGATGATTGTCAGTTATTTATAACGGTTAAACCATAGCGGTTTCTATTCTGGTTTCAGAAATAAGACCGGTTTTCAGACTTTTGGGTGTCACGCAGACCATTCGGTACGATAAATGATAAATGATTTTATTTCTGTAAGTAGGTTTGTACAAACACTCTGAGAAGAAAGGCCGAAACAAACTCAGAAGTCGCAGTCTCTTTTAAAGTCCAGACATAATCTTGGTCAGATCATGTGAAGACCATGTAGATTGGTGTCTGAAACGGTCTTTTGAGGAAAAACCATACAGATTGAGCGGACCTGTCCAGTCAGTGCACGCATTTGTCAGTAACCTTGCCGCTCAACTCAGAACTTAAGGAGCACAACGATTCGACGAACAATACCAAATGATAAATGATTTTATTTCTGTAAGTAGGTTTGAACAAACACTTTTACACGTCAATCATATATTTTTTTAAACTAGATGGGGTCGGCGTTTCCTATCTGACTACTCTGAGAAGAAAGGCCGAAACAAACTCAGAGGTCACAGTCTCTTTTAAAGTCCAGACAAAATCTTGGTCAGGTCATGTGAAAGCTATGTAGATCGGTGTCTGCAATGGTCTTTTGAGGAAAGAACCACACAGATTGAATGGACCTGTCCAGTCAGTGCACGCAATTGTCAGTAATCGTGCAGCTCAACTTAGACTCAAGGAGCTCAACGATTCGACGAACAATACCAAAGAAAGGACATTTGAGTAGGCCGCATAAATTACTCAAACTGTCAGATCATGATTACGTTGAGAAAAATACAAAAATAAATATAAATAAATCAATGACCAACATAGTTCTCACATTCACAATAATTAGAATAATATTATAATAATCTTTGAGGACCATGTAGATTTGTGTCTGAAATGGTCTTTTGAGGAAAGAACCACACAGATTGAGTGGACCTGTCCAGTCAGTGCACGCATTTGTCAGTACCCGTGTAGCTCAACTCAGAACTTAAGGAGCTCAACGATTCGACGAACAATACCAAAGAAAGGACATTTGGGTAGGCCGCATAAATTACTCAAGCTGCCAGATCGTGAAACTAACTAAGAAATTAAATAAAAAAAGTACCTAATAAACCACATAATCTTCACATTCACAATAATTAAAATAATATAATACTTTACAAAGTAAATACCCATGTCATTGTATGTATAAAATTCATCAATGTCAATGTGTATATAAAAGTTAGAACATAATCTTTGAGGACCATGTAGATTAGTATCTGAAATGGTTAACGTCAGCTGAATTTATCTTGGACATAGCTGTCATCAGTGAATGGAAACATCGTGAAAGTTAATATAAGTCTGAAATCGCAAACCCGTCTTGATCAAGCGTGGTGATCGATGCTCGTGTCTTCTCTGTATGAGATGAGGCTTTTGCCCAGCAGTGGGACAATAATAGGCTAGTGTTTATTATATATTACGCTAAGACCACGGTTTTGACCAATCGATATTTTCGCGTAGGTAGGTACCTAAACAAAAGCAGCCAGTCATTTGAACTGAACAATAGAAACAACTAGCTGCGCAATGTATGCGATAATATCGTTACGATATTCTCAAATCGCAGTGACAAGAACGTTTGGTAGGCAGTCGCCGCCTTCTGCGAAGCAGTCATGCTAGCTAAGGAGGTGGCGGGACGGGAGAGGGAGAGAGTCTCCCGTCCAAGCCGCCGCGGTGGACGCTCCGGGCGTCGGGAGCCGCGTGACGACTCCCTGCCACCGTAGGCGCGGGCCTGCGGGCGGTGAGCAATGGGTAGCTCACCGTCCGATCAAGACCAGGCCCGTGCTGGACGGCGCGTACGTGTTCCACGCGCGCCTCAAAGAGATGTCAGCATCGAAGAGGGGGCCCACTAGGGCCCAAGCCTGCCGGGAAAGCGGGATCATCCAAAAGGGGTACCGCTGACTCGTGTTCCTTCCTTGGCCCTTTATGTTCATAAAGGGCCAAGGAAGGAACACGGGTGGGTTTTAGTCAGTAAGAGCCTGACACTCCCTTCCGCTCCACACAGAGCGGGAGGGGTCATTTGATGATTTCCCATCCTCAAAAAAAAAAGAACGTTTGGTATGCGTGATTTTTTCGCATTGGCTCTCTGTGAACTACTTTCAGTTTCTAATACAATAGTCGCTGTCACTACTTACTGTATCCGATAAACTGATATCGTATCCAATAAACGTGAAAAATTACGCCGTGTGCACGTAGCCTAGTGTGACCTTTCCTTTTGTATCCGGAACGAGGCCGAAAGAATTACATTATAACCCAAGTAAACACACCATCCAAGTAAACACTTCCGCTCTCCATACACATTATCATTACATATAGTTTCCTTGCTCTTGTTTCATGATTATTATAAGTAGATAAGTATATGTTTTATGTATGTATGTATTTATTGTATACGTAAATGGTACACCACTGACTATCTGCAGTATTGTCTCTCCTTCACCCTTTACTTCATCCAAAGGTTGACTGTAAAACAACGCTTTTAGCTTTAAGCGCCCATTGTGTCACCCTATGTAAACTTATTACGTTTATATCTGTAATTTTTATGGTGTAAGTACATAATAAAGAGTATTCTATTCTATTCAAGTCGGATCAACGAGTCAAGAACATAAGGAATAATTGTTTGTACCGATGAGGGTGCCATAATCAGCTTGTGATTAAACTATCTATATATCGTAATCTTCCTGTTCTCGTCTCATGTTACTTAGGGAGGGCGCCACACGTTTACTTCATCTATTCTCTCGTGGCAACCATCAGGCTATCATTCGCTCCCTTTTCTTCCTCACACAATTCGTCCATCACTAAAGGATAAAAAAAAAGTTGGTATCTATTCCATTTTCTAGCATAAATACTAAAATACGGTGGAGCAGAGGCCATTTTGGTGGTTTTCTTTTGTAACCAAAACCTTCAGAAACACTCAACAGAGCCTATTTTTTACTGAATAAATGAGGTACAGGTTGTGTGTAGTTCTACTAACACAGGCATTGATAATAAATGATAAATGATTTTATTTCTGTAAGTAGGTTTGTACAAACACTTTTACACGTCAATCATATTTTAAAACTAGATGAGGTCGGCGCGGCGTTTTCTATCTAACTACTCTTAGAAGAAAGGCCGAAACAGACTCAGAGGTCACAGTCTCTTTTAAAGTCCAGGCATAATCTTGATCAGATCATGTGAAGACCATGTAGATTGGTGTCAGAAACGGTGTTTTGAGGAAAAACCATACAGATTGAGCGGACCTGTCCAGTCAGTGCACGCATTTGTCAGTAATCGTGCCGCTCAACTCAGAACTTAAGGAGCACAACGATTCGACGAACACTACCAAAGAAAGGACAATTGGGTAGGCCGCATAAATTACTCAGGCTGCCGATCGTGAAACTATCTAAGGAATCAAAAAAAAAAGTAATAAACCACATAATCTTCACATTCACAATAATTAAAATAATATACTTAATACTTTACAAAGTAAATACTCACGTCATTGTATGTATAAAATTCATCAATGTCAATGTGTATATAAAAGTTTGGACATAATCTTTGAGCACCATGTAGATTGGTGTCTGAAATGGTCTTCTGAGGAAAGAACCACGCAGATTAAGAGGACCTGTCCAGTCAGTGCACGCATTTGTCAGTAACCGTGCAGCTCAACTCAGAACTTCAGGAGCTCAACGATTCGACGAACAATACCAAAGAAAGGACATTTGGGTACTGCCGCATAAACTACTTAAACTGCCAGATCATGATTAAAACTGAAACAATGACCCACATAGTCCTCACATTCACAATAATTAAAATAATAAATTGTACTTCTCAGGGTAAGTGTTCATGTCGTTGTGTTATAATAATCATCAATTGTCAGTGTATGTAACAGAAAAAAATCAACATTCAGTATGCAGAAAATTGGAGCAAATCAATCCCAAGCCTTTTTGTCCTCAATATAATCTTTAACGGTATAAAAGCCTTTCTGGCACAACTTACTTTTAATGAATGATTTGAATATATTAAGGCTTAGATCTTGAACGTGGCTTGGAAGTTTATTATAAAAGAGTACCTATACATTGACATCTGAACGAGCCACCTATTTTCTTGAGCCTTGTTGTAGGTACAACGAAGTTGTGTTTGTTCCTAGTATTTATATTATGGATATCACTGTATTTTTTAAACCAGTTTATATTTTTATGGGCATATAAAAGATTTTCAAAAATATCCTGTGAAGGCACAGTCATTACATTAATCTCCTTAAATTTCTCTCTGAGAGTGTATCTCGGGCTTAATTTATAAATTGATCGAACAGCTCTTTTCTGCAAAACAAAGATAGTCTGAATGTCGGCGGCATTTCCCCACAACAGAATACCATACGACATTACACTATGAAAATAGCTAAAGTACACTAAACGGGCTGTCTCTATGTCAGTTAAATTACGAATTTTTCTAACAGCGTATGCTGCGGAGCTAAGCTTTTTTGATAATTTATCTATGTGTGGGCCCCACTGAAGCTTAGCATCCAAAGTTAAGCCCAAGAATACTGTGATATCTTCAGGATTCAATTCTCTGCCCTTTATCAATACTTTAGTTAAAACCTGTCTAACGTGAGGTAGCGTAAACTTAATGCGTTTGTTTTTTTTTTCATTAAGTTTTAAATTACTAACATTGAACCAGTGAACTGTGTAAAATTATGCTAATGCTGCCTCATTCTGAGCAGAGTTACTTACTTTACTTAGAAGTGATTAAGTTTCATTAAAATTTCAAGCATGTGTGGTGCTACAGGGGATTAGTAGTCTTGTTTAAAACTAGAATTTGTGATGTATTAAAGTTTTAGACTAGATAATATTTTTCGACAGTCTTACCAAGGGGTGTAACATAAAGTTATATAAGTTACTTGGTTGAAGCGGTGAGATAGGCAGTCGTTCCATGTAAAATACTGGTACTCACCTGCATCCGATTAGACTAGAAGCCGACGCCGACGTAGGTACTCTTTCTGTACGCACGACTCCGCCATTGTAACCGCAGACCGTGATTGTTTTTTTTTTCTTTTAATTTTCATCTGCTGCTTAATCGGGCTTGCCTGTGGTTGCCTTAATAAATTAAGGCCTCCAGCCAGGGCTTAACAACTTATTAACTAGGCAACTACACGTACTACACGCTAAGGGCACCTCCTGTAGGGTACGTACTTCGGCTTAGGGCGTCCCGGGGGGAGGGCAGCAAGGAACAAGCTGGATCGGAATTACACAGACCGTGATTTAATATTCTATTAAATAAAACTAAATCATGTTAGGTACTGAGAAATTTAGAATTATAGTTATGCACATGACATACATTTTAGATTTAATCAAATTGCAAAACCACTGGCAAATACCAATTGAACACAGCCTTTATCTATAAAAATCAATGCCACTTTTCGTTGTAATTTTATAACTCAAGAACGGATGGACTGATTTTGCTAATTCTTTTTTTAGAATATTCCTTAAAGTACGAGGATGGTTCATACGGAGAGAAAAATAAAAAATAAAATGTTAGGCGGTACGAAGTTCGCGGGATCAGTTAGTTATTAATAAATGGTTAGAGCGAAGTTTGATTATAATTATACTTAGTTTTCATTCATTAATCATGTCGATCCCACTAAATGGGTCCCACCAGTAAAAACAAATGTAAATGGGTACCTATAGTAAATAAATAAATATGATATGATACTATGTGAAAGTTTGTGAGTACGTGAAAAAAATACAGAAAAGTAGAAGTATGAAATCGGAACTGAAGTTATCTGGATGAAAAGCTGAGCTACCGACATACCTTGCAGAGTAACCAATTTAAGTGGCAGTGGGGTGGCCATGTTCGTCGAAGGACCGATGGCCGGTGGAGCAGACGAGTACTGCACCCTAATTGCGTAACACACTAACAGCTAAGATAAGATAAGATCATACAAAACAGACTCAAACTCAGACTCAGAAAACAAAGGAATCAAAGAAAGGATTTGGATGACACAAAGGTTGACTGTAACGACCAGCGCCAGAATTGCGGAAAACATATTGCTATTACGACTCGAATACAACTCGAGTGCAGGAAGATCATATATATATATATTTTTTAAGTTATTTTAGATGTGTTTGCTCTTGGCTCTAGTCTAAGTAAGTGGTGACAAAGACAGAGTCGACGATGGAGTGAGCTTACCCAGAAGAACCCTGTTCACTCTCACTTTGAAGAGATTAGGGTTGTATGCGTTCGGAAACACAGACGCAGGTAGTGAGTTCCATTCTATTGCAGTGCGCTGCGAATAACAAAAGACATTTGGAAACGCTTAGTGCGAATTGGTGGAATAGCAAATAGTTAAGGATGGTAACTTGCTGGGCGTCTAGATGACCGATGGAAGAAGGAGGCCGGTGGAATGTGGTCGTGGAGTGCTTGGGAACACTCACCGAAGTACAATCTGTAGAAGACCGACAAACAGGCGACCTTGCGGCGATGAGCCAAGCTGTGAAGCTTGGCATCCACCAGTTTTACGTCGCCAATAAGCCTCTTAGCTCTGCGTTCCACCGAGTCAAGCGCGGCAATTTGGTACTTTGCTGAGCCATCCTAAAGGTGGCTGCAATACTCTATGCAGGATCGGACTTGCGCTTTGTAAAGAGTCAAAAGGATAAAGGACACTATTTATTTGGGTACAGTCAACCTCGTCATTGCTTTCCACCCTAAGGTTGAATGACACTTGCACGCGGGGCTTGCAATACCGGTATTTTTGAGGACCGATACCTAGTAGTGGTACGTAGTATCTGTTCTATTATTACCGGTACCAGACGTAGGACCTGTACTATTAGGTACTGCCGGTACCAGACGTAGGACCTGTACTATTAGGTACTGCCGGTACCAGACGTAGGACCTGTACTATTAGGTACTGCCGGTACCAGACGTAGGACCTGTACTATTAGGTACTGCCGGTACCAGACGTAGGACCTGTACTATTAGGTACTGCCGGTACCAGACGTAGGACCTGTACTATTAGGTACTGCCGGTACCAGACGTAGGACCTGTACTATTAGGTACTGCCGGTACCAGACGTAGGACCTGTACTATTAGGTACTGCCGGTACCAGACGTAGGACCTGTACTATTAGGTACTGCCGGTACCAGACGTAGGACCTGTACTATTAGGTACTGCCGGTACCAGACGTAGGACCTGTACTATTAGGTACTGCCGGTACCAGACGTAGGACCTGTACTATTGGGTACTGCCGGTACCAGACGTAGTACCTGTAATATTACTACCGGTACCAGACTTAGTACCTGAATTATTGGTAGGTACCGGTTCCAAGCCCTGCTTTCACTTCATATAACGACATGTGTGAATTAGATAGTTTCAAACTTTCAACCTTATTAAAGTGTCAATTTTCTGGGAATTGTTGTGGAAAGTGGTAGAAATTACTCGTGTTGACAAGCACATGCAGCATGTCCCTTGGATACGGGTGAAACAGCGGGCAACGGCTATACAGAGTTGATATGACAGAGGGGCATTAAATTACACTACGTATACTATACGTGTTTAGTATTAATTCAATACGGTATAAAAATAAAAAGCACCAAAAATATGTTTTTTTTTTCTTTCAAACAAATTAAATAGCTTACAAATCAGAGTAAAACGCAACCACCCTTTGTAATGAAAGTACAAGTGTGTGTGTATGCATTGCCATCTTTTTAGCGAAAATATTTGGTTGTACTTGGTGACTTGCATCAGAGCGGCAACAACGCATCGTAGACCTGACCTGACCATGACCTATGCGTATAGATATAATTATCTTTTAGGAAAGATACATCGTGTTCAAACAGGGTAAAAACTTAAAAAATCATTTGCGACTAAACTACTGCTCCTATTTAATTGATTTTTAGTACAGAGCTTGAAAATGGTATCTAGTATAGGCAGTTTAAAGGAAAGCCTCTCTGTTTTATCAACTCTGTATGTAGATAAGTGAATAAATATAAAATAAATAAATATGAGGCAACATCCACATAAGGTCTTCGGGTCCCGAACTAGGTAGAGCTGCCTAGTGTACTACAGTAACCTGATGGCTGATATACATACTTATATACATATACACACCCAGACACAGGTCAAACGGACATGTTCATGCACACAAATGTTTGACTTGTCCGGGGATCGAACCCGGGACCAGTGGCTCAGAAGGCAGGGTCGCTACTGACTGCACCAACCAGTCAGTCTGAACAGGCAAGCTTATGTTAATTACATCAGAGGCCCCTAACTTGCGACTCCTTAAAATTAATTTCACCACTTGCTTTTTCGTCCTAGCTCGTTTTACCTTCTTACTTTTCTGTTAAAGCTACAGCTCCCTAGAAGAGCGGTGGCCGCCACATAGCGTCCGCAATTTACCGGCGGATGACGTCCCTGAAACGTTATTTATGCAAATAGGTTGGCGTGTTTTCCTAGAGAGCGTAAACTCAAACCCCACTGTCATTATTTTCATGACAGCTGTCACTGCGGCCGTTATGTGGCGGCCACCGCTTTTCTAGGAAGCCGTAGCTTAAGTTAGACAAGGAGGTGACGACATTAATCTACCAAATATCTAAAGTTACAGGGAAGTGTGCCGGCAGCTAAAGTGCAGCTTAAGTCAAGTCAAACAAGGCTTGTAACTTTATATTATATTATGTAGGTACTCCAAGTTGCTCACAGACTCTAGTTTATAGCACAGATATCTAAACAGTATAAAATTAAAATAAATATTTGATAAATTTGAAACCTCACGCAGTGCTCTTACATGAAGTTTGAGTTGAAAAGATATGTTTAATCATGTTTAGATATCGATACCAATCACGTCGGTGAAGTTAACACAAAAAAAAAACATATTTTTGAAACTGACATTTCAAGTGAACACACTAACAGCGGCCGGACACCAAAAAGATTTTTTTTCTTTTATTCATTTTTAGATATTGATACCTATCACGTCTGCGGAGTTTCGCTAGCTAATTTAATTTGACCTCGTAGTTGTACAAGTGCAAGTGTACCTTAACAAAAACACACTTTAAGACCCAAATTTTGACGTCCCTAAGCACCCAACTCACACAATCTAAATATTGATTTTATTGTATTAGTATGTAGGTATTTCTTGCAACCTCGGCAATCTTATAACTTATGTCTTTTTTATATTTCTGTTTGTATAGTTGTTGCCACTTAATTTTTATGCATTTCGTTTTTACCTTAGGTTATCATATCACTGTATTTGAGAATGTTGGTTCACCTATTATTGGCAACTGTATAAGCCCTCAACTGTTATCTACTGTTATTTGATATTTTGTATACAGAAGCTGTTGGTGTACCTTTACCTATTAATAAATAAAATACCTACACAAACGTCAAACTAATTTTTGGAACTAGCTCTGCCCTCTTTTTTTTTCGATTTCACAAAACACTATCACAAATGTTCACCAACAGCGCCCCTTGGTCAACGTTATTCATGCATGCACCATTCCTAGTAGCAATGTACAGACGCCAGCAGGTCAAGCTACCCGAAACTGTCAAATTTTCCCAATCAACCTTGAACCTTAATGCTTTAGCGATAAAGTTGAAAATCTATTAAATAAATTTGACAGATTGTAGTAGCTTGATGTGCTGGCGTCTGTACTATCGAGGAAGTTCATAATATCTAAGTATGCACCTTTAGGACTATTTTTCCCTGTAGCGCTCGGGCGCTAACAGTAACTAACGTAAAACAGATGCGGTCATCGTGTTCACGGGATTTTGTTCTAAAACTGCTTAGATATGAACTTCCTCGATAGTACCTATTGCTGAAAAAGAATCCATCTGCCTAGTTTTTTCCCAACAATTTTGGAGTCAGCTTCCAATCGAACCGGATGCAGCTGAATACCTAAGCTTAACCTTCGATCGAAACATGCGGCTGAATGGGTTCGTACCTATAACCGCTTCTTGGCTAAAATAGGGTTTTCAGTGGATGGAAAATGTTCCCAGAATACCTTTGTTGGAGACTTCAGCGACGATTTTAGGACGCTCTCTAATTTAGTTAAGAGAGTAATTTGCGATGTTAACCTACAAAATATAGGACCGAATGACCAAGATGTCAACGGACCGTGGTTACAGGTACCTCCGTACTTTAATTAACAACCTAAAGAGTAGGTAATGACTTAAAATGGGATGAGTCTATGAGTCTAGATACTATACACGGAAAGAAAGAAAGAATAACGTTTACGTTTACATAGGTACAGTCACGAGCATAAACTTACTTGAGTACTTTAAACTGACGCAAGATTCAAAAGCGATTCTCTCCTAAAGTTTTGAAATAAATTTTAATGTGTTACGGACAGCCATAGTGTTTTCTAAATCATACTAAATACCTATGATGAAATAGGTCTTGCTCAAATTGCAATCGTTATTTCACGAAAAAGAAAAAAACTGATTTTTAATTCTGCGTATTTGTAAGTTGGAATACAGCTTTAACTATGCTCGTGACTACTTAGGCATAATAATGTTGTAACTTCTGCGAATTAATCGCACTTTTTTGCGCATAGATTGAAATCTTACCTAGATAATTCTATCAAAATCTTTGATGGATCTATGCAATTGTCACGTTATACTACAGACATTGTAATGATTTAATAGATATTTTTTGTCAAGATCTTGTTTTCATCTGTTTTGCAGACAGACAGTCTGACGTGACCTACGTCCTAGTAATGACTCGAGACTGAGAAACACTTCGTTATTGCAGGTAGCTGGGTAGTATAGGTAGGTACTAATATACCCATTTTAATGAAATATTACATCAACTTCTGCAATCCAATTGATTTTCAACTTTAGTAGCCTGGTTTAAGGTTGGTATTCCCGCGGTTGGATGTCGCAATGATGATAATTTTTACCGCGAATTCGTACGGATCATTTTCTATGGAATTGATGTAGGGAAGTTAAATTATTTCCATCCGTGTTAATTCTGGTTTTAGCTGGAACTTTATAATACCTAGGTCCCTGCCTATCGTTATTAAATTGGCTTCTGTAACAATGAATGTTCACAAAATTTAGGTGTTACTATAATTTTTAATGGGAAATTAACTGTGAGCTGGTGAATAGAGTATTAATGAGCTCTATTCTCTTATGAATTTCGTAAGAAACTACTAATGGTGAGCGGTTCTCCTTACAAATCTTAGTAGGTAACTATTTCTTTGAAGAATCAATTTGTAATGACAATAATAATTAGGAGCGCAACAATGAACACCACAAAAAAAATACAAGGTCAAATTCAATTAAGTATCTAGAGAAACTTCACGGACCTAAAGCTTGGTGATCTTTATGATGAGAATTTTAATAAGCGCGATAAGGCTCCTAAAAACAGGCGCGACACGTGACGCGACACAAAGGTACCGCCCTGTCGTGCGACGAGCGGTGCCTTTGTGTTACGTGTCGTGCTTGTTTGAGGAAACCTTTAATTATCTATGGGAACATTACCCCAATAGCTTAACAAACTTGATCCATTGCTTCATAATTATGTTTGAAAAATTCGTCTGCTCGATAACATACCTAAACAACGCAATGAATGTTGTCGAATTGTCAAAATGTAAGGCATTGTAATAGTTAGTCTATTACGCAATTAAGGCTCCTTCAAACAAGCGCGACACACAACACAAAGGCCCCACTCGTTGCACGACAGGCGGTACCTTTGTGGTCGCGTCGCGTGTCGCGCCTGTTTGAATTAAAATTCTGATCATAAAGATCATCAAACTTTAGGTCCGTGAAGTTTCTCCAGATATTGAATTAGACCCTGTATAAAAAATTGTTTGTGTTGGTCATTATTGGGCACATAATTGTCATTACAAATTGATTCTTCAAAGAAATAGTTACTAAGATTTGTAAGGAAAACAGCTAATCATTAGTCATTTCTTACGAAATTCGTAACTGAATACTTAAAGCTCATTAAAACTCTATTCACCAACTTATAAACTGTAATAATATATTTTGTGAACAATCATTGTTACAGAAGCGAATTTAATAATGATAGCTAATATTACCCTGCTGCCGCGCTAGCCTGTAAAACACTTGAGACGAAATTCCTTTCATTTATTAAAATTGTATTACCATCTATCGTATAATATTAATAATGAGAAGCTGGAACACGTAGGTAGACACCTAATTGAGTAGGACACAAGAGCCTGTAAACACATTATCGGAAAATGTTACTTGAACTGAGGTAGGTACCTACAATGAATTACAAGAAATATTGTGTACCTATCGAACGGTCGAGAATTCATCCAAAATCTGTTGGTATAACAATTTCTTCGGATCCCACTAAATTCTTAAAAGGCATTCCGTCTATTGTCACAATAAATACCTACCTAACCAACAATCTGGCTATTTTCCTGACTATGTTGGATCGGCTTCCAGTCTATTATACTAATACCAGTATTTTACACGGAGCGACTCAGCCTAAATGTATCCTTCGTAGAGTTAGAACTGCGTTGCAGATCTAGCAATGATCAAAATACCATAATTATCACGTAGCTATAATATTTACGACAGCACATACATACTATATGCAAAGTATGATGATACATGTGTTTGTAACATTACAGCCCATAATTATAACCAATGACTGCATTATACATCCAGTCTAATCAGCTTCCACGAATTATCAGGTAGGCACGCACGGCTACAGATCAAGCTATACATTTCCAGTATAAGCTGATCTCGCATTGTATAGGATTTCCCTACAATGAGAGGTCAATGTAAACTGGAATTATATAGCTTGATGTGTAGCCGTGTGTACTGTGTACTAGATATTAGATTACATCAGATCATCATTACCTGCCTAGCCCTTTCCCAACTGTTTTGGGGTCGGCTTCCAGTGTAACCGGATGCAGCTGAATACTATTTTACATAGAGCGACTGCCTATCTGACCTCCACAACCCAGTTACTTGGTAATACGATACCCCTTGGTAAGACCTAACTAATAACAGTCACAAGAAATATCGTTAATAGTAAGTAGGTACATAACATAACAAATTATTTCACAAATGAACACAATCATTTTAAAAAACATCAAAACATAAAACAAAAAATATATTAATAAAACATCGTCCATGACTTCGTAATTACGATTCCAAGTAAAAGCAATTATAGTTAAATTAATTTTGTAAAAACTCAGTCGAAAACGTCGAAAAACAATTAATAATGAGTCCACAAAAAGGCGAGCATGTTTTTTAATTATTTATTATCTGTATCGGTGTGTCGTAAGTAAATTCAAAGTAAAAGAAAAAGGTTGAAATGCAGTCGATTTCACGTTTCTGTGAAACGATATCGGACGGTATTAAAATTAGTTCTGGTAAGTCGGCAAGGAATTTTTTAGTTATAATAATGTCATTTCCATGCTTTAATAAGGTATGACTTATTAAAGATGTAGTGACAAAAATTTAAAATAGGATGATTTGGTCGTAGTGAGAGGATGAATGAAAGGCGATTAACAAAAGGTATTTACAAGGCAGATGTGAGTGGAGTGGCCGCGGGGGGGACGCCCTAGAAGGACATAATATAGTGACCTTATTGGTGATGTTCTTCAGAAAGCAGCCGGTCGATTCTGTAACAATCTCGCCGTGATAACTTAGGTGAAAGTGAGCTAACATTCCACCTGATGATAGGGAATTACACTATCGACAACTCACTTCAAGATCACTACACCTAAGTTATCAGTATCACGGTGAGATTGTTACGGAATAGCTCGGCTGGTGCGTAGTACTCGCAAGCGGCGTGCACCATGAAAACTTAGGTGAAGTGAGAGTGGAATGAGCTGTCAGTGTCGTCCCACTGATGCTAGGGATTGACCAAGCATTACATTTACAATCATAATCGAGATTTTAATAATATTTTTTACGACGAAAATTCTATTGGAAATTTTATATTATTTCAAAGCTAGTATAAAGTAGTAGTAGTAGTTGTGTTCCACGCGCGCCTCAAAGGGATGTCAGCACCAATGACAGGGTCCGCTAGGGCCGATGTCTGCCAGGGTTGCGGGAAAGTCCGAGAGGGATACCGTGGTCCCTGGCACAGGCAACTAAAGGAACACGGGTGGGTTTTAGTCAGTAAGACTCTGACACGCCCTCCTGCTCTGCCCAGAGCGGGAGAAGTTATTTGATGATTTCCCACACTCAAAAAAAAAAAAAAAGTTTAAGTGTCAAAAAAAAACAACATTGAATTTCTAACTGAATTTCTGTTTTGCTATTTTATTTTAACCCCGAAAATAGTACTTAATCTTTAGCCACTTAAATACATACTAGCTTTGAAATAATATAAAATGATCAATAGAATTTGGATAAAAAAATATTATTAAAATCTGGATTATGATTGTAAACGTAACGTTAGTCAATCCCTAGCATCAGTGGGATGACACTGACAGCTCACTCCACGCAAGTCTTCACGGTGAGATTTTTACAGAATCGACCGGCAGATGTATAAACGTAAACGAAGCCAGCTGCTACAATCCTTACTATACTCCTTACTGTATGTAAGGATTGTAGCCGGTGGCGTGGGTGGTGGTGTTCTGTAGTTTCTGCCTACCCCCATGGGAAGTAGGCGTGAGTTTATTTAAGTATGTGTATGTACCTATGTTGAAAAGGTATTACATTTTGTTTCGCATTCCGTTGCAGTTTTTCAGCAATAATTTCAGTGACGTCTGTCGTTATGCTGTGTGAGGCATTGGATTGCGATTTGATTTATTTTTAGCGATTCCTGAAAGTCTCTGTTTTGACTTCAGTTCGTTGTAATGTTGGGATGGTTAAATGGTGATTAGGTAGGTAAGTACGCATTTTTGGAATTACCACAACCACGGATTCTTCCTAGAATTTAAATTTATAGGCTAAATGTGACTTTAATGAGTCATAAAACACCATAGATAGAAACGTTCTCAGCCGTACCAAGAGTTCCTATACACCTCTTCACGATGCTGAAGAATATTCTCCCATTCCTTTATCAGTGCTTCTTTCAGTTCACGAAGCGTGATTGGAGGGGAATTTCGCTGGCGTACACGTCGTCCCAGTTCGTCCCAGGCATGCTCGATGGGGTTCAAGTCTGGGCTGCGTGCTGCCCATCCATGCGTGTGATAGCAACTACTTCAAGGTAGTCAAACACTATCCGAGCTGTATGAGGACGTGCGTTATCTTGCATATAGATGGCGTTCGCGCCCATGTTTCCAAAAAATGGGCCAACATGCTCTTTATGGATTTACGTATCTCTCTGCAGATAGAGAAGTGCCATTCTCTATCATCACTAGCACGGTGAAGCTTTTGGAAGTAATTCCAGCCCACACACGGTGTATGCAGCATCCGCCGTATGTGCACTTTCTCTTTAATGCAAGCTTGGTTATAGCGCTCTACTGGTCTTCTATAAAGTCTTTGCCTCCCATCGTGCGTGTATAGGTGCTCCTGTAGGCTCTGCGGCTGTGGGCATCGGTGTGGCCATCGGTGGCGGACTGTGCTCCGCTCTCGCCGGGAAGAGGGCTGCGACTACTCACAGTTCTAACCTAACCCAAATGATTCACCAAGTAATTTTCTCAGTGGTATAGTTTTAGACCCATCTTACCATCAGGGGTATGGCCAGTGGTATGGTGAGTCCGCACACGAACCATTTGACCATACCAACCACAATATTCTTTTTTTTATATTAATAGGATTATACTGTATGGGTAGTTACTAGATTGATTGTGTGAACTAAATAAAGAAAAAACTTAACTTTTGTTGATTTAGATTTAAAAATCTAGTTGTGTTTTGTGTTTAAATATTTCTTATTTGTTTCTATATTTTGAATTAAAATCTATTATATACAAAATATCTTTTATTTTAGTTTTAGGCTTTCCGTGCTAAATTGCCCACGTTTAAAAATAAATAAAAATGTGAAGTGGACGTGAAATCTATACGTGAAATCTTCACTGTCCGTTGTCCCCGTTGCCCGTATGTACATAGGGGGGACAACGGTAAGGAAATTTTATGACGTTCTGTTATGAGGACAACGGGAATACATCGAATAAGTTTTTTGCAATTTGCAGGTCCGTATTAAGCTGTATGTCGATCAAAATATGATTTGTGACCGTAACAGATATATATATTTATAGAATTAACATAACATCACGCCTGTTTTCTTCGAAGGGTTATGCAGATAGGTTGTTTCTACCTATCGTACAGCCACATTTCGCCAGTTCAGTTTTTTTAATGTTTAGTGTAGTTTGGTTTGTATGCCAGTTGTGTAGTGTTATAGAATTATACCTGATAATCACAATCAACAATACAACTCTCTAAGTTCAAATTAACCTTTTGAATGATAATTTCATGAAATCATGCCAGTTAAGGCCAATTAGAACTTATTCATGTTCCATTGATGATTCGAATGGTTATAATTCTGAGAAGACATGCTGCGCTAACCACAAATTGGTAAATTAATCAGTATACATTCAGTTGAATCAGCCGCCATCTCTGTAGATGGCGGCTGATTCACATGTAAGGAAGAAGACATGTTGGAACTTGGAAGTCACAAATAAATGGATACAGAAAATATAATGACAGCTGTTAGAGATCTAAGGGATTTCAAGAAGAAGACTACGTCGAAGTTGGCTCTAAATAAATTGAGATAGAGGCAGGAAAATCGAAATTTTCCTTCCTATATCTACCTTCTCATGCTATACCTAACCTATAGGCTGAAATTATTCATATCAATGGCGACAACGAACACCCATCCATCAACTATAAATAAAAAAGGGTACCTATTTCTTAATAACAATAGTTACAACGTTGCAGTTAACGATACGTTTTACGATGACGCCGACAGACGACTGGTTATGTAATGTAATGAATTATTAATGGAACATAGTATTATGTCATGTCGGTCTGCCGTGTCGATACTCGATGGCGGATATTAAGGTGTGAGCGTGGCGATAAATATAATAATCATGTCCTGTTCCTAGTTATTTGCAAGTGTGGCCTGTGATTACGTTCACACGACGTAATGTTGCTTGTACGGAATACGATTATACTTCTAGTTGGATTACAGCAAGCTGTTCATAATCCATATCCTTTCTTTCAAATATTATAAATGCGTAAGTAACTCTGTCTGTCTTTTACCTTTTCAAGGTCGGATTTCGATGAAATTTAGCGCACATTTAGACCATGACCAGCGTTGTATTATCTAAGGCACGTGTAAAACAGCGTGTTTCGACGCTGCAGCAGCGCAGCACACAAGGCAGTGTTTTTTTTTAAACTTGCCCTCACTAGGAATTTCTCCTGTAGGTACATTTAAACTCACATACACAAACAGCCAGACCCGGAACGACTACTTGCAGGTCACACAAATATTTGTTCCCTGCGCCAACCGTGCCGTCTATCCTGTATCCGTGTAACCTGCACTCCTGACTGACTCCATGACTCCTGCACACTAATAGCGTAACACTCTATCAACCACAAACTGAATCATTTTGAAGGATATTGCTAATCCAATGATTCATATGTTTGAAAAATTTATCTGCTCAACGACGTAAATAACGCAATGAATGTTGTTCAACTCTCAAAATGAAAGCATTCCTATTGTTAGTACTTAGTTACGTTACGCAACTACCCCGCTGTCCATAATTCCTACTGACACAGAACAGGAATTCCGTCATCGTCACTGGTGTTCCTGTTTTGCGTCAGTAGTAACGAGGAATTCTAACCACGATGTAACCGAATACCAAATTTTAGGTGCATACCTACTTATTTGATTATTTACAATTATCATAAACTAAATTGTAACTACACGAGAACGTAAAAAAAAAACAAGTTAATTATCGCAATAATTACACACAAAAAACATTATATTATTACGGTCGCCGCGGCGGATTCTTAAGTGACCATAACTATTTTATTGTTCAGTTCTTGGAGATAAAATTAAATAAAATCCGCGATATTATATCGGCGTCAGTTTGTTTGTAAAAACATATTGCGGTTATAGGTTAGGTGTTTATGAGAATTTTTATTACCTCTTTGATTTCAAATAACTGCCTTCTACTCATGAATAGTCGTCACTTAGGGACTGAAGGCAGTATAGAAATGAGTAAGAACAGAACTGGTAGAATGTGGGTGCTCTACCAGATGGCAATTAGGCAACATTTGCCTACCCCTTCGAGGAACACAGGCGTGACATTATGTCAACTTTGTCAAACAACTAAAACAGGCGTGACATTATGTCAACTTTGTCAAACAACTAGAACAGGCGTGACATTATGTCAACTTAGTCAAACAACTAAAAAGGGCGTGACATTATGTCAACTTTGTCAAACCACTAAAACATAGCGTGACATTATGTCAACTTTGTCAAACAACTTTGCCGGTGGGTGGAAAGTAAAGAGGAATATTTCAAAATAAAACCCTAGCCTACTTGAAAGCTACCCACGCAAATATTTGATATATAACAAATAAACAGTTATAATAAAAATATCAGAAACAAATAAATGCGTGGGTCGGGAATTTATTCCAAAGATATTAGTCACTTCGCACGATATCGTGGGCAGGTATTCTAACATTGTGAATTAAAACACATATATCAGTAAGCAAAACCACCGGAAAGGTCCAGTAAGAAACCGGTTTCCTGGACTGACTGTCATATACAGACCGGATGCTAATGCTTCGCAACGGCAAGCTCTTCTGCGAATTTGATTGACCAATCAAAAAGGCTCTGAAAAGGTTTCGTCGAAACAAAATATTACAATAAAATATTTCGTTCTAAAAATGAATAGCGTCCCTTTCTGCGTATCACAAATGATTGGAAATTCCAGGAATTGTAACGTTTAATATTTATTTAACATGTTTTATGTGTACATATTATTTTACAGTGAAGCGAATTCTATTTTTATTCGTACCTTATACTATAATCCGCTTTGTAGGTGCTCATCCTTATTGGATATTATTCGTCGTGAACTTATTGCCGAGCACTACGACCGCGATGCAAATCCAGATATCTTAGTATAATTTGACGCCAGCAACCATGAAGAACTTGTTTAAATAAGGGCTTATTATGCAATAGTCAGATAACTTTTATCTGAAGAATAAATCTGACAGTTTGACATATTTTCTATACAAAAGCTGTCAAAGCGCAATTTTATTCCCCAGATAAAAGATATCAGACTATTGAAAAATCAGCCCTGTCTTTCATGAATTGAACACTGCACAGTGCACATTCTATTGGTAACCCTGTGTTAATTAAGTATAATATTCTACCACAAACTTGTAACGATCTGAAACCGGAACTTTCATGCTGATTTTAAATTCATAAAAAAAAATTACCTAACGGTTTTTCACAAACTGCATAGAAGTTCAGGAAAACATTTAATTTATTACCTACTCTTGAACAGTTCGGTGAATTTGGTAAAAAGTGTTTAAGGAAAAAGGTGATCGATCATTCGTCTCACGTCTCAGAAACGAACGGTTCGCAAGTTAACGCATCCGTCCTCAAATTAAATAGATACGATGAAAACCATTCAAGGGTAATCAAGTGTTTGAATAAGGAAAGAAATAAGAAGGATTACACTTAGGCACATATATATAATTTATTTTAAATTTTCGTCTTAACAACATTATCGATCAACGTAACATGATCTTCAGTGGGTAAAATGAATGACAGAATTCTATAATGCCCGTGGCTGCGCCACAAAATAGTTGTATTATGTTTTCAACACACTATCTAACCAGAATATATCCTGAAGAATATCATATATTTTTCTGATTTTGACAACTGCAGTGAATCATATACTTTTAGGCATTATAAAACTTGCGTTTAGGTCATGTAGTCCCGTAAGTGTAGTGCGTAAGAAGGAAAAACAGGCAGACAGAGCTATTTTCGCATTCATAATTTTAGTGTCTTGACCGCTGTATTTTACGAGTGGGTACCTATCTAAACTAGAGGAGTGTGCCGCTGCCCAACCTTCCTCAGTCATCATCTTCGGTTCCTACTAAGAGAAAGATCTATCCAGCAGGGCGAGCACAGCCTCTGTGATAGGTTTGAGTCGCGCATTTTATCACAGTTGTGATAAAATGTGTGACTCAAGCCTTTTTTTTTTTTTTTTTTGAGGATGGGAAATCATCAAATGACCCCTCCCGCTCTGGGTGGAGCGGAAGGGAGTGTCAGACTCTTACTGACTAAAACCCACCCGTGTTCCTTCCTTGGCCCTTTATGTTCCGGGTCAGCGGTACCCCTTATGGATGATCCCGCTTTCCCGGCAGGCTTGGGCCCTAGTGGGCCCCCTCTTCGATGCTGACATCTCTTTGAGGCGCGCGTGGAACACGTACGCGCCGTCCGGCACGGGCCTGATCCTGATCGGACGGTGAGCTACCCATTACTCACCGCCCGCAGGCCCGCGCCTACGGTGGCCGGGAGTCGTCACGCGGCTCCCGACGCCCGGAGCGTCCACCGCGGCGGCTTGGACGGGAGACTCTCTCCCTCTCCCGTCCCGCCACCTCCTTCGCTAGCATGACTGCTTCGCAGAAGGAGGCGACTGCCTCCCACTCCCCCTCGCCCCGGACCATGGCTTGAACCAAGGCCGGGCGTGAGAGGTCGCCGCCGCTGCCGATCGCCTCTACGAGGACACGGCGGTGCTCCGCCCACGCAGGGCAGGCCCCCACCGTATGGTGACTCAAGCCTTACACAGAGGCCGTGCTCGCCCCGCAGCACAAACACAAAACACTGGATATTCTTGTGTAATTAATAATAAATGTTTTGAGTGGGTACATTTATTTTGCACGGCCGGATTACCGGGCGTAATAAAAAAGTAGTATATTTTTTTTTATGTTATTTAATCATATTTATTTTTATAATTGGTTATATAAGTAGTTGCTTTGTATTCTAAGTGCTTACTGTTTATTTTATTTTGTTACAGTAGGTACCAATCATTGAACCTGACTTGGTTTCCGTACGTCCTTTTCGGTTAACCACTGAAAATTAGCGCTGTGCTGTGGGTCCCCCATAGCACAGCATCATGCTGAGTGGAAGCCTTCTTGTCACGGTCACGACGCGCAGTTGTCAACTATTTGTATGTTGTGCTCGTGATTATAGATCTTTTTTGTTTTTATTTCTCTATAATATTAGAGCTAATTATCTTTTTTGCATGTACGTGTTTCTGTAACAAATAAACCTATTTTTCTTTCTTTCTTTCACTTAGTGAAAACCAGAATCATAAGTACTTACAGTTTATTATAATCGTATACATTTTATATAATAATTATTGAACGTTGGGCCGGGAATTCGAAATGCAAAAAATATCATCCGTCAAACTGAGGGATGATATTTTGCACCTCGAATTTCTACAATCATACATTTTTAAAGCTCCAACTCTTCGAGCTGAGATTCAATCAACAAACCAACGGAAATATACCGAGGCATATACAACGTGTAACATAATTAACGCAAGACCTCACACACCCCAATTAGAGTATCGAGTTAAAAGCATAATACAATGACCAAAACTATTTTTTTTAAAGCTAATTATTATTAAAGAAAATCGTGTTGACTCTAGCATTACTTTATGCATTTTAAATTGAGTCTTATCACCTTGAAATAAGATTTAATTTTCTTTGGCTCAATCGGCGGTCAGAATTGCAAAATACTGTATAATTTTTGAAAAAAATACCTATATTAATAGTTACTGAAATTCATTCAGTAGTCAATTAGGAGCAAACTACTTTCAGGACTTGCGTTTATTATGTTACACGTTGTACAAAGGTGCCTTTGCTCGCCAGCCGGTTTCCGTATCTTCCAATTTCAATACAAAACTTAGATTTTCAAAATACATGTCCCTCCATAAACAAGGTTAATACCTTGCATACGGGTCGCTACTAACCTACGTGGATTAATGCTTCCAATCAAATTGAACGCCATCAAATGCAATCTCTTTGATGAGCGCTCAACACTGATTGCTTTTTCATTAGTACTTCCACTAATTGATTTAGTAATAACATTTAGGCTTATCATTTACGTGGAATATCGTTATTTTTAATTGTGGAAGCGATATGTTTGAGTGGTTTTCTGAACGTAGGTATTTATTTCTGTGTTGTTATTTTCTGGGGTTCTGCTTTTATAATAAGTACCTCGTATTGAAATCTGGGCAGTTAAAGTGTGTTCGTCGAACCGCACGAATGAGGTGGCCAGGTAACAGGACCATTTCGTGATATTTGTCGTTCATCAAATGTTTCTTTCAGTAAATTAAGCTAATAAACATATTAAGCTTTCAGTAAATTAGGCCTTCGCGCCAACCGCGGCGGCCACATGCCCGAAATCATATTCAATACATTAATGCCTTGTAATGATCTGTCAAATAAAGCCAATTTCACGGATATTAAAACATGTTTCTGTGTTATATATTATTAACTTGAAGTTCTTCGCCTCTAATATTATATCCGATAAAGTTCATCATGGGTTTATTCTCAAGTTTATTGACACACTATAAATCTTGGTTTCTTTTGGACACGAAGTTACAGTTGAAAACTGACTCCTAGGTCACAGGGGTCCCCAAGTTTAGGAGGTAGGGTTACTCATTATTTGTGCAGCCTTTTCCCAAAACGTGAAATTTATTGGTATTGTATACAAAGGTATTATGTGTCAATATATTTATTTATTTTTTAGTCTGAAATCTGGATTAAAGAAAGTCTGCAATCGCCAATCCACCATCAGCAAGCGTGGTGATCAATGTTCATTGATCTTTCAATGTTCCTTCTCTGTATCGAGTAAATGCCTTGTAGTGGGACAATAGTAGGATGGTATATTTATTATTTTATTAATGCTATTTAAGTTCTTTTTAAGCTTTTGGGTAATCGATTAAAAACATGCCATTAAAATCACCACGTTTATACTAATAATGTTTAATATACATTTTCGTACCACTTGCTCAAAAAAGTGACATTCTATGCCACAAAAAGCGAACATAACAATAGTCATTTTTAATCTGTTAAAAACAGGGAAAGAAAATTGTACTGAATTTCATTCATCCTCTAGGGGGAGAATGTGATTTAAATTTGGAATACTTACCGAAATTTATACTGATTTTTTTTGTTTACACCATTGAGATTGTATAAGCATTATACATCTTTTTGAAAAAGGAATACGCATTTATTATGCAGTTATGATTATTAAATAAAATTACGAAAACCGACGAGGCCGTATGAGCTTGATGCCTTTGCTTTTCCGACAAAAAAATATTAGTCTAGGAATTTGCCGCGTTTTTGTTTTCTTCAAATACATACACGTTAAGTTTATTTTAATTTATTTTTATAAATAAGTTAATGTTCTAAAAATACGTTTAATTGTCAGTATTTTTAATAAATGCTTATCTCATATTATTATTGTGTTAATTTTTTCGCAAATGGTACGAAAAGTAGAGTATTTTCCTCGGTGATAAAGCTGTCTTAGTCTTGGGTGAACTTAAATCCCTCACTACACTCAGGACTCGTCTTAAATCCCTCGCTTCGCTCGTGATTTAAGTTTTTAACACCCTCGCTACGCTCGGGAGTAAACCTCGAGTCCTTCATTACGCTCGCGATTTAAATCGTCACCCGCGACAGAAGACACTGCTTTATCCCCTTGGTTAATAATCTACTATTTCATGGAAAAATTACTCTAGAGGGTTTTTTCCCCGAATTATTGAAACGTCTGGAAATCTTTTTGAATAAACCCTTAAGGCTCCCGCAGACAGGCGCGACGCGACTCCAGTAGAGCAATTTCTGTGAAGTTTTCATAGGAATTGTTCTATTACTAGAGTCGCGTCGCGCCTGTTTGCAGGAGCCTTTACTCTACTGTACTGATTTACTTTTGCTTTTTAGTAATACACGAGGTGTGAGATACTTCACAACTCCATGCTTATAAAATTTCGTGCTCCCAACGATCGTGTTGTATTGACGCTCCAAACAATGGCTTTCGTTAGCAATTTCACATGTGCATAAAAAAAGCAATCAAAAATATATCGAATTCAATATACATGTTTTTATTGATTCGGTGCGATTCAGTGTTTGCACTGTGCGCAGCGTCAGCGTTCGTGCATGCACGCATGATCGAATTTCATGCACGACGTACGTTGAGTGAACTGAACGTATACAATGTTGACGTGTCACCACTGCGTCACGTTACAGAAGCGCTCGTTAAGCTCATGCTGAATGACAGTGCGGTACGTCAATTAGCAGCTTCGATTGGCGGTCTATGCTAGGAATCAGTCGAACCGCTACTTTAGCAGGCATAGCTATATGTTTGCCATAAGTATAGGTACCTAGGGACGCACTCTCGAATTCACAATAATGCCACACTACGAAGGTCCTATATACTCATATTCTTTGCAAAATATACATAAATAGGTTGCGAATTCGCGATCGATGCCAAGTATCTATTACTTACGCTCAATGTCGCAAGAATATAGAATTTCCAGCTATAGGTAAATAACATTGGGAATTAAGTAATCATCGATCTCCTAAGTGCTCAGTTACCATAGTAACAAGGAATCTATAAGGTAGACTTAACTTGTCTCAACTTCTGATGAAAATCATACGACATAAGGTGAATCCTCAGCTATAACCCGCAAGACTTTGAAAATTCTTTCCACCTAAGAGTTTTCATAAGTTCGACGGTTGATAAGAAAATGATAATCATTATTATTCAGTAAAAATATCATTCCTACAGTTGTCGCGAACCGCATTTTGATACGACGTAAAACAGAGCAACAATTTGCAAAAAAAAATGAGTGTGCTTTAGACCACACAACTGAAGTAAAACTTCTTTAGCTCCATCCATATGCGTTCGCCTCGCCCGATCACACTTTTCGTAACGCTCTCGTCATGCATTCGCCAGCTTACTCCCCAAGCCAAGCGTGCCTAAAGAAGTTTTACTTCAAAAACCAAAGAAAATTGTTATTTATAATAATGAAACGATTATTTCAGAATACAATTCATTAAAGCCTAATAGTAATAAAACAGTCAGCGTACAAATATAAAAAAATATAAAAAAAACTATTAATAGCTGATACAATAGTAATGAAGATACATAATAAATATATAGATTAATATAAATATTCAATGTCAATATTAGATACCTATTATTATGTGAATCATTTAATTAAATTAGAAATCGTACATACATACATAAAATAAAATAATATGTCAGTCAGTATTGGCCAGTAGATATACACATCTACCTACTCGTATGTTGGATCAGACAGTCTGTGCGGGAAGCAATCATCCTGAGGATGCCATTGCATTGCATTGCCATTTAGCGGGCGACAACTGAAGATTCACCAAGACGAATTAACTAAACTGTCAAGATCGGAGTTACGATCGGCATTTAGAACTGAAATAAATTGTTTAGTCTGCAAATAGGATAGCGGAATCAATTTTACACGTCATATTAAAAAAAATAACAAATAGATGGAGGCGACTTTTCCTATCTGATCTCAGTGATCTCTGAGAAGAAATGGCGTAAAAACTCAGGGACAAAGTATCTTTTAAAGACTAGACTACATTATTTTGGTCAGATCATGTGAGGACTATGTAGACAGCTAGTTTCCTCGTTTCATATCTTTCGTGCATATTACCTTTACTTTGTATCCGTTACGGCAAAGGAATTATAATGATAATTTGTTAAATCAAAAATCAAATCAAGTTAGTAGTAGTTAGTAGTTAGTTTATGTTAGTATATTTTGGAAACCTCACCTTTTTGTACTTTATTTTAGAAGCTATACCTACTTTCTATTATGATCTCATTTTTATTTCAATATAATTATATTGTTTATGTCTTAGTCTTTAGTAAGTGGGCAAAATTGGAATATAGTTCGTGTTGTAATTTTATTTTCCTTTTTGTTATTAATCTTAAGTTTAAGAAGTATTTTACCATAATTTAAAAATTTAAAGCCTTTAGTGAAAATTTGACAGTTTGTGGTAACTTGACCTGCTGCTGTGTGTAATTAAGATAGGTATATTATATACAGAAGCAGTTGGTGTACCATAATAAAAATAAATAAATAAAAAAGGAATTAATTTTATTCCGTAAGTATAATTTGTCTTTGTTATACTATTAATATCTTTCACGGTTACCTTTGACCCCTTACACATAATTTAAGGTGTATTGAATCCTTTTCTTCTCTGGTAACTAGGTATATGTAGGTATAAGAATAGCATGTACCTATAAGTGATATAATTAGCGAAATGTAGGCTATTTCGCCAATTATATTTACGTCCCATTGAATAGGAGGCGCGTCTATTGCCAAACACCGAGCACAAATCCAGACTCTGGGCTCCTACTGATACATTCCTGATGGGATTAGTACATTACTGCAGCGGCCAGCAAAAGCGGAATTGATGAACGAACGTGTAAATGTGGGCCGAGGTGAAGCCTAGGCACACATACGTAAGTCCATCTATGCCTAGTTGTGGTCAAGGCTTGTATAGCACTTTTCTCAAATAATGCACGGAAATTAAAATACAATTACTTTTCAAAATCAATGACGAACAACGAACAACAATAATTTTCCCGCGTTTCTTTTTTTTTTTTTTCATTATACAGCTTTCCATTTGCAAGCCAGTTCGAAATTTATATAAAACCTTTGATAAGTTACCTCCTTGGTTGCCATGTTTCGGAGTAAAAGATCGTTCCATTTTTAAATTACACGATAGATAGGTACATGAGTTTACTAGGTAATTTATTTGGCCGCTAAGCCCCGACAGATATGGATTTTCATACAACTTTTGCCGGCCGCTGCTCGCATTTATTTGGCCATTACGGCAGTACCTACAGCAATTTCGATTTATCTCGAAGAAGGTTGTGAAAATAATGTTCAAATTTCTAAGTATGTTTGAGAAAAAGTCAATAACATGCTCATGTCATGTCGTAGTTTAATTAAAGGCTGTTACAAATGGTGTACTGGGGCTAGCTGTCTAGCGTCAAGCCTCGTGGGTCTGAGCCCTCGGCCTCCAAAGCTATTTAAATTCACACCAATTAGAACCTTTTTGTGTGCTATGCTGTAATTGGAAGTCCTACAATGCCACGAACTGTTCAGGAAACGGGTGATACAAGAATGTCACCTTTGCCTTGTAAAGAAAGATTCATACGAAGATGACGACATCACTACGTCATTTCTGAGAATGACCACTGAACGAACATGTAAGTTTGTGGCACTGTACGGCCAGGGAAATTAATTATTTATCATATTAACACACTACGCCAATTTTGCTGTGTCATTTCACACAACTGTCAAAGTATGACGGCTGTGATTTGAATATACGGACAATTTAAGTTGGTAGTCAATTTGCCTGACTTTACATTGTAAAAGGACATATAAATAAAATACACCGAATTATACCTTGAACCCGCTTTTAGGATGAGGAGCTAAAATTGGCTGTATGTTGTGTGAAATTGTAGTGACTGGACAAACAAATGTTCAAATAAATATATTCCGGTAGCGGTACACACATTACAGTCACGAGCATGAACAACACCTTACATTTGACCCAGGATTCAAAAGCGTTCTTCTTCTTAAGTGTTGATATTAGATATTTTAAAGTGTTACGAACATGGTATTAACAAACCACACTATTTTGAAATAGATCTTTTCTCAAAGTTGCAATTTTTATTTTCTCGAATAAACGTTTTAAAATATTGCGTATATGTAAGCAAGAAGACCTCTCTTACTTCTTTGAGAACTTGATCAGCCGATTAAAGAACAAAAGTGAGATCGGTCATCGTCAGTCTAACCGTTTTCCAACTATGTTGGGTCGGTCTTCAGTCTTACCGGATGCAGATGAATACCAGGGAGCGAAAGAGCAAGCAATAATGAAAAAGTTTTCGATTAGACTCCCATTTCATCATCAGCGTCAAACATTTACTGCTGAACAGTGAACTTAACACCTCGTAGGTCACCCAAAATGAATTCCCTAGAGCACCATGCTTGGCCCACTAATTGTGGAACACACACAATAGGTTACTAGAACTGGATGCAAATTTTCCTCAAGACAAGACCTACGCCTGGTTTCTGAATTGAGAATTTGAATGAGGTTGAGAACGGCAATATATTTAATCGAACCTCTAATAATTACCATTTTGCTTTCCTAAAAATATTATTGAACCATCTAATACTTATAATGATTGCAACTATTTTTGTGAACCTCAAATAATTCCTACGTTACGTTACTAATTAGGGTCCTAAAAATATACTAAATAGCAAAGTAACTGCGACCAACTTGGATGTAGTGTAGAGCTCGCCGGCCACTGTCGCGGCACCGCTCGCTTCGCTCGTTCAGCTCTTGCGCGGTTTGCCACGGCTCTAACCTAACCTTAGCCATTTGGTCGGGGTGCCCTAGCTTAGTTACTGCGACCAATTTGGTTAGACGTGTGGTTGATAAATGATAAATGATTTTATTTCTGTAAATAGGTTTTTAAAAACAAACACTTTTACACGTCAATCGTATATATTTTTTTTACTAGATGAGGTTGTCACAGTTCTAACCTAACCTAACCCGTTTACCATCGCGAGTAACAAATGCAATAAGACATTATCTGAATCAAATCGCAGATACTGTTGAAAATAAAAACAATGCTAAAAAGTTATAGGTAATCACAAACCAAAAGAAACAACAGATAGCAAAAGAAAAATGTATAAAAAAAAACCCTTTTAGTCGGGGTTGCTTACTGTGAGCAACGGCCAGAAAGTTAAAAAGAGGCTCATTTTTTTTTTAAAGTGTGCATCAGTAGAAGCCCAAATGTTTTTAGTGGTTGATTAATAATAAATAAAGAGGAGGTACATAATTATTAGGTCAATAAATTTTTAGAGTATCAAAGTTAAATATTTCCCGTTCTTGTCAACTCTTCTTTAGCATTTCTTAAGTTAAAAGACCGTGAAATTTAAAAGTTCTTTGCAAATAACATTGTCAAAATAACAATTTCGCGGTCAACAATGAAGGAACCAGCATTAGTAGTGCTAAAGTACGAAAATAAAGAAAGATAACTGTTTGTTCTGCACAAAGAAGTAGTTTGATAAGTTATCAACTTTAAACTATAAATTCAGAAACCGGCACCCTAAGGGTCAGCTCACACCGAGACGCGACGCGACGCGACGCTGCGCGCACATTTTAAAAGAGCGACTCAAAATACAACTTCATTTTCTACACGAAAAGATACACATTTCATTGTGAGAATTGCGCGGCGCAGCGCTGCGCCGCGCTGCGCCGCGCTGCGCCGCGCTGCGCCTCGCGGCGTAGAGCGACGCAGCCCGTGCGCGCGGCGTGCAGGAGCGGCGCTGCGCAGCGCGACGCCGCGAGGCGCAGCCGAGGTCACCGTGGCGAACTATTTTCGTCCAGACTTCGTGTAGAATTGATGCAGTTCGGTCGAGTGCTCGAGTGAAATTATAATGATAGACTGGGATCTTGTTATAATCGGACTTCTCGCAGAAGAGGAAGAGGAAGAAGAAAACAAAAATAAAATTAAAAAGAAGACATCACACAGGAGTATTTGGGTGCATAATTTGTGGAGAAATAGAATAATTCATGGTGAATTTCATACCTTGGCTTATGACCACCTTGCCAATTATCCAGAAAAATTTTATGTAAATGGTATGTAAAATTTTATTAAAATTACATGCAAATGGTAGAGTGCGGGTGGACGGGCGGGGCGGGTGATCGTGGCGAATACAGCTACACGTTTCGCGCGGCGTCTCGCTGCGCAGCGAGACGCCGCGCGGCGCAGCGAGGCGTCGTGTTGCCAACGATTTCAAGATGCGCCTCGCGACGTTGCGCTGCGCCGCGCGGCGCAGCGCGAAATCACTGGTCACGTCGCGTCTCGTCGCGTCGCGTCGCGTCTCGGTGTGAGCTGACCCTAATTGCGTACCTAACACACTTTCAAGCACAATCCGAAGGGTTTAAAGGAAATTACACATCCATTGCTTCACAGGTTCGAAAAATTCGTCTGCTCAACAACGCAAATAACGTATTGAACGTGGCTGCTCTGTCAAATTGAATTACATCGTGATCACTTGTCATTTTAAGTGTGGAAACTTTTCCTCACGAAATCACACACCCTACCTACACGAGCTAGTCGAAAGAGGATAAGTACCTACCTACATTATTACCTACGTATTCTCGCATACATATATCTACAATAATGTACTTACTTGGAGGTCTTCCCTTTCAGCGTTCGGAATGTTATTGAATCAGCTTTATACGTTATTGAATTCGTAATACAATATTATTTCTATTTTGACTGAAATGTAATAAGGTTTCTTTGATTTGATTTAAAATATGATGCATTGAGAGCAAGACTTAATCGTTTTTTTTTTCATATGAAATGGATCGTTCTTTGATATACCTACATAGGTATAACTCAAATGAAAAGTCTGAAAAGAATCTGAAGACGATTATACACCATGAATCGATTCTAAAAGATGAATAGGACTGTATAGGTATTGACTGCTTCAATATTTGCGACGACAAACGTATTGTGATCATTCTATAAGTACGACGATATGCTTTAGAAATTGGCGCCTATGAACCTTCGTTGGTCTTTGATAAACTGGGTGTACACATGAAACTTACGAACACTGGCAAAGTGTGTATTTTCTCAAATATGCTTAGAAATTCGAACATTATTTTGACAGCGAATTAATGAATGCAGCACCGGTAAAATAAATGCGAGCCGCGGGCCGCCAATGTTAGTATAAAAATCCATATCGGTCGTGTTTAGCGGCCGAACAAATTACTATGAAAACTCATATCTGTCGCGTAATTTAAAAATGGAACAAGCTTTTATAATATTTCAATGCATGACATGGCAATCAAGGAGGTAACATAATTATCAAAGATATTATTTAAATTTCGATATGGCTTGCAAATAGAGCTGTTTAAAGTAAAAAAAAAAACAATGAACATAATTGGCGCGTGACGACTTATCGAGGTTCGTCTTTGATTCTGGAATTTACTTAGTTTGAATGCGCGCGCATTATTAGAGAAAAGTACTATACATTCCTTGGCCGCAACTAGGCTTTGATGGACTTATCCTATACTATATTGTAGTCTGTGGACTTATCTCTTTTCACGTTCGTCCATCAATGCCCCTTTTACAGGCCGAGGGAGTAATGTAGGTACTCTACTATACGAGTGTGCGACTAAACGCCGACAAGACTTTACTTCGACGGGACTCTTCGCCGATGTCTGAGGTATTGTGTTTGATTTACTGGTGATTTTGTGTATATGTGAAAACATTTCTGTGAACAACTTGGAAGTAGCACTCGCCGGCCACTGCCGCGGCACCGCTCGATTGTTTTTGAGGCAAAAAGTAGCTTATGTCCTTCCCCAGGAAGCCATCTATCTCTTTTCCAACTTTTATCGAAATTCGTTCCGTGGTGAAAAAGCGTGAAAAGGTAACAGACAAACAGACAGGCAGAGTTACTTTCGAATTTATAATATTAGTATGGATGCCATGTATGTATCGCCGACAAGTTATAAAATAAAACTTTTTGGGCTTAGTTGACTAGTTCGATTGGTGACTAGACATGTCTACCTCACCCAGACGGATACTGATAAAAAGCGAAAGGTGAAAAATAAAGAGCGGCGCCTCCTGGCACAGGCATGACGCCACCAACTGTATGTACAACGTGTATTAACGAAATAAAACATTCTTGATTTGATTTTGATATTATTATGGTATTTTTTTCTAAGGTACGCGCGTTTTACTTGTGTTTACCAAGTGTGCAAACACGCTGTGACTATCTGTGTAAACGCAGGAGCTCTCGGTACCATCCGAGTCAATGGCGAAGTCGGAAATGTGTGTGTGTGTGTGTGTGTGTGTGTGTGTGTTATGTGCTAACGTTACTCGTCTTCACGCACACATTTACAACGTGTTTGTACACTTAGTTCCCACAAGTGAAGTGCGCGTCGCTTCGCAAGATACGCTACGTCACAAGATCCGTTAGAATCCGTCGCTGTTTAATTAGATTCCACAGAATATTTTTGGATAGCAATATAATAATGTTCGCGTAAATTGACTTTACCACACACTATGATTAGATTCGCGTATTCTACGAAATCATAGATATGTACATGTATGTACTGTACTATCCTAAATATACGTAATTCGCAGTAAACGCGAGATAGCACGCGCAAAACTGATGTAACATTACAACAAATTGTAATATTTTAAGGGGACTACGTGTTCTAAACGCAAGTTTTATAATGCCTAAAAGTATATGATCCACTACAGTAAACAAAATCAGAAAAATATATGATATTTTTTAGGATATATGCTAGTTAGATAGTGGTGCCGATTCCCTTGTTCACAAACTAAACTAAATTTAAGCTCAGTGCATCCTTTTCTTTCTATTTCATTCAGAAAAGGACAGAAGATAAATTTTAGTTTAGTCCTGTCAAATTAATCAGCGCCTGACACTACTCCATACAAGTTTAGACGTGATTAAAAAGTTGACAACTAAAATTACATCAAATTACGTCAGGTGCTGACTAATTTGACAGGACTAAACTAATATTTATCTTCTGTCCTTTTCTTAATGAAATAGAAAGAAAAAGATGCACTCAACTTAAATTTAGTTTAGTTTGTGAACAAGGGAATCGGCACCAGTGTGTTGAAAACATACCTAATACAACTAATTTAGTACGATAGAAAAAAGTCACGAAGATACCTCTAAAAAAATATTTTAACAATTAAAACCATACTAATAATATTATTAGTATGATAATCGTTAAAATATTTTTTAGATCTGAAAAAAAAAACAATGATTGCATTATGTTGCATTATTTCGTAAATAGAGAATTGCTTCATATTTTGCAATAATTTACTCGCTTTGTGTTATCGCGCTTCTCTTCCTTTTCTATGCAGTCAGACCACAGAACATAGGATATACCCTGATGGGAGTCAGACAGTGACCGCGCTTTAGTGACCCCTTAATAAAACGAAGCAAGTTAGAACTTCGTCGAAAAACGGTCGATATTAATAAAATGGAATTCTCTAAAACCTGTGTAAACTTGAGAACTTTCCGAGAAGTGCATTAACAGACTTTTATATCTACGAAACTGATTTCTGTGAAGAAGCGGTTAATAAACTGTCAATGTCAACCAGAGTAACCTTGACAGGAATTCTGAGAGCACTATCAGTTTGATTTTATCCATCTTGACCTGCGGCTCTCAAAGTTTCGTCGACGTTAAGAACGAGACCGAGGGGCGCTAAAATGCTGGAGTGTCAGCAGATGGCTTCAGACCACGTTGTTAATAATTCAGCGAGATATAATATTAACAATTTTGGGTATTTATAAAGGGGGGTAGATACTTAGTCATTTGTACAATGAGAATTCTTAAAAATCCAAAATGAAAAAACAAACTTTGATTAAAATGATTCTTCTTATAATAAAGTAAATAGCATTCAGATAGCGATCTTCTGTATAATTTTGCTAACGAGACACCAAAGTTATAAGTGCTTTACTCTGAATTCGTCTACGCACGCCTTCCAAGGTTCCATCCCACGATGCTGACGTTTAATTAACGAATTCCGAAAACTCATACACCGACGCGTTTAATTAAACAACATCACTGGAAAAGCCAGTAACTTGCGATTATATTGGAAGGTACAGAAACAGGCTCTCGGAAGATTCAATGCTTTGTGATGATGTAGGTATTATGTGATCGATATAATGGCAATGGACGATTGATGCACTTACGTAGGTATAGTAGGACGGGATTTCTCGCTTATGTGCAGTGAAATTCAAGCCGTCTTTCTATTATAAGTGAATTGGAGGCTTAATACAAAGGCCTCCTACTCCTAATGAAGAAGGCCTGCTAAAATGAGGTTATGTAAGATCAAGTGTATTGGACATTGACTTCTCTGCTTCATATTATCAATATCAATGTCAACCACATCGTTGGGCCTGGGGAACCGCAGGATGTGGTTCCTATTGCATGTTTGCAGCTGTGTGTGTAACTAATAAAGCACACAGTGGTATAGGTGCTATTCTGTAAAAATCTCACCGTGCTCACTTAGGTGAAGTGAGTTTGAAGTGAGCTGTCAAAAACCCCTAGATTCCCTTGCGTCAGTCACTTCAAGCTCACTTCTCTTATATTTTCACGGGAGATTTTTACAGAATAGACCGGCCCAAGTCTTCCACTTGGGCCGGTAACTTAGTAAAGTTTTTTTTTTTGTTCCTATCGTTAATATGACGAACCAAATCCGATTTCACGCAGATACCAATTCGTTTAATTTATTTTCGTTGTAAATACTTCTGAAATATATTCTCTTCGAATAAAAAAAAACTGGTCATAGAACTTTGAGAGCCTCTGGCCTGATAATAAAACGTGTTTTTATGTGATAATACGCAGTATTATTTTTTCTGTTCATTTCCTAGTACTGATATCTGTTATCGTACGTTAGAATCGCCTGTACTAGATACACTCGATTTATATCCAAGTAGGTATGCCCTATATACTCGTATATACAATTTGCGTACCTAATATTTCATTAGTATATTGTTTCTTAGGTATTCAATTAGCTTTTACCACGTTAAAGTTCTTCATTACCTACCTCTTTCTAGCTCTTACTCTTACGATCATGTCTTACTTCTCAAATACGATTATTTTCAATGATTTAAGCGTCGAATTGCTTATCTTCTAAAAAATATATATTTGAATTGAGGATCCAGAACTACCTAATGGACCATACTTACACCCATTTTTTTTTGAGGGTGGGTAATCATCAAATAACTTCTCCCGCTCTGTGCGGAGCGGGAGGGCGTGTCAGTCTCTTACTGACTAAAACCCACCCGTGTTCCTTCAGTTGCCTGTGTCAGGGGCAACGGTAACCCCTTCGGACTTTCCCGCAACCCTGCATGGCAGGCATCGGCCCTAGCGGACCTCGTCATTGGTGCTGACATCTCTTTGAGGCACGCGTGGAACACAACGCGCTGTCGACCCGGGCCTGGTCCTTGTCGGACGGCGAGCTACCCATTGCTCGCCGTCCGCAAGCCCGCGCCTATGGTGGCTGGGAATCGGCCTGGGATTCCCGACGACCAGGGCGTCTCCTGCGGCGGCGGCACACTTACACCCTGCCGGGTAATTGCGTAACACACTAGATACTGACAATTGTTCGCAAAGGGTTTAATTTTGACAGATCACCCAGGTTCATTGCGTTATTTAGGTTGCTGAGCAGACGATTTTTTCAAACATACGAAGCAATGGTTTAGCAATATCTTTCAAGACTCTCGGATTGTGATTTAAAATGTGTTATGCAATTAGGGTGTGGGTCAGTAAGCTACTAACTTACTGACTGAATAATCAATTCTCCACAAAATGAGCTATTCCCGCTTGTACTGGGTCAAAATAAGAAACAATGAATAGCACGAAGGGTCAAATTAAATTACGCTAAAATTTTTGAGAATATTGCGATGATAAATATTTGTTCGAGGTCTGTTTTACGATTTTTTTATTATGATACTTTATTTACCTAAATGAAATCATCATCTGCCAGCCTTTTCCCAACAATTTCTGAGGTCAGCTTCTAGTCTAACCGGATGCAGCTGAATACCAGTATTTTACAAGGAGCGACTGACTATCTGACTTCCACCACCCAGTTACTGGCTAATAGATACCCTTTGGTAAGACTGGTTGGCAGACTTTATTTTTACGAAATATTATTGAAAAATCTGAACATCTGACAATACACAAAAAAAATTCTGGCTTGTCATAATGTAGGCACCAATACGCCTAACTGTGAGACAAAAAACTGAGCGGTTTTCGGTGTCCTAACTTTGGGCAGGTTTCGCAGCGCTATTCGTTTAGCGGTTTCGCATTATTGTTTTCGCGCCGGAGGTGTGCTAAGGTCCTTATGGGTATCGATATCTAATACATATCGAAAATAAAGCCATAAAATCTAAACTTAAGCATAATATTTTTCAAGTTACTGCACTACTAGCGGCCGTAATCAGCTTTACTTGACATTATGATTTTATAAAATATATATTTTTTTTGTTCTGTCGTCATCAATACCCATCTTCGCGTCTGTTAAGTTTCGGCAGCTAGTTTAATTTGACCCTGTATAACTCAAGACACTCAGAGTAGGTACATACGGCTACCAATCAAGCTATAAATTTGCAGTTTACACTGACCTCTCATTGTAAGGAAATCCTATACAATGCGAGATCAGCTTATACTGGAAATCACTAGCTTGATCTGTAGCCGTGCGTACGATGAGTATAAGTACAGGGTGGCACGGCCATCGACGCGCAAACTGCAAACACGTTTTCATCACAAACCTTAACAATATTTCTTCGGTGACCTAAAAAAATCTGTTGTTATTTTTTTTGTCAAAATCAAAAATCAAAATCAAAAGTCATCTATTCAAATTAGGCTGAGAATCAGCACTTTTTGAACGTCAAAATCACATAGGACAATCCCCCCAAAACGCCCACCCTTCACCACTTCCTAGTGCTTTAGCTGGGAAGAAGAAGTGGCGGAACAAACTCCCCAACAGCACTGCTGTCTGTTCAGTTAGAAGAACTGGATTCTATATAGTAATAAGTAATTAACAATACGAAACACAAAAATATTACTTAAAATTATTTGCCATTATATGTCAGCTAGCAGACGCCAATATTTAAAACTATACTCAAGCTGAAATAAATAATAAAAACAAAAACGCAAACAGAACTTAATACATAATAAAAAGCCTCCTGGCATAAAGGGCGTAAAGGGCGATGAGTGTGTTAACGATTATGGACTTTGTCAGCACAAAAAAAAAAAATATTATTACTACTTATAGAAAAGTGTAATACCCACGCGGTCAAAATGTATGGAACAGCAATTTTTATTTACATAACTAACGAAAAATTTCAATGAAGTTCAGAATCATGTGCTGAATTTATGGTAACAGCCGGGCGATTCTGTAACAATCTCATCGTGATAGCTTAGGTGAAGTGAGCTATCATTCCACCTGATGCTAGGGATTGACACTATCGACAACTCAGTATAAGCTCACTTCACCTAAGTTATCACGGTGAGACTGTTACAGAATAGCTCGGCTGTTGGGCGTCGGAGTCCCTTTTTTTTTTTTTTTTTTTGAGGATGGGAAATCATCAAATGACTCCTCCCGCTCTGGGTGGAGCGGAAGGGAGTGTCAGACTCTTACTGACTAAAACCCACCCGTGTTCCTTCCTTGGCCCTTTATGTTCCGGGTCAGCGGTACCCCTGCGTCGGTGTCCCTGACACCCTGTATATGATCATTTCAATCTGTACAGCAATTCCCACGTGATTCCCAAATACATACTTCGTTCTAAAACAAAGATGGGAACTAAACTAATGCCGGTAAAATGGGGTTAATAGGGATGCAGGGGTGAATCGGGACGAAACTTTAAAAGGGAAGTTAACATTGAAATAATATAGTTGGCTGCCAAAAAGCACTGTAATGCGTTTACTGTATTATGTTGGCATTTAACTATATTATTTTAACGTTAAAATCCATTTTAAAGTTTTGCCCCGATTCCCCCTGCATCCCTAATAACCCCGTTTTACATATCTGTAGCATTCCTTTTGTAGTCACTGATTCGAGTCGTGTCCGATAGAAATACAAATGTGAACCTCAAAGGCTTGAATCCGAGTCCGTAGCTCAAGTCCGATTGAACATGAGCCTCAAAGGCTTAACTGGTCTCGAATGACTTTGAAAGGAGGATACTGGCCTCCAGGTACAAAGGCTTTAGTAGTTCCAGCTTCGATTTTATAAACTTAACACTATAAAGAGAAGAAGATTAGATTTTTTGTATGTTTCTTTGTAACGTTGTCACACTAAAACGACTCAACGGATTTGGAAAAAAATTGGCACATGTGTAGACCATGACTTGGAATAGGACATAGGATACTTTTTATCCCGATGTTACTGATGTCCCGAAACCGCGGGACGCAGCTAGTCTAGAAAATTTAATTAAAAGAGAAAGAGTATATTACTGTAGCGGTATCTACATCGCGACATGCGAGCTGCGCATCATACTGACGTCACACAAATCCTGCATCGCGCAAACAGAGTTTACCGCGCGACTAGCATATATATATACAACTTCCCGACTTTAATTGTTGGGCAGTTGCCCACCAGACACGACACCCGTCTGGTCGGAGAATCCTCCCTTTTCTATGGAGGTATAAGTGAACTTTACACCCTGTTCCTCGTGCCTCTATTATACAAAGGACAATGCTAAGAAAGGGACACAGATGTAGATTAAATACTCTGCTAGGTTAAAAGAGACTACTTGCAGTAAATATACAGGTACGTACAGCAGTTTGCTGCCATATTTGGCTAAAATCACAATAGTGCTAGCTGAATGATTGAACAGTAGTAAACAATGACGTATTTTACAAGTTACTCGTACATAACAGATATATTTATTTTTAAGAACATAGATAATTTTGGGAACAACGACACAAACGGAAATCCTGTTTGCCTTACGTACCTACCTACTTAGGCCCAATTTCACCGCCAATTACTAAACACGTTTAACGCTAAACGAGTTTTAAACATCATTCTGTCTCTGTCATCTCCAAACATTCGACAGGAACAGAATTATGTTTTAAACTCGTTTAGCGCTAAACGTGTTTAGTGATAGGCGGTGAAATTGGGCCTTAGTAACATAGCACAGAACATCACGTTTTGTTTCTCGGAAGGATTAGGCAGAGGTGTACCTATAGTACGCCCACATTTCCAGTTATGTTTATATCCGATGTAATAGGGGGCGAGCCTATAGCCATCAACCGGGCACGCATCCAGACTGGGCTGCTACTGAGTAATTCCTGATGGAAAAATCCAATAACACTTTGATCGAGCTGGGACCTTCTTAGTAATCATTATCAAGTTAGTCTTAAGGGGCTGACAACAGCTAAAGCGCGGTCACTGTCGGACTGCATAGAAAATAAAGACACAAAGCTGGCAATTTATTGCAAAATACGAAGCATTTCTCTATTTACAAAAAAATCTATTGATTGGACAAAAAAATTAAAACACTATCACGTAAATAATTTGCTTGAAGAACCTGAAAAAAAAACAGAATTATTGCATGTATATTCGTATGGTTTTTAATCGTTAAAATAATTTTTTTGATGTATCTTCGTGACTTTTTTCTGTCGTACCAAATCAGTCGTATTATGTTTTCAACACACTATCTAACTAGCATATAAGTATCCTGAAGAATATCATATATTTTTCTAATTTGGTTTACTGCAGTGGATAATAGGCGATTAAGAGTGTTTATACCTTATGAGTGGCAACGTCGCAATTTAGTGTCATATTTCGTGGTTTTCAATTTTTATCATTTAATCTGAGCTATATTTAATAAATCTGTTTATTAACTTTTTAGAATTACGTGAAAGTGTTTAAAAAGTAAGTAACCGTAATGCTTACAGTTATTTTACAAAGAAAATACGCCCTGCATGTTTCCAATGCATTATTTGCATATAAATAGAACTGTAAACGCAACGATTTCTTACCTTTTACACAGTTTTCACATAATTCTAAAAACTTAATTAATCAGATTTTTAAAATATAGCTCCGATTAAATGATAAAAACTGAAAACCACGAAATATGACACTAAATTGCGACGTTGCCACTCATAAGGTATAAACGCTCTTAACACACGGCACCGCGCACCGCCGCGGTTGGCGGTGAATCGAAAGGAAAATCCATTTTCAAAACCGTACGGTCGGGCGGTGTACGTGTGTTAGGCATCAACGGATTACATACATGCCAATGCGACATAAGATTCGCTTCACCGCCAACCGCGGCGGTGCGCGGTGCCGTGTGTTAAGAGCGTTTATACCTTATGAGTGGCACTTAGCACTGGCCCTTAACACAATCCCAAGAAAAAAACACATCCCCTTTTAACAATACACAGTCATTTTCAAACATTATATATATGTATATATAAATGTTCTAACCAACAATGGCACGGATTCGTAATCAATTTTCGCCGTATTGGTGTTTTTAATACGCCTTGAAGCCTTCTAACGTCTAATGACGCCCGAGCCAGTCATGTTAGCTGGAAACTCACTCGTTACCTTTCGCAGAATGTTCAAGGAGAATCTGTAGCTACATTACATAATTATTAGGTTTCTCATTTATTAGGTGCTATATTTTGCCCGCTGTTTCGTCCGCGTGGATGTAAGAAAATATCTAACGGGAACTTACTACCGGAATTAAAAGTAACCTAAGTTTTAATCCAGGGCCGTGAGAGTGAACAGTTGAACAGGCTTCTTCTGGTTAAGCTCACTCCACCGTCGACTCTGTCTCTGTCGCCACTACACCACTGACCTAGACTAGAGTCAAGAGCAAATTCATCTTAAATTTAAAAAAAAGGCTGTAAACTATAGGTATGCCAAATTTCATCCAAATCCGTTGAGCCGTTTTTGCGCCAATCCGGAACAACAAAAATAACAGACAAACGGACAAATCGGCGTTACCAATACCTTTTTTTCAATAATATTCACATGTACAGTTTTGACTTCGTTACTCTTTTATTATATACTAGCTTCTTAATTACCCCACGGGAACGTGCTACCGGGACAAAATGTAGCCTAGTTCTCCAGAATACCATCTAATTCATCCTTGCTAAATTATGGATTGTGTGTATTTTTATATGTGGTCCGCAATAATTGAATTATATATATGTCGTAGGATAATTTGATACTTCGAATCTTCGCGGAAATCCTAGGGGTTTTGCGAAAACGATAGGCGAAAAATTATCAAATCTTACTGGACAAAGTCAGGATCTAACATAACCTAACCTAAATGATACAACAACAATAGAAGGGTATCTGGCGCTTGGCGGCCGCTGCCGCGGCACGCTCGCTTCGCTCGCTCGCCTTCGCGCGCTAATGGTCACTGTTCTAACATAACCTAACCTAAATTCTAATTATCCGCGTTTTCGCAAAACCCCTAGGATTTCCGCGAAGATTCGAAGTATCAAATTATCCTACGACATATATAAATTATATCGAAATCCGTTCAGTGACTTAGACGTAAAAAGGTAACATATAGACAGAGTTACTTTCGAATTTATAATATTAGTATGGAAATGTATAGACTAATAATAATATGTATAGTGTCGTGTAACGAGTTTGTTTTACTTAGAAGTTAGAACACACTTCGTTCTCGCGAAAATATGAAATTGGTTTCGAATATTTCCTTTGTACGGGTTAGAAGGAAATTGCCTTTGAATTTGGTTTAATTATTCTGTGCCTATTCTACTACTTTACGAATGAATTAATTCTGTTCTTTGACTGCGAATTATTCATCTTGAAATAGGTAAGTAGGTACTCACCTATTTCAAGATGAATAATTCGCAGTAGGGTAGGGACATCGGCATTTTCCAAGTACCTAAGGTAATCCATTTTTATTACTTATATCGAATTATTCAGATACAATAAAAATAGAATAGAATTTGCACGAAAATGACTGATTTTGAAAAAGTTTGTGCATTATTTGTGAGAAAGGGAAAAAGAATTTAAACAAAATTATTTTCAAATTGATTAGTCCATTAGAATTGATTAGTAATTCGAGTAGATTTTCCAATAAATTACGTTTGATAATTTTTTTACTAGAAACTACTTTTGATTTTGAACATACAAAGATATTATCAACAATATTATATGGTCTACTTGCACGTAGATGGACCAGTTTTTTCAACTTCAATGCAAAATATAGCTGAAAAATGATTTTGAAAATAGGTAACTATTTTTCGAAAAAACCTAGTCAGTAATATATTTTTTGCTATTATTAGGCAAGTGAACCGTTTCAAAGAAATTAAAAATCGCAATTCAGCTATTTATAAACTAAAACTAAAAATCTATTTTGTAATAATACTATAGGTATCTTCTTTAAGTAAATTAATAAGAAAACGACAAAAGAGGGTATTTTTCGAGCACGTAGCATTAATCCCGAGATTTCCGTGTTGTTCAAAAACTGCCCACCCCTCCCCCTTTTTTCCCATGCATTTCTAACAGCGTTTTATTAACTCCATACAAACTGCGCCATTCAGTCTGCACAGCGCGATAAAGCACGGAGGTAAAGATAGGAACTAATGCAAATAATCTTAGTCATATTCATTTATTTGCGTCCCACAAGGTAACAACATGGTGTTAACAAAAGGCTTAGAGCTAAGAGCCGTTGTAGACCCTGCCAGGGCACAGCAAAATCTAATTCTTAAACGCTAAAATTTAAAAATAAAAATAAAATATAGATAAAACCAAATTATTAGATACATTCGCAAAAAAACAAAAATAGAATAAAAAAATGTCAATACAAGATGTTGTTTTGCATCCTCGTCCAATTCGAGGAAGTAACTATGCTAATGATTCTCGACACGAATCAATAATAAAATAAGTAGGTATTTATTTTTATTTTTTGTATTTTTCGGAAATCGGCAAGTGTAGGGCCCGTGTGATACCGCCCTGTAACTGCGCTGTAACTGTAACGCATGCACACAGCGACATAGTCGTACGACACTGCCTACCGCATACGCAACGGGGCGATTATGTTCTTTGAAAGTGGAGTATTCTGAAATACTGTCAAACTTAAATACCTAATAAAACAAGTATGTTTTAATTATTGAGCAGGATCGTAATTTTATTTGATTATTTATGTCTTTCATAACAGCCTCCTGAAATTTGACGAGGATGCAAAACAACACGTTGTATAGTTAAATGTAAACAGTTAAAAATAAAAATGTCAGTCGTACACAGCCAAAATTTAAAATTAAATTAATTGTGAAAACTAAAATAATTATATCTAAGTAATTCACAAAACATAACATACAATTAACAAGTATACAATTCTATTATTTGGTAAGCAGGTAGCTATTTCTTGTGTTTAATTTAATAATCTTCTTGATAAATAATATGTCTAAGTTTATTCATTATAATCTTTCATTCAAGTATTCGTTCACGTTATAGTAGCTTTTGTTTATAAGAAATAATTTTAATTTGTTACTAGAGATGTTGTATTTATTTATATTTCTTACTTCTTCTGGCAAGTTATTATATATTTTTATCGACATGACATATGTACTTGAGGAATGCATTTTTAATCGGGATGTAGGTATGTTTAATCTATTTTTATGTCTTAGAGTGATTTTAGTTTGGATGTCTTCTCTTTTTGTGAAGAAATTCGGGTATTTACGTACAAATTTACAGATCTCAAAGATGTAGAGGCACGGTAGGGTTAACGTTTTTTGTTCCTGAAAGTGAGCTATAGCTATCCGTTTGTTCAATATTTACTAGAATCCTAATGAGTTTTTTTTTTGTAGGGTGAATAGTGTGGGTGTGTCTGTACTATTACCCCATAATATGACACCATATTTAAGCCATGCATAGGCATATGCATAATATGCTACCAGCGCAGTATTTATGTCTGTAGTTTTTTTGATTTCCCGAAGAGCGTATGAGAATTTTGATAATTTTGCTTGTATTTTCTGGATAAAATAATATATTACCTATAAATTAAATATATAATACCAGGGGCCTACACAGAAACGGGCCCGCCCGAAAGTAGTTCGATACTTCGGAATTAACCCTACACCCGACTAATAAAAAATTTCAGTAAAGATAACTGTCAAGTGGCGTTGTCATTCATTTTTAGTTCGGGTGTCGAAGTAATCTTATGTCCGTAGGTGATACCGGTGATACGGAGTAGCTAACGCCCGTAACTTCGGCCGAATCTACGGATTTCGCAATTAGGGAGTAGACCCCTGGCTCAGTTTGCAATCAACAGAGCCGCTGTAGTTCGGTACCAACTACGTCACATTGAAACGATGGAACCTCACTAAGGAAATTTCCAATCCGGTACTCAATATTAATCCCTAAGTTAATTGTTAAGCCCCAGTTGGTGTTAAATTGCAACGCAACTATTTAAAAATTTAGCTAGGTACTGCAGTGCGTTACTCCTGTGATGTCATAGAAGCCTGCGGGGTAATTGCATAACACACTTATAGTGGCAATCGATCGCAATGCCTTTCATTTTGACATCCATTGCTTTATTGCATCCTTTGCAATGCAAATGTAAGCGGGCACGCCCTTTATACCAGGAGGATTTTATTACGTATTAAGTTCTGTTTCCGGTATAATTTTTTTCTGCTTGAGTATAGTTTTCAATATTGGCGTGTGCTAGCTGACTTATGGCAAATAATTTAAATTTTAATGTATCCAGTTATTCTAACTGAACAGACAGCAGTGCTGCTGGGGAGTATGTTGCGCCACTTCTTCTTCCCAGCTAAAGCACTAGGATGTGGTGAAGAGCGGGCGTTTTGGGGGACTGTCTTGTATAATTTATGACGTTAAAAAAGTACTGATTCCCAGCCTAGTTTGAATAAATGACTTTTGATTTACATTTTGATTTTACAGGTTTGAAAAATTTGTCTGCTCAACAGCGTACCTACATAACGCAATTAACGTGGCTGAACTGTCAAAATGAAGACATTGCGATCGATTGCCATTTTGTTTGTGTTACGCAGTTACCACGCTGGTAGATACATATTGGTGCCGATTCTGTTGTACACCGAACTAAACTAACTAAACTATCACTAAAATTCCTTACTTTTGGCTATGAGAATCTTAACGCTATTCTGCAAAATAAAATCTCTAAATTTAAAAATAATTTTGACACATCTAAAATCAAATTTGACAATTATAGCGACTCCACGTGGTACTTGTTTGCCGTACCACGTGATCTTTTTTTAGAGCCGTAGGCGCGCATTATGTGCGGCCTCGACTTGTTTTGTATGGAATTTTTTACTTTTTGTATGGAAAATATAAAAAAATATTACCAACACGTTGAGATTTATAGATTTAAGGGTACACAAAGGGGGTCGAAATTTTCATTATTTTTGCGATACGACACACCGTTTTCGAGATATAAGCAAAAGAAAAGAAAAAAAGATACAGTACTGTTTTTGCATCTGAAGTCGAGGTGTTGGTGTGAATTTTAGTTCATGACAACTAATTTTATTCCACACCTTTTTAATCGCGATTAAAAATAGTCAGATTTAGTTAAGACAATCAAAATTTTAGGTGAAAAACGTAAAATTCAGAATAGCAAAATTGCCACTTTCACTAAATTATAATCTCAGTGCCATCTTAGTGCTGTCAAACTAAAATATAGTTAAGTTGTGTCAATTTAGTCAATTTCAGAATGGGAAATCGTCGTTTGACAGGAATAAACTAAATTTTGGTGATTTTTAGTCTAGTTTAGAGAATTTTGTGAGAAGAGAATCGGCACCATTATGACGAATGACGATGTTGTAAGGCAAACCAAATGAGTGATGTGATGATTTCACTTTGTCTAAAGTTTAGACAGTGAAGTTTAGACTCTAAACTGAAATGATGTTATCTTTGATAGAGTAATCTGATGACCGTTTATAGATGTAAGTTAGTTTGTATGTCTGCGTGTTTGTAGGCGGCTATTTCGGAAATGTAGGTACCTAGTCTAATCTTGTGTGAAAGCTTTTCATCGTAAATTTTAGGACAGCTCTCATTTTCTATCGTCTGGTCTGATTTTGTGAGTTATAATTATTAAGTCCCATGTAATACGGAGCGGATCTATCAAGCAGGCACAAATCTAGAATCTGGGCTGCTTTTGAGACATTTTAGATTGAAAAACCCATTAGTATTACTTTTCCCGACCCGGGAATAGAACCCATGACCTCATGCTCAGCAATAGCACTTCGAACCACGGGACCAACGAGACAATCTTTGTATATTACAACCTATGAAATACAGTAAGGGAAACCAAGTGTTTATCAAATTGACACATTACGCCAATTTGCCGTATTATAGCAATTTCGTATTATAGCTGCTATGTGACGGCCACAGCTCTACTAGGAAACCGTAGCTTTAGCGACAATTAAAAGATCGCCTAAATAAAAGTGCGCCGTTGGATTTTCAACTTTCGGTGCTGAGCCGAGCGCAGGCGAATCCAGCAGCGGCAGCTTGCTTTTATTTATGCATTCATTAAGATGTCGCTGTCGCCTTGTGTCAGAAACAGGCATTAAATGTTTTAATAAAAAACAAAAAGAAAACAGTCAACTTAAACGGAATAGTCTTCTATTTTTTTAAAGAGCCTTAACCGCACTTTAGCGTAGCACTGAAAATTATGCTAATAAGTTCCGCAAATTCCTATGTCTGACTCAATCAATACGTTGACTCCTGTTGAGAAATAAAAAAAAGTTGAAATGTGTGAACAGCTTCGAAGAAAAATGTACTTAAGTATTTGGGGCGAAGGATATTAGTCATTCAGGCATTTTGTTCTATAATTTTTTTATATACATTTTAGTGATGCACATGACGTGTAAGACTAAACAGCCTTCGGTTTATTAAACAAGATCTATCTATATAATGTTCTGTCGAAGCAATGAGTAGTCGAACTATTGTTTTTCGAAATTGGGACCGTGTCGAAATAATTAACTGTCGAAATTCAGTATGACATTCATCTTTAGTCCGACGTTTAATTTAGACAATCGAGTAATTTTTGAATTTCGAAATTTATTCCGACAATATTGTTCTAAAAACAAAAAAAATAATGTAAGTAAACCCGAGTCTAAGTTGTCAATATCTCAGACGGAAAACGATCCGAAATACAAAAAGACTCGGGGTAAATACTTAAATAAATAAGATAAATTATCGTTTTGTAATAAGACGGTGACGGTTTGTTTAAGCCGCGTTCACACCGAAGCGTATCTAGTCGGCAGCCGACTTTGAAAATGTATGAAAAACAAAGCACAGTCAAGGCTCATGTTGTTTCTTTATGTATTTTGTACTGGACGCTCACAATCGGTGGCCGACTATACCTGCCACCTTTGTGTGTGGCCTTATACACCTGCCTACAGACAACATTTTATAGAAGCTACTCAGAATCACACACGCACTGTTGGCGCAGTGGTTAAGCGATTGACTGCTACGTTACGTGTCGCGGGTTCGATCCCCGCACGGAACAAATATTTGTATGACCTACAAGTAATTGTTCCGGGTCTGGCTGTTTATGTATGTGAGTTTAAATGTTTGTAAACGCACCCACGATACAGGAGAAATTCCTAGTGGAGTAGTTTAAAAAAAAAACATTTGGCTGATTTTCTTCAAGGCTACCGAAGGCTACAAGATACCGAAAAACATCACAAGACAAAACATAAATGAGGTTTATTAACAAATCCCGTGGGCACAGTAAAAGGTCTGTACATAATAAATTCGATTTGGGATAGGTTACTCCATGTCAAATAGAATTTCCAACGTAGGTAGAAAGCTACGCCAGAAAACACTTTTTCGTACCACTTGCTCAAAAAAGTGACATTCTATGCCACAAAAAGCTAACATAACAATAGTCATTTTTAATCTGTTAAAAACAGGGAAAGAAAATTGTACTGAATTTCATTCATCCTCCAGGGGGAGAATGTGATTTAAATTTGGAATACTTACCGAAATTTATACTGAACTACATCTGTGTTTACACCATTGAGTTTGTATATATAAAGCTTTATACATCTTTTTGAAAAAGGAATACGCATTTATTATGCAGTTATGATTATTAAATAAAATTACGAAAACCGACGAGGCCGTATGATCTTGATGCCTTTGCTTTTCCGACAAAAAATATTACTCTAGGAATTTGCCGCGTTTTTGTCTTCTTCAAATACATAAACGTTAAGTTTATTTTAATTTATTTTTATAAATAAGTTAATGTTCTAAAAATACGTTTAATTGTCATTATTTTTAATAAATGCTTATCTCATATTATTATTGTGTTAATTTTTTCGCAAATGGTACGAAAAGTAGAGTATTTCCTCGGTGATAAAGCTGTCTTAGTCTTGGGTGACTTTAATTTTTATTTTTTATTTATTTAATTAAGGTTCACCAACAGTTGTTACAGACATTACACAGATACATACGAACATACAAGTAATTGTGTCTTAAAACTAACTGCACAACCAATTACAGGCAAACACCACATGCAAAATGCTCTTTAGAAAATATAAATGAAATTTTAAAGACTGTACTTACAATTCTAGATAATAATGATTAAATACTAATACTAATACTAATGACGTCTGACGTTAATCCCTCGCTACACTCAGGACTCGTCTTAAATCCGTCGCTTCGCTCGTGATTTAAGTTTTTAACACCCTCGCTACGCTCGGGAGTAAACCTGGAGTCCTTCATTACGCTCGCGATTTAAATCGTCACCCGCGACAAAAGACACTGCTTTATCCCCTTGGTTAATAATCTACTATTTCGTCCGTCGTTCGTGTTTTGGTAGGTTTATTACCTATTTTATTTAAGTAAAAACAACTTGGTAAGTATGATACCTACGTTGTTTAGTAGCGAATTTTCTCAGACACACACTTGTCCTACAATACTAACGGTTGGCTGAGTAGGCTCAGTACTCGCTCCCTTTGACAATAGAAAATAGTATTTTTATGTATGTACTTCGAGCATGGTACACGGTCCATCTTCACAGTGAATGGTGGCCAGTCGAAATTCCACCAATCCAGCGCACTGTGTGGCCAATCGCGTATTTATATGAGCTCTTTACAACTCAATTATTTTTTTCTACTCACTCTCATTTTTCAGGAAAGATTGCGAAAGTTATTTTTAATACAGGGTGGCAGGGACATCGAGAAAACTGAAACCATGAATTCAGCTCAATATCCTAGACCCCTTAGGGAAGACATTTTTTGACTGTTATCAAAAAAAAAACTGCTGTTTCATTGAAAAGTGCGCGAAACTTACGCGGTCAAAATGAACGGCAGAGCAATTTTTTTTTTTTAATAACCGACGAAAAATTTCAACGCAGGGGTGTTCAGAATGGGCTTGCGAACGGCGAGCAATGGGCAGCTCGCCGTTCGATAAGGACCAGGCCCGGGTCGACGGCGCGTTGTGTTCCACGCGCGCCTCAAAGTGATGTCAGCACCAATGACGGGGTTTGCTAGGACCGATGCCTCCTAGGGTTGCGGAAAAGTCCGAGAGGGATACCGTGGCTCCTGGCACAGGTAACTGAAGGAACACGGGTGGGTTTTAGTCAGTAAGATTCTGACACGCCTTCCTGCTCTGCCCAGAGCGGGAGAAGTTATTTGATGATTTCCCACAATCAAAAAAAAAAAAAAAAAAAGTTGTGTTCAGAATCATGTGCTGAATCCATGGTACACAGGTTGCGCGTCCATGTACCTGCCTCCCTGTATACTAGTGACCCGCCCCTGCTTCGCACGGCTTTTAAAACTTGACAAAACATGGAGATTTCTTTATTATATTATTTATTTATTAAACATTTTATAGACTTAACAGGTGAACCCAAAGCGTACAAACCAGTAACATTTTTGTAATTATATACGTAGGTCACACTGAAAGTTTTTAGAAAATAAAAACGGAATGATGTAGAGGACTGTTCATATTTATTTTTATTGCTTTTCGAAGTTGTCTCCGTTCCTTCCTAAGCACCGTCGCATGCGATGGAACCATTGACTGAAGCAGCGGGGCCCACTCTTATTTAGGGATTTCTTCTATCACCCTTTTATCAGTTTCTACCATTAGTCGCACAGCACTCACACAATGTATAAAAACAAATGACATATTATTATGAATTCATTACGCATCTACAGATTCCCAAAAAATTCCTAATTCGAAATTTTAATATTTTTTTATCGGCTACTTTTCTTACTGGCCTATTCTAAAAACTTTCAGTGTTACCCCCGTACACGTGTAGTTGTAATTTGTTTACTAACAAATGAATACAGCTAAGCCTAGTTTCGTCGTCATCAGGAGTTAACTTGTATGACAGTGTGTGAGGTGGGTATTTGCCGCAGTTTTTTTTCCCGCCGACCGCCGATCGAGCCAAAGGAATTTAATCTTATTTCAAGACAATAAGACTCAATTTGCTACGGTCAACACGATTTTCTTAATAATAATAGTTAGCTTTAAACCAAATTGTTTCAGTCATTGTATAATACTCTAATTGGGGTGTATGAGGTCTTGCGTTAATTATGTTACACGTTGTATATGTAGCTGTAACTTGGAGTCACAAATGATAAACTAGGACCTTCGAAGTAAAATAAAAATAGAAACATGCTTCAATACCCGTATCCATAGCAACGCAGGTTCATGGAAAAAACACGCTCAGATTAATCTAGATACGAAGGCAGCAGGAGATTGAAAATACCGTGTCACATCCGCTAGCGGAAATTGGTTCCTACGCGATTTATTTATATTTGTAACTAGCTGACCCGGCGAACTTCGTACCGGCTTAGAATTATTAAATGTTGTGTTTAGTAATTAGCTGAGATATATGTATTAACTTTTTTGTTACATTAAAGTAAAAAAAAAAACACAATAATAATGAGAGACAAATGCCCGGAATAGCAGCTTCACTTATCATAAATTTAACATTTTAATTTTGCGATTCTCTATTTAAGTACCTACTTCTAACCAATCTACGGTTGAGTCATATTTTATTAATAACTGACTGTTTACTATTGTCCTATGTCTAAATTATTTAAATTTTCTTCTATTTCTTCCAAGTCTTCTATGTTGGAAGTATTGACGAGAATCCTTTATTTTAATTCTTTTGATTTAAAGTTAGCCCTTTCCTTCCTTTTTTTTTGCGTTCTATGTAAAGTGTCGTTTCCAAGCCACCACAATGATTAAAGTTTTGGGATATGATATTATTGGAGTCGCATTCAATGCTACTGTTGATGTTGGTTATACATTTTAATTGTTATAGTTAATTATCTGGTTTATCGAATCCTGAACGGTGGACCACTACTTACGCCACACCCTGTATATAGATTGAACGAATTTGTACTTCGTCAAACAAACATCAAAGATGTACCATCAACAAAGTCAACGCATGATGACTTTTAAACAATTTTCGTTTGCACGAAGTGACCATGCTCAGTCCCCCGCTCACAATCTTGTATTAAATTGATAAAACAAAAATTGTTTTTTTTTTATTAAAAGAAACACATGTTTTAACCTTTTGCCAGGACAAATATATTTGGTACTTCCTTCCTTGATTGGTTGGTCAAATTGGTTATGGCGGGGGTTGGATCTAGTCACTGTAAAGAAATATAAGCCTTAAGGCGGTAATGCGTCAACTTTGTTGATAGTACCTACATCCCAAGAAGCTGTGTTTTATGTAGGTGTCTACATAATTATAGTAGGTTAGGAGTTGGAAACCAGCCGCAATCGCTTGTATGTACAATCGCGGACATTTGCGGTGAACCACTTTTCGACCTTTTTACTATGGTAACAAGACAAGGGACAAAAGTGGTTCACCGCAAATGTCTGCGATGGTACATGTAGGTACCAATCGCCAGTACAATATCTTTAGTAAGTAAAAATTTAGGAAAAAAACGTGACAATGCCCAGGCATTATCACGATGGAATATCGTCAGGATAAATCGTCTAATTATGTTGAATCCTCAGCTGTACTCCGCCAAAATCAAACTTGCTTTGGTTTTTTGCAAATTGCAGCTCTGTTTTACGTGTTATGTTTATCGAAATGCGATTCGCGACTGTAGGAATGACATATTTACTGAATAATCATCATCAATTTTCTTATTTATTTTTATTTATTTATTTATTAGGCTTTTCAACAATGAGTACACTGTTACTTTATAAATTCTACATTACAAACTTAAGTCTAAGCGCCTCATCACTTACAGAAAAGCACAGCATGCACTACATTATGCGCAGTAAATAACACAATTAATTAAACAACAAGTAATACATAGTTTGAAAAACAAAAAACAAATAAGATGTTAAAGCCAAATTGATTACAATGAATTAAATAACAGATTAAATTAGATTACATCATATTAGATTAAATTAGATAAAATTAAATATAAAATTAAATTAAATTAAATTAGAGTAAATTAAATTTGATTAGATTCAATATTTTTCTATATTTGATATTTTCAATAATTATAAGAATTTTTCTGAGTATTTCTTAAGAAAATTCTACGAATTTGGCGGGCTACAGCTGAGGTTTCACCTTAGAATCTTTGCCCCGCAATTATAATATTATTATACAATTATAGAAACTAATTACATTTTCCCGCTAATTTACCACAAATTTTTTTCATCTGGGTTGGAAATAACAAAGAGTGTAATTCTGGAATCTATCTGGATTCGAAAACCTAAAAAAAAAGAACTGAGTACCTATTGTACCTAATGCATTTTTCACAATGAATTATTATAATAACAAGCTAATATTGTTAAAGTAAGTCAAAATAGAAAGAAGGAAATTGCATTCGTACAAGAATTATCTAAATAACTAATGTAATGAGAATAAAAACGCGAGGTGTGGTGGAACACCAGTTTGGAATGAAGTTCCTTTCGCTTTTTCACATTTTTGTTATGTAACAAAGTGTCGTGCGGTCAAAATGTTACACTTTTTTCGGTCTAGCTCTCTTATTCGCCATGTGTGCAGAGTAGGTATAACATGCAATTAGGAAATTCGTCCAAAAAATATCTTGGATATTATTTCAGGTCATAAAATACCGTAAAATATCATTAATATTACAATCTGTTTTTCAGCACAGTTATTACGTAACAAAAGCCATATAACAAAGCATCTCTAAGTCCTACAAACATTCGCATTCATACGCTCTAGCGAGAATTCGAAATACGTTCTGCGTAGTGTTTCACAAAAAAACAATTTAGTAAAAGCGCCATGAACAAAAAGGTCTTAAATATTTTCTGTGAATTCGGTTCGCGACCTCGCTACTTGAGGAGGTTGTTGAGGTATGAGGACTCTATTCCAGGAATCTAGGACAGAAACAGCAGAGCTCTTCAAAACTGAAAAAAATCACTGAGAAGATGACTATTGACATTTTTGTATTTATTGATTTAACTTTAAAAAAATATCGGTTGTAATTTAGAACCAACAAATGGCGCTTTAAAATTCGGCTGGAATCACTAGCTATGTATGAAAATCTAGGTACATAAAAACCATCTACACATATTTATTTCGCATACATTTGGAAATGGGGTTGACATTGACATAATAACCTTATTGGACAAAAACCACTTAAAAAAAAAAAAATTGAAAGAAAAGAAAGTAGTAAGTAAGTAGTTAACGTTACGAAACACAAAACATTAAATTAAATTATTAGGTAGCCATAAGTCAGCTAGCACACGCCAATATACCTACCAACAAAAGCATTGAAAACTATTTATACTCGAGCAGAAATAAATAATAAAAACGCAAACAGATCTTAATATCTACATAATAAAAGCCTCCAGCCATAAAGGGCGTACCCGCTTTTAGAATGTTTCATTAGGTATGTTTATGTAGCTGTAACTTGAAGTCACAAATGATAAACTAGGACTTTCGAAGTAAACTAAAGAAACAGTTAATTACTAATAACAATAACAAAACCATAGTTAGGAAGATGACCTGTCACCACAAGCAGCACCCGTTCACGAGCATCACGCAAAGATCAGCCACTACCCACCTCGCCATATTTTAGGGAAGGAGGCAACCCGACCCCCGACGCTACCGCAAGCAGTGCATCTAAGGGAGCACGACGAACTTGCTGCCGGTTGCTGAAAAGAATAATATGATTAATTGTCGAGGTCGCTAGTTAACCACATATTGCAAAACAACTCTTTAAAAAACATTGAAATGAGTAGATTATGTCAATAATAAATGAAAATTAAATTAAACTAAAATGACTAATATAGTCGAATAAAATAAACAATTATATGAACTCATATAACTCGTCAGTAGGTAAGCTAATTCTGGAAAGAGATCATAAACATTGTCTTGACAAAAATGTTCCACACACATTATTCCACAAACAAATGAAAAACTATGATAAGCAGCTTAACAGCTAAATACCTACTTATACCTAATCATTTTAGGGAAGTTACAGTAAACAAGTTTTATATTATTTTATTATCACGTAGACAAAACATTTAGTATTTCAATTAACTTTCATTCTAAGACCTCAATTTGGGTGTTTTAGGTAACTATTTAGTAATCTGTGGTTATAGTAGGTAATCAAACAGCTGAAGCGTAATAATTCTACGAATTTATAATGCGAAGGTACCTAAAGACTTGGAACTTCGCATAGCAAAGGAGCCTGTTATTAGCTAGCTTTACATTAACGATTCTGGGAAGGAAGAAATCCTAACAAATATTATACACTGGCCTTCAAAACTTAGTATTACACTTTTATTTATTATTATTTATTCATAATCAAATATTAACACAAGACTCATAAATTTATTAGGCACACAATTACAATAACAATACAAACACACAAGACATTCAATTTAATTAAATTAAACTTATTCACTCTCATAATCATAACCTAACAATCTAACCTTTAAAAATATAAGTATTTTTTTTTCCTAACTCTAAACGTCAGAGTTTTAAAATAATAGTACATTGTTACCCTAAGGTAATAATGTACTATTATTTTAAAACTCTGATCCCTAAGGGTTAAAGTAACTTTCTTTTCATTACGAATACAAGAAAACTAAAAAAAAAAAAAAAAAAAAAAAAAAAAAAAAAAAAAAAAAAAAAAAAAAAACATACAAAAAAACATAAAAACAAAATAAATACATGAATTAGCTAAAGGAAAAATGAGCATCTTCTCTTATGAAATCAGGCGTTAAATCCATATCTGAATCAGATGAACTCAATGTGCTATACGGAAGTATAAACAAAACTATACAACTTAAAATAACAAATGAAGATCGGATTGCCGCTTTTCCGCCTATTTTCTTTTTCTCGTGGCCGGCTACTAACTATTCAGCCATTATTTTTCATTTTCTTCATTGAGAAAATGGTAAATATTTTGCCCAAATCTTATGTTATTTTAAAGAAATATGTAGTGGAAAGTAAATTATAATAAAGTAATTTAAAAAAATATAATTCTTTTCTTTTTTTTTTTTTTTTCTTTATGGTATTTCAATTTTACATCGCGCTTTAATTGAGTCGCTGTATAGGAACTTGGAACATGGTTCAATAGAAATGTGAAAATAGAACTAGTTTATTTTAATAATTTGACAGGTGTCAGTTGAAAACGATTCTCCCTAGGGCTGACAAATATTACTTTCAACACGCTCCTCAGGCAAGTTCAGACCTACTTTCCGAGTATGAGTAATGAAAAAAACGTTTCATAGTAAATCTCATCAACTTTCTTTGAAATTATAGTTTAGTATACATTAGTAACGTTTTTAACTTAAAAAAAGATAAATACCAAAAAATTACCATTTTTAACTCACTGGCAAAAAAACTCAAACCACATTATGTATGTTTTACGCCATATTTATATTTTAATAACTGGTATTGCCTCCTCAGGCTGTCTGATGAATAAATGAAAATAAATTAAACCGATGTCTGAAGAATATATATATATATATATATACATTGTTCACCGAGAGGAGAAAGTGACCGATTACCGTCGAGGGCGTCGTTTGAAGCCCGAGCCGTAGGCGAGGGCTTTAAAACACCCGAGATCGGGAATCGCACTTTCTCTCGAGTGATACATAGTGCTTTATACTACACCTACGAGGAAAATAAAAAACTAAATCTTTACTAATTGAAATTTATATTGAAATTGTTGCAGTTAGTGAAGCTTAATGTAACACTTTTTCCATTAATGTTTCTGTGGTAAAAGGTTATCAATCAGTATTTTTGCTGTTTCCTTCAACTGCGGCGGAGTTAAAAAAATCTTCATCATCACTATCACTACTTATCATTTTGATAGTTTTATTTTACTTTCTACGAAAACTGAATCCTCAAACAACACACAAATTGAAAATGGCGCCAATGGCGTCTGCAATTTTCACATGTTCTTTTTTCAAATTGTTTATCCTGCCGCCGCAGGGTCGCACTGCCAGCCCGACACCATCCAACACACAGCTAGTGGCCAGTGTCATTTTGCGAACTTGGAGATAAAACTCACTGTAAAAACTTTTTGGTTTTTGATATTTAGGTTACATAGTCGTAATACGGCGCATAGTCTTACCCAAAATTAAAAAAGAAAAACCACGTAAGAAATGGATTTTCATACACTTTTCTCTCCCGCTCAGATGCGTTTTCTCCCCGCATATTTGTTCGATATGCAATGACGTATGTACTTTCTACCGTAAATTTGATAAAGTATCAAGGTACTTTCCAAGCAGGTGTAGTATAAATTTGTTTTTTTTTTTAGTAAATAATATATGTAACTAGATTGTAAGACAAATAGTTTTCACTACTGTGCCCCGTCATCGTAAGTTACGCTCTTAACCTTGGTCTGTGCCTTTATTCATAAAACTAGCGACCAGCCAGCCCTTCGCACGGTTTTTAAGACATGACAAAACATTGAGAATTCTTTATTCTATATAAGTTTAATATAATACTTTATAAATACGCATAAACCTTCCGGAATAAGTTCTCGAAGATTATGGTGAAAACCGCACCACAATCCGTTATTGTATACAAACCAATTAGCTACCGGTGGCCCTTTATAACTTAATAACTTCGGAGGGCCACCGGTGCGTGATTAGGTTAGATTCGCAAAACTAAATGACCCACTTATCTTCGGGGACAACTGGACAAGGTAATTATGATAATACGAGTAGTGCATGCATATTATTTGTCACTGTCGTTCAATGCATTTATCAGCCGTACGGTACAAAGTTCCGAGAAACGCTATAATTATTACTAAACACATTACTTACTTTATTTATTTATTTTCATACAAAGATTACATTATTTAATTTTAAATGTCAGATTACGTAATAAGCGGTTTCTGAATGTTATTAACATCGTTTTTAAATATGAAAGGTTAGTTCGCTTTGTGACATAATGTTATGTCTGCATTCCCAGAAAGGCTAGGCCTAAGAGTACCCACGTTTGAAATTCCATGTATTAGGGGGCGAGCCTTCAAGCCAGCGCGCGAAAATCAAATGTTTTACGTTTTTTTTCAATTTGCAGGATAGTATTAGGTTTTATTTTGATCAAAATATAATTCGCGGCCGTAACAAGTATTATAAAAAATGTTAAGTACCTATTTAGGTTAGACTAAATGTTATTATCCAAGGTGATGTGCTAAAATTGTATGATTTTTTGTAAGTTATCTATTATGTCATTGTGAAGGAATGAATCCCAAAAGCAGCATAGTGGAATACTATGGGAGACACTTCTTACTGCCGTGAGCCCCTCCTAGAAATAAATTAGGAGTTATTTCTTCCTAGAAATAACTCCTAATTCAAAAACCTTCACCATTCACTAGGTATATATTCCTATATATCAGGATTTATTTCAAGGATCCAGGGATCCGCTCTTGATTATTATTATATTATACACGTAGTTCCGAGTAAATGGATCAATATCCAATCCAATAAAATTCCTGATGGGGATAACGTGAAAACGTTTGGGCTGGCGTGCTTGTTTACATTGTCTGGAGTTTACAGACTTTTGCAGTTTTCTGAACTCCGTAACATTTCCAACCAAGGGTACCTATTGTTTGGAAATCCTTTGCTTAAAAAAACATGTACGTGTGCTGAGCGATGGCCATTTTGCGTGGATGTGACGCATATTTTCCCCAGCTTGTTCTTAATTGTGTATTGTGTCCGTTCTCTGCGTCATGTTTACCGCAAGTAAAAGTATTTTCTTTCTTTTCTTTTCTTTCTAACTCTCATCAGCCTCGAGCTAGAGAATGTAGTTAGCTGAATCAGTAGGTAGTAGATATAACGCTTTTGAAAGCAGAGAGCAGCCTGGCAAACCGTTTGACGGTAGAATTTAAGGAAAACATTTTTTATCTTTGAACTTTCATTATCTAAAGAACCTATGCCCTTTAGATAACTGAATTGAAGATGAAAGAAGGCAAACCAAATTAAAATCAGAGAAACAATTTAAGAGAACATCAATAAATATTAAAATGTTATAAATAAATATTAAATTCGAAATACAATATTACCGCAGCCGCAATTAAATTAATCTACATTTTGTTTTAACAATTAGAAATATAATCAATTAAATAGAGATTTGGCATTCCTCAGAATTTGTTATCAGAGTCAATACAGAGAACAATATTGAATGGACCATTTCGAGAACATGCTATTATGATAAGATAGTACAGACGCCAGCACATCAAGCTACTACAATCTGTCAAATTTCTATAATAGATTTTCAACTTTTGCACTAAAGCATTAAGGTTCAAGGTTGATTGGGAAAATTTGACAGTTTCGGGTAGCTTGACCTGCTGGCGTCTGTACATATACCTAGTACTATGCCAATATATTGACACTTCTCAGAAACAATATTATCATACTAATGGACGAGTCGAATCGATTAGACGTCCAATTTGAACATAAAAACGGATATTCATTATGTACTCAATTACGTCACGAGATACTGATACGTTGTTTAGTTTATTTTCGTTCCAAGAAATAATAATATCTTAAGTTTGTACAGATGAATTTACATACTTTATGAATTGGAGCATACATCGTGTATTCAGATGATTATAAATTTTCCCTTTTATTGCGTCTTTTGTGTCAGCACAAGCTATACACGTCACCATTATGAATGACGTCCACTGCTGAACATAGATCTTGACAGGTCTTGACTAGACATCCCTAAATACAAATATCACCGACATTGTTTGATCAGAAAACAGTCATAACAATAGTCTTCAACTTTTCAGGTTTGCCTACCTTTTTCCCATATAAATGCCTACATTAAATTTGGCCCCGTAGGAGCTCGTGGCTAAATAGAAACAGCCGCACGGGTCCATCGAAGGTTAAGCTACCTTTGCCGCGGTCGGTTCGTGGATGGGTGACCATACATTACATACCGAGACCCCTCCATGCCTCGGTAAGCACGTTAAGCCGTTGGTCCCGGCTGTCATTCGTAAATCTTTGACAGTTGTTACGGGTAGTCAGAATCCGGAAAGTTCGAGAACTAGGGGCCGTACTATGACGTGTTAATTCCATCATTGTTCCAGCGTGAAAGAGAGACGGAGCTATACATGACCGATAGCACTATCTCTTTTTCGCAACGGAATCATGATGGTGTTAACACGTCATAGTACGGCCCCAGTCTTGAAAAGGGGTACCTATCGTGTTATTAAGTTACTGGGTTGTGGAGGTCAGATAGGCAGTCGTTCTATGTAAAACACTGGTATTCAGCTGCAACCGGTTAGGCTGGAATCCGACCCCAACATAGATGGAAAGGACTAGGCAGATCACTAATTTAGTGATCGATGTCGGGAATTAATAAATATAATGTGAATTAAAACATGTCACATATTTGCACAAATATCTTCCGCAGCCGAGGTCGATCAATGAAACTTTACGAGTTTCAAAGCTATCTTCGAATCTTGTTCGAATCTCAAAGATTTTCAGCAATCGGAAAGTCATCAATCTTTTATCGCAGATTTCATAACCGATATTAACATTACACCACTGATTACATCATAAGTTTTTATTGTAGCTAAGCATGTAACGTGGACCGATGATGTCGTAATTTTGCAAGCACGCCGCGCCGTCTATTCTTCCTCCCGATGCAATGACGTAGGCAACAACCGTATCTTAATATTACAGGTATTGCTATCAGGTAAAATATGCAAAACAAACATGTGATGCCACAACACTGAGTCTGACACGGTTGATTACTCATCACTACATTCGTAACTTAAGAAAATCTCAACGGTAAAATGAATGACGTCGGAATGGATTAGGCGCGTTAAAGCTAGGGTTTCATAAGACTGCAGAGTAAGCAAGCTGAAGTAGGCTGGCCATGTTTGTCGAAGGACCGATGGCCGGTGGAGCATACGATTCCTGGAGCGGAGACCGTGAATCGGCAAGCGTAGTGTGGGGCGCCCCAGGTAGATGGACCGACGACCTTAAGAGCGTTTATACCTTATGTATGAGTGGCAACGTCGCAATTTAGTGTCATATTTCGTGGTTTTCAATTTTTATCATTTAATCGGTGCTATATTTTAAAAATCTGTTTAATTAACTTTTTAGAATTACGTGAAAGTGTTTAAAAAGTAAGTAACCATAATGCTTACAGTTATTTTACAATGAAATTAACGCCCTGCAAGTTTCCAATGTATTATTTGCATATAAATAGAACTGTAAACGCAACGATTTCTTACCTTTTACACAGTTTTCACTTATTTCTAAAAAGTTAATTAAACAGATTTTTAAAATATAGCTCCGATTAAATGATAAAAATTGAAAACCACGAAATATGACACTAAATTGCGACGTTGCCACTCATAAGGTATAAACGCTCTTAAAAAGGTGGCTAGGTCTGACTGGATGTGCGGAGGACAGGGTGTTGTGGCGCAGCCTGGGAGAGCCCTATGTCCAGCAGTGAACAACGATAGGCTGAGTTGATTAATTGATTGACGTCAAACCCCGATGTCATAATCCTTATGACGGTCACCGCTCCTCTAGGAAACCGTACCTTAAGACGGAAATCTGTCTTTCTTCATACCGTGAGGAAAATGTTGGGAAAAACCATGGCAGAGACTGTTGGTTTGTGTGAAAGATGATATGTCCAGAAAGAGGATAATGCCAAGATGGCGAACAGATAATGTATGGAAATAGAAAGACACGATACTGCGCCGAACTAAAAAAAAATGGATTTAGACCATGGAAACAAAAATAAAAACTACCGTACCTATACTCATACATTGTTTTTGTTTGTTAATTTTTGGTTAAAGGTGGATCCTCATTTGTAGTCTGCCAAATTCAAATTTTCTTTGGATTTTTACAAATTGCAGCTCTGTTTTTCGTCGTAGGTATGTGGATCAAAATGCGATTCGCGACTGTAGGGATGATTTATATTTATTGAATAATAATCATTAAATTCATATCAATCAACAATTTTTTGGAAATTTGTTCCACCTATGTAGGTACTTTTCAGGCGAGAATACAATTTTCACCAGTTGGTTGAAAGCTACAGTGTATTTATATTGCTCCACACTCATGAATAAGTATCACAATTTCATTCGAAAAGCAATTTATATGAATTAAAGCAATTTACTTTTATAACCGTTACAGTCTTTTTCAGAGACAACATTCATTATAATAACCTACTTTATTTACTTATTCAAATTTATTTATATGAATCTTGATTCTTTAATTTTAATAGATGAGCGTAGGTAGATCGGTGCCATTTTATCAAAAGCGTTTAAAAGTGCATGTCATAGTTCACGGAAACGTGAGTAAGTCAGTACATATTATCTTTATGATAAATCATTTTGTAACATAAATATTGTTTATCACATCCTTAATGACCGCTGCAGAGAGCGTTGTTTGAACTATGGGGTAATTGCTTTACAAACATAATAATTATGGCAATCGATCGCAATGTCTGTCATTTTGAAAGTTTAGCCAAGTTCATTCCGTTATTTGAGCAGACGAATTTTTCATCCATTGGCAGAAATTAATCATAATTATTTGAATAAGGTAAATAAAACCATGAAATAATCAACATAACTTCACTTTTATTTAAGTTTCACTTTAAGCAAGAGATAAATCAATTTGCACTATTAGGAGATCAAGTACTTACAGAAAAAATTAAACAATAACATTTTCAACTAAATGTTGACAAAACTGAATATGATGGCCCGCAGGTTTGCTCGTTGTACTACTGAAGTGAAAACAACATTGTTCAGAGCATATTGTACATCTTTCTACACAAGCAGCCTGTGGGTCTCATACACGCGCGGTCGGTAGAACGCCTTGCGTGTGCAATATAATAATGCATTCAGGGTGCTGATGGGGCTGCTCCGATTCTGTAGCGCATCAGATATGTTCGCCGAGTCGCAAGTAGACTGTTCAAAATCAAAAGTCATTTATTCAAACTGGGCTGAGAATCAGCACTTTTTGATCGTCAAAATTACATAAGACAGTCCCCCCAAAACGCCCGCCCTTCACCACTTCCTAGTGCTTTAGCTGAGAAGAAGAAGTGGTGGAACAAATTCCCCAGCAGCACTGCTGTCTGTTCATTTAGAAGAACTGGATTCTATATAGTTACGAAACACAAAAATATTAAAATTATTTGCCATATGTCAGGTAGCACACGCCAGTATTTAAAACTATACTCAAGCAGAATAAATAATAAAAACAAAAACGCAAACAGAACTTAATACATAATAAAAACCCTCCAGGCATAAAGGGCGTGCCCGCTTACATAAATGCAATGCTGCATTATGTTTATATGTAGCTGTAACTTGTAGCCACAAATGATAAACTAGGACCTTCGAAGTAAAATAAAGAAATATTAATTACAAAACATAGTCAGCAAGATGACCGGTCACCACAAGCAGCACCCGTTCACGAGCATAACGCAATGTTTTTATTCTACTATGCGAAAACGATGCACATCCCTGTTGCGCTGGGTTCGGGCTAGCTCCAGCGGCATCCTGAGGGTATTCGCGCAGAGGTTCGATTGCCAGTACCTGAACCATTGCTGTATGGTTCACATACTGGGCAATCGAAGTATGTAATTATGTTTATGGTCTTTTTTCTATTAATTTATGTGTTCTTATTTAATAAAAAAAAAATGTAAGTAATTCTTTTGGCTATGTTCCTGTGTTGGTCGAAATAAATGATTTTATTATTATTATATTAGTTTGGTCAGCATTCAGTTGAAAATGTTTGTGAAGAAAACGACACCATTTCCAATGTGTCTGCAGCAGAAAAAGGTATACAAGGTCAAATTAAGTTAGCTAACGAAACTCCGCAGACGTGTTGGATATCGATATCCATAATAAAACAAAGAAAAAAAATATTTGAATTTTTTTTCAGAGGACAATGACCACTGGTATTGTAGTTAGTTGAAGTTGAAGTACTTAGTTGGGAAATCTATATTTTTTGTTTTATCGTGTTTAGGTATCGATATAATTTAATTTGATGGTATATAAATTACTAAAAGGTGTGCATATCATTGAAATGGGGCTCGTGGCTAAATAATAACAGCCGCACACGTCGATCGAAGGTTAAGCTACGCATGCCGCGGTCGGTGCGTGGATGGGTGACCATTCATTACATACCGAGACCCCTCCGTGCCTCGGAAAGCACGTTAAGCCGCTGTCACGGCTGTCATTCGTAGATCTTTCACATTCGTTAGGTACAGGCTGCATAGCAGCTGAATACCAGTATTTTACATGGAGCGACTACCTATAGGTCCTCTACAACCCAGTTACTGGGAAACACGACCCTTGGTAAGTCTGGTTGTCAGACTTACGGGCTTCTGACGACCCGTAACAACTGTCAAAGATCTACAAACGACAGCCGGTACAAAGGCTTAGTGTGCTTTCCGAGGCACGGAGGGGCCTCGGTACGTACCTAATGGATGGTCACCCATCCACGGACCGACCTTGACTACCGTTGCTTAACCTATGTATATGATATACGTAAATATGTTATACATACAAAATTCTATTATGTTTAGTCAGCTGTCGAGGTACGCTACCCGCGCAAATATGGAGTGGCTCAGCAATTTTGACCGCATTTCTATGCTACGCAGAAAATATATACGGCGATAGGTACTTAGGTATCTATTCATCCTATTGACACAATCCCTGAGTGGGCAGCCTTTCTTTCTGTTGTAGGTAAAAGGCTTTTACGCCACCCACGTTTAGAAAATTTCCTTTGTCGAGAGACTTATCTCGATATACTCGTAAGTATAGAAATACATAAAAGACCTGACAAGAAATCTAATAAAGTTACAGATTTACCACCTATATTATTTGTAGTACAAAAAACATAATGTCTACTTATCTATTTATACTTATAAATATACAATGTATATAATATAATGGACTTAAACGGTCTTATTACAAAACACGATCTAACTTTAGCCCGAGCCTAAACCTTCGACTCAGTTTTTGTATTTGCAAATTTATGCCGACTTTAGTAAAGTTCCAAATACAAAAACTAAATCGAATGTGTAGGTTGGGACTAAAGTTAGATCGTGTTTTGTATCCAAATACAAAAACTAAATCGAATGTGTAGGTTGGGACTAAAGTTAGATCGTGTTTTGTAATAAGACGGAAAGAGTTTGTTTGTTTGAACGCGCTAATCACTGGAGCAACCAGTCGGATTTGAAAAAAATGTTTTGCATTGATTGATAGCCCAATTCTTGAGGAAGTTTATAGGCTAACATCACACTACGGCCCTTTGAAGCTGAGCAGAAAGAAAAAAAAGCTAAGCGAAAACAAACTAATAGGGCGCACGCGGGCTTATTTTCTCCAGCTAAAGCGCGGTCACTGTCTGACTGCATAGAAAAGAAAGAGAAGCGCGATGACACAAAACTGGTAATTTATTGCAAAATATGAAGCAATTCTCTATTTACAAAAAATCTATTGATTGGACTAAAAAATGAAAACGCTATCACGTTAATATTTAGCTTAAAGAACAATTTGAAAAAATAACAGAATGATTATATGTTATGGTTTTTAATCGTTAAAATATTTTTTTAGACGTATACTCGTGACTTTTTTCCGTACCAAATTTGTTGTAGGTATTATGTTTTCAACACACTATCTAACTAGCATAATTATATCCTAAAGAATATCATAAATTCTGATTTTGTTTACTGCAGTGGATCATTACTTTTAGGCATTATAAAACTTGCGTTTAGGTCATCTAGTCCCCTTAAAACAGGAAATTTCACGCGGATGAAGTCGCCGGCAGAACCTAATCTTGTATGTATAAATATATATATAAGTATCTCGTGTAATCAACGAGATACCTACAAGATGTCCTCAGTGTGTTTCTCATAAAATTTCTAACGCAATCATGTTTTCTTCGAATTTTCTTGAAGATAATGAGATACGAAACAACGTACCTTGTCGTAGAAAAAGTTTTAAAAGGTACGTAGATAATTGAAGAAAAGATATTTATTTTGTGTTAAGCAAATTGATATCCTACGGCGATTTGCCGTGTTATATCCATTTTATACGAATATCAAAGAATGTACCTACGTTGTGATTTGGATATACGGACAATTTAAGTTGGTAGTCCATATGCCGTGACTTTACATAAGTTATAAAAAAAATCTCCTGAAAAGGTGAGGTTTTGCATCTCGCATTAAGACCAGTTCCACAATACTTTTTATACCTTTCTGACTGGCTAATATTTTTACTAGAAGTCGTTTTTTAGTGTCAAAGTAAAAAACATTTGACTAATAAAGATAATAATCTAATTATGTTTAGTGATAGTTGGTGCCGTTCCGATAACAGTCATAAAAATAAACTAAAATGTCTATTACCAGCACCCTAATCACGTAACACAGTTTCAATCACAATCCGAGAGTTTAGAAGGATATTCCATTGATAAATCCATTGTTTTATAGGTTTAATAAATTCATCTGCTCTACAGGATATTTTATTGTATTTCTTATGAGAAAACAAACAGTAGTATATTAAAAATAAACGGCAATAACTTAAAATTTAACTTAACAAATAGGTATACTACCCACTACATTATCCATTCCATAGATTACAAATAACGCAATGAACGTGGCTGAACCACAGATTACTAAATAGTTACTACGTAAGCTGAACTGTCAAAACGAAAGAAATGCGATCAATTGTCATTTTATGTATGTTGCGCAATTAGCCCGCTGACTTCTACAATATTTTAATGCATGGACACATGGACTTAAAGTCCATGTATGGACATAAAGCATTTTTCATAAGAACTTCGTTACATAGAGTAGGTACTAGCCTGGTAATTGAGTTCTGAATTTGCAAGGTTATTAATAACTATTAGTAACTGGAGCGGGTGGCTGTATAAGCTTCATGTTCAATTCGGCTTACCTATTAGGAAAACTATTTAATGTTCCTAATAGTTTGGGAGAGCATTAAATGCGTATTTCAAATAGTAAATAGTAGTATTTCTAATTTTAACTACCTATTTCGTGTCTGTCTGTTGTGTGACTGCGTTTATCTTCTAAACTACGCAAATAATTTTGATACGGTTATTCACTTTCATTTAGATATTTATAGCGGTTGGGTTATGTGTGTACGGGGACTACATGACCTAAACGCAAGTTTTATAATGCCTAAAAGTATATGATCCACTGTTACAACAAAATCAGAAAAATATATGATATTCTTCAGGATTTATGCTAGTTAGTTATTGTGTTGAAAACATAGTACAACTAATTTGGTAGGTACTTACGATAAGAAAAAGACACGAAGATACCTCAAAAAATTATTTTAACGATTAAAAACCATGGTAATATACATGCAATCATGCATCATCCAATTTTTTTTTCAGATTGTTCTTCAAGCAACATATTAACGTGTTAGTGTTTTCATTTTTTAGTCCAATCAATAGGTAGATTTTTTGTAAATAGAGAATTGCTTCATATTTTGCAATAAATTACCAGCTTTGTGTCATCCCGCTTCTCTTTCTTTTCTATGCAGTCCGACAGTGACCGCGCTTTAGCTGTTACTATACTTACATAATAATAAAGCAATCTCCAAGTTATGTCAAGTCGTAAAAACCATGCGATGCAGGGGCACGTCGCTAGTTATATTACATAATTATATTATAATGTACATAACTGTTATGTAAATCAGGTTACAAAAAAAAACTTTTTTTTTTGAATTCCACCAACTTTTGGAGGAGAAAATTTTTTCGTTCAATAACAAAAAAATGTTAACGTTTGGTTACAATTGAGGAAAAAGATTTGCTCAAACCTGTACTTTTACTTTTTAAAGGCCAGTAGGCCTTTCCCGTAATTAAAAACGTTCATAATCAAGTCGCAATCTCATCTCAGCGACTATCAAATGTCAAAAATGTAGGTAAACCTCAGACTAAGGAAAAGAAGAAAGGTAAACGCTAAACAATTTTTGACAGATTGAGATTAGAATGCGAACGTTCGTAAAAATACGGGAATTGCTTCTCTGGGCTACAGCTATACAAAACCAGAAAAACAAAAAAAAAACTCTTTTTAATTCTACACGTTCCACGATTTAAACTTTCCACGTGTGTGGTTCTATATGAACGTGAGAAAGTTCTAGATGAAAGTGTACACACACTACACTCACCTTCCATACCTTTAGCTAAACACTGTAAAACACTGTAATTTGAAAACATTGTAAAAGCCAAAAAGGAGTAATCGTGGAGTTTCTTGCCGGCTCTTCTCCATAGGAAACGACGAACTGGATCCGTGCACCTAGCTATAAGTACCCATGTACCTAGGTTTATGTAAAATAAAATATTTTGATTTGATTTGAAAGTAAAATAGCAACGAGGTGGGTACAGTTTCACCGACCGTTTATTTGCAGAGCATGTGTTCGAGATGAGAGTAACAAGAACAATAGGGGATAAAATTATATCATATCCTGTCCTATTTTCTATCCCAAGGCGACACCCATTGATGAGCCATCAGTTTGTCTGCAACCTTATTATAAAAAGAAAGACGTGGGACGTGACGTCAACAGGACGTCGTAGGAGGTGCAGACGTCCTGATCTTAATATAATAAAAATGAAATGCTGTTCATTACTATTCTCATCACTTGAGAACTGATTTGGTTTTTTTTTTTGTTATAAAATATTCTTTTGAGTCCAATTTGGGTTTTTGGAAAGGAAAATTGGAAAATTTTCCCGGAAAGGAGATCATTAATTTTGTGCTAAAGTATGAGAGGTCAAATAAAGATAAAAGTTATATTTCGTTAGAATGTTACTACTCTCTTCACTTTTTATTATGGGACCAAATCTGTAGAGTCATTCCCTACGCTGTTAATAGATGAGTTTGAAAATTTGTCTTTTTAGTGTGCTTTAGTTAACAGAATGACATTAATCTAATATTATAGTAATATCTTTAATTATAATTGCACTTGCATAGTGCATACAGGGATAATCGTCGGTTGGTGCCTCATTCCTTTTAAAATTTCTAAGAAGCCTCTGCGAGTTGGCTTCGACTACTCTTACGCCTTCGATATAAAAATAGTATTAATACAAAACCATTTATCTGCATAAAACATGTATACAATGGTGTTAAATGTAATTAGGCCAGTAAACATTTATATTTTTGGAACAAAGTTCCTTTAACGCGGCTTGCTTGCGGTAGGAGTTGACTGGTAGGAATCGTCACGTAAGGAAAAAGCGTTATACCCATGTGACTTTCTCTCTCGTTTCTAACTCTCTCTATTATATACGAGGGTGTGTGTGCGTGCGAGTATCGCGCCAGACACTCCCCTGACCGCACACGTTTTAAACCTGTGAAACGTGATCTTGTGGAATTTAGTTTTTTTTTTAGTTTAGCCGGCCCTTTCCAATTTAGCCCAAAAATATATGGACAGTGAATGATCTCCTTTTTCAAATTCGGACAAAGCTGAACATTTTTTTTATGGGATTTATTGTATGTACTATTGAAATTTAGACAGGACAACGTCTATCGGGTCAGCTTGTAGGTCATAAATTTCAGTACAATTACGAGGGCGGGTCAATAAGTCCGTGACTTTTTGAATTTCTGACCTCTATACTGAAAAAGCAACACTACTCCTGTAAACAGGCATCTGTCAGTTGACTCCTATCAAAATTTGAACTTGCTGCGTCAGTTAGTTTATGTTCGACAGTTATCTTTATCAGACTACCCAGTAATTTGAGGAAAAAATGGAAAAAAGTCAATTTCGTGTGCTTATTAAGCATTATTTCTTGCGAAAAAAAACCATTACCGAGACCAAGGCTAAGTTTGATAAAGATTATGGGGACTCTGCACCATCGATTTCATTGGTAAAAAAGTGGTTTACTGAATTTCGTTGTAGCCGTACAAGCACTGAAGATGCCGAACGTCCTGGACGCCCAGTTGAGGTCTCTACACCCGAAACAATCGAAAAAATTCACGATATGGTGTTGGCCGACCGAAGATTGAAAGTGCAAGAGATTGTGGAAGCCGTAGGGATCTCGCATGGCTCAGTGGTTTCAATTTTGAATGATCACTTGGGCATGAGAAAGCTTTCCGCAAGATGGGTGCCGCGTTTGCTCACAGTCGACCACAAACGCAATCGTGTAACAATTTCACAGGAAGGTTTGGCGTTGTTTAATCGCAATATGGAGGAGTTTTTGCGCCGTTTTGTAACCGTGGACGAAACATGGATCCATCACAACACACCAGAGACCAAACAACAGTCAAAACAGTGGGTTTCTAAGGGTGAATCGGCGCAAAAGAAGGCCAAGGTGGGTTTGTCAGCCAATAAAGTTATGGCGACTGTTTTTTGGGATGCACGTGGGATAATCCACATTGACTACCTTCAAAAGGGAAGAACAATCAATGGGGAATATTATGCCAACTTATCGGACCGCTTCAATGACGATTTGAAAAAAAACCGATCTCATTTGGCCAAGAAAAAAGTTCTTTTCCACCAAGTTAATGCAAGGGTGCACACGTGTGCAGTTGCCATGGCAAAAATCCATGAATTGGGCTATGAATTGCTCCCTCATCCGCCCTATTCTCCAGATTTGGCTCCGAGTGACTACTTCTTGTTCCCAAACCTGAAGAAATGGCTTGGTGGAAAAAGATTTGACTCCAATGATGAAGTCATCTCGCAAACAAATGCCTATTTTGAGGACCTCGACAAATCATATTTTTTGGAAGGGATAAAAAAATTGGAGAAGCGTTGGACAAAGTGTATAGAGCTCAAGGGAGACTACGTTGAAAAATAAAATGATTTATTTATCAAAAAATCTGTTTCTTATTCCAAAAGTCACGGACTTATTGACCCGCCCTCGTATCAAGGAATTTATTGATATTCTAATTCTTGGTATAACTAAATATTGAGTAAATAGACTCGAGTGCCAAATAACAATAAAATTCCAACGCAATACAATACGGGCAATGTTTCTTAGAACTTTAGCATTGTCCGTTCAATATGGAATCATGCCAAACGTTCGCCAAACCACAATTATTGTCCCTCGAATCAAGGTGTTTCTGCTTACACCATAAAAAAGACATTACTATATTTTACATACAATATGCCTTACCAACAACAGACAGTAATTGTAGTTAGTTGTAGAGTAGGTACTTGCGCCACGTGCATAACTTTGTTACTAAGATGCCATTTGAAAGTTTGCCATACCGACTATCTAATGTCCAGGAGTCCACTGCTGAACATAGGCCTGCAGCGGTATCTACATCGCCACATGCGAGCTGGGCGTCATACTGACGTCATGCAGAGCCTGCATCGCGCAAGCAGAGTTTACCGCGCGTCTAGCATGTATACAACTTCCCGACATCAATCTTTGGGCAGTTGCCCACCAGACACGACACCCGTCTGGTCGGAGGATCCTTCCTTTTCTATGGTGGTATGAGTGAACTTTACATCCGGTTCCTCGGACCCCTATAGGCCTCTTCTATTGCACGCCATTCAACTCGATTCTAGGCAACTCTCATCCAGCTGCTACCAGCCACCCTGCGAAGATCGACGCTCCACCTAGCCTAAGGGGGTCCTACCTTACGTTTGCCGATTCGCGGTCTACACTCAAGAACACGTCAACCCCAAAGGTCATCGTTTAATGCTCTAACCTACAGCAAGCTATCTTGGGAGGAAAAGAGAGACCAGAGACACTATCATACGATGGTCAATTTTTGATGCGGAAGACATCAAAGGCGAGAGGAATGACCACGGCGATCAAGTCTGCGATAACCAAACATTGTAATTCTGAATTTACGTCTCAGGCATATCAGGGACTTCACGAATCCTTTTGTGAAAATACGATTGATGTGATATCGAAAATTTATTTCAATCGATTGTCTACTTTACCACTTTGACACGACTGGTTGATATTGGCTTTCGTTTGATCACACAAATAGCAGCTCTCACTGTTGCTCATTTAGAAAACAGCAATTTATGGCGCGGTAAGAAGATTTATTTTAGGTAATTGATAATACCGCATCGCGGCAACAAATGCCCGGAGTAGCGCCTTATTTTAATTCATATACAAAATGAAAATAAGCTAAATAAAGGAAACGTTACAATGGGGAGATAACAAAGGCTTTCCTTCACACAACTTTTTTTTTGTCTTCTCTCTAGACTCTAGTCTAGGTAGTATGTCAGGAGAGTATGTAGACCCTTTTGTATTCGAAGTACCGGTTGTATTTCGAATACAATAGGGGTTTTCAGGGTTCTGTAAAGAGGGATTAGGGTCACTAGTAAGAATTGTGACTTTCATACAGAGCAGGTTTTTTGTACTTTCATGCTATTCTGTCTATATATGCTTTAGACTGGGCTGGTCAATCGTGAATCTCCATACCTAGATGTTTTCCAGGTATGGTCCAGTATAAAAAAATTATATCAATGTCGATGAATTTATGACTCTCGGCTGCATTATGGGTCTTATTTACAAATGATAGTCGTTGCTTTTACTATCCAAGTAGGGACATTATTTTGCCGTCACCTTTTTACTGCCTAATTTGCCTGCCTCCATCTCGCCCGATGGTTTACGCTGGAACGAGCGAGCCCATAAATAAGGTCCCTGTTCACTCTTGTTTTGAAAGCTGACACGTTGTTCCAGCTCTTATCCTAGACCGTAGCAGTTGCATAATATCAGATACAAAAAACTTATATCCGCCTTATGAGTAATTAAAGGTTTATTTCCATTCCAAACTGCCAATAAAAACTAGAGAAGATGACGTAGGTAGTGGGGATTTCGGCGACACGAAAGAAAACCGGTCAGTCATCATTATCTACTCAAACCGCGAATCGTAGCAGACTGCTACTATTTATTAACACCGGGTAGTTGCTAAGCCGATAAACGTATTTCCCAAGAGAAACATAATCACGCGACACAATATCTACTGATAACGGAGGTCCCAATTTGTAACCCCAGAATATGCTTCTCACAAAATCCAATTCCACAGCGCCATCTATCGGAATGTTCAACGTCTTCAGCTAAAGACTTAATTATTCCATTTTCTGCAAATAGTTAAGTGTCACTACCTCGTAATAGCAATTTTTAGCGTGTATTACAAGCGGCGCTAATTCCCCGAAACACGGCACATTCGAACGGCCAGTAATTACGAGTCGTACCTCAGAGAGGCCGCCAGTCTTACTGCGAAGTGTGGGTAATTAGACCCTTCATTACCGCGCTACTTGGAACACTGCTGGTAAGAAAAAGAGTTAATTCACTCAACCGGCTAACTACTTAGTTTCGTACTTCCGACGAATCGTTGGTGATGGTGACCGTTTATCCGTCGGCGCTTAAATCCTTGGTTCCAGTGAGTGCACACACTCACGTCTCCCTCGTTAGTCACACTTTGGTAACTAACCGAACATTATTCATTGTATAAAGAAGTACGGCTAATGTTCTTGTATGATAGGAATGTTGGATCATTTCAGTGTTCTTTTTGTGTTAAAGTATGAAATAAATACGTCTGCATACCAGGGATAATCGACGGCACAGACTATAATATAGTATATAGGATAATCGACGGGAAATGTTTTTGGAATCGCGGCAGTATGAAACATTTTGCTTGGTTCTATCGTACGCATATGCTGGCACACATTTCCATAAACTTACAAAGAAACTTGTTGCTCATGTTTTTACGTCTATATTACAAATCTTGATGAACGTCATAGAGACCGGCCACCTCTTGTAGGACAACATGTGAATATCAAAATCATTTCACGAGAGCACATCTAGACATGAATAATGTATTTATTTTACATTATTCTCTTTCTATGACAGAGGCTTGCGATACCAAGAAAGGCTTTTCCCTTTAATAAGGTTTTTGCAGAGCAAAAGAAAAATGTGACCTTAGAGATTTATTTAGAAAAATCCTTCATACCTTTCGAGAAGTTCGCAAAAGGTTTATAAAAGTAGTAACAATTTATAGTGAAGTAGAGTATTGTACCTCCTAGTAATTTGTGTAGCAAGCAAATGAACCAGTTATAACAGGTACTTATATACTTCATGTAAATTATCGCCAGGATGTAAACGAATGGAAATTGCGTTGGTGTCAATATCGTTTTTTGTCGAAGCGATGCAAAACTAGTGCGTAGCAGCAAACGAAAAAACAGAAATCTTAGTAACTAGTTATAATATAAAACTGTGTAGGTAAATATTTCGTTATAAATAAACTTGTTAGGTTAGTTATATCCGGTCTTAGCTCTACAACTTGGCGAGATAAGCGTCCGACCTGATGCACTATCATATTCTCATTGCCTAACCTAACCCAAAAACAGTAATTTCGGGTAACTCAAAGTTTTTTCTTCTTAAATCTGGCAAACAAACAACTTCACTCATTTTCAAATGGCCGGAAATTCGGATAATTGCATTCTGGAACCACTTCAATTAGCTTCCGCATCCCGTCCAAAGTTACAGTTGAAGTGAAAAGGGTGTCCTATCCTAGTTTCGCAGGCAGTTACCAACAAATTAATGAACAAGCACTGTATTCTACACACGATGACACGAAACTACCGCGAGCCATCGACGCAGTTATCCTCTCCATTATCGATCGTCGAAATCTGGCTAAAATCAAAACTAGGTTCGTTCAAATCCGCAATATCAGTAAGTACAAATTAAACAAGCCACCATCTCGACTCAAAATCCACTCCACCAGCCCTTTAGTTATGTCTATAAAAATTTATAATAATTTACCTAAGGATATTAGAGAACAAAACAAAACTATCACATTTACCCATAAACTTAAGGTATTTCTGGAAAATAAAGCATACTACACCTTAACGGAATTTTTTGATGATAAATCATTGAGATAAATAAAATATCTTTATGTTATAATAAACATATAAATATAATATATAAATACCTAATTTAAAATTATAGTATAAGTACAAAAACTTAGTCTAATACCCATTTAATGAAAGGATATAATATAGCCCTCTCTTCCTCTCTTCTAATTTTTGCTGTGCCCGACAGGGTCCATATTGTACTTTCCTGTTCTGTTATTATAACACCTTATTGTAAACATATGGTATGCAATAAAATATTGAATTGAATTGAATTGAATTGTACCTAACTACGAACGGAATTTTTCAATATGACCTTTATTGAAAAACTGCGTGGAAATGTGGGGAATTCAGCTCCCGAGAATTTTCATGCTTGGTTTTTCTCTAACGCATGGTAAGCCTAACTTATTTCATGCATTCAGTAATTCCCTATACAGGGTTATTGGTAATATGTCGGCAATCCATTTACAACATTTCATTTGCAACCAAATGACCCCTTATGACACCTATGCAAATGTTAACCACTTCCGAGTAATAATGACATTTTATATTTTTTTGGCGGTAAACATGTTTTTTTTTTAAACCGTGTATGAGTTTTTTATTTTTTTATTATTATCTGCTTCTACTTCAATGCATAATAAACAACCATAAAATGACAGTTATCTTTAATATTTTAAAATCAGAGCACACAATTTTCATCATTTTGAGCAAGTTATTTGAATGAAATGGTTGATTTATGCAAAAAAAACATGGATATTACTTTATCGACAGAACATCCCAAAAATATGTACAACTTCTCAGCTATCCAAAGAGATACAATAAGATACCAGATAACTTCAAAACAATATAAAATGTCAAATTACCGGAAAATTGTTGACATTTACATAGGAGTCATAAGGGGTCATTTGGTTGCAGATTACCTCCCCTACATCCCCTTAATGCACTGCCCGACGTAATACAAATAACCCTGTATATCACGTGAGAGAGTTCATGAATAGCATTATCCTTAATCTTATACTTATGTAATAAAATTCTGTGTTCCCTAAATAGTATATATTTAATGAAATGAGCCATTGATGTATTTAAACAGCTTAAAACATGTAGGCTAAAACGTTAGGTGAAGTTTTATTAAAATTCATTCATTCGGTTGGGTTTTCCCGGATTATTCAGTCATTAGAAGTCTAGGGACGCCCCACATTCACAGTTATTTTAATTCACTCAGTTATCTTTAGCGATTATTAATTGCATATTATTGTAGGTTCATACTATATTCTTATAGCAGACGCTCATTCAATATTATCACAGCAGATACAGCGTCTCGAACACAATATTCCGAGTGTCTTTTCACTTAACTAAGTCCCTACAGACGAAGTCTCCTTTTCTCCTTTATAAGCCTATTAATACACTCGAGAGCAATGAATCCGGGTCACTTAAAGAATCCTAAAAATCTCGGAAACTGAAAATGCTAGGTTAATGCAATAAATTGTATTTAATAGACAATGTAATACTCCTTAAATGAAGGTATTAAAACTTCTTAGTTATTGTAAAGTTATATCATAAAAAAATCAAATTTGAAAAAGGGCCACTTTCGAAGATGGAACTACGAAATTACAGCATTTGGTTTTGCTTTTGTTTGTAATCTGTCATTTATGTGGGTACATAAACCATGTTGATAGTGCTCTATATTCATTATTCAAGCTGAAATTATGTCGCTTACGCCTGAAGAATGCACCAGAATACTTACAATGCTGGAAACCGGCCGGAGTCAGCGCGATACAGCCAGGACTGTCGGTGTGTCGCTGTCAACAGTACAAAGAGTTCTCCGACGTTACGAAGAAACTGGTTCTAACCTACGCAGACCAGGAACGGGCAGAACCAGGTGTACCACAGCACGAGAAGACCGATACTTGGTGAACACCATGCTTCGAAATCGCTTTCTCACAGGAACTGAACTCACCAATCAGTTTCGACGCCTCGGAGGAAGTAACCCAAGTGCATGGACAGTAAGACGTCGGCTTGCTGAATCTAACTTAAAACCCCTTAGACCTGCAAACGGCCCTAAACTGGAGCGTGGGCATCGTATTTCAAGACTAAGATATGCCCAGAGCCACGTAAATTGGAGTATTGAAGATTGGTCAAAAGTTATGTTCTCCGACGAATCAAAATTTATGCTCTACAAGCACGATGGAAGACACAGAGTGTATCGAAGACCAGGGAAAAGATTCAAGCAAGCATGCATCGAAGAAAAAGTAGCCTACGGTGGTGGGTCTGTACTTGTGTGGGCCGGAATTTCTTCTGAAAGTCGCACAGAGCTGGTGATCATAGAAAACGGCTCTTTAACTAGCGTAAGATATGTGGAAGAAATCCTCAATGATCACGTTGGTCCATTTATGGTCAATTTAGGTGAGGATGCTATATTTATGCATGACAATGCCCGACCTCATACAGGTAGGATTGTGAATGACTACCTTCAAGAGATGAACATTACTCGTATGGAGTGGCCAGCGCGCAGCCCGGATATCAACCCGATCGAGCATGCTTGGGACGAGCTAGGCAGATGCGTAAAACAACGAAACCCTCCCCCAATCACGCTTCGTGAGCTCAAAATTGCTCTCACAGAGGAATGGGAGAATATTCCCCAAAATCGTATAAGGAACTTGGTGTACAGCATGCCAAACCGCGTAAACGCAGTAATGGAAGCACGAGGAGGCAATACGAAGTATTAAAATTCAAGAAAATCGTAATAAAGTTCAAAAATTTCATGTTTCCTATTTTTGTTTTAAGGAGAGATCAGCAGTTTTTTTCTTTATGTAATTTTGTGTTAATAAAATGTATTTTTTTTTACTTTCATTTAAGGAGTATTACATTGTCTATTAAATACAATTTATTGCATTAACCTATCATTTTTAGTTTCCGAGATTTTTAACATTCTTTAAGTGACCCGGATTCATTGCTCTCGAGTGTATTTGATCATTCAACTTGCTTCACCGAAAGGAGAAAGCATTTATCAATTATTTAGAGCGGTTAGTTGTTGATGTTACAGAACAGAGCAACGTCCAAGTTGTCTCTGGTTACAAATGGAGTGCGAGCTTTATTTATTAGTTGTTGACTGTCACCCCTGAAACTATTGTCTAACAATAAGTAATTTAATTTGACTTGAGAGTAATTTCTTGAACGTTACACAATAAGGCGGCATCATATAAACTAATGCTGTAAGTACTTTATTTTGTAAGAATAAAACACATTAAAAAAAAATAAGTCTATCGATTTTTTTTGTTTTTTTTTTTGGTCGAAAATCATTAAATAACTTCTCCCCGGCACAGGCAACTGAAGGAACACGGGTGGGTTTTAGTCAGTAAGAGTCTGACACGCCCTCCTGCTCTGCCCAGAGCGGGAGAAGTTATTTGATGATTTCCCACCCACAAAAAAAAAAAAAAAAAAAAAAAAGGGTCCACGGTAAGACTTATTGAATTTGGAATTCATATAAAAGACTAGATATTTCCTACACCATTTGCTGAATTGGAACATAGAAATCGTGTCACTCTAACGCGGACGTTGATGGTTTCGGTTGGATCATACCGCTTTTCTACTTTGCGTAACAACGTTTTTTTTATTTTATTTAGTTCCATGCACAAAAGAAGCGGAAAGAATTGTCTTAAAACGTTAATCTTTAACGATCACATCTACAAAACCTTTTAATTTTCTGGAAATCCTGAAAAGGTCATTCGCTATTTTTACACGCCCCTGTTAGAAATGCGAAGGGAAAGAATTAAATAAACTTTTCTCAATGGTAGTTGTTGAAATAATGAAGTTTTACATTTCCGAGAACCAATTTTAATGGCAAATCGAATTTACTCCCACATAAAAGCTTTTCTTACTTCTGTTTCGCTCCAGCTAATTTAATTATTGAGTGTTTTAAAGAAAGCCTGCGGGTTTCTACCCAATTTCAAGAAATGTTACTACCTAATACATAACTACTTTCTTTAAACTAGGCAGATTTTTAATGAATATATTACATGGAAGAAAGTCGAAGAAAAATTGGCAATACCGCTTTCCGCGTATTTGGAAGAGATATTTTCTGCCTTATCTATTGTAAGCGGTTTTGTCGAGTTAGGTATTACGAAGTTCAGGAATATACATTTGTCTTACGTAAAAGTTGTAGGTAGGCAGGTACTTAAATCTACCTCTAAAGTTTGTCTTTTCCCACAAACCATACCACTCAAAAGAAACCCTTATTCCATCACGTTCCCCGAGATTGTTTACAAACTCCATATCCTAGAAAGTGTGGGCTTCTTAAGAAATTCCATTATACCAGACTACAATTAGCTTCTAGAACTGGTGGTTATTCGATAGTACAGAGTAATAGCTGGTTACCAAGTATTGTTTCACTGCAATAAGTTGCAATTTCTGCTCGACTAATTACTAACTACTGGCTAGCTTTTTTATGACGATAATTATCGGAAGTGTTTACATGTAGTGAGAAAGATAATTATAATGTAGGTAGTGGATACAACAGCCGCATGTTTCTGGAATGCCTTCCGTGAGCTGTAGGGAAACGGCGAAGTAAATGATGGGCTGTCAAGCTTTCATTTAACTGAAGTATTTGATATTGTGTTCATGTGAACATGGCCTTGCGGTTGCCATCGCGTGAATTGTTAATCATGCGGATAGCTGAATGACGTTCAATCACGTTTGATAAGTTACTAAAGCATTGATTACCAACGGATTTACCTAACATCTGCCTTAGGTATAGCTAACTTTTGCTTGTTTGTTTGTTTAATACGTATATAACCTATAAGATTTCATTTGATCATAATAATAGGTACTTCAAACAATACCTATAACATAACAACAATTCAACTGTATACAATGTATGTATTCCCCCAATACGTATAAGTGTCTTCAAAATCATTTTGTAAATATACTACTTCGAAGTGTAAAATGAATCATACTTATTTAATGCCAAATGTTTCGGTCCATATTCGGCAGGAGGTAGCGATCAAAAGATGAGTCGCTGATCCAAACCGCAAATAACAATAGGACTATTTGTCAAACATCGTATTGTGACGTCATGTTTGACGAAGAGATTGTCAACTCCAACACAATCATGCAGTTTGTAAAAGTCCATAGCGACATAGGTATGTATCTGTAAGTGCAACCACAATGCACGTTTGTAATTGAACATTACACAACTGGGCATTATTAGAGAGACACACTACAATAAACATAGATCTTACATAATGCAGGTAGATAATCTTCAGCATTTCAGTAGATATAACGTCCCAATATAAACTCCCAACGATTTATCGTATCAACATACTCGTAATACCTAATCCCACGATACAGGAGACACCTGAAGCTTAATCCATTATTATTAATTACATATTCACGCAGACAAATTGATTTACCTCCGACGTGATGAATGTCTGACCGCGGGTTAGATTACCACAGATTACAGACACTACTATAACAAGTTTGTAACTATGCAGCATGGAAGTAGTCAGCTCTGATGTGACCCAATTGGAACGCTACCAGATCAAACATTACGGCTGGTTAAGTGATTCCCAAGAATTTCACGGATAAACATACCAACATTACGAAATTCAGTATCTAAAATCTTTGCTTCTCACAAAAAAGAGCTGTCTAACGTGCAAACACGACATGAGTTCGTAACTATGTCGATGTGATTTCAAGAAAACATCTATATTTTTTCTTTATATCTCAGAAGTTACTTATTACATAGATTTCCTAGAACACAGAAGTAAACAAACAGATCATTTTCTCCTATATATTAGTGGAATTAATTATGGAATCCGCCCTGCGCCACGCCATAGCGATGGCGTGACGAACAGAATTCATGGTAGAAATATGACTCCATCTAAGAATCAACAGGGGAAAAGAACGCAGGTACATAGTACATGTACTTCCGTTGTAAACAAAACGGGCTACAGTTGTATGTTTTTATGTAACAACCTGAACAGCCTGACCCCAACCTTGCCAGAAGACGAGAGAATTATTGATTTGATAGCAGTAAAGACTGCGTTTTCATCATAAAGAAATTGATTGTTAAATAGAAGTTAAAGTACACAAAGGTAGGTTCTTGAAAAAAATAAAGCAAAGCCGGTGTGTTTGCAAAAGAGCCGTAACACAGCTAAAGCGCGGTCACTGTCGGACGGCAAATAAAAGAAAGAGAAGCGCGATGACACAAAGCTGGTAATTTATTGCAAAATATGAAGCAATTCTCTATTTACAAAAAAAATCTATTGATGGGACTAAAAAATTAAAACACTATCACGTTAATATGTTGCTTGAAGAACAATCTGTAAAAAAAAATATTTCATGTATGGTTTTTAATCGTTAAAAGAACATTAATTTAGAGGTTTCTTCGTGACTTTTTTCTGTCGTAACAAATTAGTTGTATTGTTTTCAACACGCTATCTAACTAGCATATATCCTGAAGAATAACATATATTTTTCTGATTTTGTTATAACAGTGGATATACTATATACATACTTTTAGGCATTTTATACTTTTAGACTTTTAGGCATTATAAAACTTGCGTTTAGGTCATGTTGTCCCCTTAATAAGAAAATACTTCTGCTACAAAACGCAACGTGTTGGAAAAGCAATCGGGTATCCTGGTCGTGTGTGCTTTGTGAAATTCAATTTATCGCACGAAGCGCTGCCCGGTATTCAGTTAATTTATTACTTTCGAGAATTTCCTATTTTATTTTCAGTTAGTTACACCATGTAGAATCGACAACGGTGATATTCAGTGAGCAAAACCAAATGGTGTTAGTTTGATAAAAAATTTCATTTCACTGACTTTATTCGGCGATATATTTTTGGAACAACCCAGTTTTATACGTTCAATATTGAATGTACAAAAATGATGACAGAGAAAAGCTGCGAAATTATCTACAAAAAAATACCGGTAATTGAATTTACCGCGTTCACTATTGCGAGCGCGGTGACTTCGATGAATAAGTACTTAGCGAAAATTATTTTTCAATGAAGGACTGTTTACTTATTTAAAGCATAAACTTAATCAGCCTATAACGACGTCCCTACTGCTGGGACACATCACACAGGCCTCCTCTCTGTGAGAGGGAGTGGGCCATAATCCACCAAGCGGGTCCACTGCGGGTTGGCAGAAGTCACATGTCTTCGAATTGTTGGTTCTAGGACACGCCGGTTTCCTCACGATGCTTTTTTTCACCGTTTTGAGAACAGTGGTGATGAAATTAAATACACAAAGTAAAGTGCCTGCCTGGGCTCGAACTCACGATTTACAACTCGTAAGTCGAGGCCGATAACACTTTTACCTATTTCAAAAAAAACTATGCCAGACAAGAGTTTATGGCAAGAGAAGAACTGTTCATGCCACGCCCATTTATAGGCTGAATTTATTGTCGACATTATTGAATCAATGATTCCATTTAATAATTGAATTATCATTTATACAATTTTTTTTTCATTTGGTTTAAGGCTCCCGCAGACAGGCGCGACGCGACTCTAGTAGAACAATTTCTATGAAAACTTTTATGAAAATAGTTCTACCAGAATCGCGTCACTCCGTCGCGTCGTGCCTGTGTTTACTGTCAATTACCTATAGTAAAGTAACACAAAGTCTCACTTCAAGATTTTGTCCCCGAAACTCCCTCTTTTTCCAGTTATGACAAGCATTAGTCCCATAATGAGTTTATTGCCACTAGCTGGGTTCAAATCCAGCTTCCACCTACTGTGAACTTCCTTTACAAATTCACAGCCGATAAATATTAGCAATAAATAATGAACCAAAGCCAATACAAGCTAGACCTTAGGTGAACAGAAGGGTAGCATCCAGTCAGGTAGAACGTCAGGTCAGTGCCGGTTGCCTGCCCCGCCTAACCCCTCGGTTACTCAGGCGTTGCGACCCACCCCTGTTCTCCGAAGTTATTGATATTTTCCAAGAAAATCTTCGCTAAGTGTTGCTTGTAACGCTATAAAATTGCAGTGTAAAACTATTTTCTGGGCCGTTATTTTGTAGGATATTTATGTAGGTACTGTTTTTCACTGTTGTTTTAATTTGATTCCCTTGTGTTGCCGGTTTAATGCACTTTAAAGCGAACATGTGTTGCGAAGTTATATTAACATCAATACAGAGATTAATTTACCTACACACGCTTGACACTATTCTACTTTTCATAAAATATGCAGCATATTCTATACATAAGCAGTTTCCCTAGTCTAGTCACAACAAACCTGACTGAGGAAATATTTCAATAACAGGAAGTGCACGTGCCCCCACAAGCTACAAACAAATAATTCTAAGTAACAATTGAATCATTACAAAACAACTAAATACCGGATCATGTTGTCATTATTAAAAACCATACCGTAATGCACGCATCCTAAGAGTTCCCCAGACGTAAAGCAGCTGTCATGCCTGTCGTGCGCCGGTAATTTCGTTAATGCTATTTTAATCGGCATGTAATTGGCCCTCATTGGGGATACGGAACACGACAAGAGACAAATTACACCAATTCTCAGAAATTCGGTAAAAACACTTCAGCTTAAACAATTAATGTGGTTATCATACGGCCGTACCCCGCGGTGACCATCGGAAAATAAGTTGACACGAAAAAATGTACAATGCATTCATAGAAACGATGGGTTTCCTATAAATGCATTACTAGCCTACATTACTTACATTGTTATTACACGTTATTTACGAGATACACGAAGCATACAATTGTTTGCAGGTATTACAAAATACTTAGAAAACCAATTTAGTGCGTGGACAAAAATGGAGTACCTAGTTAGCGGTTATTTTATTTTATTTGATTTTTTCCCGACTTTGGTATGGCCACTAAAATTCATATCGAAATGGAAACCAAGGTCATTGAAGTTGGTTTATCGCAGTAGTGCTCTGAAAAAACAGTGAATGAGAAATAATAGCATAACAAACCGGCTTCGCTGTGCTACAAAAAAATCCGTTGATAACACATTTTGAAACTGTGGTTTTATCCTCCATACAAGTAGGTTGGTTATCATTTAGATGTATGTATGCACCTCTCTACCCGAAACCACCAGTGAGTTTTACTGTTTTATTTATTCAAGGTTAGACTACGTTGTATAACCGTTATTTGTTTTTTTATTCTGCCCTATATTGAGTTGGAGTCAACCTCCATTAATATCTAGCTCTTAACTTTTCAAACAATTTGAAGGTAAGCATGTGTTTAATAAATTTTCTGTTTTCTGCTATTTAAAATGACGCCTGTAGGTACACTCAAGTCCGATTCAAATCCCCGTGAAATTCGATAAGACAGACAGACAAGACGTTACTATCTGTCCTTACGGATAATGGATCTGTGTCCTGTATTATAAACTGGGAATTATGGTAGAAGAAGGAAGGGAGGGGAAGAAAGGTAGGGAGGCTTGTACTCTGCAGTGGGCAAGGGCGGATCCAGATCATTTCTGGGAGAGACACATGGGCCAGACGGATAGGTTAGATTTTCTTTTGACCATATTTTTAATTTTTTTATTTAAGATGGATTTGCTCTTGACTCTAGTCTAGGTCAGTGGTAACAGAGACAGAGTCGACGATGCTCACTTTGAAGAGATTAGGGTTGTATGCGTTCGGAAACACAGACGCAGGTAGAGAGTTCCACTATTTTGCTGTGCGCATAACAAAAGACAATTGGAAGCGCTTAGTGCGAATTGGTAGAATAGCAAATAGGGTAGGTACCATATTGAAATGAGAGTTATTTTGTCGATATAGGTAGCAGTTGCGGACTAAGCCTGTCGGGGGCCCGGGGCGGCAAAACAAAATGAGGACCCCGTCTTCGCCGTTTATGTAGGAATTTCTAGTAACATTTTGCAAAAAAAATAAGATCGCTCGGCAATGCTGGTTGTCACAGGAAACGTGCACAAATGAAACGAATTGTATTAAGAGGGAATAGGCCTGTGATTCTTCATACAAATGTATTCCCCTTTTTTCTTCCTGAATAATACCTCTACTGCAATCTTTTTTTCTTCATAATGTCTGCTGTAGACACGTCCCTGTCATTACCTTTTTTAACAGCAACTAATTAGTAACGAAAATATGACCCTCAAAAAATTACAAAAAATGCCCTATTTTGATGCCCAAGAAAATGATAGGAACCTAGACATAATCTTTCATAAAGTTTTAATGTAAAAATAGTAGATTATTAACCAAGGGGATAAAGCAGTGTCTTCTGTCGCGGGTGACGATTTAAATCGCGAGCGTAATGAAGGACTCGAGGTTTACTCCCGAGCGTAGCGAGGGTGTTAAAAACTTAAATCACGAGTGAAGCGAGGGATTTAAGACGAGTCCTGAGTGTAGCGAGTGATTTAAGTTCACCCAAGACTAAGACAGCTTTATCACCGAGGAAAATACTCTACTTTTCGTACCATTTGCGAAAAAATGAACACAATAATAGTATGAGATAAGCATTTATTAAAAATAATGACAATTAAACGTATTTTTAGAACATTAACTTATTTATAAAAATAAATTAAAATAAACTTAACGTTTATGTATTTTGAGGAAAACAAAAACGCGGCAAATTCCTAGACTAATATTTTTTTGTCGGAAAAGCAAAGGCATCAAGCTCATACGGCCTCGTCGGTTTTCGTAATTTTATTTAATAATCATAACTGCATAATAAATGCGTATTCCTTTTTCAAAAAGATGTATAATGCTTTATATACAAACTCAATGGTGTAAACACAGATGTAGTTCAGTATAAATTTCGGTAAGTATTCCAAATTTAAATCACATTCTCCCCCTAGAGGATGAATGAAATTCAGTACAATTTTCTTTCCCTGTTTTTAACAGATTAAAAATGACTATTGTTATGTTCGCTTTTTGTGGCATAGAATGTCACTTTTTTGAGCAAGTGGTACGAAAAATATTGAATCGGCCCAGATTTCGCGGAATAGTACGAAACGTCAAATTTTTGTGACATAATCAGTCTGAGCTGCAGTTGTCCGTATCGCACTCTACGGGGACAGACTTGAGGTAAGGGTATATAAAGTGGCAATTTTCAATATTTTTTTATCGATACTCTGGTGATGTCCATCGATGTCGATGTTTGTCCCTCACTGTTTTTATTTATTGGATCGTGTGATAAATGATAAATGACTTTATTTCTGTAAGTAGGTTTTTACAAACACTTTTACACGTCAATCATATTTCTTTTTTTAAACTAGATGAGGTCGGCGTTTCCTATCTGACTACTCTGAGAAGAAAGGCCGAAACAAACTCAGAGGTCACAGTCTCTTTTAAAGTCCAGACAGAATCTTGGTCAGATCATGTGAAGGCTATGTAGATCGGTGTCTGAAATGGTCTTTTGAGGAAAGAACCACACAGATTGAGTGGACCTGTCCAGTCAGTGCACGCAATTGTCAGCAATCGTGCAGCTCAACTCAGAACTTAAGGAGCTCAACGATTCGACGAACAATACCAAAGAAAGGACATTTGAGTAGGCCGCACAAGTTACTCAAACTGCCAGATCATGATTACACTAAGAGTAAAAATACAAAAAAAAAGCAATGACCAACATAGTTCTCACATTCACAATAGTTAAAATAATAGCATAATACTTTACAAAGTAAATACTCTTGTCATAGTATATGTATATAAAATTCATTAATGTCAATGTGTATATAAAATCCGGACATAATCATTGAGGACCATGCAGATTGGTGTCTGAAATGGACTTTTGAGAAAAGAACCACACAGATTGAGTGGACCTGTCCAGACAGTGCACGCATTTGTCAGTAACCGTGCAGCTCGACTCAGAACAATACCAAAGAAAGGACATTTGGGTAGGCCACATAAACTACTCAAACTGCCAGAACATGATTCAAACTGGAACAATGACCCACATAGTCCTCCCATTCACAACAATTAAAATAATATAAAACTTTATACAGTAAATATTCATGTCATTGTATATGTAGGTAAAACGTTATAGATACTTATAGCAAAGATTAAAAGTACAATAGTTAGCAAAAAAAATAAATCAACGTTCCCTGTGTAAATTTATTGGAACAGCTCACTCCCAAGCCTTTTTGTCCTCAATAAAGTATTTGACAGTATAATAGGCTTTCTGGCATAGTTTCCTTTTTATAAAAGATTTGAATTTATTAAGGCTTAGTTCTTGAATGTGGCTAGGAAGTTTATTATAAAAATGTATACATTGACATCTAAACGAGCCACCTATTTTCTTGAGCCTGGTTGTAGGAACAACAAATTTGTGTTTGTTCCTAGTATTTATACTATGGATATCACTGTATTTTTTAAACAGATTAATATTTTTATGTGCATACAAAAGATTTTCATAAATATACTGAGAAGGCACAGTCATTATATTAATCTCTTTAAATTTTTCTCTGAGGGAGTGTCTGGGACTTAATTTATAAATTGAACGAATTGCCCTTTTTTGTAAAACAAAAATCGTCTGAATATCGGCGGCATTACCCCACAGCAGAATACCGTACGACATTACACTATGAAAATAACTAAAGTATACTAAACGGGCTGTCTCTAAATCTGTTAAACCACGAATTTTTCTAACAGCGTATGCTGCAGAGCTAAGCTTTTTTGACATTTTATCTATATGGGGGCCCCATTGCAGCTTGGCGTCTAAAGTTATGCCTTAGAATACTGTGGTATTTTCGGGTTTCAACTCTTCCCCCTTTATGAGAACACTTGTTTCTACCTGTCTAACATGACATGTGGTAACGTAAACTTAATACATTTAGTTTTTTTCTCGTTAAGAAGAAGGTTATTAACGTTAAACCAGTTAACTACTTTTGCGAGGGCGCTATTTACATTGTCAGTAACCAGCTGCTGACGTTTGAGTTTAAATAAAAGTGAAGTGTCGTCTGCAAACAATACTATATCATGTTTATCTTTTATGAGGTAAGGCAAGTCATTTATATAAATAAGAAATAAAAATGGACCAAGAATTGAGCCTTGAGGGACCCCCATTCTTACTACCGATCCGGGTGATCTTTTTCCGTTAACATCAACTCTCTGAATCCTATCACTTAAGTAAGAAGTAAGAAGATCCAGAGAGGTGCCACGGATTCCGTAGTGGTGCAGTTTCCTGATTAATGTTTCATGAAGAACACAATCGAATGCCTTGGACAAATCGCAAAAGATACCCAACGCATCGCATTTGTCCTCCCATGCATTATACACATGCCCTAAAAGTTCAACTCCGGCATCGGTAGTTGAACGACCCCTTGTAAAACCGAACTGTTTGTTATGCAGTAATTTATGTACGTTGAAAAATCTTTGCATTTATTTAGAATAAGCTTTTCAAAAATTTTACTAAAGGTAGGTAGCACTGATATAGGTCTATAATTAGTAGGGTCTGATGTACTACCCGATTTAAATAACGGTATTATTTTACTGTTTTTCATAAGATCAGGAAACTCACCACGGTCAATACAATTATTAAAAATAACAGCTAAAGTTGGTGCTACAATGTTTATAATCGGCTTAACAACGTCCACAGAATTACCCCATAGATCTGCGGTCTTTTTAACATTTAACGTGTGAAAGGTTTTAATTATATCTTTACACGTGACATATTGGAAATAAAATTCAGAATCACAATCTGGAACGTTTTCTTTAAGTAAAGACTCTGAAGCAGTGGGTGAAGAGTTAAGAGATGTAGTAGTCGATGTGTAGTGTGATTTTAAGGTATATATTTCTTACTTTTGTTGTAGGTATTTGTCGTTGCTACTTGATCTGATAGTCCTATTTACTTGATTTGTCTGCTCTAAAAGCAATGACTTGTCTTATCAGTAATCTTTATAAATACGTGTGTTTATGGACGTGAGAGACGTGAGTGTGTGGATTATTAAATGATGACTGATGAGCAGCACTTTTCTCATTGTGTTTTAGGCCATATAACGAGACACTATATAATAGTACCCTCTGTCCAAACTTTCTACGAACGAGCCACAATACTTTATAAGTACCTACTTCATCCGTCTGGGAAGTGGAGCCCTCATTAAAATTTTATTTCTCGTTCATAAGAAAGGTAGGTTGTACCTAATTTCCACGCATATTTCTTGCACAAACTTGATTACCGAATATTTTACCTACTACAATAGGTACAAAAACATTATTATAATGACAGTGTATTTTCAATGGAATTAAAATATCGTTGTTTTAATTTACATACCCGTTTGTTGCAGAATTTGACACTTTTTAATTGGTAGGTTAGGTGTAGGTGTAGGTATATAAATTACTATAAGGTGTGCATATAATTGATGTGGGGCTCGTGGCTAAATAATAAAAGCCGCATGGGTCGATCGAAGGTTAAGCTACGCTTGCCGCGGTCGGTTCATGGATGGGTTACCATCCATTACATATCTAGAACACTCCGTGCCTCGGAAAATACGTCGTTGGTCCCGGCTGGCATTCGTAGATCTTTGACAGTCGTTATGGGTATTCAGAAGCCCAAAAAGTCTGGCAACCAGTCTTAATTACCAAGCATCATGTTACAAAGTAACTGGGTTGTGGAGGTCAGATAGGCAGCCGCTCTATGTATCCGGTGAGACTGGAAGCCGACCCCGGCTGTTGGCAGAAGGCTAGGCAGAATGAAGGTGTGCATATCTCTGGTTAATATAATAATTAAATCATTTAGTTATTCCAAACGGAACCTAAAGTTTGTTGTTGGTTGTTAGTAACAATTTGTTTAACTGGTTTCAGTAGGATTCTCAACAAATCAAAAGACTCACTAGCTTACACCTACCAACTAAATGGTCTAAATTGATGTCTTTGGATATCAACCACCTACCTACTGAAAGATAGATTTATGCATAGGTGGCGGGAACAATCAACAAAGCACGTGAGTGTAAGTGCAAGAAAAAGCAAAAAGCTGCAAAGAAGCACAAACATAATTAAAACATCGGAATAAAAGCTACAAAGCAGAAAGAACCTCCTAGAAAAGGAGCACGCAGACAAGCATACATCTTCTTATACAGGATGTCCCAGAAATCAACGTCAGGTGATAATATAGTCGTGACAGATATCAGAAAAAATTATCTTTGTCATGTAGGTACTTTTCAAATTACAAGTAAGTATCAAAAAAATTATCGGAAAATCTGACACCCTGATCTTTCAATTCCTGTGACCACAAATATTAACTAGAAAAGGAGCACGCAGACAAGCATACATCTTCTTATACAGGATCTCCCAGAAATCAACGTCAGGTGATAATATAGTCGTGACAGATATCAGAAAAAATTATCTTTGTCATGTAGGTACTTTTCAAATTACAAGTAAGTATCAAAAAAATTATCGGAAAATCTGACACCCTGATCTTTCAATTCCTGTGACCACAAATATTAACTTTTTTTCGATTTGTTTTCTGTAATGTAACCATGAACAACCCTTCTGTAAATCACATAACATAACAACACAACTAACAACGTAAACATAACTACCTTAGTTTTTCCGTTTTTTTTTAATAGGTAATTTGAAAATTACAAGACAAAGATTATTTTTGATTTTTTCTGGAAACTGTCTCGACCATATAAATCACCTGGCTTGACGTTGATTTCTGGGACACCCTGTATATATGCAAGTTTGAGATAGTTTCGCGAGAAGTTCCAGTTTGTTACTTCCCTCACTCGACTCGACGCTCTTCACGTGCACTCATTATCATTCGGACTCGAGTGCTCGTTCCACCGAGGACCTATTCTGAGAGCTTTGTGAATTGCAGTCCAATTTCTGCAAAAATCCAGATGCCACAACAAAGCTCGTTACAATTACAAAACTTTACGAAAAAAAAATACACGTTAATCAAACCAGCATTTAATGTAATAAATATAACATGAGTTATTTTAATTAAAAAACTGGACAGCCGAACAACTGGCCTCACAAATAACTTGTTGTCAGGTCTATTTGTATTCGATCAATGTCTACTATGAATTAATTAAATAAATTGGCGAATTCCACAGACAGCCGCCGTCATTCATACGTCGAAGGTTTCATTGTTTATAATGATGGTAACTAACAAGTTGTATTGACTATAAACAGGCTAAAGTTTATAGAAGGCAAGTGTGAGAGGTGTTGTAGACCTAGGTTCCTAAGATCCACAATAAATAACATCTAATCGATTGATTAAAAACTGCCAAAACGAGGGTAGGATACAAAATCATAATTAGTTTTTGCGTTAGGTAGGTACCTACCCAACCCAGGTTTGCCTGCCCGCGTGGATGTCGGATATTATATCCCATGGGAACGTGCTATCGAGACAAAAAGTATCCCATTACCTAACCCAGGTCAGGGCCTATCCGTATACCTATCACCCATATCCATTCAGTCATTAAAGCGTGAAAAGGTAACATACAGACAGACAGATAATTAATGCAAATAATCTTTTTTAGGGTTTCGTAACCAAAGGGTGCCAATGGGACTTTAGTACCAAGCCTACGATGTCCGTCTGTCTGTCTGTTAGCGGGCTGTATCGCATGAACCGTTATAGGTAGACAATTGAAATTTTCACAGAGTATCTAAGTATTTGTATTGTCGCTATAACAACAACTAATAATAACAAAATAAAGTTCACAATTAAAGGAGCCCCTTTAATTTTGTATTTTATTTTATAACAACGCATTGAATTAAAAAAAAATGTGTTAAATATTGTACGGTGGTACGGAAACTTAGGTGTGCGAGTCCAACTCGCACTTGGCCGCTTTATTTTATTTTGTTTTTATAATTCTAAATGTCTAACTTAAAAATAATAATATTTCATTTTGATATTATCTCCATTAATGTGAAATACCTACTCTAGCGTCGCCATTTATAACGTAATACTCTACAAACTAGCTAAGTTATTTTATATCTATAATTTGTAATAATTATTAAGCGGGTGGGCCGATTTAAATGAAATAAATACTAGAACATAAATATTACCTCAAAATACGGACTCTGACTAGGTTGTATTTCAGATTCCTTATTTTTTTTTAAACAAAAATTTCAATGATCATTGTGAATTTTTAAATCACCCCTTATTCTACTCCCTTGAGGGTGATTTAAAAAAAACGCTGAAACCCGTAACTCTTTATTTCTTACTAAAAGAATATATTTTTAATTTTCATATCCGTAACTTACTCAATACTTTATTGCATTCCATAATTTGTACATTATAACAGTTGGTATGTTAAAACATCGAATCAATTATGGACTCTGTCGGGCACAGCAAATTTAATGTTTAATAGGAGACAGGACTTAAGAAATGCTAAGTTTCCCATACAAACGTTCATCCCTATATCACCCCTTTTAGGATTATTTTTGAGACAAAAAGTAGCCTATGTCCTTCCCTAGAATACGGTCTATCTCCTTAGCAAATTTTATCGAAGTCCGTTCAGTGGTTTAAGCGTGAAAGGTAACATACAGACAGACTTACTTTCGAATTTATAATAAATGAGAATGGATTTTTATTTTTTCATACATGTAATAAATATCAATTTCAAAGAGATCGTTACCATTAAATATACCTAATTTTAATATGTTTCAAAAAATTGTTACAATAACATACAAATTCATAGGAAATGTTAATGAGAGTAATTAAAAGGCGACTACGCGGAATTCAAAATGTAGGTAATACGTGTATCCAATTTAGTACCCGATAATATTATATTGAAACGACCATTTTTTCCTGCTTTGATGCTTAAATTGTTAATTAACAACCAAATATTGCGTAGAACTGATAGAACGTAGTACAGTGTAACATTAGGTTAATAGCAATTTAGGCATTCTATCTTAACCAATGTATTGGCCAAGCCACCATTAGCGGATACCAGATGCTAACTGCGCAAACTTAATATGACGAATGACATAACATCACGCCTGTATATCTCGAAGGATTAGGCAGAGGTGCACCTAAAGTACCTATACCCAAATGGCGCCAGATATGTTTAAGTCCCGTGTAACAGGGGGCGAGCCTATTGCCATCAACCGGGCACAAATCTAGACTCCGGCCTGCTACTGAGATATTCCATATCCGAATGATTCGATTCAATTTTTTTTTTAATTGTGTCAAAATGTACAGTAATAAAAACGAAACTAAACATAAGTGACAGGTTTTAAAACAATAATCGTAGTACAAAAGATATTCTAAATAGTTTATAAATCAACCGATTGCCAGAAAATCGTCGAGGTAAACTGAACAGTAGGCTGATGAGGGATCGGCGTCAGCGTGGTTTGTTACGCTGACGACACGCTGGTCCTGGCACAGGGGTGGTCGCACCAGGCGGCAGCCGAACTGGCGACACGCCGGGTTGCGACAATTGTCGAGAGAATCCGGCAATTAGGACTCGAGGTGGCCCCGCACAAGTCCGAATCCATGTATTTTCATGGTCCTCGGAACCCGCCACCGTCGGGTTCCCAAATAACGGTAGGAGGGGTTCACATCGGCGTCGAGTCAACGATGAAGTACCTGGGACTCGTCCTTGACTGCGGGTGGAACTTCGTGAAGCATTTCCGACGTTTGGCTCCCAGACTGGAAAGGGCCGCGGCTGCCTTGAAGCGGCTCCTGCCCAATCTAGGGGGTCCAAACTCCTCCTGCCGGAGGCTCTACGGTGTAGGCGCGTTCCTTGAGGCGGCGGCCAGCCCGCCGGTTAAAAGCGCTCCGCGCTCCAAAGGGTCATGACTACCCGGCTGGTCCGGGGATACCGTACGGTCTCCGGTGAGGCGGCGAGCCTCCTTGTCGGATTACCGGCATGGGATCTGGAGGCAAAAGTTCTCACGCACATATGGGAGTGGCACGAGGAGGCGAAACGCCGGAGCGTAGCTCCGCTGCCGCGAGAAATCACGGCACAGCGGACAGAGCTCCGGCGGGATCTCAGGGTGGTATGGACAGTGCGACTGTCGCAACCCAGCGCTGGGCACGCCACAATTGTGGCGATAAGTCCTCTCTTTGAGGAATGGCTAGAGAGGCGCCCTGGCGTCCTCACCTTCCACCTGACGCAGGTCCTCACCGGACATGGTTGCTTCGGGAGGTTCCTGTTCCGGATAAGGCGGGAGGAAACGCCCGGGTGTCACCATTGTGTGGATCGCTCGGAGGACACGGTGGAGCATACGGTGGAGGTCTGCCCTGCTTGGGCGGAGCACCACCGTGTCCTCGTGCAGGCGATTGGCGGTGGCGATCTCTCGCGTTCGGCCCTGGTCCAGGCCATGGTACGGAGCGAGAGGGCATGGGAAGCCGTCACCTCCTTCTGCGAAACGTAATGTTCGCGAAGGAGGAGGCGGAACCCTAGACGCCGCAGGAGACGCCCTGGGCGTCGGGAATCCCAAGCCGATTCCCGGTCACCGTAGGCGTAGGCTTGCGGACGGCAAGCAATGGGCAGCTCGCTGTCCGATAAGGACCAGGCCCGGGTCGACAGCGCGTTGTGTTCCACGCGCACCTCAAAGAGATGTCAACAATAATGACGGGGTCCTCTAGGGCCGATGCCTGCCGGGGCTGCGGGAAAGTCCGAAAGGGTTACCGTGGCCCCTGGCACAGGCAACTGAAGGACCACGGGTGGGTTTTAGTCAGTAAGAGACTGTCACACCCTCCCGCTCCGCCCAGAGCAGGAGAAGTTATTTGATGATTTCCCACCCTAAAAAAAAAGGCTGATGAGGGATTCAACTACGCCAGCGAAGAGTTGTAAGAAGTGAAAAGTGTGGAGGCAGGCCCTTACTCAACAGTGGGCATAAAAATATTACTGCCAAGGTTTTCCTGCCTCCTGTACGGAGTCCTAATAAAAAAGGTTTTATTGTATTAAATTACATTGCGGCTTAATCGTAATTCATGTCGGGTACGTCACATTACTACAAATGCCAGTTAGTTAACTATAAAACATGTTCTTCTGACCTTTGTTATATTCGACCTCAACTCTTTGACACTTTTCAAAACACCTATCTAACGACAAAAAGGTGTATAAGCTTAGAGTAGGTAATTTTTTTTAATGAAAGTCCAGCATATTCTTTGAAAGCGCCACAGATATATTGGTGACGTGCTGAATACAGAAACAGTTGATTAGTAGTCTGTCCTTTTCCCAACTAATTAACGCCATGGGTTAATTTAAAAATTCGTTAATGACAGTATAGGTACCTGACTGGCATACTGTTTTAATTACTTAAGCAGAAATAGTAAGACGTCCTACTTACGTAGGTTAATTGAAAAAGCGACATTGAATTTCATTATACATCTCAATTTATTCATAATGTAAAAAATGCAAATTAATTCCGAACATCGATGATCAAATAACAATACCAGACTTGTGACTAAATAATAACAGCCGCACGACCGATCGGTCAGGTTAAGCTACGCTAGCCACGGTTGGTCCGTGGATGGGAGACCATCTTTACATGCCAAGACCCCTCCGTGCCTCGGAAAGGTTTTATAATCCGTAGTTAACTCAACCATTACTTAAAACTAATAGTTCAATTTTGCCAAAATTTGTTGATTTGAACAACACATTTTGGCATTTTTTTTAAATTTTCTACTTGATAATAAGTTAAACTACTTACAGATCAAAAAGCCAGCCCTAAGCCGTTGGTCCCGGCTGTCATTTGTGGATCTTTGTAAGTCGCTACGGGTCGTCAGAAGCCAGAAAGTATAACAACCAGTCTTACCAAGGGGTATCTATCGTATTACCCAGTTACTGGGTTGTGGAGGTCAGATAGGCAGTCGCTCCATGTGAAATACTGGTATTCAGCTGCATCCAGTTAGACTGAAAACTGACCCCAACATAATATATGGGAAAAGGCGAATGATGATATACATAAGTATAGGCTAATGAACTTTAACCTTTCTGTATCTATCGCATAAATAATCCCCTCGGTGCCTTATTAACTATGACGAAACAGGCAATACTCCACAAGGGGACTCCCGCTGACAACGTTTTGACTGGCTCATCTGGCTCGAGCGGACAGAAAAAAAAACAAATGAGTAAGGGTAGACACATAATCCGAGCAGAATAGCGCGGTCGAATTTCGAGCACCTAAATGCCCCGCAGACAGCCGCGACGCGACAAAGCGACGCAACTTTTGTAGAACAATTTCCAAGAAGTTTTCATAGGAATTGTACTACTAGAGTCGCGTTAATTCCGTTCCATCGCAGATAACGTCCCGAAAGTGTAATATGTGCCTTTGTTACTTTGCTATGACCAACAGATTTTTGATGAAAATCCAATGCGTTTTTCCGCTCTATTGTCTCTAGCCTGAGTATCAAATCTTACATATTATAAAAAGACATCGTCACTAGGGCAATCCAATCGCTAAATCAGATTACAAGTCCACGATAAGGACTACTGTTTCCCAAGTAAAATAAAAAAAACAATTTATCTTTTCCTGCTAACAGTAGCGAAGGTATTTATTGATTTCGAAATTCATCGAAGCGATAACATCGTATACTATTGTACTATGCATGTTACGATGTAATTAGTCGAAGAACATTATCTAATCTCGGCCCATTTACATAAATGTAAATAACGAGAAACAATAACAGTGCTCGGCTGGATTTTGAGAATTGTATTAGTTACAAGGATTGAGCCTGAGCGTGATTCTAAGTTGTAAACTGCTTGAATTAGGGTTCTTTGTTAACTTTACACAAAACTGCAATGTTAATTTATTTTCTGTGCTTACTGTGTAAATATTCTTTTTTTTTGTGTATGGCATCTCGCAGTTGGCCTTGAGAGGCCGTGACTGCTTAACCGGTGAATCCTGTGGTGCCTTCGAGCTAACTCAAAGCCTCCAGCCAGGGGTCTCCTGTGTAAAGAGTAAAGTATTTCATTTTTATAGGCCGCCGTTGTACCCTGAATACCTACTAATGGTTATGGATTCGTATCCGGTTGACAGCAATACGCTCGCCCTCTTATACGTGACCCCCTCTGTCTTATCTTTCGAGTAATATAGACGTGATGTTACTTTATCTTATGCTGTGTTATATAAACGCGCTGTATTTTTGTGTGTAAAATAAAGCATATTATATCTGCCTATCTATCTAGCTTGTGACGTTGGAATTATTTTGTCTCTTTAAACATGCGCTAAAAGGGCGACAATCCAGTCCTCTTTTACTCCGACCCTTGTTGGCGTATATGGGCACCGCTCAATATTTCATAAGTTACGGTTTTACATGCCTACCTGTAATGAAACCAGGTTATACCTACATTTCACATCAATCGATTCATTATTAGGGTCAAAGTCAAACCCAATTAGACAAATGTAATAATTTATAAAAATATTGAATTGCTTGAATTGCTACTTAGCCCTCTTCCTCTCTCCTAATTTTTGCTGTGCCCGATAGGGTCCATATTGATCACTAACTCTGTTATACCATCTATGTAATACATATGGAATGCAATAAACAATTGAGTACTTATGACTATTATTGTTCCTGTTCTTTCAGTTGGCTTTTCATTGCTAAGGAAAGCAAGTTCGATTTTTACGCTTTTTATTTTGCCTCGTTATCCATTACTTAAAACATTATTTATGTTGTGGACTGCATTCATTGTTTAACAATTTGAGTATTTAGGTTAATCTCAGGAAACCTAGTCACTATTTAACGGGGGATCCATGACACATTACACATTGTCTGACTCAAATCATCAGATTAATTATGATTACTCAAAGATAAGGACTTTTCACAAAGGTGATATCGCTTATCGGTATCGCACCGGCGCCAAACTAAGTATACTAACCAAACAATGCGTTATAATACTTCAGTATCTACAAATTCGACGTATTGTGATAAAGGCTTTTTCGCGAAACCACGAAGCAACCAAATGGCTAAAGTGTTCCGTAGATTTATGTGGAAAGATTAGGTTTAATTGCGCATAGGCTTTAATCTTTTATTTTTAATATTTTACTTTTACAAGTCACAGTTATCTTTTATTTATTTTCAGGCAACCGGCCGCTTATTATTTTTTTACACATACTTTCTAAGAAACTGTAACAATAAGGACAGCGTATGTACAAAAGCGCTTAACCCAGAACTGGGTTCTCTAACAGCATTCTTCAGTGCTAAGTATAGAGTTTGCATATGACGACAGTAGATAAATAACTGCACTTAAGTCTGTCTCTTCATTATATTTCAATTCTTATTTCTGCTAGTCACCTCAGGTGAGCGTTTAAGTATCTGCTGAAGTGGTACTTATAGGTACTCATCTTCCCTGACCATTGCCTTCGAGAGTTCGCCTAAATACCTTAGAAAATAGAGCAAACATACTGCAACAATAGATATGCAAATTAGGCGCCTTTTCACAGTTCTGGCACGGAACCATTCTACCGTGAACACGGGCACGTTTTTCCTAAAATATTACATAACTTGGTGTTTGGCTATTTGCCAAGCGACACGTGCTATCGCTATAAAGTCCGAATTCCCCGAGTTCGTATTAGCTAGGCAGACAATCCGCACGTACGGTAAACAAATGCTAAGCGACCGGGATTCACCATCGCAGGGCGCCGCCGCGCCGTGATGCTGGGGCGTTCCAATCATGAAATACGTACCTATACCTAGTATCGTACGTAGACCAGGGAAATACGGACTCAAGCCTCCTCTATGTACCTATAGACAGTTACATCTAAACGGATTGATGGATGATCATGCTTTGAGGATAATATAAATAACCTTCTGCTGATACCCTACAACAGTCTTGAGACATAACCCTGTTTAGAAAAATAGCTCAAAATGTAGCAAAAACATAAGAAAATTGTGAATTTTGCAGGTTATATTATAGGATTTACCATAAGTAATGCTAAGGTAGAGTTTGACTTTGACACGTTCTCAATTCAGAAACCGTGTGTGGTTCCGAGTTTGTTTCGGGTTTCCTGGCTCGAACTCGAACAAACACTAGAGTTTACCTACGCGAAACAAACACGGGGCTCTCGACTTCTGGAGTAAGACCATAAACCTTCATAAACTTTGAACTTTGAGGATTACGAAATAACATTCAGGGGAATGGTATCTAATTGTCTCTGTCTTGTTAAAGGGAATGGATAGTTTAATGATTAGGATTACATTAACTAGGCTAACTGATACTATGGCCCAGTGCTCAGAAACACGTTGCAAAATAAAAATGGAGGATAGAAATTAAAGACACACACATCTACTACATGTAAGGCACGTTCTAAGTAGATTGCTAGCTTATCGAAGCCGCGCTCCGCTGCGTTTTAAACTGAATTTTCCTTTCTCTCACTACTTTTACGACTTCCACTAAGATAAGCAGCTGACATGCTTTTGTTTGTATAACCAAAACCACAGGAAAACGGCTAGATCATAATTTTGTATATATTTCATTCCTGTATTTTTGTGTTTTGTCATTATCTACAGATAAACATTACTAATAAGTTATGCAATTGAATATATTAATAAACAGGAAAAATGTAGGTACGTACATAATATTTATTAAAATATCAAAACACTTTTTTTTCCGAAGGGTTGGGCATTAAATGATAAATGATAAATGATAAATGATAAATGATTTTATTTCTGTAAGTAGGTTTGTTACAAACACTTTTACACGTCAATCATATTTTTAAAACTAGATGAGGTCGGCGTTTCATAACTGACTACTCTGAGAAGAAAGGCCGAAACAAACTCAGAGGTCACAGTCTCTTTTAAAGTCCAGACATAATCTTGGTCAGATCATGTGAAGACCATGTAGATTGGTGTCTGAAACGGTCTTTTGAGGAAAAACCATACAGATTGAGCGGACCTGTCCAGTCAGTGCACGCATTTGTCAGTAATCTTGCCGCTCAACTGAGAACTTAAGGAGCACAACGATTCGACGAACAATACCAAAGAAAGGACATTTGGGTAGGCCGCATAAATTACTCAAGCTGCCAGATCGTGAAACTAACTAAGAAATAAAATAAAAAAAGTAATAATCCACATAATCTTCACATTCACAATAATTTAAATAATATAATACTTTACAAAGTAAATACTCATGTCATTGTATGTATAAAATTCATCAATGTCAATGTGTATATAAATATTCGAACATAATCTTTGAGGACCATGTAGATTAGTATCTGAAATGGTCTTCTGAGGAAAGAACCACGCAGATTAAGAGGACCTGTCCAGTCAGTGCACGCATTTGTCAGTAACCGTGCAGCTCAACTCAGAACTTTAGGAGCTCAACGATTCGACGAACAATACCAAAGAAAGGACACTTGGGTAGGCCGCATGAACTACTTAAACTGCCAGATCATGATTAAAACTGAAACAATGACCCACATAGTCCTCACATTCACAATAATTGATCGTTCTGTTATAATAATTATCAATTTATCAGTGTATGTAACAGAAATAAAAGAAAACATTCAGTATGCAGAAAATTGGAACAACTCAATCCCAAGCCTTTTTGTCCTCAATATAATCCTTAACGGTATAAAAGCCTTTCTGGCACAACTTACGTTTAATGAATGATTTGAATTTATTAAGGCTTAGATCTTGAACGTGGCTTGGAAGTTTATTATAAAAGCGTATACATTGACATCTGAACGAGCCACCTATTTTCTTGAGCCTTGTTGTAGGTACAACGAAGCTGTGTTTGTTCCTAGTATTTATATTATGGATATCACTGTATTTTTTAAACAAGTTTATATTTTTATGGGCATATAAAAGATTTTCAAAAATATACTGTGAAGGCACAGTCATTACATTAATCTCCTTAAATTTCTCTCTGAGAGTGTGTCTCGGGCTTAATTTATAAATTGATCGAACAGCTCTTTTCTGCAAAACAAAGATAGTCTGAATGTCGGCGGCATTTCCCCACAACAGAATACCATACGACATTACACTATGAAAATAGCTAAAGTACACTAAACGGGCTGTCTCTATGTCAGTTAAATTACGAATTTTTCTAACAGCGTATGCTGCGGAGCTAAGCTTTTTTGATAATTTATCTATGTGTGGGCCCCACTGAAGCTTAGCATCCAAAGTTAAGCCCAAGAATACTGTGCTATCTTCAGGATTCAATTCTCTGCCCTTTATCAATACATTAGTTAACACCTGTCTAACGTGAGGCAACGTAAACTTAATGCATTTGGTTTTTTTTTCATTAAGTAGTAAATTATTAACATTGAACCAGTGAACTACTTTTGAGATCGCGCTATTTACATCGTCAGTAACCAGCTGCTGACGTTTAAGTTTAAACAAAAGTGAAGTATCGTCCGCAAACAACACTATATCATGATTATCCTTTATGAGGTAAGGCAAGTCATTAATATAAATAAGAAACAAAAAAGGACCAAGAATTGAGCCCTGTGGGACTCCCATTGTTACTATAGATCCGGGAGATCTTTTACCATTAACGTCAACGCTCTGAACCCTATTATTCAAGTATGAAGTAAGAAGATCCAGAGCGGTGTTCCGGATCCCGTAGTGGCGGAGTTTCCTGATTAGCGTTTCATGAAGAACGCAATCGAACGCCTTGGACAAATCACAAAAAATGCCCAAGGCATCGCATTTATCTTCCCATGCATTATAGATATGTCCTAAAAGTTCAACACCGGCATCAGTAGTTGAACGACCCCTTGTAAAACCGAACTGTTTACTATGTAATAATTTATGTTTATTAAAAAATCTTTGCAATTGGGCTAAAATTAATTTCTCAAAAATTTTACTAAAGGTAGGTAGTACTGAAATAGGTCTATAATTTGTGGGGTCTGTAGTACTACCTGATTTAAACAAAGGTATTATTTTACTATTTTTCATGAGGTCAGGAAACTCTCCACAGTCGATACAATTGTTAAAAATAAGAGCTAAAGTAGGTGCTACAATGTCAATAATAGACTTAGCAACTTCAACAGAATTACCCCACAGATCTGCAGTCTTTTTTACGTTTAAAGTGTGAAAGGTTTTAATTATATCTCTACAAGTAATATGTTCAAAATGAAATTCCGAATCGCAAACATTAACATTTTCTTTAAGCAAATACTCAGCAACAGAAGGTGATGAGTTTAGTGATTTAGTAGTTGAAACGGGAATATCTGAAAAGAAATTTTCAAAGGCCGCGGCGACTTGTGAGTCAGATTTTATTATGTTGTCTTTAATGGACAGGCTGTAGTCAGTATTTCGGTTACTAGACCTTCCCGTTTCACTATTAACAATATTCCAAGTCGTTTTAATTACATTACTACTGTTTTTAATCTTCGAACTCAAATAACGGGACTTGGCCATACAACAAACTTTTTTAAATAATTTTGAATACTTTCTAACATATAAATTAAATTCAGCAGTGTTTAAAACGGTCCTTTCATTGTACAGTTCATAAAGCCGTGTTCTACTTTTATGAATACCAATGGTAGCCCAATCACTGAAAGATGCGTTGCTATTAACCGAGATAGTCTTGGGAACAAAGGTGGAATTAAATTGTTTACAGTATATATTAAAAAAATCATCATATAGATGATTAGGATCAAAATTAATAGATAAAACTGGTAATTTATTAATGAGTTTAACTTTAAAAGCTTCCAAGCGACTTGCAGTTTTGGGGTTGACAGTGATATCCTTTTTAGCCACTTTCTTGATTTGGTTTTGGATAGTAATCCTTTGCCCGCAATGATCAGAATCTAGTAAATTTATTATTTCTTTGTGGCTTGGTATAACATCTGTATAAATATTATCTAGGCATGTTGCACTAGTAGGGGTTATTCTAGTGGGCTCCAAAAATAGGTTTACAAGATTGTAGGACTGAAACAGACTTAATATTTTACTACAAGAACCTGAGTTTTCTAATAAATTAACATTAAAATCACCGCAAGTGATAATGGACTTGTTCGAGTTACAAATCTTGTTTAACACTTCATCCATTACCTTTTCAAAGCAGTCATACAATCCTGAAGGGGGTCTGTACACACTTAATACAATAAACTGCTCCAATTCTATACAGGCTATTTCTATTGTCCGCTCAACAGATAGGCTCACAATATCCTTACGTTCTTTAAATTTAAGCTGGTTGCTTACTAAAATTAAGGAGCCACCATGTATAGCATTTACTCTGCTGAACGAACTACCAACCTGGTGATTATTAAAATTGAACAAGAACTGGTGGATTTTAAGCCAATGTTCTGTTATACAAAGAATATCTATACTGTTACAGTTCATAAATAATTCTACTTCTAAATCTTTGTTCATAAATCCTTGAATGTTTTGATGCACCAGGTTGATACTATTTACTGATTTCAAGCTTTTACTTGAATTATTCTTACAATTCTGTACATTATTGCTAGAGGTTGCCTCTATTGTCTTATTTTTTAATTTAAATGATTAGCAATGTCAATGTGTGATACCAAATTATTGGCTGAATTATTTGATATGTTAGTATAGCTTTGCTCAATAGAAGCAATTTGTTTAGCCAAATTCTTGGCTGTAATACAAAAGTAATATGATAGCGACACAGCTATCTGTCTTTTACAATATTTTGACAAATAGTACCTATCCACAAAATATCTATCTTTAGTCAAATATAAATGATTACCAACATAATTGTTAGTGTCAATTAGATGGAATAAATTGTTATTATTTGTCAAATTATGCAATGTCATATTAATTTCATACCTAAACTTGTTTTCTTCCTGTGGCAAACTTTGGTTATATGGGAATGTGAACATAACAATTTTTCTTAACTTCAGGTTGCATAATGAAGTATAATATTGGAGTAATTCTCCTTTGTTCACATTACCTCTATTACCAATAAATATTAATAATGTAGTATCCTGGTTAAAATTGCATTTCATAATTTTATTCATTATGTCCAATAAAGAACAACCAGGCATACAGTGGTTCATAATTGAGTGTCCCGGATATTTATTTGTCAACAAGTGGCCTAAATCCTTCCCAATTTCATCACAAAAAAGTAAAATTTCTTGATTTACACTCTGTTTAGGGAGACAGAATGGCAAACTGGCAGAAGACTGCGGTATGGCGGTATTACATATTGTCAATGAATGTTCCGGTGTGGGTTCAATAGGTGGTGGTTGACAATGATCACATTTATTTGTTTGTGAGCTTACCAGCTCATTCATTGCCAATACATATTCCCTCATTTGGTTTTCAGAGGCTGTATATTTGATGGTCATAGAAGTAAGTTTCTCCTGTAGCTGGTCAAGCTCATACTGCAAGTCTTCTGTGTCAATTTGGTATTTCCTAGTACTCTTTTCTAGGTTAAATGAATACATATCTAATTGTTTCAGTAGATGTAACCTCTCTCTATTTAGTTTTACATTTTTGATGAAGAACTTTTGTTTTTTGACCATTTTCTTAGTTTTAGCTATGTATTTATTAATTTTTATGTATTTTTTAAGTTTATTTTTACTTGTAACTACCCTCACTGATTTACTTAATTTTGAATCATCACCTGTTAAATCTATTGTGTAAGAGGGGTTTATTGCAGAAACCATTGATGGGACAATAGGCACCAATTCATTGAATAGACTTTGATTCAACGAGGCAGTGATGTTTAGATTTGTGGTCTCTAGTTGTTCAATCTGACTTTGAGCCTCATGCAGCTGCTGTTGTAGAAAATATTTGTGGCTAAGAGTTTGTTCATACTCATTGCTACACTGGCTGAACCCGTCCACAACAACTTGGAGCCTGTCCCGGGCTGCTATGGCATCAGTGTGTTGAATATGTAACTGAGCCATTTCTGTTTTCAACTTGCTATTCTTTTCAAGGATACCAAGGAACTCTATTTCATTTTCATCTCTTTCCCTAATCAGTTGGGCACAGTGCTCCTTAGACGCCTTTAATTCGCTCAAAGCCTGCGTGAGTTTTGACTCTTCAAGGCGAGCCCGCGCGCTACGAGTCATAATCATGATTAGGTAAAGAGAAAAAGAAGATATTGGAAAAAAAGACTAGTGGATTGAGTAAGAGATGATTAGTTAAACAGAAAATGAAATTTAGATCGTATATAAAGAAGTTCTGTCACCAACTAATCAAGGTTATGTTTACGTTTTTAAGGTCATTGGCCTATACTTGTAGCCGTACTAAAAGTGATCTAATTAATTGTAGGCAAAATATCAGAACTTAAACAATCTACTACAAAGTAAAATATATAGTATTGTACCTGCTAAGAGATGAAAATGCAATATTCGCTTGAGCCGGTAACTGTCAACGGATCACAATGAAATTTTTACACATAATTTGCACATAATGCGTAAATTTAACACATAAAACACTTAACTACGCTATAAACTAGTTAATAAATTGGAAATAGGCCTTATTTAAGAAGGAAATCTATTATTTAAAATTAAAATTAAAAGGACAAATTCAGATCAGCTGTTAGCTTTAGTGTTGCCACAGGAAAAAAAGTCAAAAGCATTGGTGTTTAGTTACACGCATAGGTATTTATAAGCCCCAGTACGTAATTTTAGAGGTTTTCCTCATGGAAAAACTCAACGACCGTCTCGGGGATCAAATCACGGCCATACTATCAACCTTAGCTGTTTATTTAAAAGTTTACCTAGGAATAGAATAGCTACGTTAAAGTTAGCAATAAACTAGACCAGTTTAACAGATGCTGTAGATAACTAGAAGTCTTAAACCGGGTTAAGTTGTTGCCGACACACAGTTTCTGAGAAAAATCCGTCGACCGCGTAAAATGTATACTTTCGTCTTTCTTCCGAGCGATCGTCAAGATAAAATTAGCGGATTGGCCGCTGTGTAAACAAAAACATGGTTTTCCCGTGATCGTTCTGCTATTAACGTGTTGAAAGTGCGCATTTTGACGATTTGTTTCTTTTGGGAAACTCACGCTGGAAATATTCTCCGAAGTGCTATTCATATTTCACGTTCCTGTCTCGAACGTTGTTTGTTTCAAATCGCTGCCTACGATAAGACCGTCTTCATACAGACTATTAATATGTAAGTATTTATGTATTCTAATAGTGTAGGTATACATAGTACGTTTAAATGGTAAGAATGCAAATCATGCAGATGTTTTTGTAAGGTTACATGACAGGTGGCGGCTTCTTGACAAATTACTAAATTGTAGATTTAGACGTAAATGATATCTAATAAACTAAACGCCTACTGCCTACTTATAAAGCAATAGAAAGTTTCCAAGAATTCATCAATTTACCATGTGGCAAATAAATTTAATATTTTTGTGTTTCGTAATGTTAATTACTTATTACTATATGTATAGAATCCAGTTCTTCTAACTGAACAGACAGCAGTGCTGCTGGGGAGTTTGTTCCGCCACTTCTTCTTCCCAGCTAAAGCACTAGGAAGTGGTGAAGGGTGGGCGTTTTGGGGGGACTGTCTTATGTGATTTTGACGTTCAAAAAGTGCTGAATCTCAGCCTAATTTGAATAAATGACTTTTGATTTGATTTGATTACCAAGATACCCACATGGGTAGTCAATTTCATAAAGACTTTTTTCTACTGTAGGTTGTGTTTAATTATTATCTTATGAGCGCGTGGTTATGTAATAACAGCCGCATGGGTCTATCAATCAGGTTAAGCTACGCTTGCCGCGGTTGGTCCGTGGATGGGTGACCATCTTGACTTATCAAGACCGTGCCTCGGAAAGCACGCTAAGCTGTTGGTCCCGGCTGTCATTTGTGGATCTTTTGACAGTCGTTACGGTCAGAAGCCCGAAAGTCTGAAAACCCTGTCTTACCAAGGGCTATTGTATTACCCAGTAACTGTGTTGTGGAGGTCAGATGCGCAGTCGCTCCATGTAAAATACTGGTGTCGAGCTGCATCCGGTTAGACTGGAAGCCGCCCCCAACATACCTAGTTTGGAAAAGGCAAGGCAGATGATATAGAAGAGCGCGCTTATGTTGTAACTGATGAGAGTAATAGTTTCTTGATCAATTTAGGACCTTAAATCTGTACCTACAGAATAGTATTTCAATAAATAAATAAGATCATATTATTTCGGAAAGCTAAAAAGATTCAAAAATGTTTAGTAACGGGTTGGCACCTGAAACACTATTGTTAGTAACGTAAACTAGAGACGAACATCAAGTAGACATAACGAGAAATGGAAACTACGGTACCTATATGTCTTCTCACATATTGCCTTAATGGGGCGGAGGGAGGGTCTGCTGTTATTCTGCACAGGAGTGAGGCCCTTTTTTTGCGGATGATGGCATGTAATCCATACCTAGGTATGGGTTACCTCAAACACTTCTGAGGCACTGTAAAAATGAGGCAGTCGCAACGGCATCCTAAAAACATTGTTGTATTGGACGCGTAGAACATCCAGCGACCTTTTCGAGTAGTTGACCCAAAGATTATATTACCGCTGTAAAAACTCTGACAATAAGCTTTAAAGAGCGTAATCTTTACTTGGTCAGTGCACCGAGCAAATCTTCGTGCCAACATATTACCCCTGTTAGCCAAAGCCCTACACTCCCTCTTAATGTCACCAGGATCACTGAGGGCGTCGGTAAGAAAATGCCCAAGATATTTAAACTTAGTGACTCTACGTATTGGCGTACCGTTTATGGCAAGTTCAACTGTACTTTCCCGGCACTTGCCAGCGACCCCAAAGACGATGTATAGAGGCACGAGGAACTGGGTGAACACTCATACCTCTATAGAAAAGGGAGGATCCTCCGACCAGACGGGTGTCGTGTCTGGTGGGCAACTGTCCAATGTTTGATGTCGGGAAGTTGTATTATGCTAGTCGCGCGGTAAACTCTGATTGCGCGATGCAGGATTTCCGTGACGTCAGTTTGACGCGCAGCTTGCATGTGGCGATGTAGATACCGCTACAGGTGTATTCACATTTTTGGCATTATAGTCCATGTGCAGCAGCGTAGGTCTCACATACATGAAGTAACTCCACGAGCGCCCCCGGCGACGAACCCAACAGCACCATAGACATCCGCAAAACGGATGTTGTTGCAACTAACACCATTTACCTTGCATCCAACACGCATGCTGCTGAGCTGGGCAATGAGGTCATTAACATATATATTGAAAACCCGGGGAGACGACAAACGACCCTGCCTCACCCCACACTCCAACCCGTATGATTCCGAGAGCGCATTAGACCATTTAACACGGTTAGTCTGGCCACGATACCAAAACTGCATTATACTGAGCAGTTCCCGTATAGGTACTCCTACTCCTCAATTTACTCCAAAGTACAACATAAGAAACGAGATCGAAAGCCTTGGAGAGATCAAGGAAGCATACGTACACCGGCGTCTCACGGTCAGTGTAGTATCTGACAGTATGCTTGACATTTAGAATAGCACTTTCGGTAGATAGTCCAGGACAAAACCCAAACTGTGCATCGTGTAACTTGACATATTTCGCCACATAAGAGTCAAGCACACTGTCCAACACCATGGCCGTAACAATGGCAAAAAAGACCGGACGATAGTTGCTTATATTCGAGATATCTTGTCCTATTCTTCACGATGGGTACTAGAATGATTTGATTAAGTCTGCCGGTAAATAAGAATGGCGGAGACACATCGTACAGAAGATGGACAGGACCCTCGGCATATGAACGCCTGCATATTAGTTGTTCTATGCTGAGCCCTTCATGCCCACGGAATTTGCCCCTCCTCATAGTATTACTCACCGACCTTACTTGCTTCATGAAGCGTAGTAGCGGCTCCTCCCACCGGACAAGAGACACAAAGCCGTTTCCTGGCACTGAGGGGCCAAGTGGAGACCTTACTTTAAAATAGTCTCTAAATAAATTAGCAATGTTTCCATGCTCAGTAACCTCTCCCTCGTCCGCCGCGAGACCAGGCTTAGCCTCCGACTTACCCGTGGACTTCTAAAATGCACAGAAATCATTTGTAGCTCGTTGTTCTGCTAATAAGTCCATTATAATTTGATTTTGCCCATTTTGACAGTACTTTAGTCGGCTTTTGAAAATTTTACGCGAATAAATCTTAATAACTTGTATGAGGTATTTTACAAAAGCACGGTAGGTACCATATTAATATCATCAGGATACTTGCAGTACCTGGTCACTGTAAGTTTTTTTTTGGCAATGAGATTATAGATAAGTACTTTTATATTATACGTATGTTCAAATATCTTGTTCTCAGTGTATTATGTATTTCATGTGTTTATCAATACGAAAGAATTAAAAATAATTGGGATTGTGAGTTTACACCTTTTGAAGGCACTTTATTAATTCGGTTAAAATTAGCATAACTGAAAATACCAGCATAACGTTTTCCATGGAACTGGAGTTTTCATAAACATGTTACACAGTTTTGGTTCAGAACTATTTTACTTGTACCATAATTTAATTTGCAGATAACATATTGTTTTTGGTTTATAATTTACGAGGGTACTTTGGGACATTATCTACGTATCGAAGTTCGGATAGAAAAAGGGAAAGCCTTTGCTCAGTTGAGCGTTAAATAGCCCGTAAAGACGGTAGTCTTCAATGTTTTTGCGAGGATCGATTTTGTTTTACAACTTCTGATAAAACAACCACAGGGTGGTTCGATCTAGGGTTGACTCTTCCTTGTTAAATGTAATCCAACCGTTCCACTCATGCCTATACAGCACAGCAACACTGAAAAATTAATTTATGAACACTGAGATTTATGGAAAAATGATGTGACGAAGAAATCCTTAGCTGCAGTATCGCCCCCCACAAAGATCAAAAGAGAGCTTACTCCCGTACAGTTCTAAGGTATTTTTAGATCAAGTTATAAAACTTGCCTTAAGGAAAAAGCTAGAAACCAACGCTTAATCGATTAAGACAGCACTGGAACAAATTGCACATTAGCTTAATTATCAATTTACGTAAGAGTTTAATTAATTAGTTACCTACCAGGTGTCTAAATAAAGTATAGGGCTTCAGGAAAGCTAAAAATAAGTACTTCGTTTTATTACTTGCTATTAACTAAGTACCAACTTATATAAAGTGTGTTTAGATAATACATTTCAATTTATCAACTCATGTTGAAGTGAACAACAGAAACATTTTATTTCAGGTTTTTTTTTGCTTCTCCCAAGATCCGACCAAATTCTACTTTCACGTAGGTACCTACATATTTTCAAATCGTGACAAGTTCCGACTCTCAAACATGTCCACTGAAACACAAATAAAGCATGGCGCCAAATTTAAAAGGGACATTAAGCAGTAAACACCACAACCTCTTAACTTTATGAACCGAGCCATTATTGACGAAATATGGCGACATTCGGTGCACACACACAAGCACACCACGTGTACGACATCTGTCGACGACGACGGACCGTCAACGACAAAAGTTTAATTAATAATGTAGGTCATTCAAATGTCATGTCAGCGTAATAACGATGAATGAGCTATGTAATCACATAAAACAGAAGCTCAATTTACGTTATTGGTCCTATGTTATCGTGTTGTCAACGAAAGTGAAATGCTAAACCAATTTGTTTTAACCTTTAACGAAATTGGATTGTTTGATTTAAAATTGATTACAAGCATCCAAATTAATCCATTACATACAAATTCTTAATGCAAATACCCCGTTACCGGCCTGCGACAGTTGTTAGATAATACGGATATTAGTCGGTATTTAGATTGAGAACACTTTTGATCACTGCTAATCGTATTTAATAGTGGTAACATAGTTTCGATTTTTAAATTAATTTGATGGGCGTTCAGCTGAAGAATACAAACTTTTGAAAACCTTTGGCCAACCATATTTAAATGTTTAATATACTATGTATGTGCATGAACAGTTTTGTCGCCGTCTATACATACCGTGAAGAGCACTCGTTCGTAGAAGTGTGGCGCATGTCACACGCATTGCCTTTCGAGGAATGCTCGATTATCTCCAGCATTATTGATTACTTGCCCTACTCGGGAGACGAAATCACCCATTGTTACTACCATCACAATAAAGATATTATACATTTGTTGCTCATCATATTTTATAGATCTCTACCAACAGACACAGCACCAGATGTAACAGATGTCGCTATTCATACAAATAAATCACGTGACACTATAGGACTGTAAAAAAGTGTGAATGTTGACTAAGTTGACTTCTTGAAAGTATTTCGTCAATGTTAGTAAAATAGTAGAGTCGCGCATTTAGAAAGCATTAGTAGCAGAGCGTTTAAATAAAATAGCCGTTCCATTTACATACTAAAAATGGATTTACTATTTTATTTATCACTAAAAGCAATACAATGATTTATGACGCATCAAATAGGTACGTAGTTTGGCATAAATTGATATTGTAAATGGCATCCGCAAATAATTCAAGTCTATTTCAATGTCTGTAATTATTTTGTATGTCTAGTAATCTGTAATAGTATAGTATGTATCATTAATAATATAGTGCAAGCATAGCAATTGTAAAATTCCTTATCCTTTTTTTTTGTTTAATTTTTATTAAATTAAATTAAATTTCATTTATTTCAGGCCTCTAACCCAAGGCCTGAAATAAATGAAATTTAATTTAAATACTGTTAGTTGGCTACTGCATGGTTCAAACAATCAATTAAAGGAGAATGACAACCAATGGGCCCCTTAGTTTCGGTGCCGTGTCAAGACTATTTACTTCTCAAAAATTAAGTCGTATTTTTACATGTTCAAGTTTTTTTTATCAATATTTCGTTTACCCTAGCATTGGAAAACATAATTAATATTTATTCTATTGAATATATATCAGTTCCGCCATTAAAACTTAACCTGAATGTTGCCAGACGACAGACTATGTCAATTAAATAATTTTAATCGATTGGAAATATCGATATTTTACTAATCCACCGACTTTATTGACCGGAGATAGACTACAGTAGCTTTTCACACGTCCTAATCTAGCTAACACTTATGTAACTGAGTTGGCGCGAAGTAGACGACGGGGGGGTCAAATAAAGAAAATAAAAGTAGTTACACTACACTACAGTTTCTTTAAAAAATAAAAGTTAGTACCTACCACAGACATTATTGTGGTTAGTACTCAGGTTAGTACCTCCCGTACCCTAAATAGCGTTTATAATTAAACCTATCTTTTTAATTATGAAAATAATATTATCTAAAACAAATCGATTTGGTAAATCGATTACCAAAATATTAACATGGTCACACTTAGACAAATCTATCTCATATCTGTCAAGTCATTGCGTCAATCAAATTGCTGCGTGAGTTTATTTTGCATCGAGTTGTATTAATTTCTGCGTATTTCCTTCTGTTCGTTACAATTTGAAGCTGTCCAGTTGAGCGTTTGCGTTCCTCCAGTGGAATTGTTTTTGAGATATTGGACTCTTGTTGTAGTGACAAGTGAGCACATTGACTCTTATTTGGTATAAGTGAGCCTTGCACACCTGTTTTACTCCTGCAAAATGTCTACACCTGGTAGACCTTCTTCTGAGATCCTCGGTAACACACAACTACACCGGTAAGTTTATAATGTGTAATTTTCAAGACTTATAGGTACGAACATTTAGGATGCCTATGTTTGGTCAATCAAGGGGTCAACTGTAAATCTCTATTATTTCCGCTATAACAGAAATTAACCTTTTTAGGCAGTGTAAGGTGATCTGTGAGAAAACCTAGACCATTGTAATGAGCACATGAATAATTAATGTACATCTATCTATTTAGGAATTCACTGATTTATTTTTGCTATCATTCCAGTTATCCTGATGACATCTTGAATGTTTTGTATTACTACAAAACCGGACATCATCAACCACAACTCTATCCCTCGTATCCCCTGCTCTTGGACACCTCAACATATGTTTTGCGTGTGCCATATCGATTGCAAGTCGCAGAACTCGTATGGTTTGTCAAGACTGTCCTCAAAGAAACGTTATACTAAGATGGACACCCGCTCATCATGTAAGTGTTTTAATTGTGGCAGAATAACTATGTTTGAACTAATTGAACAAAAATAAATAGTATAAATACAATATTATATTTTTAGGTGTTGCATTTGGAACGAGTTTGTCGTGCTTGTTGGGAGGCAGCATCAAGAGAAATACAGAGCCAGGCGGTTGGTGGCGTTAGCAGACCCACCGTGGAGTCTGCGCCAGTGACTGATAACATGGACGATATCATCCCAGATGCTGTGATTTCTGTACCACCTCCACTACCACTGCCGGTTCCGGTTGTGAATTTAATCACGGGGAACATATAAATGGAAGACATACGATTTTTCAAAGCATAAACAGCTGTGCTCCCCGTCTAAATAACTTTTCAAGATTATCATTAATCGAGTTATAAGATTGCTTTAGGATCTTACCAATTAAAACTGGCAAGATAATATGGGGAGCATGTGCGGGCGAATGGTACCTACAGTGTTGAAATATGCAATGAATTAATAGAAGAAGATTTGACCTTAATATTTCATGTCATAACAACTAGTTAGGGCCATAATTAAATCGAGACATGTAAGTAACAGGATTTATTACACATATTTATTGATAAGTAGAGAGCAACATATGACAAATTGTTTAGTGATTATTATTGCTTATTATTGTAGTTGCTTAGTTGCAAATCGTACAGTAGGGTGCTGCCCTCATACCTATGACCGTATTGTGGTAATTATGCTGGGGTCGTTTTAATGATATAAGCGCCCCAGTGCAATTTCTAGACCTATATTCCTTGAAGAATAAATATTGTACCCACTATTTATTGTTATTTTTTTTAATTAAGTAAGCAGCCTTAGAGCAGCTTAACTTAACTTGGGACTGATCCGTGCGTTTGTTGTAACTTAGCCATGAGCTCCTCTAACCGAAGGCTTTAGTCGTAGGTAAGTATTTATTTTTAACAACAGTACCTAGTGGTGAGGGCGCAGCCTACTTAATGCTGACTGCCGGCACGGCACGGCAAGGGATATTTGTAAGCGCAAGTACTTAACCTATATATTATAATATCTGGGAAGAGAAGAAGTTATGTAGTATTTTCTTAATTCAGGAATCAATGTTAATACTTAAACAAAATTATTATTTTAATTTCAAATATCTTTAGAACAAAAAAAAACTTGTTTTGTCACCTCAATTCCAGAATCCAAAAACATACGATTTCTCTTAAACTAGGGTGAATATTTGAAAATCGATTTCAGGATATGAAAAGGTAATTCTAAGTCTACAAAATAAAGTTAAAATCACAGTGACACACGAAGTTTTTTAGGGGCCCAAAAGTCTTAACAAAATGGGCATTGTCCTTTCAATTGTTTCCCAAATGTTTTAGTTTTGCTTCATCCATCACTAAACCTCTGATAACCCTTTTGATTTAAAACATCTAATAGGCTTTCTAGTAATATGTTGAGTAAATACCTATACTCAAAACGATATGTAATGCAATACAACACTGAACTCAGTATGCAAATGTTACCATTTATTTTATCTACAAATTTAGTTTTTGCGTTTCCAGGTAACCCTAATGTACAAAAGTGTTATCTAATTTTCTAGTAATGTGAAAGTATTCCTATTGTCATCGATAATGAAAGATAAATGCTTCCGGTAACAGTTTTCAAAGAGGTCGATAACACTTCAATTCATTCAAAATCTACCTGTATTCATACTGAAGTAGGTGTATGGGTGTGTTTGTCGACAAAAAATAGACCAAGAAGTGAATGAACTTTCCAACGTTTATTACCACCATGTCTGGTGAAGGTAGGGGGCCGAGCTCGCACTTTGATTGATGGATAGATAGATACTACAAGTTACCTAATTTAACGTCGTGCGCGGGTCATCGGGGTCAACAGTACCTACCTGGTGCACAGTCTTGACGTTGAAGTCACGAGCTTTCACAGCGGAGCCAGCCGGTGCCGGCTCGCAAGCCATGGACGGAACGGAAGACCATAAGTTTTATAAATTAGTGACAATGCCTTGAGTTATTTCGTAGAAGTGCCAAGGTTGGTAGTTCTGGGAAGTGGCAGCTCGTCGGCAAGTACGTTCGAAGCGAGCCCGCTCGGTCTCGGTCGCACATTCACATGCCGGTCCCCCCGCCGCCGCCCGCCGCGCCGCACTGAGCCGCGCTCCGCCCGCCACGCGTGTTTACCTCACTCGCTTCGGTGAGCGCCGCGTGCCGGCTCCGCCGCTCGCTCAGTACGCTTTTGTACACGAAAGAGTATTGTCACGCCGAGGCAACCCACCTCGCCGAACTTTCACCTCCCGCCGCGATATCGTTATCTGTGATAAACACCGACCGTTGAGTGAAATTGAATGTGCGCGTACTTAGAAAGCGTTTCTGTCGAGGCACGCGGACGAACTGCCGTCGGCGACGTCGATTTCTGCAAATTAATTTCTCCAGTGCAGTCGGTTTCTACGAAACTGCTTATAAAGAGTTTTACTGAGAAACGAAACGGCCATAAAGTGGATTTGAGGAAATATAAGTAATTATAAGTGGGCCTTTGTGTTTCCGTGTTTGTTGTTACCTAAGGCGTTTACATTGGATCCCAACCAACAACGAACACCTCCAATGGTGGTCAAACTACCAGGTAAGAACTTCCAAAGTGGTGAACCAAACGGTTCTTCACAGTAACTAACAAATTAATCATTTGCCATCAATGCTATTCATTAACGATACGTCAGCGCGAAAGTAAATTTGTTTAAGACTGCAAAACACATGTAGGTACAGACCACACAAAATATAAAACGGCGCCAGCTGTTATCATTATCAGTTCACATAGGCTTCGGGTTCAATGCGTTCTCAATGATAAAAGCGTAGATTATGTTAATGAATGACGTAATCCATTGCCATTTAACAACAAATTATCATTTAGTTTGTGTTGTTTTGTTTCTTTATACTGTATCTCTATTGCAGAATAAATGATGACGTCAACATAGACTTAATTATTGTATAAAGTTTGAACTCCTTACGTGTTTTCTGTATTTTGAGTTAGTAAATATTCAAAATGTAGCGGTGTGTTACTTATTCCGGTTTTTGGTAAGACAATTAAACTACCCATATTTTTGTTTTCCTACAGAAATGATCGTGTTTGCAACTAGGTTAGGAATTCAGTCTATCTTAATTACAGCTATGTAATACCCACGTAACGTTATGCAGTAGGAAATGATATAAATAAAATTATGTTTATGCACAAGCGTGCTGACTGAGTTAATGACACCTCGCCAAGCGGCGAATCGCTTCATTTGAAAACAATTATCGTGCTAGCACCTAGCACGCTACGATATAACGTTTCCTTAGAATGAACGATCAAGTCATAAATTGTTTGAGGGAGTTATTGCAGATTTTGCATAATTACAACACGTCCCTATCATGCTATGCAACCTATCTAAGATCCGAATAGCTAGCTAAATTGTTTCCAGTTTTATACGCAATACGAGTTCACAATTTAATCTGACAGCACCAATTAACTATCAATCAGCATTAACACGAAGGCAGCTTAAATTATTTCTTGGAATATACCTATGTAGTTTCGTAACCGAATTTGCTAATTGCCTTCTAAGAAACTAATTAGTAGTAAAACCGTAAAACATAGAAGACTAGATTGGCGCCCGACAGTTTGTTTACCGCTGGGTGCTTTCCATGTAGGTAGGTAGGTATGTATGCCTATTTCCACACGCACATAGGACTTCACCACTCACCCACTCGGTAACGACCTCGTCAGTCCCAAGATTGTTGACAGCACTTAAGTTCAAATCAATGTTATTGTTAACAATCTCATTGTCCACACTTTACCGGGAACATCATGCTGTTAAATCGTTTACAGGGAATCGTCGCGGCCTTTGTTTATCCTCAAAGGGAGACAATGTATTTTTTGTTGCTTTTTTAACGCTAAAAGGAGCCGAGTCTATTGTTACCGGTTAATGTACTATGACGATGACGATTTGATTCGTAGAAACCTTGTAGTAACACTTCAATTGTCATTGATTGAGAGTCATGGAAAAAGATAGGTACGATATCACGATACTGTTTTGGATGCTTGACGTAGAATAATGTTGTTTTAATCGTCAATGTTGTTATTAACTTGCAACAATAACAATTAAACAACTTCCGTAACTTCTTACGCACAGCCCTGCGTCAAAAAAGTTCAGAGGGCAACTCCGCACTAAACGCATTAAATAATCTTTTATGTCCGAAATAGGGAAGTTGTGCTTGAAGGATATAAGCACGATTAGCACGATATTTGTCTGACACCGAAGCTATGAGATCTTCTGTGAGCAGACGAATAAGAATGTATCATCAAAAACGAAGCGAACTAGCATTGCAAAAGAGAAGAACTTGCATACGATAATGGCGATGCTAATATTTCACTATGTTGTAATCCTCGTGGTAACTTTGTGGTAATCCTCGTGGATGTCCTCCGCCCTGGGGCGGATGGAGGGGTCTGTCAGAACTTCTACTGATTAAACACCACCCCGTGTTTCCTCGTACATTTGCACCGGGGCTACGGGGGCACTTATGCACTCTTCAACGCAGCCAAAGACTAGTGCCGGCCCGCCTCTGCGGTCTCCGTCTGGTCAAGCAGGGGGTGTGAGGTATTTGACTCCCCTCGCGAAGTCTAAGAAAGGCGCGCGTGTAACATTACGCGCCACCACCTCGGGTCTTATACGATAGGGGGCGGCGGACGGCCCCGAGTCCACCGTCCCTGGACCCATTTAGGGGGGCCAGAAGAGGGCATTATCTACCCTCTACCGAAACTCTGAGGGCCTACTGCGGGCCGGGAGATCAGTCGAAATGTCCCTCTCCCTTTCCGCTGCCTCGTTCTGCGACATGACATTTTCGCAGAAGATCACCGCGTACCACGACGCTGCGTAACCCAACCATAGAACTAATCACAGCCGGCAGCGACAGGTCGCTTCTCACTTCCGAAACAAGGTCACGGCGCGGCTCCTCCCAAGCGGAACACTCTACAAGCGTATCACGACGCGCCGTGTCCTCCCGACAATGGACGCAGTGATGACACCGAGTGTCGGGCTCCCTGCCTATGCAATGCAGGTACTTCCCGAAGCAACCGTGCCCCGAGAGCACCTGCGTCGCACCAAATGACAACGCGCCTTGCGTGCTCCCGAGCTAGTCCTCGAGCATCGGCCGGACCGCCCCGATGGACACCTAACCTAGAATAGACCTAAAAATAAAATAGACCTAACGTAACGTTTACAATACGGCTTTAAACCAAATATTTAAAACGAAACTCCCCTGTGCAATACAGAGCGAAGAGCAAAGAGCGATAGTTTGAAAGAAATGACTACTTTCGTAAGTTCTATCGATAGTGTTATTAGACACTAAACTTGACAAAACTGCGAGACATAACATACATAAGTAAAATATTTTACTCAAACGACCGCAACTATTGGTTTTAAAATTCAATGCGACAATTTGTACGGATGTTTTTCTCAGCAAAACTAAAACGTAAGACACCCTCTTTGGATAATACCGCTCTAGTTTTATCTTCTATCCTTCAAGTAGAAGTATGTAAATTAATTCATTATTTTATTCCACGTTTCGTTGCTTGCTATCTACGTAAGCAAATGACTGCGTTCATCGTTCATTAAAACATTATGTTCGATACAATATTTTCGTACTGCTATTGTTTGTAGAGTAGTTGTTTCTTGTGTGTAATGTCTACAATAACAACTTTTTGTTCATCTGCATATTTGTAAATTAATTAACAAAGACATTTAAGCCTAGGAAAACCAATCACTTGAAAACTAACTGTCTAAAAATTTACGATAATCCAAAAAAACTTAGTAGTTTGTCTTTCTTAAAACTAAGCCTACCAGTACCTAAACTCTTAGCAAAATATGTAGGCAGTATAATAATAAGTGTACCGTATTCGATTTGCCGTTGAAATTCATTATCGTCACTAAGACTGTTTCTTTATTAAGTTCTCTTTAATTATACATTTTATAAAGTTATTTAAAATATGTAGTTCCTTTTCCCATGTAAGAGTTTAATTTTGTTTTCTTCGTAAGTTAGTAGTTTACTTAATTGTTATTTTTATGATTATTGTTTTTATTTCAATATTTGTATGTCATCATCACGGCAAATCGTAGCGCACATATAAAATAACCTAAGTTTTTTATGTAAATACCTATATTTCACAAATAAACGCTTTGATTCTGATACATAGAAAAACGATTTTCCTATTAAGTAACTTTGGAATTAAAAGAAACGGATCTTATCGCGACGCCAAAAGATGAAATTTTATTTCGTCCAATGAATACTCGGCAAATCAAACTTTATAATAATAAACTGTAGTTCTTTCCAAGTTAGGTAAATTGGCCAACTTGACGTGAAAGCAGCGTAAAAAAAATTATGGATCCTTCGATTATCGCTTGTACCCGAAAAGTTACCAACAAATCCAACAATCGTGGTCATCAATGCTCGTTTCTTGTCCTTTTCTCGTAAATGAAATCTCGTTAATTACTGGCAAATATAAATAAATTATTAAATAAGAAACAAAAAAATATATTATGTAAGTAGTTACAAACTGCTTTCGTATTTGCATAAGTAATTTCCGTGGATACGCTTGCTTCTAGTTACGAATACATTTTCTTGAACCAACCGTCGAACTCGTATGTACATTGTTAGTTTCCCAGAACTTATCAATATTAAATGCCGTACTTAAATCTGATTTCTGAAATATGATAACTGCGATCGTAATTCTAGCTTCATCAGTGCTTGAGAATCGCATGTATTTACATAAAATGGAATATAAAAAGTTGGTGTAGTAAAAAAGTTATGCACCAAAACTAGTAGTATAACTAGTAGGTACTGAGAACAGTAAGGTATGTACTTTGTCGGTAGCTAGCTATGTATTCGTCTTGTGACCAAGAGCTCTTGAACAAATTTGTAAACATATGTCGGCCACTTACGTCAATAGATTGGGTGTAGCATGGTGCAGTTATATGATATGAAAAAGAGAAAATGTTGTTTTACTTGGGAGAGTAACTACTAGGAAAATGTGAGTTCTCTCGAATCGGCGGGCGGACGGAACAAGGTGGGATGGCTGCGCGGGCGCAGGTATGCGTGTTCTCAGAACGCGCCGCGTCCGTTTTTGCTCCTTTTTCGATTCGAGTTTACCGAGAATCGAATGGCCCGGTGGCGGGCCTACTCGGAACTCGTAATTAATCCTTGGAAGCCTCCGACCCAAGGGTTGTTATGAGAAATCGCCAGCATTATGACTTCATTTTTTATTTATTTTTTGCATTGTCTCATTTTGAAAATTGTATACGGGTTATTGTTCGCCGAAGGACCGACAATGCACCACATTATGCACGGCTATCAAATTTTATGTAGTGTTCGCCTCTGACCTCAGGCTCTTAGGAAACTTCAAAGTTATTGATGCGCTTCCAAGAAACTATTTATTCATGCATAATACATGATAATCAAGAACGTATCAAAGAATCCACTAGAGACTTTAACTGCGCAGGTTGTATTGCACCATGGAACTGCTCACAGAAATTATAGATGTTTCAAAATGTTCTGTGAAGCAAGACGTTTGTAAAAGTCAACATACGCAAACCAATTTACTTTAGGAAAATGAGCATCTGCATAACGCAAGGGTATTGCACGGTTGGCCAAACCACACATTTAATATTTAAGAATCTACGAATATAAAACAATCATGTTCTTTTTTGGACCACCAGGATTCAAGAACTGTTAACTCCGTATCCAATTTGCTTTGCACCGTGGGCATCTCATGTTTTGTTGGGCTAGGACTAAACTGACTAAAGCAAAACGAAGGAAAAAGATACAGTCGCTTTCCCAGAAGAGCGGCTACTTTAAATTTCAATGGCTGACTACTGCGAACCCGCTCGACAGTTTCGTCTAACGAACTGATTGAAATACTGCTTTGATCTGTACCTCGGCCACACAAAAACAGCCTCTATATTGTGCATATTTAAAGTGCTAAGTTGAATATATCATAGGGAGCGATATAATTTGCTGTTTCGCCTTTGAGATGGCTTCGTTCGTCCTTGCGTTGGTTTTTCAAAACTGAGGGGAAATTCATGCAAAAAAAAAAACTCGCTTATCTTTTTGCCTCCATGAAATATAAATTGATTGCAAAATATTTGGTTCAATCGTCATTCATTATTTTAAAATTTTATTTGAATGGCGCGTACAATTAACGTTGCGCTGGTAGCAACAGATAATGTCGATACATTTCTGTAAATAAGGTGAAGGTAAACGATTAGGTCACCTCTAAGGCTACTACTATTCAGTTTATCGATACATAATATGCATTACAATGTAATGCCACGTCTACACACCTATTCTATAAGCACACCTACAACGACTACAACATAATACGTTTCTACGTTTACGAGTTTTGTCCACACTTTTTATTTATGAACATAGGAATACATGTAGTGTATGTATGTTACATAATCAATCACAGCTATATCTATTTCCATCAGAATTAATGTCACAAAATCGAAGTTCAGTTCAAACGAAATGAAACGTCAAAGGAGGAAAGTTCGTAACGCCTAAACCTGTTTTACAAGTTCACAGTTGTAGGAAATCCCTTTCACTCGGAAACGGGTCTGGGCTCGGGATAAAAATAGACACTCTCATTTACAGATTACACAACGTCTAATTGACTGCCCATAAAATCGGGGCTCCTATATAGGATCACGTATAACGGAACGCATCTATTTTAAAAATCGAAACTACCACGGGTCGACGTTCCGGGAACCGCGGCGCTGCGTCGAAGCGACCGGTCGGCGAAGTTCTCGGAACACGCGAAGGTTGCTCAGCTAAACTCTTACATTGAATCCGAATGGTTATTGCCAAAGTCTTTAATGTGATGTCGGACGAGCGTCAGTGATGCATTAGAGCTTTTATAGCGCGCCATCAATTGCGAGATTGAGGTTACAGTCATTTTGGAGCTCGCAATCACTAAAGACCATGAAAAAAAATCTTGATGCACGTTTCGCGTTATCTCGGATCATGAGCCGACTTTCTATGTAGGGTCATTAAGGAATTCCTCGTGTTGGTCGACGAAGCCGTGCCGTGAGCGTTGATGGAGATCAGCTGCCGCCCGTGCGCTCGTTGGCGCCGCCGCGGCCGCTCTCTTGTCTCAATGTCAAAGGCTGGGAGCGCGGAAAGAATTGCCTTATCGTGCCCTGAATATGGTTTTGTCATTTCAAACCCTTTTACACGACAAAAAAAAATTCTTTATCCTATTCATTCTTAAGCTCACGTCCTACTTTTCCTTTCACACATCAATCTTTATGACCAGTTTTGTTTATCTCACTAAAACATTTACATTATTTTATACATGTGGAAGCTTGTCATTAGCAAATGTCACTACTTATGCACGATATTTATGATTGTTATTAGTCTGTAAGCTTTCTTTAAAAAATTAATAAATAAAATGTTAAAGTTGAACGTCCATATGTCTTTCGTCAGGGAGCACTTCAAACCGTATGTTTTCAATACCAGCTGTTACCAAAAATATGTATAATGTTGCAGCGTTATTTATAGCCGCCAGAGGCTTCTGAGAACTTCGTTTGTGAACACATTGATACAACGAGCTTACAGGTTTTTACTATAATATTATTCAATACTTATTAGGAATCCAGATGCACATTGATCAGTCGAATAAACCTCTTTACAAAAGTTTACTTAAGTACTTCCCGTGTTAGGCAGTTGTCCCACCAACGACGAGAAAACGACTAACTATCGGCTATTTTCTCGCTCAAGAAACGTACAATAGATATACTTTCCGTGTGAACAAAAGAGATGCATATACAAACAGTTGATCGCTGACTGTTCACACTGCCGGCGAGCACTCGCTTCACTAGTTTGTCGCTGAGCGACAAGAGCTATGAAAGATAACACTCGCTCGGCGATACTCGCCAAGCGATTAGAACTCACGCCGAGAGAGCAACCAGTGGTCATTTCTCTACAGTGCGTAGATACGCACTGTAGAGAAATGACCACTTTCAGATGAAAGTACACGTTTTGCGCGAGTGATGCGAGTAATCGCCCGCCTCACTCGCACACTCGCTTATAGCCGAGCTACACAAATATCGGAACTATTCTAGTTCTAGCTCTACTCGTTACTCGTTAATCGTTGCCGGTGAGACAAGTGCCTTAATGGTACAACAATCATTCACAGAATCACAGCTGAATAATGTAAAATGGCTAAAACAATGAAATCCGAACAGAAGAACATTATTTCCGACCGTCAAGAGTTTCTTTTTGCCAAAAAGTGAAGCGTTGGAAAATGCTTACGTACAAAGGCGACGCATATTTTATAATGCTTGCCAAGGAATGGTATTTCTCTGAACACTTCAATATAATATACTTATCCGATAAGCTTATTGTAATATAACTACAATGCATCTAATAAAATGATGATCAATATTGAAAACACTTGTCAATTAAAAGGAACAAATGAATTGATTAATGTCCATTATGTTCCATTGTCTCGTTATAAAAAAATATACATACATATTAAATATACATATTATAAATTAAAGTTGCTTTTTGTATCTGGCTGTGTGACCGCGTTGTTCATCTAAACCCAACGGGTTATGATACGGTTATCACCATAGTTTAGACAATTAATTCCGGAAGATTTTTGAGTATATTAAACTTACCTAATATTAAAGAAATCTCCATGTTTTGTTAAGTTGTAAAAACCGTGCGAAGTAGGGGGTTAAGTTTTATTTTTATCCGATTTTAGTAATGAATACTATACTTAGCTATGAAATTATATTGAAACACTTGTAATCTCTCCAATATAATTTCCATATGAAGAATTGATGAATAGAGAAATATGAGGGTAATAAATAACAGACATAACCGTACATGTTACCGTTGCAGCTATTGAAATAGATATAAACTAAAAGCGGCCATTTTACAGAGTCAATTAGCAGTAAATAACGTTTGAAAGCGTCTTACCTAGGCACCGGAGCTGGGAACAAGATCTTAGAGTTATTAGGATTCTTCTAAAGATAAGAAGGTTTATGTATCTACGTTGTTTGAAACTTGAAATGTGTCGCACAAAGGCATTTTAATATTTATTACTGACCAGTTCTCGCCTCAGTGGTATCTAAGGACTATGTAAAATGATAGAATGAAAACCTGTTGTAGAAAGCTATCACGAATATCATTATATTTACAGAAACAGAGCTAAGTTATCTCACGTAATTTTTTGCGTGTGTATGAAGAATTTCAAGATTGTTAACGATACATAATATACATACACTTAGATTGTTTCGATACAAGTATGGAAAGGTGTGAATGAAAAATAAAAATAATCTAAGAAATGTGCGAAACCAATGAAATCGAAGGAATAGAAGAGAAAACTCGAAGATCTTGTTTGCATTCGATAATTGCATCTTAAATTTTTATACTTGAAGAGCATCTCAACAGTCCAGGTGCAATTATCAATGAATAAAATAGTTTTAAAATTAATATTTCCCTTATAGTGGCAATCGAAAATGAATGGCGAGCTAAAAATCAGAATAGGAAAGAAACGCTTTGAAATGCAGTTTTTAATGGGTATAAGTAATACATAAGTCTCCCGTTTATTTGCGACTTTTAATACTTAAGCTACGATCTCGTAGCTACGACACGATTCAATTCTGTTAATTATTTCTTGATGACTTATCCCTAAACTGTTAAATTATATTTGTTGTATCAGACTGTACTACCACACTTTTGAAATAAATAAATTATACTTGAGTTTTTATATTACTATCACTTTACCTATTAGACTAAACTTGCAGACAAACATTACAATGTTAGATAGTGTTTATTTATAATACCTTGTCTGGTTTTCTTGTTGCGTCGCGTCATCGTGTTTCGGTCTGAAGGAATTAAAATAATTACATATAAACATGCCTCTGCATGATTCCATCGTGTTCTGAGAAAGTATTTATACTTTATATTACAAGGTCGAAGTATAAATAAAACGAAGAACACTCGCGCGCCAACCTTACCCCCGCGATGACTCAGTTTTACCTGTATGGACGAGGGCTAGGTTATTTCTAGAGAACTGACGATAATTTTAACGTTCTGACACGCCCGTTCCTAGTATCGTTACCAAATTGCCAACGCTATTCTCTATTTTTTAACAAGCTTGTCGTGGTGAATTGGGAAACATGACGTGTGACGTAAATGTTCATGACACTTCAGAATCCTGGAGATACAAACATTTGAGTGTTGGCAAAATTGAGGAATTTAAAAAGAGAACACGCTGCGAACACTTCAGCGGTTCCAATGTACGTTAAGAACGATGTCGACAGGAAGTTAGTTTCACACCATTGTTTATCATTTCATCGCACTGTGACAATATTTTATTTTTATACATTCCGAGTTCGTTTCATGAGTTCATGATATTCGACTCCCAAAAAGAATTTCTCATACTACCAATATTATTTCTGCTATGAATACTTAATTATCAATCCCACACGAAAAAACCGACATCAAGTTTTCTGTAAATCCCAGTTTATTAGGCCGTCTTGTATTTCTAATGCACAGCTACCTACTTATGTATTACAGATTTATTATTTTGTAATTAATCATGTTTCTTTAGAGTTTCGGAAAAAGAAATCATAACTTGTAAATTATGAGGCCAAAGACTAAAGTAAAAGTGTGTCGGTCGGTATCCAACTATTCAACCGTCCATTGTCGTTTACTGCAATCCAACTATTTCCGGATTACAGCAATATTCCAGAATCGAATGCCGCGCAACGTTATGCTCGCTATCTTTAGAACACCCAACAGCAGAAATCATTTATGACCAAATGGCAATATTACGAATCGAAACCAACATTAAAATTTCAAATAGTAACACTTTATCTTCAACGTCAGTGCTATCACCACAACTTCATTCATAATGTGAATGCTTTAATTAAATTAATTAATGTGTGTCAAACTGATAGCGTTACAAATTTCCTGCAAGCGTCCAGTCACGTTTTTATTTACGTCTGCCTTTGACATGGCCGCCTGCGCCGGCAAATGAAGTTTCTGTACACATACATACATTTTTTTTTTTTTAAATACGTCACAACGGGTTGACACGATAAATAGGTTGGTAGTAACAACTAACAACAACAATTGGCCCGGAATGTCACTTGATGAGCTGTTGAAAATTATGACGAATGATGATGAAATCATGTTATTTCTCGTGAATCAAGAATATTATACGCCTCTGTACGCAGAGAGTAGGAACGTAATAATAACATAGTGTCTACTATCGAATGTTTATTTTATATTTTTATTTATTTATTATTTAGCGAAAACAATACATGTTACGTTGTTAGAATATTACATTTGTGCTCAATTTTTGTGAATAATGACCCCGATGCGATGCTAGGAAAATTCTGTGTTATAGGGGCCATCCATTCGTCCGTTTATTTTACAGAATTTGGGACCTAAAACGTGGGACATCAGCAATAGCGTGTATGTGTGTGATTGCGTGTGCGCGTTTTATATAATATTATGCATTACTACTAAATTGTTGCTAAAAAGACGTTTTCTGTGGAAAGAGTTGTGTAATAATATTTTTCGGTATGCACTCGTTCCATCGTCAACCTCATCCATCCCGTTCCACCAGGCAAGATCGAGGTCAAGGGTAATTTCAGTAGACGAAATTTACGAACTTAATGATATGGAAATCATTGAAATGAAGAGAAAGACTTACCTACAAATCCTCTTTACGAATTATTTTCGTAGGGACGAAGCCGTTCACTGGGACGGAGGGTGATGTTCCATAGAGACTTTTTGTTATTGTCGGTACCATTTAAGGCTCTTAAAACAGGCGCGACACGCGACATTAATCGCACGCGAAACAAAGGCACCGCTTGTTGCGCGGCATACGTTGCCTTTGTGTCGCGCCTGTTTGTAGAACCCTTTAAGAGATCGTGCGTGCGTTTTGGACATTTTTGTTCACTGTTTGTGAGACAGGGAATTGTAATTTCAATAGTACAGTTCTTATTCTTGGATTATTCCACTTTGCCCCACCAATCTGTCCTACCAGTGGGATACAGTGGATTGTTCACGATTTTGGAGTCCACTGTGTCCCTCTAATTGATTTTGGTATGGGGCAAATTACACTTGCATGAACTATGAGTTATCTTTTGCTGGGAATAGGACGAAACGTTTTGTAGCACAAAAACTTTATGTACTTTTATCAGTTTTATCACACCGACCTGACCAACATTTCAATAAATTTTGGGTACCTAGTATATGAAAAAATATGACAATTGCGAGGTCCATCCATTATGGTTATATCGTGAACGGACCCTAAAATTACAATTTTCTCGGATTTTGAAACCATATTCTGGAAGTAAGAATCAATAAGTCTACTTTGTCAAAACTACCATTCAAAGAAGTGAGTAATCAATTAATCATTGAGGAACCTATTTAAAACACTACAAAATAATACCAGGATTAATTCTAATACCAGCTCAGAATAATTATTTGCAAAATATATTAATAGTCCTCTGTGCTAAATGATAAATGAGTTTAAACTTTGAGCTCAAACTAAAATACTTGGTAGTGTTGCAATCTCCTATACCTAATGCCTTTGGTAGTTAGTATTTCCGAATAGCGGAAACTTCTCTTATCCTGCTTACTCTCAAGTAAGTTAGTAGATAATTTAACTTGTGTTAATGATGCATTGCAATATTAGGATTAACAGTAACTTTGTAAACTTAATATCTCCCGTAGGCATAAAATTATACAAACGAAACACCCCTGCATATTTAAACGCTGATACCCGTATTTATTTTAAAAGAAGTGTTAAGTTTTATTGCCTGTAATATTCTCAAAAGTTCGTTTCTTCTAAATGAACGTGGGTTACTTAATATTTCAGAGAAACTTTTTAGGGTCTCACGGGAAGTCAGGATTACTGCTCAACGCGTAGTAGGTAACCTTCGATTAACATTATAATAAAAGGACACTTTTATATTTTATATGCAATTGGAAACTTTTAAACAAGACTTATCATATTCTTGTATCGAAGAATTAAGGCTCCTAGAAACAGGCGCGACACGCGACGCGAATCACACACGACATAAAGGCACCGCTCGTCGCGCGACAGGCGGTGCCTTTGTGTCGCGTCTGTTTGAAGGAGCCTTTATAAGTGTTACTTATGGCAATCATAGTAACAGACCAACAAGAGGGCATCGAACAAATGAATCATCTGACTTAAGCGTACTGCGTAACATTAATCATTGCTTTTTCAACGTAATAGCAGATAAAGATAATTATTATTATATTACTTCACACATACAAACGTACCTACACACCTACATATATATTGTAGACAGCGGTTCTAAGAAAGATACCGTCCCTCGACTGAGAATTTCAAGAATACCTCTTAGTAACAATACAAAGTAAAGGCTACAAGAAGTGGGTTCTAGGAGACAAAGTATTGAATGTCCTTTGAGCTTGGGATAATATCCACAAAGGACCTATTCGATGAACGTGGGCGCACAAAATAAAAGAGAGTTGTTACTCAGAGAGCAACTTCTATGAGTCCATGTAAACGTAAAGAATAATATTTACTTTCTTTTATTTCATTTTAATACTTCTAACAACGAAAAGGAATTTTAATGAAAACTTTCGAAGTTTTCGACGTAATAAGTAATTGTAATTTTCCACGAAGGTCTTCAATACGACTGAGTTCTGAGAAGTAAAGTTAAATACCGGCCGTTTTCGCTCGTTACGTCAGCGTCAAACACTTTTTTGGATAGATCTACATAATTATTAATATTTAGCAATATTTTTTATGATCACACGTAGGTAGTTTTCAGACTTATACGCAGACGAAATCGCGGGCATCTTTTCATAAAAATTAGCGCTCGTCCACGTGGTGTGGTGTCGCGGTCGTTGTGGTTATGTGTGGTAGGTACTTACGTAAAAATTAAATAATAATAATAAATAATATGGGACAACATCCACACAAGGTCTTCAGGTCCCGAACTAGGCAGAGCCTGTACTACGGTAACCTGATGACTGATATACATACTTATATAGATATACACACCCAGAAAAAATTAAAAAAAAGTAAAATGAAAAAATAAATGCTGTTTGTAAGCGCATCACTTCAGAAAGGCTGGACCTATTTGACAATTTTTTCTTTTAAAATGTTCGTTATAGTCCGAATCAGGTATTTACACAAAGAAAAGTAGTCGGGAAAATTGGAAAACACGAGAAAACTGAATGGGAATTTTCTATGGGAATTTTGTATGAATTACCTATATTGGACAGGACAACGTCTGTCAGCTAGTAAGTTATAAATATTGAATACTTACATTTTTTATCCAGTAAATAAACTTATAAATAATTAACTTAGGGGCTTACGACTTGCATTTTGAACCAGATAATACCTCGGATAAGTAGGTAATTTCAATATCCCACATGAAGTTCTATTTTTCCTGTAAAAATATTTGGGAAATCGTTACAGTTGAATGCTGATATAATAGATTATTTGTGGCTTAAAGTGCAATGAATAAAACTGCAAATAATGCCTGCTGGTATTAAAACGGTAAAGTTACCAGCTCTACACTATAAAAAAGATCACCATTAAATTCATAATTTTACTTTCCACACGAGATGATCAAGTCTCAAGTGATATGAATATTAACAGCATTGTGCCGTTATTTCCAGTTAATTACATAACTGTATGGTTTAACAGTTAAGCACGATAGCGAATATTATAAAATCTCTCATTGGAATTACTAAACTATAACCGAACATTATCTTTTGTAAAGTACCGCTCTTAACACCGTTCGTACTTATTTATAGACTATATATGTAGTAACATGGTCTTTGTGAAGACAGCTACATTCATAAATTGACGAAGCTACCTTTCGCACATTAAAATATACAATAAAGAGAGGAGGAATCCGAACATAGTTACAAATTTCGGTTCAGATGTAAAAACATCCTAATATGTAGTTAACACATTCAAATTTTGCATAATTACAAACTCATAAATTATAATATTTCCATGGAATGCTCGCTTATTTGTTTATTTGCGACATTAATACAATAACTAGTAGTGATGTTTACGACATGTTTTTCCTAGAACAACTTATTATGGCACGAACCCATATGAACCCATACAAAAGCGCGACGCTGAGCTATTGTCAGCATTTACAAAGCGTGAATTTCACAAAACTATATTTTACTTGCTTTTTCTAATAAATAGTTTGTTCTTCATCGTTATTACAGGCTAGTTATTCTCAATCGAAAAGTAAGTAATAATAAGAAATTTGAAAAACATTTCGTTTTCACTATAACAAGCAGAAATTTCGCCAAACTTTAAATCGGGCTATTGAAACTTTTATAAAAATGTTTCTAAAATTTTTGTATTCTAAAACAAGCTTGGAGAAATTTACTCAATTACCTAAATATTAAACTGAAAATCGAATACAATGAGAATTTTTAATATTTATTTGGAAATGCCGCGGCTGAGCGAACACTGAATAATATTAACGAGTATTACAGCTAACTGGAAGCCACACACATAGATCGTCTTCTGTTCCCAGAAATATAACAATTACATGGCTAACAACCATAAAATTAAGCGTATTACTGAGTTGGCACAAGCGCCACGTTTTATTTTAAAATTCCACAACAAAGTAGATTCGATATTTCTTTCGTAATGGTAGGGTATTTGCATTTTTATTGCTATTTATTATCGAAGATAAGCACTCGACTAGGTCACCTATAAATGGAAAACTTATAGGCTATTCAAGTTATCAGTTTAAGTGGAGAGTAACTGTATGTGCCTGAGTACTTACATTAATAGTAGTTTAGTGAACGTCGATAGATGTTCAGAAAATACTAAATATTATACTGTTCACCCTAAAACGAGGTAATTAACGGTCAGCGACCAAGTTCATAAATAATTTCATCGTGATGGCCACGGCCTGAAGGTTACCGCTTTACGGACACGAGGTTGTCGGTTCGAACTAACGTGACCTTTCGATTTTATATTAAATATGATTAATTAAGAAAGTGTGTAAGATTAATTTAGAAAGCTTAATAAAATGAATCTTACACACTTTCTTAATTCACGTCACGGATTGACGATGGATGAGTACAGAGTTTGTAATGTCCGAAATCGTCACCCCGCATTGAGCATGAGTCCCGAGGGGCATTTCCGTGTTTTCAAGAACGTTCGCATTCTAATCTCAGTCTCAATCTGTCAAAATTTGTATAACGTTCACCGTAGACAGAGGCATTCTCTGTCTACGACGTTCACCATCATTTTTGACATTTGATTGTCACTTGATTTTGAACGTTTTTAATTACGGGAATTGGCCTTCTGATAATTTCTCAATCCTTCTTTGTGTAAGAAGTATTTTTTCATGTTTAGGTACCTAACCCATTTCAACAAATTGCTCGTTGGTTGGATGAATGCTTTGCTTCGATTGCTTGGTTTTATCCAGGAATATGGCAAACAATTTATAACAGACTAGCTTTTGCCCACGACTTCGTCACGGTGAAATTTCTTATACCCCACCCACCCCGTGACCCGCGTCGCATCGCGATGCCTGTCCGCGCTGTGTAGGCTACAGTTTTGCTTAGCGTTCTTTCTGACTTTTTTCTTCTTGGTCGGCTTTTAGGGGCCCTAGTGTGATGTTAAATAGCCTATAAGCCTTGCTCAAGAACTGGGGTATCAAATGCAAAAAAGAATTTCTCAAATCCGACCGGCAGTTCCAGAGATTAATTACCCTACATACAATAAACTTACAAACAAATTTAACCTCTTTAGAATATTATTATATTATACTAGCTTTTTGCCCACGGCTTCGCTCGCTTTACAAGCTCAAGCAAACAAACTTACTTTGGTATCTTTAATATTATAGTTAGGAGGATGAAAAACTGGTCTATCGACACTAGCTAGACTCACAAAATATATTAGGTACTTAAATAAAAAATAAAAAACTTATCACTACACTGCACGTGGCGCCTTCTATTAGAAGAAAACGTTATTGTTGGTTTCCTCGGGAACAGTAAGTACCTACTTTTTTTCGGAATAATTAAAGGTACCCTATGTCCATTCTGTACACCTAACAACGTACATAAATATGCAAAGTTTCAGGATGATCGGTTCAGTGGTTTACGCGTGAAAAGGTAACAAACAAACGAACAAACTTACTTTCGCATTTATATTATTAGTTAGGATTATAGTATAAATTCTATGGAGACATTCAAGCGTAGTTTTGGATTTCTCGGGACTCGTAATTTGCAATGCTGATTGTAGCACAGACGAGACGTACCGAAATTTCCCGGAAGTCGGGGCATGTGACCGGCCTGAATAGGCGCACTTCTGCGAAAGCCGCTCAATAATATCCAAAACTTTCTATCACTAACGAACGAGACGGAACTGTTACGTGACTTTTTTCAGAATCTACCCATCTGAAATTCTGGTTCTATATTATACTTCATTGAGCAATACCGTTATCACTAACTGGATAGTATGAAGGTATCGTTCGCAAAGTTAACCAGTACCGCACACGAGTGATAAAGCATTATCGGTATGAATTCTGCGAATATGTTTATTCAGCCCAACTCTTCGCGTCTAAAAGAAGTACCGAGAACAACGGTATTCACTGTGAAATTGAAATCGGAGTGTGCCAGACAAGTTCTACGAAACGGCATGACCTCCCTAAATAAATACACTTGGATCGGCGTTTCGTTCTGAAACGTCGCTATGTCAACTTTGTCACGTTTTAAATAAACCTTTTTCTAACTGTAACCTTTGAATTCTGAAGTAGAAGGTGTAGCAGTAAAATGAGCGTATTTGATAATATTATGATGCATAGTATAAAACATGCTTTATATATAGGGCATGGTAAGATTTGATCTGTAAATGAACCTAGTGTGAGGCATCTCATTTTCAAAACTCAACATAGCAGACTACGTACAGCATGTGTTTAATTCACGATTAAGTAAGGGAAAGCACGTGACAAAACAGTGCTACCCGCATTCCTGACAATACTGTAGAATAATAATAGCGAGTATCATACTTAACCGTTACCATCTGCATCCACTACATAAAGTCGTAAATCGCACGGTAACAGCGAGAAGCGGTCTAATTGCGCTAAATTGTATAAAATAAATCATCTTTATAAATTGGGGGGCTTATTCTTATTCAATGGGTGGCAGCTGCGCGACGAGTTCGCGTTCGCGCCAATGACAGCCGGCAGATGGTTGTGAAAGCTGCGCAGACGCAGGTAAGGGATTCCGAGAACGCCGAATATAATCGCACTACGAGGAACTCGCTCTCTATGGCACGCTCAAATGCGAATCGAACACCTGCGCACGACCATGCAGAGGCCTTTATACTCGCAGCGCGTTTTATTACAACACCCTGTCAAAACGTTGAAGAGGATGTTAATTGTAACGAAAATGCATTGTTGGACTTGGACATACTCTTTTGTTAAAGTACGGAGGGATCGAATCTGCTATAAACTGTACTTTTAAGAGCTCTAATTCATTAAATTATTATCTGGTAGGTACCTATCAACGCTGACGTTATAAGTGAAAGCGAGTCACTGTCAATCTGGTTTTTGTACGTTTTGATTAGGTATAGGTAACTGTTGATAAACGGCAAGATATACTATAAGATCATTATGCTTAGTTGAGTTGGTACCAACCGTCAGTGAAGAGAGTTTTTCATCCCAGAATATACTGTCTATCTAATTACCCATGTTCAACAGCAAGAAAATTAAAACGTGTGAATGAACTGACCTTTTTTCAGAACTGTATGCCTCCAGTTTTTCATGTAGCCGGAGTTTCACCTTTACGAACTCAGCCCCTTGTACACACGGCTACACATCAAGCTATACATTTCCAGTATAAGCTGATCTCACATTGTATAGGATTTCCGTACGATGTGAGACCAGCGTAAACTGGTTTGTATAGCCTGATGTGTAGCCGTGTGTACGAATACAGGAAGTACGTAAAGAACTACAAAGCCGTATCGGAAAGGTTCTTCCGTGTAATTTCGTATCTTGAATTTTGGAGTGTTTTATGTAATTTTTTTCTTTTATCATGATGGTAAACACTAATCTTACAAAAAGAAGATGTCCCAGTATCTAACTATTAAATGACAAGGACTATTTAATGTACAAAAAATACATTGAAAGCAACTCATTCAATCGTTGATAATGTTGTCTTCTAATTAATCCGAAGTAGGCTAAGTTGCTTTATGAATCATATCTTACGTTGACTGAAGCATCTTGCGTTTCATCAAGCTGATGACTGGTCTTTTTATCTAATCATTTCATCGAAACGGAAGCTGTTTTGACCATTTGTCATCGTAATGAGGATTTAAAATGATTTATTTTGAACCGCAGCTGCAGGTAGGTTGTGTTGTACGTAAATAAAGCGTTGTCTGCAACAGGTCCAAATTTCCTTAGAAATGTGTCTAACTAAAGGCAGAAAAGGAAATGTCACAATTCCAATAACACTAAACTATGCTTTGTTTACGTTTGAAGAATTGCTATTGAATGGCTATCGAACAATTCTATAGATACAAAATTTACCTACCTACTAGGAGTGTTAGCCAAATGGGAGTCTAGGATTTACATTCCTAATAAATACCTAAACATCGCAGTTTAGGGGTGAGATTCGCAGAACCCGACATCGTGATTCGTGAGGCTTTGTAAAAGGTAAAGCAATTCAACTAACAGGACACCAAAAACTTTCCACAGCGACCAGTTACATCATAACTTCATAAGTAAACGCGATAGAATTCGCTAATGGAAACCAGCCAAACACACAACAATACGTCAAATTGCGATGTTATTAAGTTTCTTCAACACGCCACGGGAATATTTGGTAGATGCGCCCATAATACTTCGGTCATTCGGTGTTCAAAAGTTTACAATGAACAGTAGGTACCTACCTATCACGTGAACGATTCGATTCTGCAAAACACGAAAATAAACAGTGTTTAATAGATCAGATTTCAGAAATCGACATCCTGGGAATTTTACTACAAATCATTACTGTTTCAACCAAACGAGTGAGAGTCGATTACGGAATTACAAGTAGTAGACTACTATCGAGGAAGTTCATATCTATGCACCTTTAGGACTATTTTTCCCTGTAGCGCTCGGGCGCTAACAGTAACTAACGTAAAACAGATGCGGTCATCGTGTTCACGGGATTTTGTTCTAAAACTGCTTAGATATGAACTTCCTCGATAGTACGTAGGTACAGTAAATCCTTTAGGCTATAGGTAGGTACTGACAAATCATGCCCATTAATAATTGAACCACGTAGCAACTCTAAAAATTTAACATTGAATTGACGTCAGGAGAATAAATGAGAATTCGATGCGATTAATTCATACAGCAGTGCGGAGGGCACAAGGACAATATGGGATCTTGTGGAAGATAAAACATACCTAATTGCTTGTAGGTAGACATAAACAGTTACAAAAGACATCTTGTAGGTAATAAGCTTTAGCCATTGACATGGTCAGTCATGAATTCATGATCAGCCGTTGCGTGGGTAGAATCACATAATATTCTTAGTAATAACGCTAATATAAATAATAAGCTTTTACTATGTCATACTGAGGTTATCAAGTAAGCTTACCGAACACTAGGTAGCGATTCTAAATGCAAAACTAGGTAGGTACCTACCTACACTTTCATTGGAATCAAGAAGAATATCTTTTTAAAACTAGTTGCCTGCTTCACTGTTTATCTAAGTTTATTGTTGTTTTGATCGTTGGAAGATCCGTATTTGAATAGCCTACCTAAGTACCCATCTGGCTACTTACACAACATTGTTTTCTACCAAAGACCTTGTAAAATCGCTGTAAGTGTTTATAGTAATAATAATAATAATAAGCCCCCTAAAACCCAACCTTATGAGACAACACCCACACAAGGCCTTCAGGTCCCAAACTAGGCAGAGTCTGTATTACGATAACCTGATGACTGATTTGTACACACCCAGACACAGGTCAAACAGACATGTTCATGCATACAAATGTTTGACTTGTCCGGGGATCGAACCCGGGACCAGCGGCTCAGAAGGCAGGGTCGCTACCAACTGCGCCAACCGGTCAGTCAAATATTAAAATAAAATAAAATTTAATAAACATTAGTAAAATACAATGATTATCGAAAAAAATAATGATAACCAATCGAACTTACTTATTTGTTGATTCCGAAAATTTTACACAGTTCAAACTTAGACCGTTAAAATGTTGATCTAAAATAAAAAGCTATATTTGGTACAGTAAGTAAGGGTAGTATCTACGGTATAGAAGACAAATGCGAATCACATTAGTTACTCAGTCAATTTTATTACAAAACGTGAACTTAAGAGCGTTTATACCTTATGAGTGGCAACGTCGCAATTTAGTGTCATATTTCGTGGTTTTCAATTTTTATCATTTAATCGGAGCTATATTTTAAAAATCTGTTTAATTAACTTTTTAGAATTATGTGAAAACTGTGTAAAAGGTAAGAAATCGTTGCGTTTACAGTTCGATTTATATGCAAATAATACATTGGAAACTTGCAGGGCGTTATTTTCATTGTAAAATAACTGTAAGCATTACGGTTACTTACTTTTTAAACACTTTCACGTAGTTGTAAAAAGTTAATTAAACAGATTTTTAAAATATAGCTCCCATTAAATGATAAAAATTGAAACCCACGAAAAATGACACTAAATTGCGACGTTGCAACTCATAAGGTATAAACGCTCTTAAAAGGCTGCCATGCCATTAATCATAATGGCAGCTTTTTATGTTCACGATTATTTCAAATGTATAAAATAACGATTAAAACAACGAACGAACGATCAAAACAACGATGACACCGTCACTACTCACTAGTTACCATTTTTGAAAATCAAACAATTTGGGTGAGTAAAAAAACGTACAAGACTTACAATACTAGAGCTGCACGCATCACCATACTCAATTCGCTCCGGTAACCGGGTCACGCGTTACTAGGAATCGAATTTTTGTTTAGCTTGCTAAAACTTAATCAATAGTTTGAAATACTTCTTAAGTATTATGTACCTACCTATGCCTTTTAGTTTCAAGTGACTTTCGATTTATTTAATAATTTCAAACAGAGTTTCACGTAGAATTGCCTAGATAATACTGTTTATTAATGATACAACACAATGTAGGTATATTATATTTTAAAGCAGCAAACTAGTAGGTAATTATTGTCGGTGAATGAATTCTCAGAAGACGGTGAACGTTCGAGTTTCGTATCACTCATTATATTATTAAATTGTGTTTTATTTGGTATCACTGTTGCTTTGCTCAGCCTCGTCCACCAATCCCCACCATCTGTTCTATCGTCTGCAGAGCTTAGCGCCTGGTTGGTGTCGCGCTCGCTCGCCGCTCGCCTCAGTCGCCTCGCGTCAGTCAGTTCAGTTCAGTAATAATATTCAGTTGAGTCTGTCGAGTCGGATAGCGCGACGGTCGCACTCCGCGTTCCACACTTCTCATTCGTGCCGTATATTATTTTAAAAACGTTAAAATCACTTGATGTATCAACAGGGACTACTCTATTTTGTAGTTGAGTGACTTGAGTGGTTAACAGTAAAGTATGACAGTGAAAATTTAAAGTTAGCAAGTATTATATTCAGTGCATTGAAATAGTTTGTTGTTAAGTCAAAGTGTAAACATTTCGAAAAAGAATTCAACAAGGAAGTGACTTGAGTTGTATCAATTTAGTTTTAGAGTGCTCACATTTTGAATGCGGACGTGGTTAAGTGTTGCTTTATGAATGTGTAACTTTGAGTGAATCGTGGCCTCCGCACAAGTGGGAGGAACGCACAGCAGCCGTCGTTCTTTGAACAAATGTGCTTTATTGAAAGGCGAGAAACAACAATTTGTCCTTTAAACATGACATTAGCAGCGAGGTTATCTCCGCAAAGTAAGTTGTATGGTTTTAGCGGTATATTATTGCTATGGCGATAGTCTAGGCAGTGTTTACAGATCAAAAAGCTATTTCGGAAGAATGTGTTTCAATTTAACGTTATCAGATAAAGTACAATAAAAAAGAAATACAAGTGTTAAGCTTGCGATATTACAAATAATTTTAAAAGAGACTGTAAAAATAACAAACGTTTTTACAGCAAACCCAATGACAAAAAAAATCTATGAATAAATTTAAAAAAAGTATCATACCAAAAAAATTGTGAAGACTCGGTCATGTGTTTTACTGTGTATTACAATATTTGCATGTGGTTTGCAGAGTGTTTGATTAGCACAATTCACACACAGCCTCCTTATCAGCATGATATATCTAAAAATAGTGTGATAAGAGAGCAAATATGTTTGTGTGGCCAGTGATAACAGCAGAGAGGTTCATAGGAAAAATCCGTATTTACATAATGAAAAATATGATAATATTCTGATTTTAAGGCACTTCAGTAATCTTAAAAGGTACCATACAGCTACAACATTTGTATTAACAAAACCATCACACATCATAATACTTACATTGTGTTTATTATAATGTCTATTGCTGATTATAATGTTGACTGTCATTCATATAAATTAAGTTTTGAATTAAGAACTTGCCTAAATTGATTTACTTATATTAATTAATTCAACCATGGTATAGTAACTTAATTAATAAACCTAAAGAATGACCAGTTCCAGATCTCAAGATCTTTAAATGATACTAATTCATTGTTCATTCATTTTATTTCCAAACTATTTCTACAATGCACACAAATGAAAAACTAATTACTTTTATCAACAAAAAGTATATTGATTTCCACTGTCAAACATGAATGTAAAACCATGTTGCCCATAATTATTAGTTTCATGTCTGTAATCAGGACCAGATGGCAATCATGTTCATTCACCTTTATGAATGTGGTTCTAATTAATGGCTAAAGATTGTACTAATGGAATGATGCATTATCGGTTATGCACTTATGTATACATGTCATAGTGAAACGGAGCTCTTTCATTGAGGAAATTGTAACCACTTATCTTAAATCTGGTTACTTGTATTGTCCGGTAAACTTATAATAATGTAAGAAAATACATTCACACTGATGTTTAAACTGCATAATATTCACTATTCTAACCACAATGCTCTATCTTTCCAGATGCCTGTGTGGAAGTGGCGGTGCCGCTAAGTAGTTGGTCAACCGGAGTAGCATGTTGCCCCAACTGCAGGCACGAGCTACGGGTGTCCCTGGCCCCGAACGCGGGCAAGTGCCACGCTTCCCCCCACACGCCGCCCCCCTTCACGGTCCAGCCAACGTACTTGCCACACTCACCCCTCACAGCACCGCTGTCACCTTTCATACCTACACCATACAACGATGAGCTGAGACGGCTAGCAGACACCCTGAGAGCATTAAGGCTGTCAGGCTGGTATTACGGGAGTTTGGACTGGCTGGTGTGTATTTTTTCCGTATACTAGCGCCATCTCTTGGTGGTATTGTGAAAAAGTGAACTATAATTTTAATCATTCTGTTTCCATTGCCAAATAATCATTCTAAAATTGAAATACCTCAAAATCAAAGTTCATCCTTCCTTATCAAGTTTCCTACAGGGAAAACTTTTAAGTTTTTGTTATGATTAGGAATTCATATTTCAGATTTCCTTATAAATAATTTATGACAGATAATTGCTCATACATTTACGGTATTCTTTGATTGCTACTTGATTGACAGTCTGATTTAATACAATGTAAAAATAAATTTGCATATGTATTTCACAGAGCAATTTTTTCCTCAATGAAATAATCTATTCATTTTTATGAAGTCATCTTGTGTAGATGCATGCATTAATTAAATCATTATTTTTTATATTTCTGAGTATTATTGATTGAAGATAGTTATAACACAAGGTTGAAGTTCAGCAACCTTTGTAATCATAATCAACGTAAAATATTGGTCAATGGCTTGAGAATGAAATGGTTAATGATCTATAACTAGTGTTATTATTAAATAGGATATTAATACCTAGCTAGAGAAAGACTAACTGCTTGTTTGTGCTCATATCATGTATATTTTAGGTAACTTATATAATATTTTATTATGCCTAACTATAAAGTTTCTGTAAATTCCTCCACATATTTTATAAAGTTCTTTTCTTCTTTACAGGGCGCCCGAACAGTTCTAAAAGACGCAAGTGTTGGTGCGTTCGTGATCCGGGACTCTGGCGATAGGAACTTTATATTCTCACTGTCAGTACAGACTGAGCGAGGGCCCACATCTGTCAGGCTACACTATGAACAAGGTTTCTTTAGGTAAGCCAGCCTTTTTGTTAAATTTCGAACATTTTTGTTTGTAGAGATATCTGCGGATCTATTCTGTAATAATCTCACCGTGATAACTTAGGTGAAGTGAGTTTGAAGTGAGCTGTCGTTCCGCCTGATGCTAGGGATTGACACTGTTAACAGCTTACTTCACCAACGTTTTTCCGGTGAGATTGTTACAGAATAGCAGTGCTGTAATCACAATGTTGAATTGTAGACAAATGTTGCCTTTGAAGTGATGGGAAATAAGTTAGTTTCATAATGATAAATTTATTTAATCATCAGTTTGTTTATGCCAATGAAAACTGAGCTAAATACAATTAGAGTTCAATGTTAATTAAACTTGTTTTGGAATTATGAACCTAAGTTTATAATCCCAAAACAAGTTTATTTAACATTTGAATTAGCAAATTTTTAAGTGAGGTGAGCTAATGAATTCGGGAAATTGGAAAGTGATATTGACGAGCCAATATTCAATCAATTTGAACAATTTACCTAAACACGTCATTTAAAAGGTCGTATCCGGAACTTATAATTAAATGAATAATAGCTTGCGACATATTAACGCAATGGGAAAGCTCAAGTATTCCAATAATCTGCCCGACTACAGTATCGTTGCGTCACTATGACTTGTAACGATATTACGTCACAAGTTCACAGTAATTCGGTTGCTACTGTTGAGTTGTTGACTTCGCCCTCGCGGTTTTCCTTAATCTCATTGTCACATTTTTATTGGAACTTTTTTGACAATTTGTTCTGTTAACCGTAACGATTAGAATCAATGCTTACTTTTTCCGTATTCATTTTAAATTCGTATCTCAACTAAGGATTTCGTAAACGTGTCAATTAGTGTCACGTGAAATCGATTATGTGTATGCAAATTGAAATTCAATTGTTAGGAATTTTTGAGCTTTGCAATGAGTTGCTAATTGTTGATTTGTTGACAGGCTAGACTGTGACAGACCGCTGGCGAGGTACATGCCGCGCTTCAGATGCGTGGTGGAGCTGGTCCAGCACTACGCGCGAGTGGGCGAGCGCGGCGCGGCCGGCACTGTGTGGGTGGACCGCGAGGGCTGCCCGCACTCCCCCGTCATGCTCAAGACCCCCCTCCGCAAGGACCCACCGTCTCTCCTCCACGCAACCCGTCTCGCCGTGCACAAGGCTCTAGACTCCAACCCCCTTACGCCAAAACTATGGCGCGCCCCCAAACACAGGCTGCTTCCACTACCTTCCACATTGATAGACTATCTCGGAGAATATCCTTATTCGATCTAACTCTCGGAATTATTTAATCTTAGTTATTTATTTAGTCCAATCTGAGCGATGCATAGTGATGATATTAGCTATTATGGAAATGATTGAGAGCGATCATCGCTCCAACTGATGGTAGTTCGATTCCTATGATTGGATGGTGGACGAGTCGACGAACTGAGCTGCTAGTTTCCTAAGGACTTCGTGTTTGCATTATCATAATATTATAATCTTATTTGTACAAATTAATATGCATCGTAATGTCTAGTACAGGTTGCTAGAAAGGGCCGGATCCTTTAAATACCGACTAACAAAATAATTTATGAATAGTTAAATTGATAATGTTAACTGTATTATTTGTAAGTATTGAATATGGGACTCAACTATGGTATTTAGTGAAATGTTTATGCAGATTATTTTTTATTAAGCCAATTATTCTGTGTCTGTATATAAAGATGTTTTGAGAAAAATAACGCAAGACTGATTCCTTGAACTTCAAATACTGTTTGTGTAATAATTGCCTGTTAATTATTGTACGTATCTCCATCGCATGCCACGCGTCGCAGCAGTGTGCATCTAGTAACGATCCACTGCTAATGTTATTAGTTTAGAAAATTGTTCACTAATGCCTAATCTTGTCCATCGTCTTAAGAAGTCATCACATTATTTAATAGAGCTATATTTTTATTTATTTATTCTTGGTTAAGTTAGAATAATTCATCAACCTTACACTATTTTAGCATTGTCTTGTTCCTATCCACTGTTGGTTTATCGACACGTATCTCTTCAGGCCGCAGTCACGCACGTAAAGCCTAGTTATTAAACGAAAGTGCCATCAAAACATGAATGAACCATATTGAGAATTTACTTTGTCGTATTTAATTCAAATGGAAGTATTTTTGAGGCTGAACATGTACATAATTCTTGTTTTATTTTTCTATTTATTTCCTTATTTTAATAAGTAATGAGAAAATATGAGTATATAATCAACACAGGTTTTAAACCATGTAATGGTTTGGTGTATCATATTGTGCATTGTTTGCGTGAAACCTAATAACATTCAGTTAGTCTAAATTATTGAACATCCGGAAATACGATGTAACCTGGATGTGTTTTTATTAAGTTTCGCGCACTCAAGTGATTTAGCGTGCGGTGGAAAGTTCGGCTAGTGACGTTCACTAATATAGGATAGATCATGTATGTACCTTGAATAATCTCAATTAGATTAAACTTAAGCTTCACACTATGAATATGTTTTATTAGAAAAATACGCACTAGTAAAACAACATGAGCCTCAAAATTATTTTAAATAACTTGTAATTATTACTTGTCCGTTGTCTTCGTGTTTAATAGATACAATTGTCTACTTTGAAACGGAGTTATTTTTGTACCATTTTGTAAGGGGAAAGCACCAATTAAATAAGTGTGACATAATAGAGAATACTTGTGTTTAAATGTTTGTGGATTAATGTATTGAAAGAACTGCAAATAATTTATATACAAAACAAAATATACATTCTGCCTATAGCTTTGCATTTCATTTAAACAACCCTTAGATAAAGTATTATAAAAATAGATGTGAGCGGGTGCTATTATGGTGTAATTGGAAGCATGCTGATTGCCACTGCCTGAAAATCGAGCTCCATTCTCAGAAAAGAACACAATAACAAATAGAATGTAATAAGTTAGTGTGCTCAAACATCCTATTTTTATACGACTACCCTTATTAACGTTCGCTATTCTCTAAATAGGTAGGTACCTATACTACAGTCAATATAACTTTTTTGTGGCTAGGGCCCATTTGGCCCCGCTCGAGCTTAACTGGATAGGTTTTCAAGCCATAATGCAGGATGCAATGACCCATGCATTGTAGTTAGTTTATTCCGGGTCCTATGTCGGGTACGGATTTTATATGGCTTCAGTGCTCTCTGGGTCAGTATGCCAGCGTCATAGTTGTGATAGTTGAAACATAGAAATAGCATGCAGCCGGCACTCAGTGGTCTGAAAATTGAGCTTGGAATTTAAAAAAAAGTAATGTCTGGTATACCTCCCTTTACGTACCTACGTAATATTAACGTATGGATGGTATTAGTACCTCCACGCATGAGAAAACTTTTTATAAAAAAAAAACGACTTCCATAAAAACACTACAAAGTGAAAAATAACTATAATTTTGGAAGTCGGTGTGTTCGGTTTGTTTTTTCGTTTATTGTTACCGACTTTTCTTAAACCACCGAAATTAAACTTGTTTTTTTTTTCACTTTTTAGTTGCGGTACCTGTCCCACAAAAATTCGTACCTACTTATACCACTACTTGCTATGTGATTTTGTATAAATCAAGCTTGAAAACTATGTGCTTCTACTAGCTTCCAGTTGCAAAAACTAACTTTGATAGAAAATCTGGGTGACCCAAATATACTGAATTCATCTGCGTAACCCTTTCGAGTGTACAGGCGTGATGTTATTTTTTGTGATTGCGTAAATTATGCATATCTTTGCGATAGCAGCAACCGCGGTTGATTTGCTGTAATTTTTTGAAGAGTTCCGTAACTTCCGTTGTCTGTCTCCGAAACTCATCATCAGATCTTTAGATGAAATTGAAATGGGACTATTTCGGAATAAACCTCTTTCGAACAAAAAAAGAATTTGTAATTCCGTCTAGAAAGACGGGAGTTATGCCCGAACATGGATGGGTACCTACGTATTAAAATCCCGAAATTTCATATACCTACTAACTATGACTGAAATACCGACGTCCAATATATCGGAATTCAAAATACCGAAAGTTTTAAATGCCGATTGCCGTTATATCACCCCGAAAGGATGAAACCCCGAATGAACGAAATACCGATGGATCTATCTAAAATCTAGTTACCGACAAACGTGACATGGAAAGGCTTAAATATCGAAGTACCGAGTATCTAATGTCCTAAATATCATGTCAAAACATTTCTGTGAGAATCTTGGAAGTAGGTAGCGCTCGCCGGCCGCTGCGGCGGCCCCGCTCGCTTCGCTCGCTCGGCTCGCGCGCGATTGCTTACAGTTCTCACCTAACCTAACCTATTTCACCCATGATACGATCTGCCGCAGAAATGTTTTTACCATTGTCTAATTATCTAGTCGCAGGCAGATTGTATGTTTCGTAATTTTGAACTGAGTGAAATAGGTTAGGTTCGGTTAAAACTGTGACGAACCGCGTTTCTTGTAGGTACGGGAGAAAACCCTTATAGTTTTTTTTTTAAACAGAATGGAACTGAAGGGCTGGTACCTACTCACACGAGCTATTGTGCCGTACATTGCGATCAAGATGACATCCAATTCATGCACCTTTGGGTGCCGCTATGCGGGTAGAAAAATGTGATTTTTCAAAGGTTGTTATAGTCGAAACTTCATCTTGATATTCATGTAAGTCGAAAACATTGTCAATAAGGCATATCAGATGTTTGGCTTTGCAATGAGAGTATCTAGAGATTTCCATCGTCCCTCCACCTTCTTGCACCTGTATAAGTCCATATTTAGGCCGCAATTAAATACGCAGTAGGTACCGATCTGGAATCCTTACTATGCGAAATATATCGAAATTATAGAATTAGTCCAACGTGCTGCAACCTTCGTGCTGTGCAGTTTAGATGTTTTCGAAAGAAAACATCACGACCTGCTTACATTACAGTCAAGACTCGTCCTCCTTGAGACAATGGTGCCGATTCTGTTGTACACCGAACTAAACTAACTTAACTAACTAAACTATCCCTAAAATTCCTTACTTTTGGGTATGATAAAAATTTAAAAATAATTTTGACACACCTAAAATCAAATTTGGCAATTGCGACTCCACGTGGTACGTGGTGGTTAGAGCCGGAGGCGCGTATTTTTTGCAGCCTCGACATGTTTTGTATGGAGTTTTTCACTTTTTGTACCTATGGAAAATATGAAAAATTATTACCAACACGTTGGATTTTAGAGGTGTAGGGGTTTTATAAAGGGGGGTCGAAATTTTAATTATTTTTGCGATAGGACACACCGTTTTCGAGATTTAGGCAAAAGAAAAGAAAAAAAGATACCTACCTACAGTACATACTATTTTTGCATCTGAAGTCGAGGTGTTGTTGGTGTGAATTTTAGTTCATGACAACTCGTTTTAACCCGCACCTTTTTAATCGCGATTAAAAATAGGCAGATTTAGTTAGACAATCAAAATGTTTGGTGAAAAACGTAAAATTCAGAATAGCAAAATTGCCATTTTCACTAAATTATAATCTTAGTGCCATCTTATTGCTGTCAAACTAAAATTTTGTTAAGTTGTGGCACTTTAGTCAATTTCAGAATGGGAAATCGTCGTTTGACAGGAATAAACAAAATTTAGGTGATTTTTAGTCTAGTTTAGAGAATTTTGTGACAAGAGAATCGGCACCAATGACGTTATTCAGTGTATGCCGAAACAAGTTTGATTGCCCTGACTTGGTGACTGGTTTATGTTACCTGGTTCCTCGAACAGTTCATGGGCGGGAGGTACGCACCAGGCGACTGTTCGCTACCAGCTTTTGTAGATCCAATGCTGGTGTGCGCTCACCGCTATACCGCTTAGTCGACACATACAATAGGTAGGTACGCGTTTTGGTGCAAATGACAATAATTCCTAAGCAGATATACATTTAAAAATGATATAATTAAAATTCTAAAGGATCGGCAGTTGGCTCCACAGGTTTTACAGAGTGTAGATACAATTGTTAATAGGCTAGGGACCTTTATGATACATCACGCATGAATTCTTTGTTTTTTTTATTTGTTAAATCTTAGAATATTGTTTGTCTTTTTTTATTCTTAAAACTTCTTTCATGAAGAGCCCCTATCAGTTTCTCCGTCTAAAAACCAAAAATTCTAGTTTTTTCAGCGCTAATTTCTCAATAACCTTAAGGTATCTGTATATTTTACAAATTGTTCATCACCAATTTATGTATATAGTAAAAAAAAAAAAAAGTCTACGAATTAAAATTTTGCTAAGTCCTCATTAAAAAATACAAAACATAAAAATTTAACACACGATTTCACGTAAGCACGAAACACCAGGTTTTTCAAATGCTTTTTTATCTTAGGTACCTACTGGTAACAAATAACAATCTAAGAAAAATCTGAAATACTGGGCATAGGTATGGTATATTAGTGAGTCTACGATTTAATTTAATGAATTAGTACTTTAAAAAAAATGTGGCCCGCGTTGAAGAAACGCAATAAAATCATGTGCAAAACCGTCGTCTACGCGTATAAATTTATTGAAAATAGGTATCAATGTATAAAAATAAAAAAATTTTGGTGTTTATCTATCAAACTTAATTTTTATATTTTATTTTTGACTACTTATTTAATTGTAATAAAATATCTAATTATTGCCTTATAAACCGATGCGCTTTTTTTTTTTTTTTTTTGTTATGGCATCGCACGGTTTGTGCATTTAGCCAATGTCACGTTTACGAGAACAAAGGTAGGGAAACGAAAGAAAAAAGTATAAAATATTTATGATCAAATAACGGGATTTAGAATTGGACGATTTATAGGATCAGTGTATTTTATAAAGGTGAATACTAATAGTGAATAATGAGCAAATTACAATGACGACAATTTACAACTTAATATTATGAATGATGAGAGTGATGAATGAGACTATACATTTATACACAGGGAAGCTATTTGTACAAAGTAAAGAAACTATTGAGGTAGGTAGGAAAAGGAATGCGGAGAGACAAGAGGTTACAAAGAAAAGATGAATGGTCATATAAGGGACAGGAAAAAAAATGTGATTTATGTCACCTACGTTTGTGCCACAGAAGCAAATGGGGTCGTTGATGATATGTAGTTTAGCAAGATGGGCTGGAGAACAAACATGACCCAGTCTCATTCGAATTAGAACTGAGGTCTCCATCTTGCCAAATTTTGCCCTGCCAAACCACGGTTTTTCCGGAACGTCGGGTTGTATACTTGAAAAGTAACGACCCTTCAATTTACTTCCGATATCCCAAGCTACCTTCCAGGTGTCCCGAAGAAAAGTCTTTGGTAATGTCATCAGGTCTATACTAAAGTTCGTATAAGGAACTAAGTCCCCACACTGCACCGCATCACCGGCAAGTGTATCAGCCACTTCATTGCCATGGATTCCAGCGTGGGCCGGAATCCACGCAAATTGCAGTGTATTACCCTCAGAGATGGTTCTGGACGCAAATTCTCTTATTAAATAAATGATAGGTAACTGCGATTTGTGTTCGAAAGGGGATTTATTGATGGCTAGAAGAGCACTTTGAGAATCAGTAAAAATTATGGTTTTTTTGAGCTTTGTAACACGAGTATATTCTATTGCTTTTAATATGCCGAAACATTCCCCCGTAAAAACTGAAGTCTCCGGAGGCAGTTTGATTTTTTGTACGATGTTGTATTGAGAATGGTAAGTACCTATCCCAACACAACCCGTCGGAGAACGCTTGGCAGCATCCGTAAATATATGGTGGTACTCTAAATGTTCAGCCAAAAAATGATTACAACTTGAATGGCAATCGGGATCAGATTTACTTACACAGTATTTAATGATGGGGCTGAATTGTAAACTTTCATAACTACTGTTAAATAGGGGAAGTTTATTGGAACGGTGAATAGGCGAAGACAGTGAAAGAAATTTTTTATAGCTTACAACTAAACAAGGAGCTCGTTTATGGGACCAGTAATCTGAAGATTCAATCTGCAACACCAAAGAGTCCAGTTTAGGAATGAGAGGATGAGTTGAGAACTGAAGAATCCGGAACAAATATTTGTCAGATAAGAATTGTCTTCTAAGATATAAAGGAGCTTCCCCGCATTCAACTTGGAGTGCATTAATGGGACTAGACTTCATGGCTCCCGAAATAATTCGTAATGCTTTAGACTGTATGCGATCCAATTTTTTAAAAGCCATAACACTGCCAGGTTCTAGAACGAACAATCCATAATCCAGAACGCTTCTGATGATTGCGTTGTAAATAAGTTTCATTGAAAATGGATGTGCACCCCACCACACACCAGAGAGGCATCTAAACATGTTTAGGTGATTTTCACATTTGTTAACAATGTAATCACAATGAGGAACACTACTTAATTTACAGTCAAGTATTATACCTAGATATCTGAACTTATCTTTAACTGAAATAGGTATTCCCTTAAAAGAGAAGTTCTCTTCCGGGTGAATAAAACAGCCGCGCTTTTAGACGTGGATAAATCCAAGCCGTTTAGATGTAGCCATGACTCCAAAGTAGATAAAGCAGAATTGATAGCATAGCTAGCCTGTTCAACAGATTGGCTTGAAGAATATAATAATAAATCGTCGGCATATTGAAGAACCTTAACATGGTTAGTTAAGGATGAGTCTAAATCAAAAGTGTAAATATTGTATAGAAGGGGACTGAGGACGGAACCTTGTGGGAGACCTCTCCATACAATATGAGATACCTCATGATCTCCTATTAACATGTTAACAGAGCGTTCAGTCATGATATTAATAATGAAATTCGACAAATTCAATGGAACCTGTAAGGCTTTTAATTTATTTTGTAAAACTGATAATACAACGTTATCATAAGCTGCATTAATATCAAGGAAAACTGCAATGGTGGAATGGTTATTAGAGAAGGACAACCGAATATCGGCTGTTAAAATAGTTAAACAGTCAGTGGTACTTTTACCTTTTCTAAAGCCATATTGAGATTCTGCCAAAAAACCTTTACTTTCAACATACCATTCTAGGTGGTTTTTAATTAAATGTTCCGCAAATTTCATCAGAATTGAAGATAAAACTATGGGACGGTATGAGGAAGCATCAGATGGGATTTTATTTGGTTTAAGGAATGGCAGCACCGTTTGACGCTTCCATTCAACAGGGATGTTTCCTGTAATCATGATAGAATTAATAAGCTCTAAATAATAACTGAGGACGTCATCATTTACATTAGCAAAAAAGGAATACGGGATGCCATCAATGCCTGGTGCAGAATCCTTAGTATTATGAATTACACCCTTTAATTCAGTGAGAGTGAATGGAAGATCTAGCGTCGTATGAGTGTTTTGGTTATTGGATACGAGTGACAGGTTAAGGTTAATAGCCTCGGGCACCCAAGGTGGAGCTAATTTATCTAAAAATTCACTGGCTAAAGAATCAGGAATATGAGAAGGGTTGTTATAAATGGACCTAAATCTACGAATATTGCGCCAGACAATCGTAGGGTGAGTATTCGGTGTAACTGATGAGCAAAAGTTACGCCAAGATTCAAATTTTTTTTTCTTAAAAAGTTTACAAGTAAACGTAGTAGTTTCTAATTAAGTTCGTAACTAACATCAAATCATCAAAATTAACATCAGACATATCAAGGTTATAATTATATTCAGCCTCTTTACGTTTGTTAATAAATTCTGTGCACTCAGAGTCCCACCATGGAGGCGAGGGAATTTTACTAATATTGTTATTTTTTACAGGAAAAACTTCATCTGCCGCTGCGATTAATATGAGTGCTAAAGCTTCAGCACAACTATTTTCATTGCCATCAGAAATAACAGGCAAGGAGCAAAGCTTACTGTCAACAATGTTTCTAAATTTGTCCCAGTCATTATTATTTCTATTTGGTAGTTTATGTTTGATCTCCTTAATGGTGCATTTGGTTTGGAAAGAGGATAAGAAATCACTATTGGAAAATGGTCACTACCATAAGTAGAGGTTAGAGTATGCCAAGTTAATGAAGAGGCTAAGTTTGGGGAACAGATGGAAAGGTCGATTGCACTTTGGTTTTGGGTGGGATTTGAACGACGTGTGGCAACTCCTGAGTTCAATATGCATAAGTTATGTGAGTCTATTATATCTAGTAATTCATCACCATAACAATTAGAAGTTGAACAACCCCATGATTGGTGATGGCAATTAAAGTCCCCCAATATTAAGAATGGCTTTGGAAGAAAAGAAAAGAGATTGTTCATCTCTTGAAGAACAGAATAGGAAGGGTGAGGAATGTAAATAGAAACAAGACAAGTGTGATGCACTTTAATAGCTACAATTGAAATTTCCTCACTATGAGGAGGTAATGTAATGATAGAAAAAGGGATAGAATTCTTTATAAGTATAGCTACTCCACCATACCCATCAGATCTATCCTCTCTAATGGTTAAATAACCATTAATTTAAAAAATATAATTAGGTTTGAGCCAAGTCTCTGCTAAGGCAAAGGCAAATGGCTCATATTTGTTTAAAAGATAAATAACATCACTCTTTTTGTTTACTAGACTGTGGCAGTTCCACTGGATTATTTTGGATGTGTGGTCCATTATGAATGGATTGAGATACATTGAAAGATGGGGCAGCGTTGGACGGTGAAATGTTGAACTGAGAGAGAAGATTTTGTAATGCAGAAAGAAAATCGTTTATGGATAAATTAGTGTCATTTTTATCATTATTAGGATTATTAGAAAAAGCACAACCATTTGGTGGTTGGGGAATGTCGAAATCTTTAATAATGGCATTGTGAGCCTCTTTATTATATCCTTATACAGATTTGGGATGGGAGCGTGGTTTGAGGAAGACAGTCTTTTTATAGCTACTTGAAGCAGGCATTCTATTAGGTGAAGAGATTGATGGAGTTTGTGAAAAGTTTTTGGAGGGAGAAGATAAAAGTGTATCTGCATACGATTTAGTTACTGGGGGATATACTTTTGACGCTTCAGCATAAGATACTGAACTTTGTGCCATGTATGCTTTAATTAATTTTTGCCTAGAAAATTCTATGCAAGACTTATTAGTAGCATAGTGAAAACCAGAGCAAAGGCAACAAGATGCACTTTCTTGTTCTCTTTCACAATTGTCCCCAGTGTGGCCTTGGCCACATTTATAACAACGAGGTTTGGACCTGCACTGAATTTTAGTGTGACCAAAACGACAACAATTAAAACACTGTACGGTAGAGAAAATATATAAATCTACAGGTAATGCATTATAGCACATAAAAATTCTTTTCGGTAGAATCTGCCCATCAAATGTAACAACTATGGATTGGGATGGTTTCCAAATGGATGTACCATTAACAATGGTTTTAAAATTGAGGCGTCTGACTTTTAAAATTGGCCCGCAACCAATTGGTACAGTTATATTATCAATAACTTCCTCCGGAGACCATTCCGCAGGAACACCACGCACTAAACCCATTCTGGTAACATTAAAAGTAGGTATAAAAGCTTTGTAATTATATGTCTCTAGACTATTATGCGTAATAAAGGAATTTGCGTCCAGGAACTTAGAAAAAGATAAAGATATTTTATTGCGGCCGATTTTTTTGACGCTACCGTTGATAATATTTTGGAAGGCGTTGTGTTTTAGAAACTTTCCAAAAGTAATTGGGTGCAATGTCGTACCATCATCTGGTGAAATCATTTTTTTTTTGTACCTACATGAATGACATACGGTGCGTTGTCCGTTTTGTCGTATGTTTTTCGACCTATCGGAATGGGAACAACGGATGGAGCAGAAATTTTATCTGTAATTTCGTTAGAAACGATAATTTCGGAGCAGTTAGGCACTGGTGTATTACTTATTAATGTAGCTGTTGAGTCCGTGCAGTCACAACCCGAAGACACGGAACCATGGTTTTTGCGAGTACGGCGACGTTTATTGCAGTGCTTGCAAACATGCATACGGCTTCTTTTTAGTTGACGAGCCGAAGACGACCCAAGAAAACTTACCTCTACCGAAGAAAATATACAAAACTAAACTAAAATTACAAGTAAAAGAAAATAGAACACTAAAAACTATACTACTGATCTTATATTACAGGATTTTAAAATTTAAAATTTAATTTAAAAAAGGACGCGTCCGCCAAGTTTAGAGTTTCCCGCGCTTTCAACCGATGCGCTTGCTCGAGGCATTCAGTCGCGTCCACAGACTACAGTATAGGATAGTCGCGTCCACAGACTACAATATAGTATAGGTCGCGTCCGAGGGCTTCTCGACGATGGACCTGTGTCGCCCGTGACGTTCGCCGCTCACGACGTAACTTGCGAATCGCGCGTGACTTTATACTAGGCCTACCCAGTTTTGAGACCGAGTATTTTTTATTTTATTCATGCAAAGTGTGACTTTGTGCGTTTACACTTTGTGAGTTGTTAATGTTATTCATACATTTTATTTAATGTTTTGTATTGTACTATTAGTAAAATAGTGATTAATTATTTGAAAATGGGTAAAAAAAAATAGGCTTAAGTTTTATTTACTAACACTTTTTGTTGATAATAATATGTATACTTAGGTTAAGGTATTTATCTATGGGTCTATGCAACCCGAAATAAATAATTTGATTGATTGATAACGAAAGAATCAAAAGTAAAAAGAAAAAGTTGATAAAACACAAAAGGCATGTGCAGTTCTTAGGTAAAAATTGTTGCCATCGTCTTAATTAAGAAAATTGTTATAATATGCTTTTATTTCTATAACCTTAAAACGTGTTAATTATAATTGTAGAGAATTGAATAGGCAGAAATAAAAATATTTAAGTATTTAAAAATTACTTTAACTTTCTGTATACTAAACGGCAATTTCACAGTTAAAGACCTAATATAATAATAAAAGTTAAATTTATTTATTCAGATAAGTTTGATCCATACATGAGACATACAAATAGTACAAAATAGTAAGCAGGGACTTGGTCCGCTGCACTAACATCCATGTCAGAGGACAATCGTGCCTAGCAGCAATGGCACTCAAGATGCTGTGGCGACTTCCACGCAACCGGCTAATGAATGACGCGGTCTTTCTGCGCCATAAAGCTGCAAAGCCATCTGTGTGTGCATCAGCAAACATTGCTGGTGCGCTACAGAAACGTGGAAGCCACAACAGCGCCCTGAACGCGTTATCAAATTGGACCCGCAGAGCATTGTACGCTCGTTGCGTGTAGTTAACCCACAGACTCCCCGTGTACAGTGAGGTAATACGCATTAAATAAGGTAATTTTGACTGCATCTGTACACCGGGAGAATATGCGAGCCAACATATTCGCCCGAACTGACAACGCATTGCGTCTCTCCATATCAAAATCATCGGTCACCCAGTGCCCGAGATACTTAAACTTGTATACTCTGTTTAAAGACTCATCATTCAGAATAAGTGGTTGTACAGGTGGAGTCTTGGGACCTGATTTAAAACCAATAAGTAAACAGATTTCTTAACATTGTACATAATATATACGTTTGCTTTTACTATAGTGAATGCCGTACTAGGTAATGCTATTTTTATAGGGTACCTAAACATAACACGTCATAATCACAATAAAATCCATCCAGCATTACGGAACCTAGTAAGTAAAAAATATGGAGTACTGATAATAGCGGTTACGGGCCAAGATTATTTTGTTCCCGCTTTAACGTTCGACAACGCACACACGATAGTCAGCTATAGCTCGAACGCACACAGACACACTACGCTCCGATAGTTACCTAAACTAGTAGCGCGCCGAAATTGTTAGGGGCTCTTATGTTAGCCCTGCTACAGACAACGTTTGCTAACGGCTTGTTTATTATTATATATAAAGTAATCTGTGGAAAATGTCGTGGGTAGACGACATTGTTTATAGTGTTTATGCCTATAACACTACTGTTTGTTTTCCCAAATGTAGGTACCTAATAAATAAATAAAGGTTGTAAAATGTTTTGAGGTGGTTAAACTGAGTTGCCGATGGATTTACTTACACTATCGTTTGTTTATAGCCTGCTAATGACCTTTAAGATAACAAAAATTTAAAACGATATTGATTAGGTATATGAACTAAATATCTCATTTGTTAATCACGTGATTAGGGTTGAGTTATAATTAGATAATAATGACATGAGGACTACCTATGTTCGCAACTAACATGTGTGCTCTTGTGGTGATGTGGTGTCAGTATGATGTCATTGGCACACCATGTTTACAAACTTACAAGATAGGTTGCTGAGCTGCTAATAAAGCCAACATACCTACTTATTATGGTAACATAACCAACCAATAATTAATAAGGTACGTAATACGTATGTGTTGTTATACACGCTTGGATTTCCTGAAGGGGTAAAGAGAGGAGACGGTCATTCATTTCGCTACTTTTGTTGCGCTTTGTAAGGCGGGGCGAGCCGGGCGAGTGAACCTATTGCCGTTCAACAATAAAATTATGATAATATTTATTGTGCCTAGATTGGCAGCTCGACAAATTCTTACAGCAACCAACTTCTACTTCAACTTCTTCTTACAATCTTCTTGTGGTACTGACTTAGGTTAAAAATGATAGAAACCGGTACCCAAAGGACATGTTCTGTAGCGGTTTCTCTGGGCGGATCGGGAGGGCGTGTCAGACTCTTACTGACTATAAAACCCACCCCTGTTCCTTCAGTTGTCGGTGCCAGGGACCACGGTAACCCTTTCGGACTTCGCCCCAACCCTGGCAGGCATCGGCCCTAGCGAATCTCGTCATTGGTGCTGACATCTCTTTGAAGCGTGTGTGGAGCACAACGCGCTGTCGACCACGGCCTGGTCCTAATCGGAAGGCGAGCTACCCATTGCTCACCGTCCGCAAGCCCGCGCCTACGTTGGCCGGGAATCGGCCTGGGATTCCCGACGCCCAGGGCATCTCCTGCGGCGACTAGGTGCGTGAGGGCGCGAATTTTGCCTCTCCCTCACGCGTTCCGCCTCCTCCTTCGCGAGCATTACTGCTTCGCAGAAGGAGGTGACGGCTTCCCATGCCCTCTCGGTCCGTACCATAGCCTGGACCAGCCGGACGTGAGAGATCGCCACCGCCAATCGGCTCCACGAGGACACGGCGGAGGAGCGATTATTCGCTCAAACAGCTTGCTCACGTCGTCTAGCAGCACTATGGGCCGGTACGCAGACGGCGAGTCCGCAGGGCGTCCCGCCTTCCTGAGCAGGACCAGCATTGCGATTCTGTAACCATCTCACCGTGAAAACTTAGGTGAAGTGAGCGTGGAGTGAGCTGTCAGTTTCGTCCTGCTGATGCTAGGGATTGACCAAGCATTTCATTTACAATCATAATCGAGATTTTAATTATGTTTTTTAATGTTAGTTCTGTTGATGATTTTATATTATTTGTAATCTAGTATAAAAGTGTCTAAATATCATTATTTAGAGTATTTTTTTTTTATAAAACAGCAACACAGAAATTCAGTCAGAAACTAGTTTAGGAAATCAAAATAAAATAAATAATTTGAGTTTCAAACAGATTTATTTAAAAAACCCGTAAATAGTAATTTTTAGCCACTTAAATACTAGCCTTAAAACAATATAAAATGATCCACAGAATTAGCATAAAAAAATAATTAAAATCTCGATTATGATTGTAAATGTAATGCTTGGTAAATCCCTAGCATCAGTGGGGTGGCACTGACAGCTCACTTCACCTAAGTGTTCACTTCACGGTCACATTTTTACAGAATCGACATACTGATGGCCAGATTTCCACAAAGTGGGAAACTGGCCCCGCTCAAGACACGCTGTGTAGAGTCCTTCAGAGCGAGGGCTAACACGCAGCAGTGGATCCCGGCGGACCTCAGGGCCACGTTCTTGGCCCGGAACTGCATTACGGCTGCCCCCATCTCTGCCTGTGTCACCTCTGGGACGCTGATGGCGCTCTCTCATATAGGCTCTGCGGCTGTGGGCAAAGTCATCGGTGGCGGACTATGCTCCGCTTTCGCCGGGAAGAGGACTGCGACCGCTTCCTTCTGCAGCTCGGGTTGGAGACTCTCCGTAAGTGGGGGCGCCACGGCTCGAAGTTTCCCTCGGACCGCGCGATAAGGGCGCCCGCACGGATCCCCGTCTAGAGTCTCCAACATCTCCTCCCTGGCTCGCGTTTTCGCCTTGCCGATGGCCAGCCACAGACCCTCCTTTGACGCGCGGTACATCTTATACAGCGCGGCTTCTTCGTCACGGAACCGACGACGTGTCTTCCGGTATCGGGTGTACCTACTGGCGTCTACCCGCCACGTACGCGACACGCAGCTGCGCGATCTCGGCGGTCCACCAGTACACCTGGCGTCTTGCTGACTGTGCGTGGACCCGTGGCATGGACGCGTCGCAGATTTGCGTCATCGCCCCGCGGAACCACAGCGCCTCCTGCTCGACGTCGACGGGTCCTATCGTTTTGACCCAAACCATGCTGCCACGCAACCCCGTCCCCTCTTGACAGCCTCGAGGGACGGAGTACCGGCGGTGGCCGACGAAATTAGAGGCACTGAGCCGCTCAGGTCCTCCACCCAGTCATCTCTGGGCGGGACAAAGTACGGCTCAGCGACTACGGCGATGTTAATCGACCACTGCGCCATGCTCTGGAGCAACAGATCCTGAGCGGAGGCGCAGTGGTTGATATTCGCCTGGAGGAGGCATAATGGGGCCATTATTGGCACTCCATATCAGCCCCCTCCTGAGCCCTTTGCGAGGGCGCCGCCGCGGTGGTGACGTCGGCGTCGACGATGGCGGAGGCGGCAGCGGCGGCAGCAGTGGTGGCGGCTGCAGCAGTGACGGCGGTGACGGAGGGCTTGTCCCTGCACTTTGGCGGGTGGAGCGCAGGCCTTGCTCCTCATCCATCAGTGATTGGCCGGCTTGCCAGCTGTAAAATACAGCGCAGTGCGGCGCGGCATTACACGAGCCGGCCTTGTGACCGGGCTGACCACAGCGGTAGCAGTGGTGGCTGCGGTCCATCTCCAAGGTGCATTTAGTTCTCACGTTGTTGCTCACCTGGCAGCGGAAGCACCTCAGAGGTTTGGGCTCCAGCAGTTTTACCTGCTCGGAAACCCAGCCCACCAGTAGCCTTCGGCCCCCGGCAGTTTTCTTGGCCGCCGACACGGGGCAGCTCACCGTAACGGTTCTCACCGTGAAGTCAGGACGGATGGTGCCTGCCCTCACCTGCTCGGCAGAGCACACCCCAGTCCTAACGACGGCGGCCACCTCCTGTCCCTCCGTCACCAAGTCGCCCAAGCCCAGAATGCGCATGTCAGCGCACTTGGTGGGCCTGGACATTTGGACCTCGTCCGCTTTAAGGAACGCCCTAAGCCTTTTGACCAGAGCGTCTGCAGCTGGGCCGTTGGCCGCACCGGGGATCTTAAGCATCGATTCGGATTCGGATTCGGAGGATGACCCCTGGCCCTTCCCCGATTTGGGGCGCTTCTGGAAGAACTTTCGGTTCCTCCCAGCAGCGCCCACCACTTCGCGCTCCGAGCTCTGGCATGAGCACTTTGCGCCAGATGCGGCGCCGGACTCCGACCCCGCATCACTCCCCTCCTCTTCGTCATTTTTATTTTCCTGAAACTTTTCCATTATTGTTTCCACGAGTAAAAAGCCGAGGCTGGTTTCGGGTAGCTTCGGCAAAACTAAGAATAGTTCGGGTTGCAGACACGTCGCAGAGGAGTCGTAACGTTACGTGAAAACAGTTGTGCGTGTGTATTTATAATGGTGTATTGGGACTTAGTTCTCATTGTTCATCTTGCTGAAGAAGAAGAGAAACTTGGAGCCTTAAGGCAAAAAAGAAGACTTTGGGTGAATAAGCTTTGAAAGCAAAGATGAACCTACTTTCGGTGAATTTCATAACTTGTTTAATAATTTACGATATGACGTTCGCAAATTTTACGACTACTATCGAATGAATTATGAAAATTTTGAACGGTGAACGATATGACTGTTCTGCGACGTGTCTGCCACGAAAATGCCACCCGCGAGTAGGCATGAAAATTGCCGGCAATATTGCGAAAGTCGCCAAAACTGCCGCGAATGTTTCCAAACTTGCCGGCAACATTGGCAAGAAACGTGTAAATAGAAAACATATTTTATTTTATATAGTTGCATAGTACGATAAAATAGCGGTTTGCAGGGTGGTAGTTTTTATGCATATTTACATTATCCAACAGAAAATTTTTGATTTTGTTTTTTCTTACTGATAAAGAAACAAGCTATCCACCATACTTCATTGGTGATGAAACCATAACTATTTTTGATAAATCGTCAATTTTTTTTTTACCTTCTTATCTTTAACCATACTTGTATGTAAGAAAGGATATACATGTATATTTATACATATTATCTGTATGCATAAAAGGGTCAAACCTTGCAAGAGGATTTGATCAGCAACAACAAGTTGACGTTTTTAACTGACTTCAAAAAAGGAGGTTCCTTAAGGATATATGTTTGTTTGTATGTATGTCCGCGATTTTCTCAAAACCTACTGATCCGAATTTGAAAATTCTTTTGACGGCACGATTTGTCAAGTGGCTAAGCGACTAGTGTGGGGTAACTTACTGTTGAGACCGCTCCTCTCAACATTGCCGCGCGATGGCGGCAGTGAACGAGGAGTGCGGGGACAGCGGGGTATCAGCCGGCCGACGGCCGAGCGCGGGCCCCGCACCACACAAGTCAGCTGTTGCACGCCTCCACGCACGGCTGCGCTTGCGCATTTTATTAACGTCTTTAGTTAATTTCTTGTTTCCATTTTAAATCGACCTTTTACCTTTGTTATTCATAATTTCTTATTATACTTGTTAAGTTGTTATACAGTCCACTATCACTTTCATTTTACTATCCCACGACCTATCGTCGCGATCACTTACCAACGTAGTATTCAACATTTAAGTTATCGTAAATCAAAATAAGGGTACAAGGGGTACTTAATGTGAGCAAAAAAAATTCAAGTATCTGGGTACTTATGCATATTTCTTAAATTTTTAGTAGATATAAGGAGATTTTGATTAAAAATTGTTTACTTATTTATTTGAAATCCATATCATTATTATTTAAATGTCTTTAACCCTAGGGTCCCGGACCTTTATAACATTTGACCTTTATAACCGGACCTTTTATTATAGGTGCATCGTATTCACATATAATTATATAATTAATTAATGTATACAAAGTATTGTAACACATTTTAAAAGAGTAACGATGGAGTTTCTTGCCCATTCTTCTCCATACGAAACTACCTTTTGGAAGGGGCGACTAGAATCAATTCTATTTAAATGTAAATGTTGACGTTCAAAAGTGCCTTTTATGTGCCTATTTGAAATAAATGCTTTGACTTTGACTTTGACTTTGGAAGGCGTACGAGGGGCCGAAGCCAATTCGCAGAGGCCCCTTAGACAATTTTAAGCGAACGAACCGAAAGATTAAAAGCGGTGTCAAAACCCTGCCGGAATATACTCAAAATCACAACGCTTAATAACTGCTACGATTCAACATACTATGTGATTCTATTAAATATACCATATCTGGCGTTTGATGTTCATACTCGTAGTATTATTAGAATTAAGATTTGTTATTGTTTGTACTTTTTAACATTAAGATTACGCGTTAAATTTCCTAGTTCTAAGTTATTTACACTTCTAAGATGTAACACTTCATGGAGGCTACTATTATTAACACGTGAAATATGTCTAATTTCATCAAATTTACACCTGAAACATAACACAAGATATATCTTCCTAGTTAAACTCAAAACTGAGGTAGGTAGGTACACAAAATGTCAAAATTACGCTCCTTTTGTAAAACAGAATTAGTTTGTTTACCTGATATGCGTTTGTGCTGCTGGTTAATTGTAATTAAATCATCTTTTTAGGTTACTTTCAAGTTACAGTTAACATCAGATAAACTTACCTATTTTCTTGACATCCTAATATTTTTAATACATTATAATAATACACATACATGTTCTACCATTACCAGTGACTGATACGCACTTAACCATTTATTACCAAAACTGTAGGGGTATCCGCACAAAACTGCAAACTTTATTCATGAACATCCTCACGACAACATATGACGTTATAGTACTCACAGAAACATGGCTAGTGCCGGAAATTAATAACAATGAATTCATTGACCAGCGTTACATTGTGTTCAGGTGTGACCGCGATCGGACTAGCACAAAATAGCTGGACGGTGGTGGTGTACTAGTTGCACTCTTAAAAACTCTTCAACCTATCGAAATTGACTTAAACTCTTCAGCTAATGTCACTCCGTTACATAACTACATCGAGCAAATTGCTGTCGAAATACCTAGTGGTCAAAATCTAAAGCGTCACATCGTAGCTGCTGCACACATACCACATAAGACACCCTCGCCTGTTTATGAAAAACCCTTCGAGTTACTCTATGACGCTCTGGCTTCGATCTTAAATACCCTAGATACAACATCTACAAATTCACGCCGAAAAAGTGTCTGACTCGCTTAGTTATAAAAGTATGCACGTATAGTAGACAAATTCACAATGTATAATGTACTAAGACTATATTAATAAAAATTGAATACAACTTTATTCCCTACACAAAAGGTTTTATTTGTAATGCACGCGTTAGGCGGTTGTGACATTACAAAATGCGATAATCGCGCAAGTCGTAAAATTTTAACGACCGTCGGCCGTAGGTGTACGAATGTACACCTTAAGTCAATCAGAATTAAGTATAATTCAGTTTACGCTGCGTGGGGATCGTAGCCTTGAGTCTTGTAGGAACAGAGTATGAATTTTTCGTCTCTTTTAACACGTAAATAGCAACACGCGCGGGAAAGGGACAACCGCGTAAGCGATTTACTTCAACTATTTTAGAAAGACAATGTTTTTACTTAGTTAGAAGGTAAATTTAGCCACAAATCCATTACATTATGAAATCTTGAATTAATACTTACCGAAAATAAGAAACCCCATCCTTTTTTAAGCTATTTGAAGTATTATTTTTGCACTTTTTCACGGAGCACTTCGGCATGTTGACCTGACGGTGACCGGCGCGCGACTGCTAGCGCAATTGTGCTACAACGCGTTTTTAGCACAATTGATTCATACCGCGCTTGAGGCGTTGCTAGTGTATCTAGGGTATTTATGATCGAAGCGCTCTGGGTAATCGTAACGTCGAGTTCTTTTACTTAGTTGGAGATTATAATATTCCAGAAGCAACATGGCACTTACCATCTAACCTAAATACTCCAACAAGTTCTCCTTTGTGTTCGGGCTCAACTTTGTCTTGTGATCATCTAAACAACTTCATGTCACTTCATGCCTCCACTAAATGCCTCTCAGTATAACAGCACACTTAACACTAAAGGCAAAATATTAGACCTCTTAATATCCAACTGCCCCTGTAATGTGCAGCAAGCGCCCTCATCTCTGTTACCTGCTGACGTATATAACCCCCCATTTGTTTGTGACACTGATATCAATGTTAAAAATCTCCCCCTGGATAGACAATCGCTGCGGAAATACAATTTTTACAAGGCTAACTATGAAAAAATAAATAATATGATACAGAAAACAGATTGGCCTGAACTTCTCATACATAAAAATTCTGAGGAAGCCCTATCTTTATTCTATGACAGACGAGATTACTAAGCTACACACTCCTCTGACTAGTTCTAAATCTTCCGCTTTTCCGGTCTGGTTCTCACGTCCTTTGATCAGTACATTAAAAAAAAAACAGAAAGCCAGGATCAAGTGGAAGAAGTATAAAAATATTATAACTGATTATGAAGCATTCGCATCACATAGAGCTAATTTTAGGGATATGTGCGGTAAATGTTTTTCTACGTACATTAACTCAGTAGAAGATAGCCTACACACAAATGTTAAACACTTCTGGACATATGTATCAAACCGTAAAGACAAACCGTGCAGCGAACTCCGAACAATTATAGCAAAACTAGCAGTGAAACAGCCCCGACTCATGAATCGATCTTCACCATTATTGCTCCATGATAACGCGAGACCTCATACAGCACGAGAAATCGTTTTAACTCTACAGGAACTGCAATTAGAAACCATTCGTCACCCTCCGTATTCGCCAGAGTTTGCTCCAACGGATTACCATTTTTTTCGTGATTTGGACAATTTTCTACGTGATAAAAAGTTTTCTTCTTAGGAGGCAGTAAAAATGCTTTCACACAGTTTGTCGAATCTAGATCACGAGAGTTTTATCGCAAAGGCATAAATGACCTTCCTATTAGATGGCAGCAATGTATAGATAATAATGGTAATTATTTTGATTTAATAAATAGGTACTTACGTTAAATTAAAAAAAAAAAACTAATTTAAATTTTTCAGTACAAATTGGCAATTTTATACAGGGTTACTGGTAATTCGACGTATATCCGGCAGGGGCTGATAAGGGGGCCAAAATGCAACAAATTGAACCCCCCATATGTATGGCCGAAATTCAATAGTTTTCGAGATATTAGAATTTTAAGGGTTTTTCGATATTTACCCAAAATTTGACATTTAATTCCAAATAAAATAAAAATTACATATTTGAATGGGTACCATTAAAAATGATGTTGTAGCTGGCACTTCAATTAAGCTATGGACATAATTAAAACTACTTAATTTAACAAAATAATGAAAATAATGAGCGATATAAGAATAATATCTTACCAATATTTTCATTTTACGTTTCAAAAATGTTGTCTCGTCACAAAAATTTCTATGACATTAATCGTACAAATAACTAAAACAACTTGCTTATCCTGTAAGCTTTCCAGAAAGGTATAAAAGTCCATTTTAAAATACATAATTCGTGGCATGGCATGTGTTTGAACCGGCGCGGGAGAGAAATTATCTGTTTTTAGTTTATGATCCTCGCTAAAACAACCGATTTTCATGGCGAAATTCTTCGCGATGGGGCGGGGTGTGAGGGCGGGGTGTGGGGGCGGGGGAGTACACGGCGTCTGCTGCGCTCGCGTCGCCTTCCTTAGTAAGTTTTGACTCTCCGCCGTGCAAGCACGTGTGTTGTTATCTTGCTACCAATCTCTCATCCCGTTAATTTGTTATCGATCATTATTGTTAATTCTTGTTTCTCTTGTTATTCTTTTTGTTATCATTGTTATTTCGGATAACATGGCTTCGTATCCTAATAACGAATACGCAGACATAATGTTTTGTTATGGTTTTGCCGATGGAAAAGCGGCTGCGGCTCGGCGAGAATACCAACGCCGCTTTCCCGATCGTCGACTTCCCCACGTTACTGTTTTCGGGAGAACCTATCGACGATTGTCTGAAACTGGCAGTGTTCAAAGAGCACAATTCAACGCTGGCAGACCTCGACGGTACACGGCTGACGAAGAGGACACCATTCTTCAGTGTTTTATTGATGACCCAAACATCTCAACGAACATTGTTGCAAGACAGCTCGGTATGTCCCAGTGGAAAGTGTGGTCGGTAGTACATCTATCAGGTAGACACCCGTACCATTATCAACCTGTTCAAACATTGCACGAGGGAGATCCTGCCAGGCGACTCGAATTTTCTCGGTTTATGTTAAACGCTGACCAGGAACATTTCCTAAGAAATATTTTGTGGACTGACGAGTCAAAGTTGACCGGGATGGAATAACGAATTACCATAACTTACATTTTTGGGCACCTAAAGCAGGCAGGAATCCAAAAAAACTAAAAGAAACTGCGTCGCAAATGAGATTTTCCCTGAACGTATGGATGGGTGTCGTTGATAATTATTTGGTGGGCCCTCATTTCTTGCCCCAAAATTTGAACGGCGAAAATTACGAGGAGTTTTTGAGAAACAACCTAGACGATTTGTTGGCGGATGTTCCCGAAGAAATAAAAAACAACCTCATGTTTCAACATGATGGCTGCCCAGCACATTACCGGATTACTGTCCGACAGTGGCTAGACGAGAGATATCCAAACCGATGGATTGGAAGGGGTGGGCCAATTCCGTGGCCAGCACGAAGCCCTGATATCACACCACTTGATTTTTACGTTTGGGGTCATATGAAGGCATTAGTTTATGTGACCCCAATAAATTCAGTCGAAGAACTTCGACAGCGAATAATAAACGCGGCGCAACAGATGAGAACAACGTTCACATCAAGAGTGACGAAAACCGAAGTTAGGAAGAGAATTCGAACCTGCATTCGTAATCGAGGGGCTCATTTTTAACAAGATGTGTAAAATTTGTAATAAAATTTGATGTACATTTTTTTATGCATTTTATTTCATAAAAATACAAATGACCCTTTCTCTCCCCGCGCCGATTCAAACACATGCCTTGGCACGAATTATGTATTTTAAAATTGACTTTTATAGCTTTCTGGAAAGCTTACAGAATAAGCAAGTTGTTTTAGTTATTTGTACGATTAATGTCATAGAATTTTTTGTGACATTTTTGAAGTGTAAAATGAAAATATTGGTAAGATATTATTCTTATATCGCTCATTATTTTCATTATTTTGTTAAATTAAGTAGTTTTAAATATGTCCATAGCTTAATTGAAGTGCCAGCTACAACATCATTTTTAATGGTACCCATTCAAATATGTAGTTTTTTTTTTATTTGGAATGAAATGTCAAATTTTGAGTAAATATCGAAAAACCCTTAAAATTCTAATATCTCGAAAACTATTGAATTTCGGCCATACATATGGGGGGTTCAATTTGTTGCATTTTGGCCCCCTTATCAGCCCCTGACGGATATACGTCGAATTACCAGTAACCCTGTACATTAACCGCTCGACAGCCGTCATGTTGACAGATTTATGACCCGTCAAGTACCGCCCCCCCGCGGCGCGCGGACAAGTGGCTCGGGTTGCGCACAAAAACAGGTCCCCTCGTATTACCAAGGCCCTTTGTTATCGTATTCTAAAGTGTTTTGGGTCCATGAATATACAAAGCATGCCATAAAATGTAAACAATGCTCGTCTATCGAGATTTGTTATTGTTAACAAATGATAAATAAACAGTACTAGCTGAAAGTGTGTTTGTTCCTGTGTTATGTCGATTTCTGATAAAACTACTGTATCAATATGCCTGAAATTTTGCATTTTACATTATGAATAGACAAGTTATCTAACAGCAGCGTTTTTTTGAGAGTCCTACCTTACTTTTTTTATAATATTGAAACTCAAACTTGATACGGCGCGCAGCTGTTTTTCTGATTTCCGTATTGTTTATCGCACGACTTTGTACACGCTCATCCTAGTTATATTGAGTAGTTTCAATAAAAACTTGTTACTGGGATACTAGTTAGACCTTTATTGACTGATAACTACCTATATGTAATAAAAATATGCCACTTTGAATTGTAAAATGATAACAATATCTTGAAGAGGGAACAAATCGGTAATTTTTTTGTGACTGCTATTTTCACTTTGTATTTTTGGTTTTAGAATTTGAATATTAGTCAAAACTACACAAGAACGAACTATATTTTCGTATTACTTTATATACTTACTCATGTTTATGAAAAAAAACAAAGATATCAACCTCTCAATTACGTAAAATAGTTTAGGTATTTTGTATACTATGTAAATCGTTGAAATATGAATAGTAAAGTACGAAACGCCTCGAATGACCAAAATACATTGTTATTATTAGTTTTAGAACCTCACAAATCGTATAGATACACTCAATTCATTGTAAAACACAAAATTCGTCATCATAATTACGACATTGGCATAACGGTTTTTTCACGTAACATTTCTTCACTCAAAAAAGTATTTACGATGTTATTTCGTGCAAATATTATCTACAACGATGTAATAACCACTTATAAATGAATATTCGCCCACTTTCCTTCAACTAGTCACAAAAAAACCTGCAAAATCAATTAAAAACATATGCGCACGTAAGCACGACCACACAGGGATTTGACATTTGCGACGCGTCTGTTCTAAACATTTTTTATAATGTTGTCAGGTCGTATTTTTATTTTTAAAATGGATGTATGGCACACGATAATACTACAGCCCATAGACTAAAATGCCCACAAACAATATTAGCTTTTATTTTAAGGTTAAATTAGATTTAAAACCGCGCGGAGCCACTGGAACCGATCGGTTCCAATATGGCTTGACGGTATGGGGAAAGTACTGGAACCATTTGGTTCCAATATGGCCGGACCGGTACCTCTAATATTAACAATATAACATACAGACTTACTAGTAATACGTATAATTACACCATTACTTAAAACCTCATGAGCGCATAAACATTAAAAATGTCATTTGAAAAAACCTATGTAATCTGGCAATTTTAGCAACTTCAATCCTTCAATCTATGTTTGCGACTGAAAGACTCGTATCTATGGTCATGAATAAAACATTATTAAAAAAAAAAACCGGCAATATTGACCAATATATTTGAATATATAATATCGTAGTAACGTAGACAGAGAAACTAAAGTAACTATTAAATAACCTGTGCCAATATTGCCGGCAATATTGGAAACTTTCCTAGCAAGTTTCGGAAACATTTTCAATTTTCTATTCATCCCTACCAGGGTACCTATATATTATGTTCTGTGATCCCTACACCCGAGCTACCCGACGACAGCCTCGGTGTCCTTATGAAAGCATACGACTGTCGAGGCAGCCCGCAGCCGCCCGAAGCAGCTCTCAGGCGCCTGAAGCCGCCCGAAGATGCCGTAAGGCGCCCGAGCTGTACCGAGCCGCACCGATTCCCACCGATAGTGGGCCCGCGCCTTACCCGGCGTCCAAAGCTGGACAAGGACATACCAGCGTGTAGTCGCTCGTTACCGTCGCCAACTCGTTTTTAGTTGCTAGCTCTACTCGCTTCTCGTTAATCGTGGTGGGATAGGTGCTTCACTGTGAGAAGTTCTATTATTTATTTATTTATTTATAAATAGGAGAACCAACAGCAGTAACAGATGTATAACAATTGCATATGTGACACAAAGTATCCTATACTATATTGTAGTCTGTGCACAAAGCATTAGCCAATTATTACAGGTTGTCACGAGAAAAAACAGAAAAATTTATAAAATTTCGTTCCGTTTAGTTTTTTGCCTGGAATAGGATGCATGTATTACCTAGACCGTTTATAGGTTAAAATGGTCTAAGATGTATTATTAGCTCGTCATGTTTTATTGTGCATTATAATAAATCTAATTAAAATAACCCAAAATTAAAACTGCTGCTACTTTACTTTACAAAGATTTGTTTTTCATATCGAGAAATTCGGGAACGCACCCGTCCCGTGAACGATATAACGCGTCCTCTTTGATTGCTCGCCCAAAGAACGGAATGGAACGGACGAACGGGTCAACAGGGAGAAATGTCAACTGAAACGAAACGCAAACGCAAAAGTGGTTTAGGTTACATGCTCTGTGGGTTTAGGGTTATTGTTTATTGATTGAATTTGTGTATTCCTAAATTATTCTTAAATAGTTATAAATTTGAAGAAATACAATGTGAAATGAAATAATTTTGGACCTACGTCATGTCGGCTAATGGGAATGGCGGATTTTATGCACCACTGAAACAAATCCTCTCCGACTCAGAATCCGAGGATGACAAGCTCGAAAATGCTATGCATATCAAAGCTACGGACAGTTGCAACAACCTGGACTTCAACAGTGGCTTACAGTCGTCGAAAAACTACAGCATAAGTGACATGGATGAGTTCAACACCAACGTGAACACGGTGGAAAGCACAATGGATAACGTAAGCTTCCTGCAATCGGATATATCCACGAAGATGTCTTTCCCGCGCCGGTGTGCGTTCATCGCCTCGATACTCATGTGCATATTCACCGTGGTAATATTTCTGTGGGGTATACCCTGTTCTGAAGTCGGCAGCTGTGCCGTTAACGAATGGCAAGATAAAACGACCAGCTGGGAACTGCCTTACAACGAAATGGAACTGTCAGGAGCCGTACAAGTTGTCGATGGCGCTATAGCTAACACAAAGAACTTGATATTCATATACCGAGGCAATCACATGAGGCTAGAACCTAAAAGCAGCAGAGATAATGTGAATGGTGTAGTCCTCATTGTTGGCAATTCTGGCAAGGTTGGCTGGTTCACCAGAGAGAATAGAATACCAACTGACATTAACTGTCACCTGCTTGATGTGAACAGGGATAAACAGAAGGACTGCATTGTGTCAGGTACTGAGGGACTACTGGCCGCCTTAGACTCTGTATCGGGAACATATTACTGGCACATACACAAGCAAGGCAAAGACTTGAGTAAAGTAGTAACTATAGACTTCCCTGTTGTTGTAAAAGACATGGATGGTGATAAAGTTAATGACTTGCTGACTGTTGCCACTGTGTATCCTAGCACAAATCACAACTCTTTACTGATGATATCTGGTGCAACAGGGGTTATGGCAGAACCAATTCCAATAGATGATTGTCTGTCAGTAAAACTTGTGCCCGAGATGGACACCGTCACATACATTTGTAAGAATGGCACAACTGAAGCTGTGAGAGTCATACCATTTACAGTGTTAAAGAAAATGCTGAAAAAGGATCTACCTATCAATCATAATCAGCCTCCACCAACAGTTTTAAAAAGAATCAATGTAAGCATGAAGAAGAACATTGGGAACACTATAGAAACATTCACAAATGGGCCAGGAAAATTAAAAGTGGAAAATTCAGGAGAATGCCCAAATTCTTGCAGAGTCTATCTGAAGCTGATGTTGGAAAGAAATGGCACAACTAATGTCAGCTGGGAGTACACTGCCAACAATGTTTATGCTATGAGGCCCAGCTCTTTTGCTTTTGCAAACTCCATACGAGGGTTTGTGTTAAAATTATGACAGTGGAACAGTGCACACCTAGCAAAGGGTGCACTTAAAATTGACGAAGTCAGATACAATGTTCAGAATCAGAGTCCAAAGAACATCAATGACATGTTCTATCGATCCACTATAGATGTTGCTTCAATATCGGCTTTCATCAAGTATACGAACTTTACAGTTCAAGACATTTCTGAGAGGATAGTTCTGGTGTTGTTTGACAAGCTGCAGACCCACAATGTGAACATTAGTCAGACAGATATTGTGCAGATATGTGTGCGAGGGCCCATAGAGAGCAAAACACCACTGCCACTCTGCCAGCCTGACTTAGAATACCAGGAGAAGTCTTTGATGATAGCAGACTTGGATGGAGATCAGTCTCATGAACTAATATCATACTACAGTACCTTTGTGGCTCCCGAGTACACGCCAAAGAATTCCAATCCCTATGATAACTGGAGCCTAACCTCCTTAGTGAGGGTAATTCGTTTAGAGTCAGAATTACCTAAACTGTTTATTAACGATGTTTAAAGTTACATTATAACCATATAATCATCATGCTTTACATTGTATTCTGCTGATATAAACAGTTTCAATTTGCCAATACATGTAATGCTGGTTTGCTGTACATATAGCTTGGGCAGCTAGCAATAAGGTGTCTAGTCATTCATTTTGTATTTATATCCACTAATATATTGTCATAGAAAATCCAGGTGTTTTCTGGCTGCTCTAAAAATCAAATAATACCATGACTCAACTTACATCAACCATATTGAACTGGGGAGAAAAACAATATTGGCAATCAACACATCCAAACTTCAATGGAAGAGTTTTTGTTGTACTCAGATTAATCAAGTTTTCCCTGACATAGAATTCTTCATTATACTTAACTAACTTTAGATCATAAATATTCATGCATGTAGTTTTACAATCGTTTTCGCCTGGAGTGTTCAATGTTTATTATAATTATAATCATACAATGGTGCCGATTCTGTTGTACACCGAACTAAACTATAACTAAAATTCGTTACTTTTGGCTATGAGAATCTTAAAGCTATTCTGAAAAATAAAATCTCTAAATTTTAAAATAATTTTGACACCTAAAATCAAATTTTACAATTGCGACTCCACATGATTATTTTTTTAGAGTCGAAGTCGCGCTTTATGTGCAGCCTCGACATGTTTTGTATGGAATTTTTCACTTTTTGTATGGAAAATATGAAAAATTATTACCAATAAGTTGAGTTTTAGAGGTTTACGAGTTTGTTAAAGGGGGTCGAAATTTTCATTATTTTTGCGATAGGACACACCATTTTCGAGATATAAGCAAAAGAAAAGAAAAAAAGACTGTACCATACTGTTTTTGCATCTGAAGTCGAGGTGTTAGGTAGTGTGAATTTTAGTTCATGACAACAAATTTTATTCCACACCTTTTTAATCGCGATTAAAAATAGTCAGATTTAGTTAGGACAATCAAAATTTTAGATGAAAAACGTAAAATTCAGAATAGCAAAATTGCCATTTTCACTAATTATAATCTTAGTGCTGTCAAACTAAAATATAGTTAAGTTGTGTCACTTTAAATAATTTCAGAATGGGAAATCGTCGTTTGACAGGAATAAACTAAATTTTGGTGATTTTTAGTCTAGTTTAGAGAATTTTGTGACGAGAATCGTCACCATTATTAACTGTATTGACTAAGTATTTCATGTATTGATATTTATTTCTAGTCTTGTAAGAATTAGGTAGTATATTATTATGACTGTATACCAAATAGTAATGTTTATCAACCTGTTTCATGTAAGTATTCAAGTTTTTAAGGAGCCCCCCTTTGGGATTGTGTGATCTCAGGTTCATAATACAGCACACAGGGCATATCTCCAGGGTTGGATTTTAAAGAAAGTCTTGAACAAACTAGATAGCCCTATTTTTGAGATAGCCTAGGAGTACCTTATTCTGGTACTCATATGGATTTTGGAAGTATGGGCTGAACCGATGCGATGTCGCGGTTTTGCCCCTCGAAAATGTACACTATGGGCAAATGAACTCAAAATCATCCAACTATATGCTCTATACCTAGAATCTCAATCTGAATCTGTTTCGGTCTGGTTATGGCACATCAAACTGTTTGTCCCACTGTGGTGAGTGTGTTTGCTTCACTAGATGTCTATACTATTTCATTTGTATTAGAAAATAATATGCGGAGTGAAGTGCCTTAACGCGGGGGCTATGGAGTGGTTCTTTTGCGTCGACTCTTTGAAATAAAACTTATTAATATTCTGTGTTTTTATTAAAACCTTGTCGAGCTTGAAATGGGTATAAAACATTTCAGTGTATCTATTTTACTTATATCAAAAAAGAAAACGTGCTGTTATTGTGTAGAGCTTTATTTCAAATCATAGGTACAACAGTTATTTCCAACTTGAGCTTGATACAAACTTAAAAAATGAATATCATATAGTACTAAAAGCACAGGTCATGATTAGAGCACTACACATTATCCTTTTTTGTTCGGGTTCTGCTTTATTAACAAACAGTCTTATGTACAGTCGCCAGCCAAATTTCTCCAAAAGATTTTAAACCAGAAAATTTTTGAATATTCAAAGTCGGAAGAGAAAATTTGACAGTTTGTGGCAACTTGACCTGCTGCTGTGTGTACCCAAACGGTATACTTTTTTTGTTCGTCCGTGTTCAGAAATAAACATAAGCATCTCAACTATTTTAACCTAAAGACCGCCCCAGTCGGATTTATACGACTCTTGTTCGTTTTTTATTTAATTGCACGACCCTATTCGTCGCATGTATTTATTTGTCGACTTATGAGCTGGGCGCTGTCTTGGGGCACGGCAATTGATATAAAACCAAGCAGTTAATATTGTTTCATAATCGAGCTAGTAAAAAAAATTCTCCATTTTTTTTACTAGGCATCAATGTCACACTGCTGGGCACAGGCCTCCCTACTGTCTAAAATATATATAAGTCTCTACCAACATAACTATTCACAACCATTCGTTATGCTATCGTATTGAAAATGACAAATTACTGATTTTCCTTGCCCTCGACAGCATATAGCTGTCGGAAGAATGGCGGTCGTGTTTTTGATTTTGAAGAGACCAAATTTTCCGGTTTTGGATGTGTCAACAGCCTTTAGAGGACTCTTTTGATAACATTGATTGATCTTCGATTCGGCACGGAAGCGTATCGATCGGTTGGGAATAGCGATGCAGGCCCTGCAGTCTCGACATAGTTAGCAATCGTTTTCGGTTGCTAAGTCCTAACAATCCAGATGTAACGATATTTGGTGGTCTCCACACTCAAATTTATCGGTTGTTACTGGTATTTTAGGTAGGTACCGGTAGGTAACAACCGATAAATTTGAGTGTGGATACCACCAAATATCATTACATCTGGATTGTTAGGACTTAGCAACCGAAAACGATTGCTAAGCAGTTTGCGTTATGTCGAGACTGCAGGCCCTGGTCAAATTAAACTAACGAGCGAAGTCGTGAATCGTGATTGGTCTATCTAAACACCACAAAAGAAAAAAATACTCATTTTCAAAACCCATACTTCCAGTTACGGTCGTTAGCTGCGGTCGTTGACCCCCAAAAACTCATCAAACCTTTTTTCCCTTTTTACCATGTTTAGATATCGAAATCACGTCTGCGGAGTTGCGCTAGCTAACTTTATTTGACTCAGTATACGTCTATACAATACCTGCTGTATGTTGTGTTTGACACAAGCACATAGAAAGTTCGTCAGTATTATCACATCACATCTCAGCACCACATAATATAATAATATAATAATAATCTCACCACGATTACATCTGAACACTGAAATAAGAAGCAGATGCCACAAACTCTTTATAAACAAACACTTTCCTTTGAATAGGCTTGATACGGAATGATGAGTTTTATTACAAATATAGTGCTTTCAATTCCACATACAGACGCTCTCTATATATCTTATGCTAGGAGGACGGTTTGCGAGGAATAAATTCACACTAGAAATCCATACTTTTGTAAAGTACTCTTATAAAATATAGTATAAGTAGCAGGATTTTTTTTTCGAAATCCTAAGATTTTTTTGAAGAAGCGTATTACTGGAAACTAATAAAGATTGTCATAATAATGAATGTAAATTTCAGGCTTTTGAAAAAATAATCAGCAGGTTAATCGCAAACAACGATGAAGAGTATGAAAGCTGATTAGCTGTTATGTACGTTTTGCACTGCCGCATGCGCTGATTTGTTAACAGCTCTAGATTCAAGACAAGTTCTGACTAACCGGACTTGTAAGATATTATGAATTGACTCATACATTAGCCAATGAGCATTCAAGTTTCCAATCGTCCTAAATAAACAATCTTTTTTGCAAACATCCTTATATTATTTCGTATTATTATGAAAATCTTCCTTAGATTTCAATAATCCGGAATTTTCCAAATGTTTAAGAAAAAAAAACAAACATGACAAGTATCCAGCGATGTATTTAAATCACAAATATACACGAATACTTAGAACCTTCTTATTGGTGTGAATACACAACAAAATAGCAAAAAATAACCATAAAAATGATCGAAGTTTTTATAAAAAGCTAACCCTTACATTTTATATAATTTGTGCGTCAATTTAGTACTCAGTAATATTGAGAATATAAAGCGAATTTATGAAAAAGACATAATAATTAATACTTAGGCCTGTCACATTAACTGGCAATATGACAAGCTATAAATCTCTAAGGGAGTCTTGGTATATCACAATATACACTTGTGATTAAAGCTACAGTTTCCTTGAAGAGCGGTGGCCGCCATATAGCGTCCGCAATTTACCGGTGAATGACGTTATTGAAACCTTATTTCTGAGAGGATTCATAATGGATCTTATTTACAGAACGTTTATTCACACCGTAAAGACAAACACCGGAGCACCACTTTCATGACGGCCGTTATGTGGCGGCCACCGCTCTTCACATAATAATGAGATTTATTGTATACTATAATCATTATACCAGATCAGATACCTACTCGTTCTCTAGAAGAACAATTTTATTAAGTCATGTGAATATTCAAGTGTAGTGTTGTCATGAACTTATTTTGTAGGACCGAAAGAGTTCGTTCCTACTTGAAAGCCTGAAAAAACCATCGGTAGACAGTGTAGACAGAGTATAACAATATGCAAGTCACTAAATAATTCTGTCAAATGCTTGCACTGACTGCACAGGCATACTCAAATCTGTGTGATTCTTTCCTCAAAAGATGGAAGCTGTTTTGTTGGACCCCAGTTATTCAATAACAACTCGGGCCAGATAAAAAGTTTGCATACGCGAAAGAAATAGAAAAATTGTATTGTATTGCTACCTCGTTTACTCTTACTACTGGATCTCGTAAGTGTGTCTTGCTCTCATTCTTATTATAAGTAAGTAACTTGTCTATTGCTCATACTCTGTCTACGGTCCAGCCTATGGGAGGGTATAGGTAAGGACAACTGTCTCTGTGTATTAAAAGTGTCTGTTTAAATGTGCTACATAAGGATGGCGCTACAGTAGCCACGGGGTAAATTTTAAAAGCAATAATTTTAGGTTATGTTTACAAAATAATGTTGGACTACGTAAATTGTTGAGGTATGGACTGTCACTCTCTAGTCACTAAAAATATTAAATTTTCTAACTCGGCATACTTCAATCCATTAACAACTGCTACATTCATACCACACCATTTGCCTAGGCTAGCGCCATTTTGGAGGGTTTTTGAACTATTGTTTACTGTTTATGCTGCACACTTTTTCAACTTTCACCCCATATGAGATAGTTTTCTTTACCTCTACCCTCCATAATCCAGACTAAGTCGTGTCTGTCAGTCGCAACTGACGCTTGCCGCAGATGGTTTCTTCAGACATCTATGTTGCTCAAAGTCACTTTGGCAACTTATTACTGAAAGTCTGCTCGTGAAGATGTAATTTTACTGTCCAAACACAGCATCCACCACACCGTCCGATAGTTTGTTTCAGGTTTTAGAAAAGAAGAGAGATTAGTAGATCTTAGGATTAGAGAACAGGTTTTCATAGGTTGTCAGACGTTTACTATATTGTAAATCTATATAGTAAACTTCTGACAACCTAAGAAAACTTGTTCTCTAATCTTAAGACCTACTAATCAGCGGCTTGATTATGGTTTTAGAAACCAGGCATTACTAGACTTTGTTTTACACTTTTATAAAGTACTTAGGCGTTAAAGTGACACATGGGGCTTTAGCAAGCCACACAGGTATGAGAGAAGAAGTTGTATAAAACCGAGCCATTTCCAAGGACAAAATTAACAGACCACAAATTGACTTTACTAAGTAAACATTTCATACGAATTTGAACCATATTCTTGTGTATAAAATGTTCATATTCGTTTAAAAGAATGCGAGCAAGCGTTTTAGACAAATATGAACATTAATGTTATAAGAATAAAGTTCAAATTAGTATGAGACACTAACTTTATACCAAAGTAAAGTCAAACCCCTTTCTTTATAAACGTTGCTTATGTAACGATTAGTGTTTGTTTAACCAAATATTTTTGACGTTTTAACATCTGTTAACTTTAAGCAACGTTTGTAAAAATAAACCTAAGTGTGGTCAGTGTATAGTGCTAATCTTGATTTTAGAAAAAACTCGTCTTTGCTAAACAATATAGCATCTTTTCCAACACTCATAACAGAGTGACAATCTCCTAAAACTCCATGTTTTACATGTTACTGAACTTGCTGTATTAACGTACTGTAGTTTTTACCGTAGCTCGCCCAAACAAATGTTATTCTTATACCGTACGTGTCTAGGGCACGACAATCTTCTTGGTGACGCCTGAGTCGTCGATGACACGGTACTCAGTCAGTTCCACCATGTTGTTGGCCGCTAGCTGCTCGGCTATGCTGTAGCCTTCCTCGTCGAACAGTTCGACGGATATCTCGTCGTAGTCTCGGGCGCTGTAAATACAGACAACATGCATTTTTGAAGCTGTCGTTTGAAAGAAAGAGGTTTTAGTTTTTTATACACCCGTTTGCTCAACACGCTAAGTTACGTAAAAAGGTTTTTATACCATTCCCCCTCTAAAAAGCTTATTTTATTCACTGAAAACAGTGAATAAAAAGCACTTTTACTCACTGTTAGATCGCTACACAAGTTGACCATCCTAATAATAATAACAAGAAAATTACTCTTAATTTTAGTAATTGTTCCAATTTTAATGTGCATTTTAATTAATTTAAGCTTCCTTTTTCTTTATTAAATGTTTATTTTCGCTTAAATCTTTCTTTTTCTCGTAGTCATGGTATAAAGTATAGTATGCAACTCTTGAATAAAACGGATTTATATCGAGGGCCATGAATCACTCGCGTCGCTCAGGATTCTAATACTTGAATCACTCGTTACGCTCGTGATTCAATCATCATGAATCACTCCCTACGGTCGTGATTCAGTCGTTAGAATCCTTCACTAGCTCGTGATTCATCTATGGCTCTCGCTTTAAATCCGTCCTTTATTCACTAATTGCATAATATACTATTTTGTTCGAATTTACACCACATCTAATACCACAGTTGGTGTTTACTTATATTAAATTCTAATAGTAGATGAACGTGAGCGTTTTTCCAGAAAAACCGGGCAGGGGTTGCGTGGGAAGGGGGCGGTGCTTATGTCCCAAACCGCCATACTGTAGTTTGGGATATAGTTTAGATATAATATCATAAATTTAGCAAATTCTAAGTTCAGGTAGATACGCGTCTATGACAATTTACTTACATGACATGCGCATCAAGCGTCTTATTTTGCACCATTTCGCCGAGCGCTTGCTTGGCCTGCGCCCACTGCTGGCTGAGCCGCGAGCGCGCGCGCACGCCCGCCAGCACGCAGCGGATGGCTTGCATCGGCAACGACACCTGGCGAGGCTCTAGTACGCGAAGCAGGTCTTCTTTCACCCATAGGATTGTGCCGTAGTCTACGTACATCACCTGGGTAAAATATCTACAAGGTCAAATTATGTTAACGAAAAACCCATCAGGTCTGTGAACTTTACACAAAAAAAAAACATCAATTTGAATAAAACAACAAAAAAAAAACAGATTTTGTCAACTCTTACTTCAAGAGAAGAACCGATAAGAACTACTATGGTATCACTTTTTTTTTAATAGTCTCTTTTGTGGTATAAAAATCATCTTGAATAAAACGAAAAAAAAAACACATTTTCTTAACTCATACTTCAAGAGAAGAACCAATAAGAGCTATTACATAAAGTATATTTTTTTCTCATTTTAATAGTCTCTTTTTTGGTATAAAAATATTAGTTCACCCACATCCAAAGTGAAGAATTACCTAACAATGCGTGCACGAAGAACTACCGCCTTCTGTTTAACGCTAACTCTTTAGCTAGCGTCCCGTAGCTGTTTAGCGATCGTTTCTCAAGATGATTGAAGATGCACAATAATGTAGAGTTTATCGTTTAGGCGCGATTGGTCCAATATAAATATAATATAATAATAATGTATTGGATCACTGAGTTCCCTTCAAAATGGTTGAGCTGAATGGTGCTGATCCATACGTCATGTTCGTGAACGGGCGCCGTCGGTAGGGACTGGTCATTTCTTAGCTGCCACGGCTTTTTGTAATTCCATAATTGTTTTTATCTTTTTATTACGGACGCTTTTAACGTGCACGTCTTTCTACATCGTTCTCACATGTATAATTACAACATGAATGATGTAACCACTTTATTGTAACAATATTTTGATTTAAAAGAGTGTCCATGGAGTTTCTTGCCCGTTCTTCTCCATAGGTACCTACTACGCTTTGGAATGGGTAACTAGCTTCATCTTTCTGACTGACCGACCCCTTGACAATTCAAAAGTGACTGTAATTGGTTTATTTGAAATAAATGCTTTGAGTTTGAGTTTAAAGTAGTTCCGAAATTAAACATTTTTATGTATATATACAGAGCGTCCCACGGATATGCCACATGGAGGGAAAGTACCTTGAATATTGTAGATGGAACATTTTACTGAAAGAAGACATTATTTGAATTTAAAAAACAATTTAAACTGCACTATATTTATATATATTGTACTATATTTATTACTTTATTCATAATCATATTACAATTAATCATATCTTGTTTTACTAGCTCATTCCCAAAAGCAAAACATTATATTACCGTTTCTATCATGGATCGGTTAACCAAGCAAAACACTCTGTCTCAAATTTCTGGTCTAACGCGTCCTCATAATAATCCTTTCATTTTCATTCCAGTTGAACCGGGAGAGATCAGAAAGATCATTCTCTCCATCAAATCGAAAGCGGTGGGATGTGACAATATCACCCGTGGTATGATCATAACTATTCTGGATCAACTCCTACCCGCGATTACCCACATTATAAATTTTTCCTTATACACCGGAGAATTCCCTTCCCTATGGCGCAAAGCCTATGTTCGTCCATTACCTAAGGTTTCTAATCCCTCTCTTCCTACTGACTTCCGTCCAATTTCTATCCTTCCCTTCCTATCCAAAGTGCTTGAGGCCTGTGTCCACAAACAGTTCTCCAGCTTTGTTCATCGTAACTCAATCATTAGTCCTCTTCAATCTGGGTTTAGGCCTGGGCACAGCACTGTCTCCGCGCTCCTTAAAGTGACTGGCGATATGAGGGCAGCACTGGAAGACACCAAAGTTACTGCTCTAGTGTTGGTTGATTTCTCGAATGCCTTTAATACCGTCAGTCACGACATCCTGTTAGCCATTCTGTCATATGTTATGGTCTCTCCCGAAGCACTGCAATGGTTCTCCTCTTACCTTCAGGGACGTCAGCAGTCCGTTCATGTTGGGGATTCATCTTCTTGCTGGTGTGACTTGGAAGCTGGCGTTCCTCAAGGCGGTATACTTTCTCCTCTTCTATTTTCTATTTTTATTAATCTTATAACTTCCGAACTTCAGTGTGCGTATCATCTGTATGCAGATGACTTGCAGTTGTACTGTCAAGGGAGGGTTGATGAATTGCCTGACGTTATCGGCAGATTAAATTGGAACTTGATAGCCATAAAAACCTGGGCTGACAGATTTGGTGTAGCTGTAAATCCTACGAAGTGTCAGGCGATCATCATTGGTAGTTCTCGTAGTATTAGCAAGGTGGATGGTACAACCTTGCCACCTGTCCTCTTTAATGGTACGATCGTTCCTTTTAGCACTGACGTAAAGAACCTAGGCTTGCAAATTGATAGTACCCTGAACTGGCGTACTCAAGTCGCTAGGGTAAGCCAGAAGGTTACCGGCACGCTGCGGGCTCTGTACAGACTGAAAAATTTATTACCATCAAGTACGAAGACAATGCTTGTGCAATCCTTAATTTTCCCTATCATCGACTATGGTGATGTGTGCTACTATGACCTGAATGCAGATCTCCTCGACAAACTTGACCGTCTTCTGAATAACTGCATTCGATTCGTTTTTAATCTGCGTAAATACGATCACGTCTCTGCGCATCGGTCGCTTCTAAAGTGGTTGCCCATACGCCAGCGCAGAGAGCAAAGGGCGCTGACTACCTTGTTTTCATTTCTTGATTCTCCCTCTTCCCCTGGTTATCTAGCCCCCCACTTTAAGTACATTTGCGCCAAACACAATAGAAATCTACGTTCTTCACACAATCGTCTTCTTCAATGTCCCACTCACCGCACAGACTTCATTCACTCTTCCTTCTTTGTTCAATCTATCTCTCTGTGGAATGCACTCCCCCAGGAAATCAGGATGGCAACCAACCGATTATCCTTTAAAACTAAAGTTCGCGAGCACATTCGTAAGAAGCTAGCGGTATCATCACAGCGGTAATGTTTTCTCATTGTTTGTCCAATTTGTTTTTAACATACTCGTGTATTTATGTACATTTATTTTTGCTTATATTTATATATAATTAGTTATATGTATTATATGTATTTATAGACTAAATAAGTTTATACGTGTCTATATATTATTTAAAATTATTTAACCTAAAATATCATTATAATTTGCACCTGCCACTGTTTGTCTCTGCATCACCCAAAGGTTGACTGGTAGAAAATGCCTATGGCATTAAGTCCGCCTCTGTACATTTGTGTGCTTAAAGTGTTAAATAAATAAATAAATAAAATAAATAAATATTATCTTGTGTCAAAACGGACCCTGGCACTCGCCGGCCGCTGCCGCGGCACCGCTCGCTCGGCTCGTGCGTTGTGTGGTCACAGTTCTGACATAACCTAACCTACCTGCGAATTGTTTTTTTTTTAATATTGGACCAATCGCGAATTGGACCAATCGCGCCTAAATCGTTTTTTATTTTCTCTCTCCACTTTTTCATCTGCAATTGGCTTTCTTAGCTATAATCATATTAAATGGTGAGATTAAATATTTTTGTGGGAGGTATTCCGCTGAATACTCCTCAAAATAGTACTTTCTGATCTCTCTGATCTAGTTTTAATATTTGCCAGCATTTCAGGCTTGTGATGCCTTCTTTATTGTTTAACAGCGCCCTGGCTAGTTCGATTGTGTGACTTTTAGCTAAGCTAAGTTAAGCAAGCTTATTTTTATATTTTATGCAGCACTCCTTAACCTCGTTTTTGATAGTTAGCATATTTAAATACTCATGTACCTACATAGGTACCTATGTCATATAATATTAAAACTGTTGCCCTTACCTCGACGGTCTGGTCAGCCCTCGTGACGGAGAGCACTCGCGCGCGATACCAGTTGTTATCGGGCGGGTACAGCGCTGCCACCAGCTCGCCTTGTGCCGGAGTTATCTGTCAAAAAAATAAATAAACCATTCAATACTTAATGAGCAAGAGAGAGGGAAGGAATTAAAGTGAGAACAAAAAATCAATCTACCTAGCCTTTTCCCAACCATGTTGGAGTCGGCTTCCAGTCTAACCGGATCCAGCTGAATACCAGTATTTTACGAGGAGCGACTGCCTATCTGACCCAGTTACTGGGTAACATTATACACTTCGGTAAGACTGGTTGTCAGACATTCGGGTTTCTGACGACCCGTACCGACTGTCAAAGATCCACGAATGACAGCCGGGACCAACAGCTTAACGTGCTTTCCGAGGCACGAAGGGGTCTCGGTATGTAAGGATGGTCACCCATCCACGGACGGACCGCGGCAAGGGTCCCGTGCGGCTGTTGTGTTGTTGTTTATACACTCAGGCGAAGATATTCATAGTTACCGTAAGTGGTTTATAAGCGACTTGTGCCGCGGGGCTGTTCATGTCTCGTACTAGGGCTGGCAGCGTCGTCGGTGGCAGTACCACACCGAAGCTGGGTATCTCAGGCTCTGTTTTAACAACATTACACATTTGAATTTGAAACAAAACCATACAATGGTTTTGACAGATTGTTTTTTTACAAAACAACATCCGCCAAAAAAAACCGACGACAAAGTGAAATATTTTTTTTGGAAGTTGCTGGCTTTGATTTTTGTCTATTGTCAAATTGACACCGTCTTCCGAAACTAAATTTTGTTTTCAGTAAGTAGCACCTTTATTAGAAAAAAAAAAATGCAATACCCCACACACATTCAGTATGGTTAGGTATTACCCGTCGGAAATATCTGCGAACCTGGCTCAATGAGGTTCGTTCTCAGCGAGGTTCGTAGATATTTCCGACGGGTAATACTTATAAAGTGAATATTTTACCTTCACATAGTAAGTTATCATCAACATGAACTGTATTTAAACTATTGTTGAAGATAACTTAAAAGGTACCTACTCGGAAAGATCACATGCCCGGGCATCCTTCTACCAAATGAAAAAAGAATCTCGTAAATCGGTCCAGTAATCACTGAGAAATCGTTGTACATACATGAAAAATGCTCATGCATGGTTTTTATTGCTTTACTTTCTTTTTGTAATCCCCTAGTGGGATTTATAGATGTCCGTGGCATCACAGCGGGCCCTATCAGAATACCAGCGCAGCGGTATTTATTTTTAAATATTGTAGCATTATGCTAAGATAGGAGCTTTTTATTTTATATTTTCTTGTTTATTGTTATTTTTAATGCTCCTTTACCTAATTGTTACTGTTTGTATTGCCTGAGCGTGTCCAAAATAAAATATTTTTCTTTCTTCCTTTCTTTAAAAAACAAAAACAAAACTCGTTGAATGCACAACCTCCATTTTTTTTTTAAGTCAGTTGAAACGAGGGATACATCATGTTTTCCATATTGTAAACACGTGAACGAAGTTCTCTTTGAGTCGTAGTGCCACATTTCACTTTGTGCCAGGTGCCGGCAGAGGCATTACTAGTAGGTACAAGGCGGCCCCTACACCTAAAATAAATTAGCAAAATATCATTGAATCAGCCCTTGCAGTCAAAACGATCCACTATTTTCACGCAATAACACTGACGGCCCATAAGCTTCAATATTTTCGCGCCAGCAACACCTGCGCAATGCTTATCTTGCACGATGCCATTCAAATATGGTGCAATAAAAGTTAAACTCGCTGAAACTTTTGTTCAATAATTGTACAACCTTCAATACTAACCCTAAACGGCCAAAACATTACGTAATTCGTGATATTGTGAAATATAATTAATTGTTTAGGACTGGCCCGCCTTAATAGATGTGTGTGTCATAAAAAAATCATTTATTCAAACTAGGCTGAGAATCAGCCCTTTTTGAACGTCAACATTACATAAGACTGTCCCCCAAAACGACCGCCCTTCACCACTTCCTAGTGCTTTAGCTGGGAAGAAGTTGCCCAAGAAACTCCCCAGCAGCTGCCTGCTGTGTGTCCTGTATTGTGTATACTTTTTGTTGGGGATCCTCTTAAATAAACAACTCTCACCTTGTTGATTCTCCGACAACAGTTGAACGTAAACTCTGTCATAGTGACAGACGCAGGTGACTAGCACTTTGTGCCAAGTGCCGGGGGCCGGTAGCGGCAGCGACTTGCACTTGCCCATCACGGGCACACGGTCTAATGTCCAGCCGTCTGAAAAGACGCACGGTTTTTACTACTCGACAAAACATCCGAGTTTTCTTTATTATATTATGTAAGTTTAATATTAATGCACTACAAAGATAAACCTTCCCGAAAAAAATCCCTAAATAATGGTGAAAACCGCACAATTATCCGTTGCGTAGTTCAGAAGAACAACGCGGTCACACAGACATACAGACACGAAAAACGACTTTAATCTATACATATAATAAAATAGTAACGAAGTCAAAACTGTACATCCAATATTTTGAAGAAAAAAAGTTATTGCTACCGTGTAGGAACGAATCTGCTACCGATTTTTTTTTTAATTTTTGACCTTTTAACTGTATGTCTGGATGAAGGTTCCGGATGGCGCAAAAATGGCTTAACGGATTTGGATGATATTTGGCACACAAATAGTTTATAACCTGGATTCTCGGTATTACGTACCCGTGGGTCGTTTTCTGACATCCACACAGGCGAAGCCGCGGGCAAAAACTAGTTTATAAGATGAATAGAATAGATTACTCATGTTGTACTGCTAAATAGAATAGATATAGATTACTCATGTTGTACTGCCAAATATAATGGACATAGATTACTCATGTTGTACTGCCAAATAGAACAGATATAGATTACTCATGTTGTACTGCTAAATAGAATAGATATAGATTAGTCGTGTTGTACTGCCAAATAGAATGGATATAGATTACCCATTTTGTACTGCCAAATAGAATGGATATAGATTACTCATGTTGTACTGCCAAATAGAATGGATATAGATTACCCATTTTGTACTGCCAAATAGAATGGATATGGGTTACTCATGTTGTACTGCTAAATAGAATAGATATAGATTAGTCGTGTTGTACTGCCAAAAAGATTAGACATAGATTACTCATGTTGTATCAAAAATATGTCAAATTATTGGAAAGTGGTTGACATTTGCTTAGGGGTCATAAGGGGTAAATTGGTTGCAAATGACCTCACCTACATCCCCTTAATGGCTTGTATTACAAATAACCCTGTAGATTACTCATGTTGTACTGCCAAATAAAGTTATTACATAACTTTTCAAACTGACCAGGATGCATGAGCATATGCTTTTTGGTACACCGGTTTCCTTTAAAGCACGTTTTCTCTGGTCCGCCTTTATAATGTTTGCAGATATCAATTTCGTCTCGATTTTTGTAGCCCTGCAAAAAAACATTAGATTATGTAGTGTTTCATCTAACGGTATTCCTTCAATGATCTTAAAATATTGTATCGAGTCTAATCAGGGGGTCTATTCCATAAGAATGAATGGCAACACGATTTGATAGTTGACCATACTCGCGATGTGTTTTTGACCATTAGATAAATTGAATTTGTCATTTGTTTTGACAGATCAACTACTTTCGGACGGGCCAGCTTGACGGACTTTGAGAGTAGACCCACAGGTTTTGCACTTTTCTTGTTGTAATGTTTATTTCACATGCGTGTAGAATAAGCTGTAATCATTGAGCTAAAAGTCTAGCCATTTACAGAAAATCGAGAATCTAGGACAATACGTTTTTCTAACAATTAGACTAAAACAATAGTAGACGAATTATGTATTATAATTACCGTAACAGCCTCAACAGGGTCTTCATATTCCGGGCAGTCAGTTATCTCGAAGTCAGCCTGGTTTGTGCTAGAACCTTGTTCAGGAGATTGATTTTGTTTCTCTACTGGTTTATCTGCTGAGGGCGAGAATGTTTCGTCAATAGCAAGGCAGATTCACGCAGCTTTAAAAAATAATATTAATGGTGTTACGGATGGATTAGGAATACGAACAAACGCGAGGCGCAAACTTAAAATTGATTTTGGTTACTTTCTTCTACATTACCAGATGGCCAATTCCCGTACTTAAAAACGTTGAAAATCAAGTAGCAATCTCATCTGAGCGACAATCAAATGTCAAAAACTTGTATGAATGTAAACGCTATACAATTTTTGACAGATTGAGACTGAGATTATAATGCGAACGTCCTTAAAAATACAGCAATTGCCCCTCGGGTTGTTGCGGGCATAACGGAGAAACTGTAGGCCGATACCACGATTTTGTACCCCTTTGGAGTGAGGTTTAATTAAATCCATCCGGAAACCACCACCATCCATCCATCTGGAATAGATATTCCAGATGGATGGATGGTGGTGGTTTCCAGTAGCAGAAATCTGGATGTACTATAGGTAAACCTCTGCCTAAATCTGGCGAAATGTTATGTCGTGTGTTATGTTATTTAATTATAATAATAATATGAGACAACATCCACACAAGGTCTTCAGGTCCCAAACTAAGCAGAGCCTATACTACGGTAACCTGATGACTGATATACATACTTATATACATATACACACCCAGACACAGGTCAAACAGACATATGCACGCAAATGTTTGACTTGTCCGGGGATCGAACCCGGGACCAGCGGCTCAGAAGGCAGGGTCGCTACCAACTGCGCCAACCGGTCAGTCAAATTAAACCTGAGCTAATTATTTTGTCTTACTTGGTAGAGCTAGTCCTTGCTGCACGATGATTTTATTGAGTGTCTCGCCCGAAGGTAACACGACGTACACGCCTAAAGATTCCGAGGTACTGTAAAAGTAAACGTTTTCTTTTATTATTATGTTTTTTATGGGACGTTCAGAAATACGCTGTAATCGATTTGAGCGTGCTTACACCCGTTCCGAATTAGCGTGAGTGCGATAACGATGTCGCGTGAATCGTTATTGATGAAGTCATGATAAATGATTTTATTCCTGTAAGTAGGTTTGTACAAACACTTTTACATATCAATCATATTTTAAAAACTAGATGAGGTCGGCGGTTCCTATCTGACTATTCTGAGAAGAAAGGCCGAAACAAACACAGAGGTCACAGGCTCTTTTAAAGTCCAGGCATAATCTTGGTCAGATCATGTGAAGACCATGTAGATTGGTGTCTGAAACGGTATAAACCATACAGATTGAGCGGACCTGACCAGTCAGTGCACGCATTTGTCAGTAATCGTGCAGCTCAACTCAGAACTTAAGGAGCCCAACGATTCGACGAACAATACCAAAAAGGTCACTAGTAGGCCGCATAAATTACTCAAGCTGCCAGATCTTGATTAAAACTGAAACAATGACCCACATAGTCCTCACATTCACTATAATTAAAATTCAAATATTTTGCATAATACTGACTTGTCATCGACCTCAATGCTGTACTGCTTGCCGACGTATTCCCACATGAACACTTCTTGTTTCTCCATCAAATTCTTGTTGTGGTAGCTTGCCAGGTCCACCTGCAAACAACTGTACACTGAATACGGTTTCGTGAAATAGTAGAACAGTAATTCGTTTCTTCACCAATTCTCCGAAAAATAGAGTCTTGGAAACGTAAGAAAATAACACCAGAGTTACTGTTCTGGCCAGTATCGTTGCAAGAAAGTTATCTCATCTGCAACTACACATAAATATTATGCTCAATGCGTCCAAGGTTATGGCCGCATATCAATAACATGATAATGCTGAGTAATTCATGCTAACTAATTAACTCCATTTTTGGGGCTGCGGCAATTTCGAATATATTTTTACAATCGTATATCTCATCTCGCCCGTGTTTAGAACATCTAAGCTAGTGGTTGTGCTCTTTGTAACATTAGTTACTACTCACCCCCGCTAGATGGCAGCAGCGAGCGAAGGGCGACTTGCTACAGAAGCGCTGGTACAACGGCTGCACGCACTCGACGGGTGCGCCTCATCTCACCCGTGTCTAGGACATCTAAGCTACTGCCTCTGCTCTTGGTAACATTAGTTACTACTCACCCCCGCTAGATGGCAGCAGCGAGCGAAGGGCGGCTTGCTACAGAAGCGCTGGTACAACGGCTGCACGCACTCGACGGGTGCGCCTCATCTCACCCGTGTCTAGGACATCTAAGCTACTGCCTGTGCTCTTGGTAACATTAGTTACTACTCACCCCCGCTAGATGGCAGCAGCGAGCGAAGGGCGGCTTGCTACAGAAGCGCTGGTACGACGGCTGCACGCACTCGACGGGTGCGCCTCATCTCACCCGTGTCTAGAACATCTAAGCTACTGCCTGTGCTCTTGGTAACATTAGTTACTACTCACCCCCGCTAGATGGCAGCAGCGAGCGAAGGGCGGCTTGCTACAGAAGCGCTGGTACAACGGCTGCACGCACTCGACGGGTGCGCCTCATCTCACCCGTGTCTAGGACATCTAAGCTACTGCCTGTGCTCTTGGTAACATTAGTTACTACTCACCCCCGCTAGATGGCAGCAGCGAGCGAAGGGCGGCTTGCTACAGAAGCGCTGGTACAACGGCTGCACGCACTCGACGGGTGCGCCTCATCTCACCCGTGTCTAGGACATCTAAGCTACTGCCTGTGCTCTTGGTAACATTAGTTACTACTCACCCCCGCTAGATGGCAGCAGCGAGCGAAGGGCGGCTTGCTACAGAAGCGCTGGTACGACGGCTGCACGCACTCGACGGGTGCGCCTCATCTCACCCGTGTCTAGGACATCTAAGCTACTGCCTGTGCTCTTGGTAACATTAGTTACTACTCACCCCCGCTAGATGGCAGCAGCGAGCGAAGGGCGGCTTGCTACAGAAGCGCTGGTACGACGGCTGCACGCACTCGACGGGTGCGCCTCATCTCACCCGTGTCTAGGACATCTAAGCTACTGCCTCTGCTCTTGGTAACATTAGTTACTACTCACCCCCGCTAGATGGCAGCAGCGAGCGAAGGGCGGCTTGCTACAGAAGCGCTGGTACAACGGCTGCACGCACTCGACGGGTGCGCCTCATCTCACCCGTGTCTAGGACATCTAAGCTACTGCCTGTGCTCTTGGTAACATTAGTTACTACTCACCCCCGCTAGATGGCAGCAGCGAGCGAAGGGCGGCTTGCTACAGAAGCGCTGGTACAACGGCTGCACGCACTCGACGGGTGCACATCTCAATTCGCCCGTGTCTACCACGAATATCTCTGCTACTTCACTGTCCTCCTGGTGATGACAAAACACATCATATAAAAAAGTCTGATCTAAAGGCGCTCCGTCACCGCCCGGGAGCATTCGCCTGTAATGTAACAATCCAAGATTCCACTGTTACGGCTAGGGCTTTGCAAGTAGTCTGCGCAGACCGTCACCTGCTAGGTAGTGTAGAGAGATAATTTAAACCACTAGGATAGGTTAATACACATAATTAAATAGGTAGAAGTAACATGGCTAGGTTGCGGGTAAAGGTTACATTACAGAAGAATGCTCCCGCTGCGAGGGCCTTAAAAGAAAGTTACAATTTTCCGTTTTAATTTGGCGTTATGTCCACTTAGCAACCGGTATTTTGCTGAACCAATAACAACAGCGTGTGTTCTTGAAGCAGAAGGTCAACTCTCGTCCTTAAAAAACGTTGAAATTCAAGTTGCGATGTTATCTACTTTGAAAGAATATTTGACAGTTTGTGGTAACTTGACCTGCTGCTGTGTACCCAAGTAAATAACTGTTATTTCACACGCACCTCACTAAGTTTAAGGAACAATCCCCTGTAGTAACAGTCACTGTCTTCGTCATAGAACGCGCAGCAAGTGAGCGCCTTCACCTCCTCCTTGCTTATCTCCTTGTGGTTCTCGGTGTAGAAGTTTGTCATTTCTAACATCAGGCTAGAAAGGGACAGAATACTAAAGTGTTAAGAAATTGATTATTTTATGACGGTTGTATAATTGAGATGGAGATCATGGAGCGGAACAATAAAAACAATAACATACATACATACATATATATATAAACTCACGCCTTCTTCCATGGGGGTAGGCAGGAACTAAATAACGCCACCTGCTACGATCCTCACATACTCATTTTGTCTCGTTTACGTTCATATAGCAGTGGTGGTAGCAGTGGTGGCCCAGTGGTAACGGCCGCGACTTACGAGTTGTAGGCCGTAGGTTCGAACCCCGACAGGCGCTTTACTTTGTGTAAATTATTTCATCACCACTGCTCCGTGCCTCGGAAAGCACGTTAAGCCGTTGGTCCCGGCTGTCATTCGTGGATCTTTGACAGTCGTTACGGGTCGTCAGAAGCCCGAAAGTCTGACAACCAGTCTTACCAAGGGGTATAGTATTACCCAGTAACTGGGTTGTGGAGGTCAGATAGGCAGTCGCTCCATGTAAAATACTGGTATTCAGCTGCATCCGGTTAGACTGGAAGCCGACCCCAACATAACTAGTTGGGAAAAGGCTAGGCAGATGATGATGACGTTCATATATCTGGTCATACACGCACGCCAGTTGCGAGAACTACGCAACCGACCTTTTTGAAGACAATCACCAATAAGATCACTATATGTACACGTTTCCACTCACATCTGCCTTCTAAATACGTTTTGTTAGACGCCTTTCATTAAATTTTTGTCGCTACATCTTCTTTTATGCCGCACCGTTGCCTCATTACATCATTCCTCAGCTAATAAATATAACTTGCGCGAAAATGGCGGTACGGCCTCCATTTTCGCGCTTTCATGATCGCGGTATGGCTTAGTGAAATTATCATTCGTTACGCGTGTATCGCCTCGCAAAGTCGCAATTCACAGCGCCCGAGACGGCCCGTCTTGTCGCTGTCTTTGCATGATGAAATGATTTTAAAATATAGGTGATTTTTACATATGACATGATACTTATCTCTACATTGTACTCACTTCTGTACCTCATCATGATCATCAGTAATCACCCAGAAAAAGGCACCGTCGACGTGCATAAGAGTAGCCTTGTATGCAGTATCAGTTTCCAGCACCAGCTGTGCCGGCAAGTTGCTGGCCTCACAAGAGAGTGACGTGGGTGGATCTGAATATAAAGTGGTAATTTGCCATAAAATTACTGATAGAATCTTATTTTCAAACTAACAGACAAACATTATTATTCAATTTTAATAATGTTTATTTGAAAGTTCGAAAAAAAAATATAAATAGAATTGTTTCAAAGAGAACATTTGTCGAAACAGAATATAATGCTGGTGTATTTAATTTTTATTTGGAAGACAGTTTTGGATCGTTTGAGATAAGCCTGAAAAGCATCGGCATAACGACGGTAGAGCGTTATTGTTTTTTATAAATGACTTAATAACAATCTTAAATACATCGACAATGCGCAGCCTAAGCCTCTCCGCCGGTTTAGAAGTATGAACTCCAAGAGTTCCTTTCATAAATAAAGGATTTATGAAAATTCATCTCCTAATGGGGTAAAATAGGGGATAAAAATTTGTATAGAAGTTGTTTATTTTTGTCGATGAGATCCTATTGGGCACACGGCTTGTATATAATGAGCGTCAATCGATTATAATACCGCGCCGCTCTAGATACGTTTACGCTCTAAGAGACATCGAGAGCATTTACAATATCCATAATTCTATCTATATCAAAAGCTTCAACTCGACATACTAAAAGTGACAGTTTAATTTTCCATACAATTCACAACAGACACTACTTTTTTTTTATTGTCATGAAGTTTCATATTAAGAGGAAATGGCTACATACCTTCAATCTTAAGATTGTTCAATTCCGCTCCCAATTCGCACTGCACCTCCTTGACAACCAACGCGCTCTTAGCCTGCGGCACGGTTTCCTCCGAAGATGACGTACTAGAAAACACTATCAAAGCCTGGTCAGCTTTCGGAGTTTTTACTCTCTTCGGTTTCTCTGGCGGGCAATTATTTTGGCATGCTGTGGACGTTGAGGGGGCTGGCTCGCTCAATGCGTCAATGAGGTTGAATGGGGCTGTAGGTGGTAATGGCATTGACGGTTTTGAGAATGTATCTTGTACTGGAGTGTATTCTATGCTCCCCGCTTCGTCTGTAATGGAAATGGTGGTGTCAAACTCAAAGCATTTATTTCAAATAAACCAATTACAGGCACTTTTGAATTGTCAAGGGGTCGGTCAGTCAGAAAGATGAAGCTAGTTGCCCATTCCAAAGCGTAGTAGGTACCTATGGAGAAGAACGGGCAAAAAACTCCATCGACACTCTTTTAAATCAAAATATTGTTACAAAAAAGTGGTTACATCATTCATGTTGAAATTCCAATACACACGCCACCACCAGCCAGGGCACATTCAAGTCAATGAAAGACGAACCCAGTAAGCTTTATAGTGGGTACATAGTGCTCACACATGTGCTATGCATGATTATATATTATACTATGATTATTAGGAATAAGTTATCTTTTTGTTTACTAACCCATATGGATGTTGCTTATCCGAATTAAAGATTTTTATTTTTTTATTTATGCAATTATACAATACTAAGAGATTGAATTTATATAATGCAAAGATAGATTGTACAATCTTCATCAGCTCCAACATTATTTTAGAATGCTAATTAATTAGTTTACGCGCCCTTGTGGAGCAGGACCAGCAGCCCTGAGCCAAGCATTTTTGTCAGCAATATAATCCCCCAACTTTTATTATGCTTGGCTGTATAGTGTGCGTTTTATACAAGATTTAAATTTCGTTTCATTCAGTTGGAGTATGTGGGGAGGTATTGTATTGTATGTGAGTTTAAATGTTTGTAAACGCACCCACGATACAGGAGAAATTCCTAGTGTGGGGCAACGTTTTTAAAAAAAAGAAGAAAAAAAAAACATTTTAATCAGTACACCATGAAGGATGAGTCTACTTTAGCCAGTCTGCAACCTAGTTGAACTAATTGGTCCTGGTGTTCAACCTTTGAATACAAATAGTGAATGTATTGTGATTTTAGTCACATGCATAATGCATGTGTATGTTATTCTGCATGGATGATAATAACGATTGTACTGCATTTTTCTTCAAACACCTTATTATGAATAGAAGTAAAACAATCATAAATGAAACCCTAGTGTATAATGTGAAAATAAGAATGTTTCGTTTTAAGCTTACTATTGAGTTTTTTGCAAGATGCAATATTTTGGGTTTATTCTTAGTATTATACAAAGACTTCATTCGAGTCTGTAACAAGTTTATCCTGTCTTAACATGTATTTGAAATCAAAAAGAAAATCAATCAACAAAATAAAAACTTACCAAGTGCGGCTATAGCAAGATTGAAGTCAGTAATAAGATACATGAATTCGTCGAGCTGTTTCATGGCACTAAGGAACCGATCTTTGAGCTCAGATGGGTCACAGTTGAGCTGCTCGACAAATCCTTGCGTCTGTAACAATGGCGGTAAAAATTATTTACAAAAATGACTATGGTCAACACCCAATAATAGTGATTGACTGTTTGTTATACAGAGGCAGATTTTTTTTTTTTACTTTTTCTGTCTTTGGAAGTACTTTAGAAATAGCATACTGTCTCATTAACTAAAAAATAATTATCAGAAAGATCTACAGTAAGCTGCCTACATGTCTTGCTCTATTTATGGAGAAAATATTGGTGTGATTAAAATAGGTTTAGGAAATATTTTCCTTGAATGTTGCAAGTGAATATTTTTCCAGCAAGTATCTTAGTGTTTTATCTGCTTCACTGATTGTATAACATATTAATACGCCAACAGGTAGTGTATTAGATTCACATCTGGTAATATTGACTTAGGAAATTATGAGTGGAATTTTATAATTGTTAGGTACCCGTAGCTGTCCCAACCCAACATTTTTTGTGACTTACAATTTTATTAGATGTATTGCGAATAAATAATATTAAGTATTTATACCATTCCCCCTCTAAAAAGCTTCTTTTATTAACTGAAAACAGTGAATAAAAAGCACTTTTACTCACTGTTTTGATGTTTGAAAATGGAACACACCAATGTATTCAACCACAGATTTAGAGTACCTAGGCTAGATACGGCATGTTATTAGATAGTATGAAAACCGAACGTGTCATCTTTTTTATACCTACGATAGCTTCACCCCAGCCATTTAGTGATGTGCTCAAAGTAAACAGAATTGTTTCAATCGCTAAGCGTCACTGAGCTAACAGACTTTTTTTTGTACGAACAGTCGAACATGCAGGGCACGCTTGGTTGTGGCTTGCCGTATCTAGTGTAAGTGTAATCTTTGTATTCGACCTATATTGATGTGTTCTAAATTCAATTTGATTGGTCGACATTTTCGACAAGGAGTTATGCATTAGGTAAGTAATTGTTCCAATTTTATTGTGCATTTTAATTAATTTAAGCTTCCTTTTTCTTTATTAAATGTTTATTTTAGCTTAAATGTTTCTTTTTCTCGTAGTCATGGTATAAAGTATAGTATGCAACTCTTGAATAAAATGGATTTATATCGAGGGCCATGAATCACTCGCGTCGCTCAGGATTCTAATACATGAATCACTCGCGTCGCTCAGGATTCTAATACTTGAATCACTCGCGTCGCTCAGGATTCAAATACTTGAATCACTCGCTACGGTCGTGATTCAGTCGTTAGAATCCTTCACTAGCTCGTGATTCATCTATGGCCCTCGCTTTAAATCCGTCCTTTATTCAATAATTGCATAATATACTATTATACCATTCCCCCTCTAAAAAGCTTATTTTATTCACTGAAAACAGTGAATAAAAAGCACTTTTACTCACTGTTATATCGCTACACAAGTTGACCATCCTAATAATAATAACAAGAAAATTACTCTTAATTTTAGTAATTGTTCCAATTTTAATGTGCATTTTAATTAATTTAAGCTTCCTTTCTTTATTAAATGTTTATTTTCGCTTAAATCTTTCTTTTTCTCGTAGTCATGGAGTAAAGTATAGTATGCAACTCTTGAATAAAATGGATTTATATTGAGGGCCATGAATCACTCGCGTCGCTCAGGATTCTAATACTTTAGGATTAGGATTCTAATAGTTAGAATCCTTCACTAGCTCGTGATTCATCTATGGCCCTCGCTTTAAATCCGTCCTTTATTCACTAATTGCATAATATACTATTTCTACGACATTTTAAAGTAAGGAAAATAAAGAAACTGTTGCAGGTAATGAGAATAATCAGTTTTAAGAAAAAAATAAACTTTTTTGAGGCTAACATCTCTATTATAATTATTTTCCCCAGAAAAAATATTTAGGTTCGTGCTTACAATAACAGCTACCCACAAAAACTGTACTAAAATGCAACTTACCTTTATTTTTATTTTATTTATGTCGTCAACCGCGCGATCACATTTGTCCCAAAATATATTCAATCTGGATCCAAGTTCGTTTCGCCGATGCATAGTCAGCGTTGCGAGGTCTACGAAACTCCTAGAAGGTGCATTTATATTATGTTATGCATAATGAAAAGCGAAATAAAATTTAGAAAGGCAATACGAAAGTACTTACATTTTGGCTTTTACTTTTAACTTTTACTCAACGATAAGGCGCTAAAGCTTGCAGAAATATAATTCTACTGGAATGTTTAATTTCAGTTTGTAAAATTTTTAGATTTGCATCTCTGCAATGAAAACAACAAAGCAGCTTTTTCAAAGTTTTTTCCTCAATGCTAAAAAAATAATATGTCTCTGATCTGTTAAAAGACCTGATCTGACAGATACAGATAAACTAGCTGACCACAGACAATACTTATAATTATTATGCGAAATACTGTAGCCACCAAAACTGATGATATATCGATCAATCATTCATTCATTTTAGTTTTTCCTAAAAACTGTCTTTGCAGGCACAAATAAAATAAAGGATTACCGACTGTTTACTGTTATTTAAAATTCATGTGATTAAATCGTTTTAAGGATTTATTGCCATAACCTCAACGACAGTGGCATCTTGTGGATTGTCATTCAAACTAAATTGATCTACTCGATACTAGATGACGCTACTCACCGATGGTACTGTTGTACGTCTATTCTCTAGTAGATGGCGTTAGTAGACTATTGTTATAAATGCGTACCTGCAATTTTTACCGTAAAACACATCAATATTATTATTTTTTATTTTGTAAAATAACTATTGCTGAATATGATTGTTAAAAGCTTAATTTGCTTGCTCTAAACGTGTGAAAGTATGGGCTACGATCCAAAAACCTGACATCCTCCGACCAACCAGGTTTTTGCCTGAGGCCTGCCTGAGGATGTTAGGATGCCTACATCATCACATAATTTTTACAGTCTGTCTACTAAGTGGTCATCGAGACCAATCTAGCGCGCCCTAAAACGGTGAATTTTTGATTAGTAAGGTCGAGATCCTGTGTCCAACTGCCTGCTCCACCATCAGACTATGTTCACTTGTTCACCATGTCTAAGTCAACTACTCATCGAGACCATTTCTCTGAGCCCAATCACGATATTATGTCTGCTGTAAGTTATTGAGGAGTTGGTTATTCCGTAGACTTTACAGGCGGCGGCATCAGGTCAAGGTTACCATAATTATAATTCCAGCGTTCGTAAAATATTATAGTATAGGTACTTACACAATTTATAGTCGATCGTGCGAGTTAAAGTGAAATATAATTACCCATGTGTGGCTGAGATCTCTGGGTTCAGTTACGCTAAGACGTGCAGACCTCTGGCGGGAGCTGCTCAAGCCCCCTGACAACTTTATCCAGCCATCTGAGAGTCTTCCACCTGGGCATGCGTTATCGTGGCTGACTTGGAAATCCTTCCAAACCCAAGTTGGCCGGGACAGAGAGAATCTCCACAGATGGGCGTTTATGGACGGTTCGGATCTCCAGTGTAGGTAGGTATATCTACCTATGCGGCGTCTCTCCACAGACCCCCTCATTTCATCTCGCGCCGCATGCCTTGGTCTGTCACTTGTGCACTTGAGGATGGTATGACTGTGTCAGCGATCGGAGTTTATGTGTCTGAGTTTTGGGCCAAAGCATTAAGAAGGATGCGAAGGCTCGAGATATAGGAGAAGGATATAAGTTTTAATACTGTGGACGCGATGGCAAGCGAAATGGTGTGGGTATACCTAGATTTGGATGGTCAGTTGAAAGAAACTGTCGATGTGAACTCTCAAAACTTTTTTATTTGCCATCGATACGCCAAGAAAATAGCTAATTATCTTCAAAATGGCTGAATAGATTATCATGAAACATAGCTAAGACCCACCTCGATTAAAACAACCTTCTAATTAAAAAAACCTCTTTGCAATCGGACCTTACGTTTGTGAGATAAATGATGATAAAACAGAAAAAGACATGATAATATAGGTAGGTACCGAAATAATTTTGTACTGCGATAACTTTTTTTTTTAATGTAAAAACTGTGTTGAATAACATTTTATTTTTCTACACAGCAAACCACATTACCCCTTCCTATTTTATTGCTTTTATACAAAAAAATATTATTGTTACGGGTAATAATCTCTATACCTATCTTTTAATAAAATTAGGTTGTGTAGTGCAAAAGAAAACTCCTAAAGTAGTCGTATTTATTAATCGGGCAGCGGGCGGGTTACGCACTACGTTTCAATTAAAAAGGCCAACAAACTAAACAAGGTTCACATAATAAATTCAGTGTACCCCGCTCCGTTCACCACTAATTGGATTCAGAGGCTCAAGCAACCAATTAGAGTGAAAGAGACAGAGTTACAGGGGGTGTTACTGTCCCGGGACGGAGGGAGAACGAGGATGTCTGCGCTAAATTTCAAAACACCCATAGAGAATCGTCCTGACCATTAAAAGTTTTTCACGAAAAGTTCCTCTGGGCTAAAGTTGAATGGAAAGTATTAGCTTGGTTGTAATTGATGCTTGTTAGAAGGTAATATTGTATCTAGAATAGGTCGGTTCTTTTCGATAGGAAAATAAAATACAGGGTTTTATTGCATCATGCAGAAGAGGCCACTTCTCATAGAGAGAAGCACCTCCGTACGTCCGTCCGTCATCATCGTCCGTAGTACCTACTCTTTGCTAAATGTATCATGTAAAACTCGTTACCTACTATAACCTTTTGAATATCCCACTGTTACAGTACAAGTCCGGTAATTCTGAGCAGACAGCCATCTCTAAATCTACCACCTTGCTGAAATTATACAATATCATAAGCTAATATAAGTAGTTCGTACCGATACGAGTGAGCCTTTTTTCCCTCTTATGATAAGATTCCTATTCCATGTATGATTATATTTATACAAATCTACTACGGTTATGATAGAGTAAGCCCCCAGCTACAGATTCGTGCGTTCCATTTGCTGACTGACTATAATTAATTAATTAAGCAATTGCTTGGATTGGTAATCGATTTTTTATTATGACATCTTAATTCAGAGAGGGCAGGTAAAGTAATTCCTCGTCGTACCTATCTGGTACGTATACAGATATACGAACGTGTTATGGAAATGAAAACGGGTGTTTTTTTAAATATTTTTCACTCCTCTTGCTCAAAAAGACCGTCATTGTGGCGTACCAGAGCGAAGAAAAAATAGCAATTCTTCCTGTAGGGGAAAAAGTTTTTTTTTTTCTAATTTTTGTGAGTCAAATGACAATGTGCCTACAAAAACGAAAAAGTCTTTAGTCATAAGTAGAATAATCATGAATATAGACTCGACTTATTACTGTTTCATAAAAAAAGAACTTCATTTTATTTTTGAAAATGGAACTAAAATCGGCGATCTCTTTGGTAGAATGCATGCAATGCGTTGCGGCTGCAGAAGAAAAAACAAAAAAAAGACATTGGCGCGAAATCTTTATAATTTTTCTCTAACTGCAAATTGAATTGGTAGTGACCGTAATTAATTTTACAATAGTGAAAATGTCATCTTACCCCACAGACCACTCAACATCCATCTTCACAGAGGACTGAAATTAAGTTACCGGGAAAAAACATCTCGTTAAATATCCAGAATTGTACCTACAAATTGTAAATAAAATTAAAAAAAAAAATAAACTACATATTTCATATTGTATTTGATTGTTTTATTTTCTCGCAATCGTAGTGAAAAGTAGAGTGTAACACACGGCGCTAAAAACCCATTAAAACTCGGTTTCTATTTACTCCCTCGCTAAAGCTCGGGAGTAAAACTACCTCGTATATAATGGGTCATTTTAGCTCCTTGTATAACAATCTACTATTCTTTGATGATTTTCCGTCAGCCTATAAAAGATGAAATATTTATATTTGGTAAATTGCCTACGTCGCGCCGAGTTCTCACTGCACTTAGTCAAAGTGCAAAGAAAATTGATCTTGTAATGATTATTTAAAAAGTTATGATGAAATCGTCATTTGGGTAATCACAGAAAACAGTTTTGCGGCTGGTTGCTCACTTACTGTGGCGATGACAGGGGAGCAAAAACTTGAAACATCGAGTTATATCTTCAACACATTAAAGGGTCTTCGCCTAGTTTTGAAGCCGATTTTCTTTATTACGCCTTCGTTACAACTCTGTTAAAAACTTGCGGAGGGCGATTTCCTGCGGAAATTCCGCATTTGCACAGGCCATGCGCAGACGCAAGCGAAGTTAAGTTACAACCCTAATGTGAAGCACGCAGATCTTCATAAGAACCCAAGAGTTCATTAACATCCGGTGTAAGTAAGTTTCTACTGCTCTCAACTTTCATGTCCTACATTATGCGTAACATCCCTTATTAAAATTACCAGGAAATTAAATAAAACCTCCAACTCCAAATCGAAACCCTCAAGTGGAAAACGCCCAGCAACACATTAAAATTAAAACTTTCCATACTCGACAGCAAAGGGTCGGACATACCTATCGCATTTGGACGTCATTATCGCGTTATTCCGGCGCGTATCTGCCGGCAATTCCCCGCGTCGCTCCCGGTCCGGCACCGTCCGCCTGTCGGATTGCCGGCTCGCGGCATTCACTAGCTGTTATTACTGCCGGGCGGGGCGTTTAACTCAATTTGAGGTAATACTCTGGGACAGATACTTACTCTGATCGATGCTAATAGCTTTTATTGATATAGCCTAGGTGTTATTAGTTTACTAGTGGGGCGCTATCCGGTATAGTTAGCCGTCGTAAATAATGTTAATATCACACTTTGACGCGGTCGTGAGACCCTCAAATTGGTGCCTGTTGTACATTTTGAGTTATTTGATAATTCATTGGCGTTCGTAGTGGTATATTATGTGCCGTTTACTCGTTTTAACTGTATTTTCGCTCGTTGGTAGGTGTGGTTAGAAATGTCGAAGGCAATGAGATAATTTACACGTCTTAAGGTGGCGTGCGCGCATGCCGCGGTGTGAGGAGTGAAGCGTCATATTATTCTGTTACTTTGTATGGCGAAGGAGATGGGTGTTAACACGAACAGGAACCTACGGTATTCAGCATGCATGAAGGAAGAGATTACCGGAGTTCGTTTATTTTTGTGAAATACCTACATTACCGTTTTTTATTAGGATTTCTTATTTCGTGAGACACGTAAGGGTATACCTACACACTCTACAACGATGGAACCCATAGAAAGAGGCAGCTGTGCTTTTATCTAATCCTCTCTTCAAACAAACCTACCTAAATCTATGTAGGTATTTTCGTTATTTACTGAACGATTTATTATATTAATTTATTATGGTGGTCTTATTCTTTGGAAACCAAGTTTTATTACAAAAAGGGAACTGATTTTATTCAATTTCATGTCGTACTTAAATTATACAGGAATAACTACCTGCCTAGGTAGGTATTGATTCATATAATAATAGGTACCTTCTTAATATTTGAAAAAGAATTCCATGTCGATAATTGTAGGCAGATATATCTTTAGGTAGTCGACACATAGGTGTTAAATCATAAATAAATAACAAATCGGTGCGCCCACGCAGATCAGGTAGGTGTCGGTTGTTAACTTACAATTTACAATGCCGAAGGAATAATAAATTGTTTTGTAAATTTTCCATACAAATGTCCATTTATTACATTGACTATCGGTAGCTGAGAAAAAAAGATTATGTAGATAGTTTGAAAAACTTGAATACGTAGGTAGGTACCTACAACCTTTTAGTTTGAAAAACCTGAGTAGGTACGTAGGTAGGTACAAAACTTTTTATGGGATTTATATTTGGCCTGCGCAAATATGATCACATTTCTGAATTTTGTACGAAGCTCAAGTGGCTTCCCATACGTCTTCGCCGGGATTCTCATATATCTTATTCAGCACTACAGTATTCTGTTCAACCCTACAACCCCCTCTTATCTTAAAGAACGTTTCAAGTTCTTTCATGACAAACATAATAGATATCTGAGGTCATCGAAAAACTTAAGACTAGAGTTGCCGATCCTGTGTTTATATGATCTGAGTGTTGATCCATTCCACAAGTTTTTATGACAAGTCTTTTACAGGTCAAGCAGTACCCTTATGGAATGCCTTGCCTGTCTCGATAAGGCGTGCTCAATCTTTGTCCACTTTTAAAATTCTGGTTAAAAAACCCTTCCTCTCCCCTTAAACATCATCATTAGGTACATATAAGTAGTTTCCTTGCTCTTATTTCATGTTTATTACTAGATATACCTATATATGTTTTATGCATGTATGTATTTATTGTATAGGTATCTAAATGGTACACCACCGACAACCTGCAGTATTGTCCCTCCTTCTCCCTCTAATCCATCCAAAGGTTGTCTGTAAAAGATCGCGTACAATTACTGTAACACGATTTCTGTACCAACTATTTAACGTAATTAATTTATTTTACGTAACCGTACAACCTGCAGTATTGTCCCTCCTTCTCCCTCTAATCCATCCAAAGGTTGTCTGTAAAAGATCGCGTACAATTACTGTAACACGATTTCTGTACCAACTATTTAACGTAATTAATTTATTTTACGTAACCGTACAACCTGCAGTATTGTCCCTCCTTCTCCCTCTAATCCATCCAAAGGTTGTCTGTAAAAGATCGCGTACAATTACTGTAACACGATTTCTGTACCAACAACGCCCCCAGTCGATGTCATTCAGGCGCCAGTATATCATTGTAGCACTAACTCCTATCTCACCGAAAATTCAGAAACCATTGTGATGCATATTGGTTGTCTCTCTTCTTCTCCTAAATAAATAATTATAAATCTAATTACAAGGTTTTCAGTACCCAAAGTATATACACCGAAGCTTTGAATGACACTTAAAAGCGGCATTAACTGTTATAGAATCAAAGACCGTAACGTGTCTTAATAGGTATTTAATAGTAGCCATTTCATTGTATCTATCAGCGTCTAGATACGTTTATTATATATACCAGATACGATTACAGTTTATAGCATTTCGTCTAATATCTATGAAAAATGTTATAGATACTTCCCGAGAAACATGTTTAAATATTATATCTTCCATAATCTCAATTTAGCACAAACATGTCGGATGCGTCTCGAAATTATTCGAACGAATGCTAAGCGTTAATTAGTTTATAATCTAACGTGTTGCGTCTCTCGTTTAATGAGTAATTAAAGAGGTTCGAACATCACTTCGGGGCTAATTCCCTCACTAATTACGATTACAGCTCAACCAGGAATCGTAAGTTGTACGGCGAGGCGTCAATACGCCCCTGACGTGCTGCGTTTGAACGTCGGAGTAGTACCTAAGTGAAGGTTGCTTGATAGGACAGAGAGTTATGTTTCCAGTGCCTGGGCCAACGATGTTAATTTCAGTGGTTAAGGTGCTGACAACAGCTAAAGCGCGGTCACTGTCGGACTGCATAGAAAGGAAAGAGAAGCGCGATGACACAAAGCTGGTAATTTATTGCAAAATATGAAGCAATTCTTTATTTACAAAAAATCTATTGATTGGACTAAAAAATGAAAACACTATCACGTTAATATGTGGCTTCAAGAACAATCTGAAAAAAAAAACAGCATGATTGCGTGTATATTAGTATGGTGTTTAATCGATAAAATATTTTTTTAGAGGTATCTTCGTGACTTTTTCTAACGTACCACATTAGTTGTATTATGTTTTCAACACACTATCTAACTAGTACCTATATCCTGGAGAATATCATATATTTTTCTGATTTTGTTTACCTACTGCAGTGGATCATATACTATAAGGCATTATAAAACATGTCATGTCATGTAGTCATGCAGTCCCCTTAAAGCATTTCAGTATCTGAACCTTTCAATATTAAATTCAGCAGTAGATACTTTTTGGAAGAATTGTTACTTTATTGTGTGAATAAAAAATCGATTACCACTATCACTAAAACGGTTTCTAAATTATTTAGATCATACGAACGCATTTCTTTATTTAATTTTAACTTGGCTGATGATGCGTTTCATAAATCGTGTATCTGCACTAATCCACAGGAAATAGATATCTACCTATTTCGCTCAAAGCTAACAGTTCTAATGATTTCGTCCCATTAGTAGATTCTGTCTGAATACATCTAATTCGTATACCTAAGTAGGTAAAATTACATTAAACAAGAGTTGAACGAGGTCTTCGCTTACCTACTCAACTTGCCAAACCACTGTCTCACATAGGTAGCCACACGATCTAAACGAGGCACGGTCGGCGCGATCCCTGTAATTATTATTAACATTCAGCCGTTTCGCCCGTAGTCCGTAATTAAAACATAGTTAGGCCCAACGAGCAGACGCCTTTCCAGATTAATGTCTAATAGAAATGTACCACATGATTACATTAATAAAGTACGAGGTATTATCGCGTTTTTACATACTATCCGAGTGATTGATGATAACTAGATTATAGACTTATTTCACTGGAACGCGTTAGGTATTTGCATAGGTAGTTACTCTAGTTGTACCTAAGTACCTACAAGTAGGTCGTGTAAACGAGGCTCTGATTGTAAAAAAAGTTTTGTTTTTATGTTTTTGATGGTAACCTAAAGTTTTTCAGTACATTTTATACTACGGGACTTTAACAGCATAATTAATCATCACAAAAGCATCAAGTGGGTACCAAGATTATCCATATTTACATCCCAATAAGTACTCGTGCCGACCATCATATTCACACCAGGCGATAATATTCACGCCTTTGATTTTAAACAGTCAAATAACCATGAATATTATTCTGAAAGTCTTCAAATCTCATCTGGCATTCGAAATAAACTCGTAAGCAAAGCGAAATTGCGTACCAACCATAATAGGGCCTTCTTAAAGTGTCTGTAACTTTAAAACGTGTACGGCGTGGGCGGGGCGCTGCCTTCAAAGACTATATTAACATGTCATTGTAAGAGAGATAGCACTATTAACACGTCCCGCGTGAGAAAGGGACGGCAATAAACAAGTCTGGGCTTCTATGCGCTTACGCACCACAAAGGAAGTATTGTTTTCAGTTGTTAACGCCCGTTGTGTGTAGTTATTGATGTGTAAGGACTTGTTTATGTATCTATTGTCTATGACCGGCTACTGTAGGAACGGATCGTTATTAGTTGTTAGTGGGTGGAACCGAAAAAATATCGTTTTGTTTGTGTGTCGAGTGGTTTTTTGAGAAAAAGTCACTTGAGTTTCCATCTTATTGACACTGAAAAATGCATCGCACAAAGGGAATGAAAAATATCTATCATCTTATCAGATCAACTGTCTTGTAAACATAGGCAGAAAGAACGATAGGTACTTAAAGGTAAGAGACTGCTTGTTGTAGGTACCGACTAAATCATCAACATACCTTATTATTTGACACCAATCAATTCCAATTATTAATTGTTTATAAATGAAAAAGTCCCGTTACAATGCTTTGTCAGCGAGCTTCACTCTATGAAGGTATTAGCCACGGCGTAGGTACTGTTACTTCTTCCTGCTCGTAACTAAACAGAATAAAGATATTTCAGGATGTCACGTTTTTACCTTCAGTTCTACAGGCTAGGCGTCGTCTAGCCAGTCAATACTCACGAAAAAGCTTCACATAGACGAAGATACACAAATTAAATGGCAAGACAATGCGACAAAAAGTCGTCAATATCACTTGTCATCCCACAATGGGTCTGTAATGGCGCACGCTGCGACAAATCGTCGTACATTACAACTGTCAGGGCAGAGTGACACAAACCGAGAATTAATATGGGAACTCGATTGATACTTGGTAGAATATCGTGTGGTTATGAGTTGAGGGGATTTGGAGACTGGTCCTGATTCGAAGACAATTTTTTGTAATAGAACAGTTAAAGCGTAGTACCTACTTATATTCTTTATTCTTTTCGCGACGAGGGCACATACTTTTTAGATTAGTTGGGCTCTAGGTGGCCACGTAGCAGGCGCTAGAATAATATAATATAGGTAGGTACTATATAGAGCGCTTTAATAGACGCTTAAGTTCTTAGTTAAGGGTGAAGTGGCCATTCAATAAAGTAGTTGACGCGTACCAGTTCTAGGTTCCTCTGAAAGAGGCGTCTATTGCATTTTAAGTCTTAGACAAAACCCCATGCTGTTAACAAGAATCTCTTTCTAACACCTCAAACACAATAGTTAGCCACTGATATAAACTTGTAGGCAATTGAAAATTTTTTGGAAATTCATCCTTTAGGGTTTTTAAACTTTGTCAATGATCAGCATTTGTAATAGGAACGGTGTCCGAAATGCTGCCAGACATGAAAGCCGTGAGCAGCATTACCTCGTGTTCTCATAACTTAACTGAAGCGAACGACTTCCTTAAGATTCTGCAAATGATTAATTCGTACAGGCATCAGACGACTACATCCACGTAATTCCGACCACACGCTATTTCATAAGGCGATTTAATACATTTATAGCACTTTTAGCTCATTACCATTACCATTTTTACCTTCATTAGAACTAATCGGTCACTTATCCGAGTGATGATGATTTCTTGCACACCCTATTAGCAGATCGTGAACGAGTGAACGAATGAACGAGTGAGTCGAGAGCGGTTCTCACGGTGAACGAGTTACACAAATAGCTTTAATTCAACTTTAATGATCTGTTCGCGTGAACTAAATTGATTTGGATGTTGTGACTCCAAGTTTCGGTCTTTTGATTGTCAATTGCAATTGACAGTGATGTGTCAATTATGTTCTTAGAGTGGTAAAAGTTTGATCTCAATTTAGCAAGAATATAAAATAAACTTTAAGAGAACTTTTGGTAGGTACTCTATATTAAAGTGTAGTTACCTCCAAAAATATTTATTCTTGACTCATAGAAATGAGATAGAGTGTCCATAAGCTTCGTTACTTACTACTTATGTTTTTTCTGGACGGAGAATCCACTTTCATAAATTTTTAGCTTTTGCTGGAGACAATCTAATGTCCCCGAATAGGTATTTCTCGATCAATTAACTCAGCCTATCGAAGTCTACAACTGGATATCGCTACGACATTCAGTCCACCGCCTGGCACATACCATCCAAAAAGCTTGCCAAACCTCCACATATGCACCTACAATTATTTATCAATTAACACCTCTTTCTTCCCATTAGCCCCTCATCAGCTCACGTAAGGACATAATGACGTAGACGACAAACATCTCAATCTAGCAGGTGTCCGCAAAGGCTGCACTTGCGCAATTACCGGCGGCGCGCGGCCAGTGATTATAAACACATTTGTAGCGCCGATGAAAGTGTTGTTGACGGCACTTGGGCTTTTAGAAGCAAGGAAAATGGAGTAGGTGTGGTGTGAGAAGGTATGGATACCATGGTCATGGAAAAAAGGGCTCGTGGCTAAATAAGAATAACAGGTCGACATGGTATGGTCATGGAAACAAGGGCTCGTGGCTAAATAAGAATAACAGGTCGACATGGTATGGTCATGGAAAAAAGGGCTCGTGGCTAAATAAGAATAATAGGTCGACATGGTATGGTCATGGAAAAAAGGGCTCGTGGCTAAATAAGAATAACAGGTCGACATGGTATGGTCATGGAAAAAAGGGCTCGTGGCTAAATAAGAATAACAGGTCGACATGGTATGGTCATGGAACAAAGGGCTCGTGGCTAAATAAGAATAACAGGTCGACATGGTATGGTCATGGAAAAAAGGGCTCGTGGCTAAATAAGAATAACAGGTCGACATGGTATGGTCATGGAAAAAAGGGCTCGTGGCTAAATAAGAATAACAGGTCGACATGGTATGGTCATGGAAAAAAGGGCTCGTGGCTAAATAAGAATAACAGGTCGACATGGTATGGTCATGGAAAAAAGGGCTCGTGGCTAAATAAGAATAACAGGTCGACATGGTATGGTCATGGAAAAAAGGGCTCGTGGCTAAATAAGAATAACAGGTCGACATGGTATGGTCATGGAAAAAAGGGCTCGTGGCTAAATAAGAATAACAGGTCGACATGGTATGGTCATGGAAAAAAGGGCTCGTGGCTAAATAAGAATAACAGGTCGACATGGTATGGTCATGGAACAAAGGGCTCGTGGCTAAATAAGAATAACAGGTCGATCGAAGGTTAAAGTACGCTTGCCCAGGTCGGTTCATGTATGAGTGACCATTCATTCCATATCGAGACTCCTCCATGTCTCGAAAAGCACATCAAGCCGTTGGTTGGTCCCGGCTTGTCGTTTGTAAAATTTTGGCACCGGTAGTGAGAAGCCCGAAAGTCTGACAACTATTACAACAAGGTGTTGTGGTTGTTGAGGTCACATAGATAATAGCTCCATGTAAAACTAACGTATTTAGCTGCAACCGGTGAGACAGGAAGCCGATCCCAGACTGCTGGGAAAAGGTCAGGCAGGTGACGATGAGAAGGTGATGTTTAACTCTTTGCAGGATAGTTAGGTCATGGCCAAAAACTCGAGCTTTTGCAAGCTATCAAAGAAAGACAAGTTGCTTAGCTGAGACACGTGCTAACACTAGACAGGTAACACAAAATATTAATATATTAAAAAAATATATATATAATGGAAAAAGTGGAGATCAGAAATTTTCTTTTAGTTTCATTAGAGAGTTTAAAGGATTTTAGTAACGTTTTGCTTTTGTAATAGCAGCATTTTAATAACTTTCTAGTTCCTAAAATTAATCTTTTTTTTTTCAATCTTTTGTGCAGGCAAAGGTTTTATATTAGATATGATTAATGCCTCTGTACAGCTTCTAATACAGCTGACAAAAGTGTAAGCCTTATGCAAACATTAATTACGGCTCAGGCTATTAAAAAGCATTTTAAAATTCTTTAATACTGCTCCATGTTTTTTATCGACCATTCTTATGGGTAACAACTGTTAAACTGTGTACATTGGTGCTGTTTTAATGCCAGCTACTTTAAAGCATTTCCTCGTAGTGTTGGATAAATCTTTATCTGTACAAACATAACATAACATTCTGAGAAGAATTGTAACTAGCAATAAGTCCTATATCCGGCATCGCGTACCATACCTACATGCTCTTTTGTTTTTAATCGTAAACAACCGAAAACCGTGTGATGCGAAACGAACTGACAAATTACAATTAAATATTGATACGGTTTCCCTACCATATTAAAACAGTTCTAAGCATGCATTTTGACCGATACTCTGTAACATATTTGAAATGATCCACCAATCAGTCGTCGTAGGCATATACATCGGCATAAGAAAAACAATTAATGTAACGAGCTATTTGGAAGATTTCGTCACAGAAATGCAAGTACCTACTGTTGGCTGAGGGTATAAAAATAAAACAAAAATTAATCAAGGTTGCGATAAGATGTTTTATGTACCAAAATACCGAACACTTAGCCGTTTAAAAATGTACACTACGAACTCAATGAGCAATGCTCTAATCAAGCTCTACAGCCTAAAGTTATTTTAAAATCCTTTTTAATGCTCTTACCAAGCTAAAAGAATTACAAACAATGCAGCAAATGCATAAAGATTTTAATTATGTTTACGCTATTTACTATGTATTTCGATAGTATTAAAATTTAAAATATTACAATTTATTGTAAATAATTCTTTAAGAAGGACTTCAACTTATGGTAAGGATCGGTCGCTACAAGACAATAACCTTAATGACTAAAACTGAAGGTTTATTCGGAAACGCATAAACAAAATACAATTCTACAGCGATTTATAATATTTTTGTACGAAAAAGATCTTTATTTCCAGGGCAAATTAATTATATTTGGTGCAGTATACAGATACACACACTTTCACAGTAAACTGATACTTGCAACCCCAATTCTCTCACACTGAAAAAAAATAAGAGTTCTAATACTTAACCATAGCACTTATATTTTTTCATCGAAAGCAATATCACACCCCCCTTTCGTTTACAGAAGATTTTATTATTACATAAACTAAAAGAAATTTAAAATAACATTTGCAAATGTTTTTATTTTGCCCCTGTAATGATAGATACAAGCTGTATAAGAGCCGCACCTAAGATATGCGCACTGCTTGAACCTGTTTTCTCAGCTCATATAATGCTGCTAAAATGCCATCCTTAAAGTAAAGTCTGTATAATTTGGGACCCAAATTAGCATTACAAGAGCTGTATAGCAGCTTAAAATGCCTAATTTTAGACTTCTTATAAAGCTTTGAGAAAACGCGAATTCTGTTATCCATCCTTTAAAAAGCTATTTTGAGGTGTGAAACTTAATTTATGGGAGAAGATACTGGTGAATGGAAAGCTGCTCGTAACTGGTAGTGGTTGAAAAAAATGGAGAGGGATCGTGGGCTGTAGAACTATTGCGTTTCTGTTTGAAATAAATACCTACTAGTAGTAGATTGTCATTCAAAGTAGAAAAATCACTATAAGAAAAATGGCTATTCCAAAGTAAGCCTTTTGAGTTACCTAATTATGTACCTTGTATATATATATAAAGCGTGTGGTTTTACCGTGACACAATATGAAGCATGTTTCACTATCAACAGTCAATTATCAGGAAACAACATAGGTAAAGCTACTGAATAAAATACCCATTAGGATTCTAATTTACGATATTATAAAATGAAAATTAGATTGTTTTTTGCAATAAAACCATTGCATCAGTATCGAACATCGTATTTTTACACAGGAAGAACATCAGGTCTTACAAGATTAATACTCGTCTCACAATCAATAAAAACACAAATTAATCAAGCCATATCGCTTCGGCTATCAATATTTAAAGTAGTTAATAAAAGGTGTTTACATTATATAAATACTTGCGTTATAGAACGATAAATTAAAAAATCTATTTCCCGTGCTGCCGACAAAACGTTATAGTTTAATCGTAACAGCCGCATAATAAAATTAGGATAAAACTCATTGGTTCGAACGCCAGCTTCGAATTTTCAAATTTGGAACGAGCACGGCCATCTTCCAAATTACCGCCATAAACGCGATAATTGGATCAGCTCATTGGCCAGTAGCTAACTGAAACCAATTTTTAATGGCGACTCTTTTATTGTGTCGATTTTTAACTATTTAAATAAAAAATAACCTTTGCTTTTATAAGCTGTGATGAATGGTTCAATACATCATTTTCAATTTGGTTGGTAGGTAGGTAGGTAGTTATGTTTTTAGATAAGAGGTACCTGCTTGCGGCTAGACTTTGCAAAAAGGGCAAAAGTATTATGATGCTGTCATTATTAATGAATATGTATGCTAATGAGTGTGGGGTTCAACAGTAGGTATCAGGTGTGTACCTATGTTTACCTTCGCCGAACTGTAATTTTAATTAAAAGCACCTATTTCATTGTAATTTAAAAATTGGATTTAAGCTGAAAGCTATAGGATTAAGATAACGTAATTAATAAGGACAAAAAAAGGTAACAAGACAAACGATAGCATAAACAACAAAATTCTATTCTCGGTACAAAAGCGACAATAAATTATAACACTGGCCGCAAGCTCATTTCGTTCGTAAAGCCAAAAAGGCTCGGAAAAAATGAAGCGTTCGAAATTTAATTTATTCAAAATTGAAACGTCACGGCACACAAAGGCGCGCAGCTCACAATGGCGCAGTGCCGCGCGCCCGAGCCACACTGTTAACACGAAAATTAAATGCTGATATCACAATTAATCAAGGGCCCATATTAATAATTGGCTATTCACTATGCCGTGAGGTGTCAAATTATATTGCTCAATTAACCGCTCGTAGAATAGAATAGGGCGTGTTTGGCTGTTTGTAAAATAGGTACAACACACATTCCCTATTGTGATTCTCTGGTACGAACTGGTCTTGTATGGAGGGAGTTGTTCAAGAACATGAAATATTAGTTTGTTATGAAAAGGATCTACACAAACATTATTATAAACAGAGAAAGTTTCGAATTGATTTTGTTACCGTAATTTCTAAAATGTCTGAAACGATTTCATAAACGTTAGAAATTGGAAAGTTCATGAATACAGATACTGAATTTTAACTAGATAAGTGTCTACGTTTTTCTAAAAACATCCTTGTTAGAATGCCGTTAACACAAGACGAATGATATAATTTATTATGAACCCATACATACTTATTTATTTCTAGGAAAAATTACAGAAAATTAAGTAAATTATGAAGTTTCTTTGACATTTTATGTAAATATTTCTAACTAGACTATATTATGGGATTATCCTTATAAGTATTCATAGTCAAGCCATTCAATATTTATTGATTGGAAATATTAGCTGATAAACAAACTTGTTAATCATGATCGCTTTATTTTTGTATACATTAAATTACAATTAAATCATTATAGTATACTAGTAAATAGTCCCTGGTTATGTCTGGTGGGTTGCTTTTGCCATGTCCTTTTGAACCTAGTATTTAAACTTACCAGATGCCCATAACACAAAATTGTTCTGCCTTCGATCAAGGTGCAATCCTGAAGCAATTTATGTCAATGAGACATTATGTTGATTAAATGCACCCAGCATAAGAATTGATGTTGGTAATTCGGCCATACCTACCTACTCTAATCACCCGAACAACGTAGGTGAAGCTGCTGTAATCCTACAATCACACTGAATCACTGAATATAGGTACGCTGTGCTGTTGTAGATATCTGCTACTAACTGATGAAGCCTTTACAAAAATATGGTAATGGCAGGATAACCATCTAGGTATGTCAGCCCAAATCCTAAGGTGACTAGGCTGTTAACCAAAAGTGTTAATGAACGATAAATGAACCGTGAATGAATGATTGAATGTTATTTTTATTCTGTAAATTGGCTATACCTAACAAATATTTTTACAGGGCAAAACAAACACTTTAATATGTAAAGCTGATCCACTTTGGTGGTAAATACCATCGATGATTCATCTGCAATGGATGTAACAGGTAGTCAGGTAGGTACCTCTTAGTAAAACAGATCAAAAGTGGTTTGTATGCAGTGTGGACTGTGGTAGGCGGTCTTTAAAGACCAAACAGATATGAACGAATATCCGGTCCTAGTTCTTTTTATGGAATTAAATGTTTGGACAGCAAAATTGGTAAAACCCAAAGCCTCTAATCGAATTATTAGTAGATAAATAAAGACAATACGTTTATTTGCGGCAATTGACGACACGACACTGACGACACGGTTGGCGCAGTGGTTAAGCGATTGACTGCTGCGTTACGTGTCGCGGGTTCGATCCCCGCACGGAACAAATATTTGTATGACCTGCAAGTAGTTGTTCCGGGTCTGGCCGTTTGTGTATGTGAGTTTAAATTTTTGTAAACGCACCCACGATACAGGAGAAATTCCTAGTGTGGGGCGGGCAACGATTTATAAAAAACAAAAAAAAACAAAAATTATTCAAAGAAAAAAGAAACTCGAAAAAGAACAAGTCAGTGTTACTAATCTTCCATCCTTAAATGGATTTGGTACGTTTTCAGCTACTGGGCCGGATCAAAGTTCAAGTAATCAGCTTAGGAACGTGTTGGTCTCTCGCGTCCGGCTCTGATCCAGGCCATGGTACGGAGCGAGAGGGCTTGGGAAGCCGTCACCTCCTTCTGTGAAGCAGTAATGCTCGCGAAGGAGGAGGCAGAACGCGTGAGGGAGAGGCAAAACTCGCGCCCTCACGCCCCTAGCCACCGCAGGAGACGCCCTGGGCGTCGGGAATCGCAGGCCGATTCCCGACCACCGTAGGCGTGGGCTTGCGAACGGCGAGCAATGGGCAGCTCGCCGTTCGATAAGGACCAGGCCCGGGTCAACGGCGCGTTGTGTTCCACGCGCGCCTCAAAGAGATGTCAGCACCAATGACGGGGTCCGTTAGGGCCGATGCCTGCTAGGCTTGCGGGAAAGTCCGAGAGGGATACCGTGGCCCTTGGTACAGGCAACTAAAGGAACACGGGTGGGTTTTAGTCAGTAAGAGTCTTACACGCCCTCCTGCTCTGCCCAGAGCGGGAGAAGTTATTTGAATATTTCCCACCCTCAGAAAAAAAGGGGGTCTGGAACCATGTGCTGAATTGATGGTTACAATTTGCACGTCGATGTCCCAGCCACTCTGTTTGGTACACCCTTATTTCTCCAGATATGTTTCAGTCTCATATAATAGGGGGCGAGCCTATAGCCATCAAACGAGCACACATCTAAACTCTAGGCTGCTACTGAGAAAATCCAATAAGATGGAAAAATCGGAAAAATCCAATAACCAGTTGCGCTTGCGACCACAAGACCAACGAGGCAGGCAGAAGAGAATCAGCTTAAAAAACAACCGACATACAAACTTTGGTCCTTACTACTTATTCTTATTTCAAATTATCCATACAGGATTAAGTTCAAAAGGTTGTAGAACTTATTACAGTTAACCGACGAGAAAGTGACCCGTTTACGCGTAAAAAAGGTATATTTTAATAATATGTAATACATTAATAGCAGAAAATATATTATAATCTATACAAACGTCTCACTTGGATGGTCGCGGCACCTTTTAGGGATGTAGCGCGGTGAGTTACGCAGGTATCGGTAACGATATATCGGCGACACTGCCAGCTCTGTAGCTATTTGATTTCGTCATGACCTTCAAGTAACAAGGCAAAAATAGAAAACGTGGGTTTATGTTGTGAAACTGTGAAAAAATTGGTTTTAACGTGGTAGTGGCGAACAGTGATCACATATTGACTGACTCGAATAAGATCAGAGGAAGAAAACTTTTTGCTCCGGCCCCGGGTAAGAAGGGCGTATTTTGAGGATCAATATAACTAGCTTTAAAGTAGATCCATGGCTGGACCATTACTAAATTGATTGATAATTTAATTAACCTGAGATCTTGAAAGAGAAAGTGGCATGAAGATCCACCCATTTGACGCGATCATTTACCATACAGGCTAAATATCATTTATCAGACAAGAGATTTCGGAAAGGTTTACGTACTTACATTTAATCTTTAAAATTACAATAATCGATATCGTTTATCGATACCAACCACATCACTGTAATAGGGTTTGGACAGGGGCAATTCGAATGATTATTTACGGTCGATATATTTTTAGGATTAGTGAGGAAATTATTTCATTCTAGATCGTATTAACACGCCCGCGCCGCACCGCTCCGATTATGACGAGACACCGGCCAGATCCTGATACGGCCGTTAATATTATTTTATTCGTGTCAAACAAGAAAAGCTACCGTTAAAGGGTATTAGGAATATTTAAAATTTTACGACCCGACCTGTGATCTTCAATGGAATTATACTTTTATGAGGTTACGCTGAGTTTACATAAAACGTTAAAACCTCTTTTTAAATGAAACCTTTTTCAATTTGGTTCGATTTTTAGATGTTAAAATGAAATTAATGGCTAGAAATGCCGTTGCTGGCTGGTTATTAAATTACAGAGTAAGTATTTGCTCCGGCCTTAGAACTATTTAATTCAGTAAGTTGCCAGAAGATACTCGTAAATTCCAAGTCAACGACATTACAAGCTATTATTTCTTCGCTTCTTTGAAAATGTTTCAGTTGGTAATTTTCAGATTTATTCCAAAGTCAGTTTATTTCCGTTGGGTTTTTTAAGAAGTTAATAGTGTTAGAATCGTTACCTGCAAATGTCATATCGCATATTAAAGGGAAACATAAATCAAGAACATAGAAGAATTAAAATAATAAATAAAATAATAAAAGCCTTTTATTTCATGCATTAACCAATTTAACTAATCTTAATCAATTACAATAAAAGTTATTTAGTCTACAAGAACCCCTCCGCAGGTGAAGGCCTCCTCCAAAGCAATCGAACCCTCTCTTTCTTGGGCTATTTGCATCCAGCTTGGGCCAGCCGTTTTACAGATCTCGTTGCCGCCCATCTCGTAAGCCGTCTTCCTCTGTGGCGTTTCCCACTTGGGCCACTCCACCGTGTCGCCCTTATGGTCCACCTCTCGTCTGACAGTCTTGCCACATGTCCCGCCCATTTCCATTTCAGTTTTTGAGCATAGTTTAAGGTATCGGTAGCTTTAGTTATGTTTCTTATTTTTGAAATGTCTAATTTTGAGCATGCTTCGTTCTAGGCCCCGTTAACAATTGGTAATTTTCCTCCTTATTTTGCCTGTGTATTTTCAAGTCTGACGAGCATAGGTTAGACACGGTAATAGGCAACTTGACACGGCCTTGCTTTTAAGTTTTACTGGCATATTGCTTTAAAAAAATATAAGAATTACCTCCTGCTTATCAGGGGGTAATTAAAACTTAGCTGAAAAGGTCTTGTTGTTAATAGCAAGACCTTTCTAATTAACTTATTGCTCACTCCTCATAAGTGAAATAACTTATTACAGAAAGCACTTCCCTCAGTTAACTGAAACTAATGTACATAGGTGGAATTAAAAGCCTTATACAGGGATATTGGTAAAACACCATCAACCTCTTTAGGGGTCATTGTACTCATCATTATGAACAACTTTTACTATGGGACCAAATATGAAATCTATGAAAAATAGCAACTTGAAACAGCACAAGATGGGATTTAATATACAGGGTTATTGGTAAAACACCATCAACCTCTTAAACGGTTATAGTAGGTACTATGGGATCAAATACGAAATCGCGAAAAAAAATCAGCTGTTCCCTACAGAACTCGTCAAAATGTAGGGACCTGCTGATATTTTTTTCGCGATTTCGTATTTGGTCCCATAGTACAACAACCCCTTAAGAGGTTGATGGTGTGTTTTTGTTTCACCATCAACCTCTGTTAAGATGGGATTTATCCCATCTTGTGCTGTTTCATGTTGCTAATGCCAGCGGTACAATTGTTTTATCGCAAAAGCAAGAATCATAATCCATGTTTATGTCATACCACACTCGTTAAACCCATAAAACATGTCGGTGAAAAGCCTTGGGTTTGTATAGGACAAAAAAGAAAGAATGCAAAAATGAACAATACAAAGCTGTTGACTGCAGTGCAGTGAAACAAAACGTTACATTGTGCAAACTGTGCTATAATGGAGAAAAGTGACGAAATATTTTGTGTTTTATTTTATCTCTAAGTAATAAAATCTGTGAGGTTTTGCAGGTTATTCAAAATTTTATTATATAAATGGCCGAATGAAAATAATTTCTATTTTTTTAACACATGTTATAATGTTTGTAAATTCAAATTTGTTTAGTCGTTGAAGTAGGCATGTTTTAATTTAAAAAAAAACATGTATGAAATATTTTCAATAAAAAATTTGCTGAAATAAATTATCTTATCTTATCTTTAGTAATAATTAAAATGCTTTTTCTTCATAAAAATAAGTTTTTTTTACAGAAAAGCTTGTTTTGTAGTAGTTTGTAAGATTTGCTTATCTCCAGAAAAGACTTTTCAGGTAAGCTGTGTGAGCTTTCGTGCATATCACTCACAAATAAGGATTTCAGCAGGCCTTAACTTATTAATAAAACAATTGAACTTTGAAAATAATGTAGTTTTCCCAGGCACAAGTCAAAACTTTCTGACAAATGCCTAATTTAAAGTCACTAAGCAATTCTATTAAAAACGGGCCCATCTCGTGTAATTAAGATAAGATCTGTCACAGGAGCTAGCACGACATTTTTTATGTTTTTATAGTCGTTTACGAATAGATTAGAATTTGCTTTATTGCTTGTTCGCGTGTCTCTGTAGTCAGCCATCTTTGTTTCACGCATTCCTTGCTTGCGCCTATTTAGAGGTTCGACAGTGACTCGTCGCTGCGATTTTTCGAAAATTGTTTCTGGGGATAATAATAGTGTGTGAATCAATAATTGCAGGTTTTGGAAATCGAAAAATATTGCTAAAGGTATATTTTAAGGTTGTTGTATTTGAATTGTGATTGCTTGCTTTTATTGATGTTAGGTTAAAAGGGTAAGAATCGGTACAACAAAATTATCACTAGTTGGTAAGGTTTACTTGTTAAAATAATAAACCTTTTTTTTTTATTTCATGAAATTGTTGTTCCTCACACGTTATAAAAAAATATTACGTGAAAAATAACATTCTTTAAATACTAAATCTAAATTCAGATCCGACCCTAGTTGTTAGTCAACTCCTATCTCATAAATAAAATAAAAGCTGCTTCATGAAACACCTTCACTAGGTTAAGCTATTAAAATATTTCAATGAATTCAACATAAAGTTTCTAATTAGTCTAGTGTTGCTCGCTCAATTTATTTATCTCCAGTGGAAACTATTAATAATTTATGTTTCCTATAGTTTATATTATGAGAAGTACTAAAGTAGAACTCAATTGACGATGTATTCAATAGCATAACACCATCGACATTCCTTCGATAAGCAGCCATGAAGATAACTAATTTTTAACACTCTTAAAATATTTCTCCTCTTATTGATTGGGTATTAATAATATTTTTCTGGTTTTCAATAGAATGCCATGTAAATTAAATTTCCAATGGGACCTCTTAATTAGATAGATATACGATCTCAAAAGAGGCTTGATTAGTATGAATTACCATAGATTTAAAATAACTCGGAGTGTGGACGCAATCGAATCCGCGGGGTGTAGGTACCTATGTAGGGCTGGCATAAGGGACACTGGTAGGTATGGACATTTTTACTAGGATACAGAAAACCTTTAAAAAGGTATATTAGAACCAAATATAGGATGGGAATTGATATAAATATAATAATATTGATATATATATAAATGAATGAAATCCATGATTTTCTAAAAAGTCTTATTGATTTATTTTGCCACTGGTTTAACTGTATAGCAGGTATCCAAAATGATTATAGAAGGTGCTATTCAACAAACAATGATACACTTAATATCGTGTCCAGCTTGTCCTGTTGTTTGCACGTTACAGGAGCATAAGGACGCTACTGAAGGTGACAAACCCGTAGCCAAATTCTGACCCGATCCTATCTAGATTTCCATCGACACGCTAAGAAAAACTAGAATAGAAGTTTAGCATAACCGATCCATCTACCTAGCCTCTAACCAAATATGTTGGGGTCGGCTACCAGTCTTACCGGATGCAGCTGAATACCAGTATTTTACATGGAGCGACTGCCTATCTGACCTCCTCAGCCCAGTTACTAGGTAATACGATACCCTTTGGTAAGACTGGTTGTCATACATTCGTGCTTCTGACGACCCGTAGCGGCTGTCGAAGATCCACGCATGTCAGCCGGGACCAACGGCTTAACGTGCTTTCCGAGGCACGGAGGGTCATGGTATGTAAAGAGGGTCACCCATCCACGGACCAACCTCGGCAAGCATAGCTTAACCTGGTTGATCGACCGGTACGGCTGTTATTACCTAGCCATAACCATTTATTTTAATATTAATTGCATTGATATAAATAGAGTTTTGCTAAAACCCTTCCATATATTCCCGGTATCGACACCTGGCAACCCTGTGTGTAACGAACTATCGATAACATTATTAATTAATTGAATATATTCGATATTCTCATTATGAATTTTAACGCGGCGCGTTAATGAGCTCGAACACGTAACGATTTGTCTTCGTTATGGACATCCACGCTTAGATGACCACGTATTTAATTAAAATTGAATAAATTACCCAGTGATTTACTGTAAATTAAGTTGGTGAGATGAAAAAAAAATGTTACTTCACAGTTTTTTTTTTACATTATTAGTAATGTTGTCGAAATCGGTTATAGCATAACAGCACGCTTTAATTCCCCGATGGGTTGGGCAGAGGTGTACCTATAGTACACCAACATTTCGCCAGTTATGTAACAGGTTATGTATTACAGGTTAGGTATATGTTTAAGTCCATGTAACAGGGGGAGAGCCTATTGCCATCAACCGGGCACAAATCCAGGCTCCGGGCTCGTACTGAGATATTCCAGATAGATAGAAAAAACCCATGATGACGGCACGGTTGGCGCAGTGGTGCAGTGGTTAAGCGATTGACTGCTGCGTTACGTGTCGCGGGTTCGATCCCCGCACGGAACAAATAGTTGTATGACCTGCAAGTAGTTGTTCCGGGTCTGGCTGTTTGTGTATGTGAGTTTAAATGTTTGTAAACGCACCCACGATACAGGAAAATATCATAGTGTGGGCCAATGTTTAAAAAAAAATCCTTTGCCTGACCTGGGAATTGAACCCAGGACCTCATGCTCAGCAGAAACACTTGTGGCTACTAGACCAACGAGTCAGCTTGTGATTATTGCTGATTTCGATGACAACGATGTTACTATCGACAAACGTAATTATTTGCAGAAAATAAAAAACGTTTTAAGATTTAAAGCGTTAATATTTAAGACAGGAAATGTAATTTGTTACACTGATTTATTACTTAAAGGCTCTAAATTCAAGCAATTACAATATCGATGTGTATAATTTAAAAATCCCGTAAGTAGGTACCTACCTCTCTGTTTATTTCGTAACAGGTAGGTATTATTCAATCAATCTGTCTAGCTTTTTTCCCAAGTATGTTGGGGTCAGCTTCCAGTCTAACCGGATGTAGCTGAACACCAGTATTTTACATGGAGCGACTGCCTATCTGACCTCCACTTCCCAAGCAACTGCGTAACACGATATACCTTGGTAAGACTGGCTATCAGACTTTTGGGCTTCTGACTGTAAAGGCTGTCAAAGATCTACGAATGACAGCTAGGACCAACGGCTTAACGTGCTTTCCGAGGCACGGAGGGGGTCTCGTGGATGGTCACCCAACCACGAACCGACCGCGACAAGTTGTGCGGCTGTTATTATTATGCACGAGGCCCTAGGCATTATTATGAAAGATAATCCCAGAAAGAATACTTAAAACAATTTATTTATTGATTAATGTTGATTTTAGACGGCAAAGGTTTGAACAGACTTAAAAAGTTAATCCTATGATTTCAACATATCGCACTTTAAAAACTATTAGTAAGCTTGACCAAGTACTTATAATACGTAATAATATATTAGCTAGGTGTTAATAGGGTCACAACGGTAAAAACACGAAAACTAAAAATATTAAATAATAACTAATGGTGAGGAGGGCTTAAACTCGTGAAAAATTGCTGATCATTTTTATATCGGCTCCACTTAAAAGAAACAGTGTGACGATTCATTTTGTAGGTACCCCTATCGGAATGGAGATTAATATTTTTGACACCTCTGTTGGTTTTCATATGGGTTTTTTTTTCAAGAAGTTTTTAAGAAATTGTTTACATTATGAAGAGATATCGGTCGTTGTTAAAAACTGTGGTTTTAATTCAAAAACGAAATTTGCGTTTTTCAAATGAATGTGCCTATTACGTAGCTCATAGTATTGGCTTTTGTAGAACAGTAATTAATGTTATGGTTCACAATAAACAATATTTAGAGCAAATATAATGTTTATTTATCATATTTTATTTATTTACCCAGTTTCAAAATTTTTAGGCATAGGAACGGACATTAAAACTTTCAGAAACTAAATAAAGTCGCACATCTCTGACTAGAATATAGGTATCTGTATATTACTTACCCCACCCGCACGACCTCACACTACACCACACTAGTGCGGGAATGCAAACAAAAAAGCACGCGAGTTCTATACATTTGCATTGTGAACCCAAAAATGGTGCAATAATAGCCACTTTTAGAGCTAATATTTATTTTTTCTATGAAAGTATTCTTTACTTTAATCTTTCGGTACAATTTCCAATGACTTTAGTATTATCTGTGGTAGAGGCTACTGTGGCGCATTAGACGCCACGCTTAATTATTTACTGTGTTTTTGATAAAATTGCATGCGTTTAGTTTTGCTACTAATGTGTATTTTTTGTTTTGTGATGGGGACTCAGTGAAAATGCAGTAGATACCTACGTGATCAAGTAAGAAGTCTTAGATTCAAAGGTAAGTGAAAATAAAAGCCTATAATTGGTGTGTATGGAATGGTTGCCGAGCAACTGGAGAAGGATCGTTGGTAGACCAATAGCCAGGTGGGTGGACCACCTACAGAAGATCGCGGGGATGACCTGAATGAGATTCGCACTGACCAGGGAAGCATGGCCATGGCGTCCTCACCTTCCGCCTGACGCAGGTCCTCACCGGACACGGTTGTTTTGGGAGGTTCCTGTTCCAGATAAGGCGGGAGGAAACGCCCGGGTGCCACCATTGTGTGGATCGCCCGTAGGACACGGTGGAGCATACGGTGGAAGTCTGCCCTGCTTGGGCGGAGCACCGCCGTATCCTCGCGCAGGCGATTAGCGGTGGCGATCTCTCGCGTCCGGTCCTGGTCCAGGCCATGGCACGGAGCGAGAGGGCTTGGGAAGCCGTCACCTACTTCTGCGAAGCAATAATGCTCGCGAAGGAGGAGGCGGAACGCGTGAGAGAGATGCAAAATTCGCACCCTCACGCCCCTGGCCACCGCAGGAGACGCCCAGGGCGTCGGGTTTCACAAGCCGATTTCCGGCCACCGTAGGCGCGGGCTTGCGGACGGCGAGCAATGGGCAGCTCGACGTCCGATAAGGACTAGGCCCGGGACAACGGAGCGTTGTGTTCCACGCGTGCTTAAAAGAGATGTCAGCACCAATGACGGGGTCCGCTAGGGCTGATGCCTGCCGGGGTTGCGGGAAAGTCCGAAAGGGTTACCGTGGCCCCTGGCACAGGCAACTGAAGGAACACGGGTGGGTTTTAGTCCGTAAGAGTCTGACACGCCCTCCCGCTCCGCCTAGAGCGGGAGAAGTTATTTGATGATTTCCTACCCTCAAAAATAAAATAAAACATGCATGCAACAAGCATGGCATTAAAGGGAGGGGGCCTTTACTCAGCAGTGGGTGGAAGACCGCTACCAATGATGATGACGAAGAATTGATTCTCAATAATTTGATCCAAATCAAAGTTATATAACTATTTGTATCCAAGTATTTTTTATTACCGCTCTAAATATCGAAATCAATGACAATTTATTTCTTCTTTCATAATCGAAGGCTGCCAAAGAATAAACAGGCGAAGTGTTAACTGCATTATTTGTTACAAGAAACATATATCATATGCCATTTGAATAGATTTCTATATGTATAAATATTAATTTGAGCGGGCTAACGGCCGGCCCGAATTCGTTTATAGGCAGTAAATCTTTCGTACTTGTCCAATGTCACTTGAAATGAGAGTATATGTTATTTAATGCCTTCAGGATTAACATATTTTAACACTTATTGATTGTATTCTTATTTGTTTTTAGATTTACAAGCTCGGGTTAGGGATGTGCCGGCTATAAATTATCTTTTCGTTTTCCTATTTTGATGAATGTATTTCTCTATCAATGGCGGTTTTACAATAGGATTTAATAATGACATAACTCGTTTTTTTTTGTTACTTTAATGTTGCGAGTATATTTGTTCAGGTTTCGAAAATAGCAGAATGCGGCGTTTACAAATCATCTTTTTCATTGATAAATAGCCAAGGTGTGGTGCGTATGATGAAATGAATGAACGAGGAAAAGATATCGCCAAATTTCTAAGTTGACAACTATTTTAAGTTATTCTCGCACAGGTGTGGCTCAATCATTCAAATCAATCGCCCCTTTTTGATGTGATTAATTTACCAAATACATTTAAAGAAGGTAATAAATCAATATCTCGTATAAAATAAGCTACTGCTTCGCGACTTTGTTTACAAGGTCGTTGGACACAATTAATGCTGCGCTGCCTTTTTAGACGGCGTGACACCATAGGTATTATAATGGAAAATATCATGGAAAATCTTTGTTCAAGGTGAAAAAGTATTCTCCGTGACTTTGAGATAACTTGAAGTTTTTTTTACACAAATCTTACCTATATAACTTATTTTTTTCGAGTTTGGGAAATCATCCAAAAAAAATTCAGTCTCTGGGTGGAGCAGGAGGGCGTGTCAGACTCTTACTGACTGAAACCCACCCGTGTTCGTTCAGTTGCCTGTGCCAGGGGCCACGGTAACCCTTTCGGACTTTCTCGCGACCCTGGTAGTTGGTTGACAACCCTAACACCCGCGTTTACACTTCAAGTTTTATACAAATCTTACATATATCTATAACCTGGCATTCAATTAGAATGGTTCAGGTTTCAAGTAAATTTACTCACATAACCCTTCAAAATATTAATAAAATTCGAATAAACTAGAGGCAAACAACTAACGCTGTTATTATGAATATATTTTATTTACACCGTTCAATTAGCCATTCAAAATAACCCGCTTGGGACCAGGCAATCATAAAATTGAAAGACTATATCGTCTGGCCGCGTGTCATTACTCACAGGCGTTTTCATACTGATGGTACGTTCGCTACGAGAGCCCTTTCTTATATTTATAAAGCTGTCAATTCCGAAGTCATTTCGGGTTAGAGTGGAAAGAAGCGCAGATGCGCGGACGGTCGTAACTCAGGAAAAAACGTTGTTGAGTCGGTGCCGGCGCGGGAAAGGCTCGGCCCGCATTAAATTATTATGATTTATGTGTTTTAGCGAAGCCTGCTCGCCTCCTTAATTATATGTGAAGGTTTAACGAACAAAACCTGATCGGTTTGGTGCGCTCCGATTTGGTTTGAGTCTACTGGTGTAGTGATGTCTCTATTGTGACCGGGGTTGTGGGGACTGCTTTAAAATTATAGTGCCTTGAATATAGTCTGAGGCTCTTGTTGAATTAGATACCATACGAGCAGAGATGTCAGCTGTCATTCGGTATATTTACGAGTATGTCGGTTTATAAAAAGCAATCTAAGTAGTTCTATTTCGAAAATGACGCTAGATATATTCATTTACGTACGATGATACGTCTGAAAATTTATCATAATTTCTGTGTTCTGATGCTTAATGGTATTTGGTATGACATTCCAGATGCCATAGGCGGCCAACCAAACCCCATACTAGGAATCTGTGGGGGCATCTACAACGCCACATGCGAACTACACATCATCATGACGTCACCCAAAATCCTGCATCGCGCAAGCAGAGTTTACCGCGCAACTAGCATTTAAACAACGCCCTACAGCAATCGTCGGGCAGTTGTATACCAGACACGACACCCGTCTGGTCGGAGGATCCTCTCTTTTCCATAGAGTATGAGTGAACTTTACACCCTGTTCCTCATACCTCTATAAATCAATCAAATCAATTCAAAATAGTTTTATTTGTATAACATGTGGTACCTACTACCAACATGCAAACAATGTTACTTGAAATTTCAATGCAAAGACACATTCCGACATGTAATGATGGCATGAATACAATTCTCTTTATGGTCATTCCTACATAAAATATGATAGCTAATTGCTTATGCCCAAAATTTTGGGAATCACAGAACGAAAAATACAAAGTCGTAAAAAAGTGCTAAAAAAATTGAGCACTTTTTTACGACTTTTTTATCATAATATTATTTAATTTATATGAAAAACAGTGTGATTTCACAGGGATTGTCACGCAACCTTAACCATGGATTTATTCAATACACCATTCTGAACGCCGGCGACGAATTCCTCCGTAGGTGTATCTGCTGCGCCATAGAAAAGTGTATTAGGATATTGGTTTATATTGACAATGACGTAAGCCGTAAACCGCATTTTAGAAAATTAGACATTCTAACTTTGACATCCATTTTAGAAATCTGTAAATTCGTTAGAAAATATCCACACTTCTACAGAGTGACAATTACACCAAACAAAGACCAAAAGATGCACCAAAGATTTTAGTTCCTTTTTGTAATACAACTTTAAGTAAAACAAATGTTTATCATATGTGCATTACAATATTTAACAAATTACCAAAGACCGTATGGAAACTGCCATTTAAATATTTTAAAATTAAACTGCGTAGATGGTTGATAGAAAATTGTTTTTATAGTTTACAAGAATTTCTGCAACATAAAGAAAAGAATATATTCTAAGTTTCCTATAGTTTTGTGGCACGTGTTTATTCAGTTTAACTAATAAAGAATTTATGTTATATAGACAACATGTTATTTTAAGGTTTTAAGTTTTGTTGTGTTTTTATATATTATTGTAACTTAAATTTATTTTGATTTAAAAATTATATTAGAGCATAGGTGTATACAGGGTGTTTTTGACAGCCCTCCGCAAACTGATAGGGTGGCTTCAGTACATCATATTAAGATGACCGGTACATGAAATTCTTTCAGGAACATTAAGGAAATCCAAAAAACCAGATTTGTTTTATGGGGGGGCATCGTGATCACTTACCTCACACGCAATGTATCGTTACCGTGGCAAAACGCACGTAGCGGACGGCAGCGCAGCGAGCTTGAGCGAGGCTGCCCCCGCCCCCCGCGCGCTCCCCGGCGCACCTGGGCCGCGTCTTTTATTACGTTACGTTACGGCATATTTTTTTTTCCTGAGAAAATTTCCAGTGGGATATGATTCAGAATAAGGAGCTGAATCAATCCTGTGTTTTTGTGGAGGGCTGTCAAAAACACCCTGTATTTGAAAGAAAAGAATGAAATTGCGTTTATTTGCGGTAAACATGACGCAAAAAATAACACAAACACAGAAAATATGAAAGGGTTGGGGGAAACATGCGTCACATCCACGCAAAACGGCTATCGCTCAGCATTATGCGGCGACCCTATGCAAGACAGAGCCCCAGCGCTGGTTTTCTATATGCTGGTATTTTGTATAACTTCTTAAAATAAGTACCCTACGTATGTACCTATTCATGTAAAACGAATTTGCATGCCCTAAACAGGCAAAATATGGACTGTACATTAACCACCAACTTTTACAACTGGTAACACCTATATTTTCTGCAAATAAATTATTCTTATTCTTAAAATTACAGACGAACCTCGCACCGCGTTCTTGTTTTGAAAACACGCTCGTAGTACCACAATCTAGGCTAAAATTACACAGCACAAGTCCTCATGTAAGATCAATTAAAATATATAATAAAAGACCTAACGACATAAAAATGGCACAAAATGATAAAATATTTAACGGCTCTGAAAACTACTGGTGGATAAATGCTATTAGGTACACCTTGAATTATTTTTTTAATGATGACATCAAAATGAGATGACTACTATTTTAGACATTTATTTGATTTTTATTGCTTATTTTAATTTAATTAAATTTTTAATATTATTTTAATATGTGACATTATTATTTATTTCTTATTTTTATTGAATTTTGAATGAAGCCAATTATTGTTATGTTATGTATTTTCTTCAAAGTAGGTAATTTAATTGGTCATGGTATAATTTAATAGATTTTTTAATGGTACAATTTGTAACGACTTAGAACACTAAAATGTGATATTATTTATTTATTTAAATTAATTAAGAGAAGGTGCTTAAGCCTCAATTTTTTCTAGTAGCGGTAGGTTTTATTATTTGTTTTAGTTTTTATTATTTTCTCTATTGTTTCAGTCTTAGTATTCTAAACCAAGAATTTATATTGTTTATTAAGGCGATGTGTGTTTTGTTTTTGTGCTCACACCATAAATTATTATTATAAATCTATACTGTGGATTTGTAATTGCCCCTTTTTTTGTCTGTTTTTATTAGCTGTTTGTCCTCCATGTACTAAAATAAATAAAATAAAAATAAATAAATTAAGCTTCAAATGATAACGGAATATAACCAATTTTTTATTATGACGTAAGTACGTGCAAATTTGTTGTTGTGCCCGACAGGGTGGGTCCATGTGAACTTCATTATTATTTTTAAGATCTTGTACACACATGAGATATGCAATAAAGATTTGAATTTGAATTTGAAAGTGGAATACCTACGCGGTCAAAATGTATGGAACAGCATTTTTTTTTTTGATTACCGACTATTAGTTTAATTGCAGGGGGCTTCAGAATCATGTACTGAATCTATGGTAACAGCCGATCGATTCTGTAACAATCTCACCAACAGAATACAGAATAGCTCGGCTGGTTTTTTTTTTGTTATAATTTTATTCATGACCATAGATACAAGTAGCTCACCAGGTTGCGCGTCGATGTTGCCACCCTGTATTTTTTTATAAGACTTTTCTTTGAATTTTTGACGATACACTACGTTTTTTTCTGGCTTCTAATATTAAAAAAATAGCATAACTGTGCGACAAAAACTGAGCGTTTTACTGTGTCCTACATTTGTCAAAGTAGTACAAGAAGTCTATAAACTAAAAGAAAAATTTATTTGATTTAATACCAATTAAAAATAAAATATTACACACACATTACAAAAATAGTAAGGTACCTAGGTAAGTAGTTAACTAAATTAACAAAGTAACATTAATAACTAAAGCATAACTTTAATACATTTCTGAATTGGTAGGACAGGACAGTCATGATTTTTTGTTGAGAAATTCGCCAACTGAATCAAAGCTATACGATGTCAGCCATTTTATCAAAACCACGCAGATTTTTTTGTGAGGATTTTTCTGTTATTCAGATATATAATGAGTTATATATAAAGTGCGCCATACATATTATACGCAACTGCGCCTGAATAGTTCTATCCTAGGTACAGGGATTTTCAATAAAATTATGTGATTTTTCGTTTGTCAAATTATTTTTAGCTTCAAAAAGAAATTTTGCGATTTCGTAAATGTAAGAAGCTTGTGTGATTTAAATACTGGTCTACATGCTTCAGACCAGTCCATGAGAAGATTGCAGGAATGCATTAATTCAGTGCTATTAGCATCCTAAATAATATTATAAATGCAAAAGCAAAATATAAAACACGCTAAAACGGCTGAACGGATTTTGACACATGTGTAGACCATGACCCGGAGAAGGACATAGGCTACTTTCATCCTGGATCGCAGACGAAGAACAAGCAACAGCTAGTTTTAGATATTTCCGTGGATTTTTTCCAAACAATGCAACCACGCTGAATAATGAAACAGATAATGGATGTATAACGTGGTACACCATCATCGCAGTGGGTTTAGATCTCTCATCTTTAACTTGTTATAAAGCATAAATAAATCTGTTTATTTTCATACATATTTCGTCAATATGTTCTTTCTAGGTGAAGTGTTCATCGAGTGCTATCCCCTGAAATTTTATTTTGTGTACCTGTTCGATTAACAGGTTTCTATGAGATTTAGCTAAGTTGGCGGCATTTACTCATTTGCGTTTGGAAATGTATTTTTTTTAGTTTTTTCTACATTAACTTTTAAAGCATTGTTATCTCACCATGTGATGATGTGTAATGTGTTATTTATATATGACTCGTACGTTTCAACGTTCTTAAAATCAATTAGTTAAACTGTTGATTAGATCGAATATCTTAATGGGCAACAGCTAAAGCGCGGTCACTGTCGGACTACATAGAAAAGAAAGAGAAGCGCGATGACACAAAGCTGGTAATTTATTGCAAAATATGAAGCAATTCTCTATTTACAAAAAATCTATTGATGGGACTAAAAAATTAAAACACTATCAAGTTAACATATTGCTTGAAGAACAATCTGAAAAAAAAACAGAATGATTGCACGTACCTATATTAGTATGGTTTTTAATCGTTACAAGAAATTTTTAAAGGTATCTTGGTGACTATTTCTCTCGTGCCAAATTAGTTGTATTATGTTTTCAACACACTATCTAACTCGCATATATCCTGAAGAATATCATATATTTTTCTGATTTTGTTTACTGCAGAGGATCATTTATACTTTTAGGCATTATAAAACTTGCGTTTAGGTCATGTAGTCCCCATCGGTTGCATCAATAAAGAAAATTGTCGCGTGGGTAAAGCATTTAATACTGCTACTCGAGTTCTATTTCGATAATATTAACCTCAAAACTGTTAATTTCTCTCTCTTTGTCAATTTCGACTTCGGATTTCTATCGCCAAAGTCTACGTATTCATCCAAGATTATACTGTTCCTAGTCTACATTTCTAGAATACAGCTACACAGTGATATCTATAGTCCGGGCACGTTTGTACGTGTCACAAAAGGAAGCACTGACATCGGGTGTGTTGTGTGCTTGCGGGATCTCATACATACTGAATCTAGGCAGCGTGTTTGCAACTCATCAATACAAGACATCTGTCTAGGTTCGTGCATGCCTTTTGGTACTGGGTTACTGTATCACGTCTGCGTACCCCGAGATTTTGGCAGAGATGTACCTACTTAAGGGGATTAAGTACATGACCTAAACGCAAGTTTTATAATGCCTAAAAGTATATGATCCACTGCAGTAAACCAAATCAGAAAAATATATGATATTCTTCAGGATATAATGCTAGTTAGATAGTGTGTTGAAAACATAATACCACTAATTTGGTACGATAGAAAAAAGTCACGAAGATACCTCTTAAAATTTATTTTAACGATTAAAAACCCGATTAATATACATCCAATCATTCTGTTTCTATTTCCAGATTGTTCTTCAAGCAACATAAAGTGTTTTAATTTTTTTGTCCAATCAATAGATTTTTTGTAAACAGAGAACTGCTTCATATTTTGCAATAAATTACCAGCTTTGTGTCATCGCGCGTCTCTTTCTTTTCTATGCAGTCCGACAGTGACCGCGCTTTAGCTGTTGTAAGCCCCCTAAGTACCTATAGCACACCCATGTTACGCCGTTGGCTTTGGGTAACTATAATTTGTTCTTACACACAGGATATTTTATACCGGCGAAGTAATAGCACACAGAAAATGGAAATTGATCGCAATGCGATTCATTTTGACAGTTCAGCCACGTGTATTGCATTGTTGAGTAGATGAGTTTTACAAACCTATACGGCAATAGATAAGGAATTTCCTTAAAACCCTCGGATTGTAATTGAAAGTGTCCTACGCAAGGAAGCTGGTGACTAATTTCATAGCCATTTGAAATGTGATGTTGTGTTTCTGATAAAACATTAAATCAATCGGACAAATTTATTTTTTCCGTGATATAATTTACTTATTGGTCCCTATCAATGAGGCAAATAAATGGCTAACTTCTTGAATTGAAAATTTTAAACAGTATTTTAAAACTTTTTAAAGTTGTAAGTACCTACAATCACCTTGCGAAAACGTTGAACACGAGAGAATTTTATCTGCTTTTCAAAATTGTACCTGGCTGCCTTTTTCACTTGAGTATTACCAATACCAGAGAGCAGTGGTGGCCCAGTGGCAACGGCCACGAATTACGAGTTGCAGGTCGTGGGTTCAAACTCAGAGCGCTTTACTTTGTGTAAATTTTTTCATCACCACTGCTCTCAAAACGGTGAAGGAAAACCTGCATATTCTAAAACCAAAAAAATAATTAAGACGTGACATCTACCGACCCGCACTGGGCCCACGTGGTGAATTACGACGGCCCACTCCCTCTCACCGAGAGGAGGCCTGTGTCCCAGCAGTGGGAAAATTATAGGCTGATTATGCTGATTACCAATACCGACTTATGTCTTTAATGGATAATTTTTACCGATTTGCATCGTATAATATGACAAAGATTCTAAGCCTTACTATGATCAAGGTATTCCAGTTCATATGCCCACTGCAGCAGTGAACGAGTCGCTGACATTCCAGCCAGTCGGTCACTAGCAGTAACAATACCGTTTTCAATTGCTTTTCCACCAGCACCATTAGTATGGCAACACAATGCACCCATTACCGGACAGGCTGTATGATTGATTGGCTGTGTCTAATGCTGTGACGTCATTTGTCACTATCGACACGCTTTTAGATTATTGTGATGTCATTAGCTAATTAGTCATAACTGTCTCTATGGCGGTTGCTATAAAAGGTGCTCTTAATTTGTTTTCGAGATGAATTTGAATGAATTTATGATTCTTAATTCTATCTATTTATCTAAAATTTGCAAGTCTGCATCTCTTTCTAAATATCTCCTCTCTCTCTGTGTTCAAGCTTCATTTTTGTAGAGTTATCTACCAATGAAAGGCTGTTTCATTGTTGCTGAAAGTGTAACCGCCATATCGGTTTACCTATAAGTATTGTGTCAGCTAAATACTCGTAGTCAAATGAATAAACTAATAAGATTATTAGCATTATCCCCACGATTAAAATAATGTTACAATGGATTCATCTGATCGTGGACACTAGACAATTGACAGGAGCGTCTTTTCAAAAGAAAATACTAAGATCTAAAGTTAAACCCTATACTTTAGATCAATCTGCCCAGCTTCACCCCAACTATGTTTGGCTCGGCTTCCAGACTAACCGGATGCAGCTGAATACATTTTACATGGAGCGACTGCCTATCTGACCTCCGCAACCCAGTTACTAGGTAACGTGAGACTCCTTGGTAATACTGGTTGTCAGACTTTTTAGGCTTCTGACAACCCGTAACGACTGTCAAAGATCTACGAATGACAACCCTACACTACTCCCTTTTTACGTTCACAGGGTACTTTTAAGTTAATGTGTACTTATCTAGGTACTTTCAAGTTAACAATAACTGTAGTCACAAGTAAGCGAGTAATTTAACAAACTGCGGCTAGCCGTGTGACATGTGTTGTACATTGTCATTTCATTTGCTTTTAGGGTTCCTTTCCTCGTATAAGAATACATTCTTGAAGCGGGAAGTTTTATGGCCGCCATCTTGTTTTTCCGGAAAATATAGGTATATATGCCTCGTTGGTTTAGTGGTTATAAGCGCTGCTGCTGAGTATGAGGTCGTGGGTTCGATTCCCGGGTCGGCCAAAATGTTATTGGGTTTTTCTTGTTCTGGAATTTCTTAGCAGCAGCCCGGAGTCTGCAATAGGCTCGGCTCATTTTTATTATAATGGGACTTAACATAAATGGCGCAATGTGGATATAAATACTAAAGGTACACCTCTGCTTAATCCTTTGGGGCAAACAGGCGTGATGTTATGTATACAGAGTTGATACGACAGAGGAGCTTTCCTTTAAACTGCCTATACTAGGTACCATTTTCAAGCTCTATACCAAAAATCAATTAAATAGGAGCAATAGTTTAGTCGCCAATGTTTTTTTAAGTTTTTGCCCCGTTTGAACACGATGTATCTTTCCTAACTGCTGATTATGTCTGACGCAAGTCACAAGTACAGCCAAATATTTTCACTAAAAAGATGGCAATGCAAACTAGGAAGCAATAAGAACACACACACTTGCACTTTCATACCCTATTTTAGTATGTTTGAAAAAAAAAAACTCTGTTTTGGTGCTTTTTATTTTTATACCGTATTGAATTAATACTAAACACGTATAGTATACGTAGTGTAATTTAATGCCGTTCTGTCATATCAAATCTTTATATTTTACGAATGGCTGATCGATGCCCAAAGCAGTTGGCTAAACCAATTCGATGTGAAAACCGACAATAATCACTCTCATCAAGTTAAAGTTAACATTTCTATGAAAAAAAAACCCTGCAGGGTAGTTGCATAATCAGCCTATAATGTTCCCACTGCTGGGACACAGGCCTCCTCTCGGTGAGAGAGAGTGGGCCGTAATCCACCACGCGAGCCCAGTGCGGGTTGGTAGATGTCACATGTCTTCGGATTTTTTGTTTCTAGGACATGGCGGTGTCCTCACGATGTTTTCCTTCAACGTTTTTTCACCGTTCACCGCACTTAGGGTAATTACGTAACATCACAATTGCAATACCTTTTATTTTGACAATTCAACCACATACACTGCGTTATTTAAGTTGTCGCGCAAACGAATTTTTCAAACAAATGAAGCAATGGTTTAGGAATTTTCTTCAAAACCCTTCGGATTGTGGTAGAAAGTTTGACGCGTTTGGTGTGCTGGTCTGAATTTTCATTTTATTTTTACAACTTTACAGCTGCTGGTCACAGCTTTTACTCTCAAATAAGTTGTCTAGTCATATATATTTCACTGATTTCAAGTAAGCAAACAGCTTTGAACTAACTCGAACCGACAATCATAATATGATTCGAATAAAAATATTCATTATACGGAACTGTGTAACCAAAAAAGTAATTATTTGACTACTTCACATTATAACGATACTAAACATTTCTACAAATTACACCGCATTTTATGTAAATGTATGTACTCTAAGTAAAATGTGATAATAATAACCTTCTTACCTGTCAATCCGATTCGCCATGCCACAATCAAGTGGAAATTCTGTATGCTCACCGCGATTTACGTGCGGATGCTTTCCATGCAAAAATGAACTTTAAAATGTTCGAATTTAAATATGGAATTTGAATGAAAACTTTGAAGCATATGTGAAAGATATTATAAACTTTATGTGCGCAAAAATAAGGTTGGTTTTGTGTTGTGTGTCAGTCATGTGTACAGTCAGATAGAAATCTCCGGCGAGCCGCTGACCGCGCGTTATAATGACGTTGTCGGCAAAGAAGTCATTATTCATTTTTTTAATACAGTGTTTTGTTGAAACGACATTTTCACTAGCGTAATCACGATTTGTACAGGCAATATATCAAGGCAATAAAAGACACATTATTACCGAGCGGTTATTGTTGATGGTTTTCAATTTGATGTCTTCATCGGCGTGTTGTTTAATACGATCGCTCAATCAGTGAGTAAATTAAACTTGAAATTATTGCCGCAAATGAGGGAGACGGTTTGATTGACGATTTTTTTGCTAATAGGTATACGTGTTTAAATCAACACGTTTTTAATATAACTCGTGAATAAACAGATGCTTGGTGTAATTATGGAGGTTTCATAGCATCGGATAAAGTATCCGGTAGCTGTTTAATTGAGCTCTCAGTTGGATAAAAACTAAAATAATGTAATATTTTTTTCTTAAAATGTGTTCAGAGCTAGTTGTATTAAAGCTATTAAACCAGTCAAGATTATTATATCTGAACCATCCCTTCATAATACACAGCACAAAACATAAATTTAATTGTACGCCAGAACACAAAAACGTAATCTCCACAATACGCGATACATTACGGGTGCTATACTAAAACTTTCTCATTTCATAAACGGAAAACTGCAAGATGTAACTCACGACTACAATGTAAGGGAACCGCAGCAAATAATAGTTTCCGACTGTACGTCTGAGTTACGACAACATACTTCAGGAATACCAACATCCTTTTTTATACATACACGAGCCCGCAAACAATATCCAACCTTGATTTTTAAGCATTAAGAGTTGGTATAAAGTTTTCCGGTGTTAAAGATAAGTTGGTAAGGTGCGTAAACCCGCTGAAATAGCGCCTGCGATGGCTCAATCAATGGCGAACGACTGTGGGTGTTTTAGACATGTCGTCAGTTAAACAATTTCGTTTTACAATGTTCAAGTCGAGCCGCATTCTTGTCCGCGGTTTTTTGTGACGACTGTACTTTTTGTTTGGCGTTTTATATGTGGAGACAATGTTAGTATCGTCCTTATTGTTGGTGTATTAAGAGGTTTGTATGAGTCTGATGATATTTTATGTTTTCGTTGACGGATCAAGTTTACTTTTTATAGGCCTCCTTTTTGGGCAGTCATTGCAATTATTGCAAGAATATTGGTACTAAGGCAGTTCAAGGAAGAGATTTTGAGGGTTTGCCCAAACAATGAAGAAAATGAGAGGATTTTGCCCAGCAGAAAAACAATTAGAGTTGAAGAAGACACTGCGGATTATTCATGTAACTACATAGTATGCAATTCCAAACTTTAAGTCTTTACTGGCGAAACCTATTAATATTATTACATATTATGTGAAAGTATGTTTGGATGTTTGTAAGTTAATCACGCAAAAACGGCTCCACGGATTTTAATGAAATTTAGCACACATATACTTTATAACCTGAATTAAAAGGACACTTTTAATACCGGTAAATGACATGGCTTAACGACTGTTATCAATTTATGTTAAAACTAGCTTCTGCATTTTTCATTTCTCTCTGGACCCAATCCTGCCGGTCTATTCCACGACACGTTTGGTGTAGTGGCTACAGTGGCTAAGTGTAGTCAGCGAAACCAAATGGTCCTGGGTTCGAATCCCGGTAGGGGCAAATGTTTGTATGATGAATATGGACATTTGTACCCGAGTCATGGATGTATATTTATAATATGTATGTATTTACGAAAAAAAAAATGTATTTAAGTAGTGTATCAACCATCTGGTATCCATAACACAAGCCTTAAGTGTTAAGTGCTTAACTTGGAACTAGATGGTGCTGTGTGTAATGTCAGACGATATTTATTTATTTATTATTATTTATTCTGTACAAATCTCACCGTGAAAACTTGGGTGAAGTGAGCTGTCTGATACTAGGGATTGACACTGTTGACAGCTCACTCCACGCTCACTTCACCTAAGTTTTCACGGTGAGATGATTACAGAATCGACCGGCAGATGTCCACGTAGACACATAGTCGCGGGTAGAAGCCACCGATAAATATTTTATTATATAAGTGACTTCGAAATACAGCTAGGTAGTATCTGAGCAGGGGCCGTACCATAACGTGTTAACACCATCATGATTCCGTTGCGAAAAAGAGATAGTGCTATCGGTCATGTATAGCTCCGTCTCTCTTTCACGCTGGAACAATGATGGAATTAATACGTCATAGTACGGCCCCTGGTAATGATTGAAACAGTGTATAGCTTGCAAGAATATGTGGTCCAGTTCATACCTAACAAAAGTGAGCATAAATTATGATAGATTGCTACAATTTTGCGAGCGATTTTACTTACTCAGTTCTTGCAAATTGCGCTCCCTGATATACGGCTGATGTTAATATTACCTGCATATCATTTGGTGAACTAAATAAACTATTTTATTTAATGATCAAGCGGATTTCTTCTTCTTCTTAGCGTCGCTCTTGAGAGAGAGGTCGTGGTCACGTTGAAGTGATACAATACAATTTATTGGGAAGTGCAGAGAATAATTGTAATACCTAATTCAAACGTATAGTCAAGCTGAATGGACGCTTTCAATGATGAAGAACATCTGCTTGTCGAACAAAGTTCAATTGATAGGAAGACCACCTTACGGCCTCTTTCTAGACACCTTTTTGTTTTCTCTGCAGTGCCTAGTCAACTAGTCCCTAGTTTATTTAAAAAGTCGCCTGTGTTTATAGTTTCACGTTGAAATGCTCCTCCTTCTCTATCATCACCAGTGGTGGTCCAGGAATGATCCTTGCATCATCATCGTCTGAGGGTTTACAGCCGCGGGTGGGCCTTAGCTTGGTCGAGTATATTTCTCCAAAGTGACCAATTTCCGGCTCTTTCTCTCCAATTTCTCACCGACGGTTCTTAAATCTTGGTCTACGACATCCATCCATCTGAGTTTGGGCCGTCCTCGACTTCTCTGGCCATCCGGTTTACTATCAAGTAAACTTTTGGGTGCTCAGCTCTCGTCCATTCTTTCGACATGTCCATCCCGTCGAAGACGTTCTATTTTGGTTGGTGGGTTGGTTTTAATTACATAAGACTTATCGTTCATCTCGTAGAGCTCAGGGTTGTACCGCGATCACCCTTGCTCGTTTACCAGCACTGCAGCGAAGAAGCGCCTGAGGACTTTCTGTTCGAATACAAACAGAGAGTTTTAGCCTTTTTTGATGAGCCTTTGTTTTGAACAACTTTGAACTTAATTCAGATGGAATGGTGTTTTACTAGGAGCTGTGGTAGTCCAGTGGTAACGGCCGCGGCTTACGAGTTAGGTCGTAAGTTGGAACAGGCACTTTACTTTTTGTAAATTATTTCATCACCACTGCTCTCAAAACGGTGAAGGAAAACATTGTAGGGAAACCGGCATGTCCTAGACCCAAAAATTCGAAGACACGTGACATCCACCACCCGCACTGAGCCCACGTGGTGGATTACAGCCCACTCCCTCTCACCGAGAGGAGGCCTGTGTCACAGCAGTGGGAACATTATAGGCTGATTATGCGGGTTTTCTCCTACTATGTACTTGGGCCAAACTGGCCATCAGTCCCAATGCCACTTCCTCATCACCAGAGCCATGGCACCAATATGTTTACATACTGGTCGCAATTGGCATTCAATTGATCATGATTGATTGAACATTTATGTATTTAATATTCTTGTTCAGTAAGTGTTGCAATTACTTTAATCATAGAATTGAATGTAATTGGGTAGCCAAGGTGAGAAATATTTAAATTTTTATGTGTTTGGGCAGATAAGTAGTTATTTACTTGTTATATACGTGTTTTAAGTACTGGATATTAGATTGGCTTATAATTTATATACATGTGTTAATTATAGTGATTTTAAACAACACTGTTGTAATCAGGCTTAATACGAGTTCTTTTAATAATTATTCATAGATGTTTACGAATGTTTTTTTTTTTAATATATACTTATTTCGGTTTAAAGACATTTATCTCTCAAAAAAAAAGAACGTTACAGCTCGCTTAACATATTGAGAAAAGTAAGACAAAAATAAAAGTAATTGCGATTCTCTGTGTTCACAATAAGAAAGAGAATTAAGAAGAAAATTAAGAGTTAAAGGTGACAATCGGTATTGTTATTGTGTTCTTCTAGGGCTTTTTTAAAAGTATCTATGGTGTCACTATTGACTACATCGTCAGGTAGTATTTGTTAATTTCTTCACACGGATTGTTTAACAAAGCATCAGAGCTCGATATTTTTGGTATTCATACTCAAACACACACAACAGCACAGATACATTGACGCAACGAAAGCTGGCACACGTGAAGGAAGTGGCCTAGCCACTCTGGCATGCAGGAAAAATGTCAAGTTTTCCAAACACTGACAAAATTATAACGCAATGATTTTATTCCACGGGCCTTCGTCTAACAGTGGACTGAAGTTACATAGGAAAATTTATCAATCGGTTAGCAATCGAAATTTTGAGATGCCGTTCTCTCCAGATGAAGGTTTTCCGACTCTGGCAAGAGATTCCACTCATTAGCTCTACGCACCATGAATATATTTAATTCCCAAAACGTTTTAAGATAACTTAATTTAAATTCTCATATTATGGGCGGTAAAAGACACGGTATATGGCTACGTGGCTATATATACTATCATAGGTATCGCACATGTCCAGCTACTCTATTGAAGAAGTCTATTATATTATATTTAAATATCGATGGTATTAAGGTATTAAGGCACTGGTCATTTCTTAGCTGCCACGGCTTATTTTAATTCCATAATTGTTTTTTCTTTTTATTACGGACGCTTTTAACGTGCACGTCTTTCTACATCGTTCTCACATGTATAATTACAACATGAATGATGTAACCACTCTATTGTAACAATATTTTGATTTAAAAGAGTGTCCATGGAGTTTCTTGCCCGTTCTTCTCCATAGGTACCTACTACGCTTTGGAATGGGCAACTAGCTTCATCTTTCTGACTGACCGACCCCTTGACAATTCAAAAGTGCCTGGTTTTGGTTTATTTGAAATAAATGCTTTGAGTTTGATTATAGTTTTACTTATTTATTTATTACTATTAAGGCACATCAACAACACAAACACAAACATTTACAAATAAAAGAGAACAGAGACATGGACTAGCGTTTACGTCAATTACAGACGTGCACGGCATTCACAACAAAGTAGAAGAAAAAAAAACACAGTATTCATGTTACAAAAATAAATAAAAAAAACAAAAACAATATAAGAACAAAAGCTCTAGCTAAAATCTCGGTAGTAGAGAGAATATCCTCATCGACATAAACATTGACAAAATTTTTATTTTTTTATTTAGTTGTCTTCAGTTCTCCCCTCATTTATGATCTTAGATCTAAAACGCTTGGGATGGTCGTGGAATATATCCAAATCATAAAGATTGCAAATTTTAATATTATTTAATTATAAATATATACTTATAACATAATAAGCTTCTTCATCTGAGGACCGTTAATCAATCTCTGGAAAGCGTAAAGTGTGCGTCCGCGCAAACGCGCATGCGCCTCTCACTGCAATCAAATAGATAGATTGGATATTATATCTAAAGTAAATGGATGTGCATCACGGCTCCATTCGTGTTTAATTTAATACCTTTTCCGGAATTAAAGTTCCTTCAGAGGCTTTAGGTAGCAATTTCTACTTCAGCCAATTTTCTTGGTTCATTAGTTTAGTTAGCTAAACATACCAAAGAGTAATATACGATTTCAGATAATCTTTATGTTTTTCATGGAAGATTAGATACAATCTGAGGAAATATTTCAAATGAAACTGTACCTAATGGCATATAATTTAAAAAGGCAAAAAAAAACATACTCTTCACGTGATCTTTGTTTCTGTTTGTATTGAAATAATAGTGTTAATAAAGTGTGTCCTAAATAATATGCCAATTATCTCAGACGGCAGAAGCAGGTGAGCAGGGAGTGGTGGTGGTCATGTGTGTTTATTGATAAATAAATGATAAATGATTTTATTTCTGTAAGTAGGTTTGTACAAACACTTTTGCACGTCAATCATATTTTAAAAACTAGATGAGTTCGGCGTTTCCTATCTGACCACCCTGAGAAGAAAGGCCGAAACAAACTCAGAGGCCACAGTCTCTTTTAAAGTCCAGACATAATCTTGGTCAGATCATGTGAAGATCATGTAGATTGGTGTCTGAAACGGTCTTTTGAGGAAAAACCATACAGATTGAGCGGACCTGTCCAGTCAGTGCACGCATTTGTCAGTAATCTCCGCTCAACTCAGAACTTAAGGAGCACAACGATTTGACGAACAATACCAAAGATACATTTGGGTAAGCTGCATAAATTATTCATTTTTGATTGATTTATTTTAGTTAAGAGGAAACACTAGATAAACGCGCGAGGAATAATTAACTCTTGGCGCAATCAGTGACTTCCTACACTGGACCGCAAAGACAGCGGCTCGGTAACAAAAACCTGAATCATAATCTACCTAGGTTTTCCCCAACTATGATGGGGTCGGCTTCCAGTCTAACCGGATGCAGCTGAATACCAGTATTTTACATGGAGTGACTGCTTATCTGACCTCCACAACTCAGTTACTGGGTAATACAATACCCCTTGGTAAGACTGGTTGTCAGAGATTCGGGCTTCTGACGACCCGAAACGACTGTCAAAGATCCAGGAAGGACAGCCGGGACCAACGGCTTAATGAGCTTTCCGAGGCACGGAGGGGTCTTGGTATGTAAAAATGGTCACGGTCACATCCACGGACCAACCGCGAACACCTAACACCTCAACATATATATTAGAAAAACCCCAATAACTTCCAAAATATTGTATCTAACTTTATGATATAACTACTGTACTATAGACAATTTTATAATTCTGAAATCAATGTCATAAAAAACCAGATTATGAAGTTTATTTTGAATAAAAGTAAATAAAGAAATGGTTTCAAATTTTAAAAAATCGCATGCGTTTTTATTTATGGTTTTTAATTAAACACCAAAAAGAAATGAAAAAGGTCTTACTTCTTCCTATATGTGTGATGAAATAAAATTTAATTTAGTTTTTATTTTAAAAGGATTGCTCAAATATTTTAAAAGTTATCGCCATTTTTATAACCGACCCGCTTTCTTTGCGGCCCAGTGTACTTGCTAAGAAGAGCTAGATTTCCAAGTTATACTCGAAGAAGGTTAAACCATTTTCCATTCTCATGAAAATGTAAAGTTATAAACCCAAAACATACTTAATCTCATCAAACCTCATAGAACTCCAGAATATAATAAATACCTAATTACTTGGTACGTAAAGTAGTCACAACAGTACGTAGAGTCCAGCGAAGTCGTTAATCAAGCTCGTGTAGAGTCGGAGCGGCGCGGGCGCAGCTCTATCGTGTGATTATACTTAATAGAGACCGGCGGCCCAGATATCTTACTTAAGAGTAGGGCGAGGTGGGCTGTTGTTGGCTGTGGAGATTATATTATTTAAATAATATTTTGTAATACGTACTTATGATGATGATTGTCAGAGGAACCCTAATTTTAGAAGAATGTCGTGTTAATGATCTCTAGAATGTATCGGTAACCCTCTTGTTAGTGATTGTTAAGTCATCCTTGAAAGTGGTTGTCCTACCCGATACCCACCAAACTGAACTTTAATATCACATCATTGATCATCAGCATTTCAAATTAAGAACCTGAACTTAGGACTAAATACAAAAGGAAAAGAAAGCTACACGCTGTTTCATTAGGGAAGGTTTCCCTAAAGATTCAGATTGTATTGATAGCTCAACAACTCGGTAGCTGCTGAGCCAATTCCATAGTCCAGATTAAAAATTCCGAATAATATCAAAGGCCTTTTTCAAATATTGGTTTATTTTAATTAAATATAACGAATAAATTGTTATATTTTAATATTGGTATAATTATCACAAAAAGGGTGTATTTTGATACACCCTTTTTGTACCCATACCCAACTAACAACAACTTAATCCAAAACTACACACGTTACAAGATACACGAACCGCATCACCTCCCCCACATTCCCGTCGCAGCGGGGCGCTTGCGCAGCAGGACGCCTCGTTATTAGCACCTCCATGTTCAAAGCTCGAGCCGACACACCCCCCTTCGCTTCGTCCCACCTCACACCCGCAGGCAGGCAACTGACAGGTCCAGTAAGTGAAATAGTTTTAAATTTTTTAAACTTGGAACATGCTTTTTGGTTCCTCATCAGTGAGTCTATTGTTGTTGAGGTTTAGATTTTGTAACGTCTTATTTGAAATATATTGTGTTGAAATCGTTTCAAGAAGTCGAGATTACCTAGTCTGTAAAAAAAACTCTGCCCCCAAGTCCTGGTTACAGTTGGTAGAAACAGTTGTAAAATCCTGTGTGCATTCCTGCAAGCATGCACTTTCTTTAGAAAATGCTATGCAAGCTAGAACATTAGATGAAGAAGTCAAAGTCAGTTAATCAGCTGTCAATAGGTAATGATGTAACGAATATTCATTGGCTTAAAGTAAATATTCCATCCACCATTGCTCCTTTTTCCTTCTTGGAACTACATACATACTTAACTTTATGTAAAACACGGCAAAGGAGTCAAAATAATAGAGCATTTAATAAAATTATAACCTTTACGAGTTACTTTATTAAGTTTTTGTACTTTTTCGCAATTCACTTAAATCCAATTACAGTGGAGCCGTAAAATGTACGATTGCACATAATGAAATAAAATAATAGTTGATATTGTCCAAGTATGTGTAGAAGGCTCACTTTTAAACGAATTATGAGAATTAACTGGTTTCCGAAAGTCCGTTTCGTCATGTTCTCAAAACTTATGTCAAGTAATAGGATAGAACATGGCCCGTATTTCCTGAAGGATTAGGCAGAGGTGCACTTATGATAAATGATAAATAAATGATTTTATTTCTGTAAGTAGGTTTGTACAAACATTTTTACATGTCAATCATATTTTAAAAGCTAGATGAGGTCGGCGTTTCCTATCTGACTACTCTGAGAAGAAAGGCCGAAACAAACTCAGAGGTCACAGTCTCTTTTAAAGTCCAGACATAATCTTATATAGTGACCCCACATTTCGTCAGTTGTGTTTTCATGTGCCTACTGCCATCAGCAGGCACAAATTCTGACTCCTGGTTGCTATTGAGAAATTCCAGATGGAGAAACATATAACATTTTGCCCGACGCGGTAATCGAAACCCAAGACCTCGTGCTCAGCAGCAGCTGTTGCCACCGCTAGATCAATGAGGTAGTTGGGCCAAAATTTTTATTTTGCTATATACAGGTTGTGGCGTAAATAATGGATAACGTTGAAACTGTCGATTGGCCAGATTATCACCTATCATTGACCCCACTTATATCGCCTACGTACGCATACATTTTTGTTTCGATATAGGGGCCCAAAATTGCATAAGTATATCCGTATAAAAAAATTAAAAATTTAAGAATAAGTATTTTTTGCAATGTTATCTTAGATTGTATTAAAATATCTTGATACTGGTCTGATAATAAAAATATTCAGGAGTGACATAAAAAAAACAATACGAGAACAAATCACCAATTGTAGAAATGGCAGCTGATTTTGTTAGAGTAAGTACGATTTTTATTTAAAATAATATCAATAATTTGGTCATCCATGGGCATATGGCGAGATAATAATCTGATCGACAGTTTCAGGGTTATCCATTATTTACGCCACAACCTGTATTTGCTGGTTGGTGGTTAGATTAGGTTTTAGAAAAACGAGGGTTCGCTTTATACAATGAGCTGTGTGGATTAACACATTATTTAGGTCATCAAATTCACGCCACGGGCCACGACTGATCAGTTCAGTCTCAACCCTTGGCAAATTTGGAAATGTCGTATAACGTGTAGAGGTTCCATGAGATTCTTAACCAGCACCCTAATTGAGTAACACACTATCAATCAGAATCTGAATAATTTTGAAGGATATTGTTAATCCATGGCTTCATATGTTCGAAGAAATTATCTACTCAACAACGTTAATAACGCAATGAATGTTGTTGAACTGTCAGAATGTAAGTAATTTCTACGCAATTACCACGCTGAACTTTGTTGTTAAATCTGTTTATGAGAAAGGTTTGCTAATAAACGTATAGACAAAGGTAGTTTATTTTTATCTAGTCTTCAGCTAGTACTCCACAACATGGGTCTTCTGCATGTGTTTGTGTCGTCAAGCCCATCGCGTGCGCACACCGGGCGCCTCGGAACTCAAGCGCAGGCCGCTGATTGGACGGCCGGCCTGCCCGCCCAGTTCACACGCCGATGCGCCTGCGCACAAAACAATGAACACAGCAACCAGCAATCACACATTAATTAACCAAAAAAAAATATATAGACCTCTGATAGAAATTGTACCATAATTGTAGAAATTATTAAAATTACCTTTCAAAGCTACACTTTCGGATTTAATTATAAAGTGGGTAGTTATTTCGAATGGTCATTATGAATAGTTTTCGTGTAAAAACGCAATTTTAGATGTCGTTGTTCTATGAATGGAGTGTATGAATTCATTTTCTTAGAATTATATGCAAAGTTTCTACTTTCACTTTCTGGATTGTTACTCGAATGAAGAGTACCACTTACTTAGATCTTTATATTCGAAATAATTAGTCCTCAACAAAAATACTAAATAAAAAATATAGAATTACATATACAGGGTTCTTGGTAATATGTCGGCAATCCATTAAAGGGATGTAGGGGAGGTCGTTTGCAACCAAATGACCCCTATGCAAATATCGAACATTTTCAAATAATTTGGCTTTTTTTTTAAAGTTATTATTATCTGCGTCTACTTCAATAATTTATAATCGACTATAAAATGAAATTATCTTTAATATTTTTTAAATCAGAACACACAATTTTCATAATTTGAGCCGGTTATTTGACTAAAATGGTTGATTTCTGCAAAAACCATGGATATATACTTTATCGACAGAACATTCCAATAATTTGTATAACTTCTCATCTATCCAACGAAATACAATAAGGAAATATAAAATGTCAAATTATTGGAAAATGGTTGACATTTGCATAGGGGTCATAAGGGGTCATTTGGTTGCAATTACTTCCCAAAAATCTCCCTAATGGACTGCCAACGTATTACAAATAACCCTGTATATCTGTTTAGTTTAGACCCGATTCCAATACTTTTTGTATCTTGAATTATTTTTGACGAACTTGTGAGCGTTGATGTCTAATGTTCGAGTGATTGAAATATTCAAAGGGGACGAGAGTTTTTTTACTCTTGACAATAATTTTGATTCTTGTGTTCATTACTTGAAGGTTGGTAATCGTGAATCACTGGTGTTTCCCGGCATCTCAATTCTCAGGAGTTAGGCTCACTATTTTCCGCAAGGACTAATTATGTTTTTAGCTACACTAGTTTCAGATTCATGGAAACGTCTTACAATAATTCCATTACATTCCACATCCGTATGCTTCGAAAGAGTAGGTAAGCAGAGGTGTAGGTTATTAAATAGGTTTGCTTAAGTCCCTTGTAAGTTATGGGAGGTGCGTTTATTGCCATAAACCGGGCACAAATTCTGACTCCAGGCTGCTGCTGCGCAAAATTCGCGCTCTCACGCCCCTAGCCGCTGCAGGAGACGCCCTGGGCGTCTGGAATCGCAGGCCGACTCCCGGCCACCGTAGGCGTGGGCTTGCGAACGGCGAGCAATGGGCAGCTCGCCGTTCGATAAGGACCAGGCCCGGGTCGACGGCGCGTTGTGTTCCACGCGCGCCTCAAAGAGATGTCAGCACCAATGACGGGGTCCGCTAGGGCCGATGTCTGCTAGGGTTGCGGAAAAGTCCGAGAGGGATACCGTGGCCCCTGGCACAGGCAACTGAAGGAACACGGGTGGGTTTTAGTCAGTAAGAGTCTGACACACCCTCCCGCTCTGCCCAGAGCGGGAGAAGTTATTTGACGATTTCCCACCCTCAAAAAAAAGGCTGCTACTGCGAAATTCCTAATGAATAATTAAAGCATTTGGTTTTGCCCGAACCAAACCGAAGACCCCAACCTCATCAGTTACGATTGCGAATTCTATACCAATGAGTCAATGCATACGTAACATGAAAAACAGTAACAATAAGCACTTCACAACTAGAACTGTACCAGTCGTTCCCAATGATATTATAAGTAAAAATATATGTATCGATTTGAGAACCTTCTCGTTTTTTTCGTCGGTTAAAAAGAGCGTGTATAACCTATCTAAGGTTATACACGCTCCGTAAGTGGTACGTCAAAACTTGGCTCATTTAGCCTACATACGTATCGTCTTGTCTCTTTGTCACTCCCGATAATTACGACATGCCTACTTCCATGTGTCATCTAATATGGTCCTATTTTTGAAGGTCGAATGTTGGGTAGGTAACCTACCTGCCTCTTTTAACTTATAATATAAAGCATTTATTTCAATAAAACCATTGACAGGCACTTTTGAATTGTCATAGCTCGTACCGATCAGACGTACTCGTAGTAGAGTCAGGAAAATGAATCTTTTATCAAATTAAATTGCTCGTATATTCAAATCACAACTGTCGCAGTTGTTAGAACTGGCTATAATCCGCCCAATTTAAAAACAATTGAATTCCTTGACTGTAGGTACGTAGGAACACGTTCGTGTCGCATCAGATACAGAACGTATATAAATAATAACGGCTCACTTGAGCGCAGGCGAGCTAACGTTGCCGCAAATTAAAAAGTTTACATTTAATCACTCGTTACTATTACTACTGGTTTGGAATTGAAATGTATGTGTTAATAACTGTTGTTTAATGATTACATAAGTAAGTATCTTTTGTGTTTATTAAACCTACATTACTTAGGTAGGTACTTACATTTTGTTTCTATTGTAATACCTGCACTGACATTAAGTATGTGAAGCATTATTATAACTAAACGATTCGGTACTTAGACCCTGGTTGATTAAACAAAACATCAACAGACCAGGTAAAGATAATTATAGATTTCCAGTCTATTTCAGACCACGTCTGTTAAGTCTGGATCTAAATAAGATCTTGGGTATAGTACATTTTAGGTATCACATAGGTACTAGTAGGCAACAATTACAAAAAAAAAACGCTTAGTAAAAGATGAAATACACAAAAGCATCAACAAAAACGTAGCCTTTATCTTTAATTACGCTGAATCATTTAATTGTATCCAATCCACCTTTTTATCCGACATAAATAACCCATATTCAAAACATATCAATAACTAACAAAGGAAAATCGAATAATAGTAAAATATAACTGTAGCACGCCCACAAACAACTACCAACCCTAATTAAATACACACACGTGCACACACAAGCACACGCATGTCACACACGAGCTCACAACACACACACAAAACACACCGACGCACACAACTTATTCACATCATGTCGGTGCAACGGGACTCTGGAGAATTATTATTTAGCCGCTTAATAATGGAGTCATCATTTCGTCCATGACAGCTTCACACCTTGAGACGTAAGGCGAATTGACTCTCTTTATTATACTCTCGAGCTGTTTTTGTTTTTTTTTGTTGTTTTTTATTCACTCCGTGTTGGGTTTACGAGCGCGCTTTGTGCACGCACCGCCGCGAGAGAGGTGTTAAAGAGTCCACGATATAAGAAGATAATCTAAATTGTTATACAGCTTTAATGAATTGAACGTAAAAATAATTAAGATAATGAACTAAGTTTAACGATTTGTTAAGAATGGTCGACAAGTTAAAAGATAATAATTTGATGCAGCAATAATGCCATTGTTGTTATTGATTCGGATTGAGATTTTGATAACTTTGTTGTACGTTTTTTCTGTTCTTTATTAAGAGTTTTACGTTTCATTATGATAGATCAGTGTTTTTTTTATTGCGTTATTTTATTTTTATCATAATCTAATAGAAACAACTTGTTAGCAACTTGTTACAAATCTTTTATTTGTCATTTGAATTGTCTTCAAATCTTATGTCTCTATGTTTTGTGGTAGCAATCCTGATTTCGGATAGTGTTCGTCTCTTTTGGCTGATTTACATTTGGTTTAGTTAAGTAGTGAGTTCCGATCCTAGTTCTTTTTAAGGCAACCCTGACAGCCATTGGCCCTAGCGGACCCCGTCATTGGTGCTGACATCTCATTGAGGCGCGCGTGGAACACAACGCGCCGTCGACTCGGGCCTGGTCCTAATCAGACTGCGAGCTACCCATAGCTCGCCATCCGCAAGCCCACGCCTATGGTGACCGGGAATCGGCCTGGGATTCTCGACGCCCAGGGCGTCTCCTGCAGCAACAAGGAGCGTGAGGGCATTTTGCCTCTCCCTCACGCGTTCTGCCACCCCCTTCGCGAGCATTACTGCTTCGCAGAAGGAGGTGATGGATTTCCATGCCCTCTCGCTCCGTACCATGGCCTGGACTAGGGCCGAGAGATCGCCACCGCCAACCGCTGACACCCGGGCGTTTCCTCCCGCCTTATCTGGAGCAGGAACCCCTCGAAGCAACCGTTTTCGGTGAGGACCTGTGTCAGGCGGAAGGTGATGACACCGTGGCGCCTCTTTATCCACTCCTCAAAGAGGGGACTTATCGCAACAACAGTGGCGTGCCCAGCGCTGGGTTGCAACAATCGCTCTCTCCATGCCGCCAAGAGATCCCACCGGATTTCTGTCCGCTGTGCCGTGATTTCTCGCGGCAGCGGAGATACGCCCCGGCGTTCGCGTCTCTCCCACATGTGCGCGAGTACTTTTGCCTCCAGATTCCATGGCGGTAATCTGGCAAGGCTCGCCGCCTCACCGGAGACCATACGGTATCCCCGGACCAGCCGTGTGGCCATGACCCTTTGGGATGCGTTCGACCGGCGGGCTGGCCGTCGCCTCAAGGAACGCGCCCACACCGGTGCCCCGTAAAGGGCCATGGACCGTACGACCCCCGCGTAGAGGCCCCAGCCCTTTCTAGTCTGGGAGCCAAACGTCGGAAATGCTCCACGAAGTTCCACCGAATACAGTTCTGTCAAGGACGAGTCCCAGGTACTTCATCGTCAACTCGACTCCGATGTGAACCCCTCCTACCGTTATTTGGGAACTCGACGGTGGCGCGTTCCGTGGACCATGAAAACACATGGCCTTCGGACTTGTGCAGGGCCATCTCGAGTCCCAATTGCCGGATACTCTCGACGATTGTCACAACCCCGCATGTCGCTAGTTAAGCCACCGCGACACCTGGTGCGACCACCCCTGCGCCAGGACCAGCGTGTCGTCAGCGTAGCTAACCACGCTGACGCCGCTAGGGAGGTCGGCGCGCAGCACCCAGTCGTAGCCGATATTCCACAGATGCGGCCCCAGGACCGATCCCTGTGGGACACCGCACGATATCTCTTGCTGGTTCCATCTACCGCCGGAAGTGCCTCCCTGATGCACCTCCAGGGCAGGGTGTTGAAGGCTTTGGCGATATCTAGAGACACCGCCAAGACGAACCCACCCCGGGCCACAGCATTCCCCGTCGTGAGGGCCCGCACGTGCATGATGGCGACCACGTTAGAGCGCCTCCTGCCGAAACTCTAAACGGAAGAGCTATGAAGCCTCGTAAGCAACACCATCAACGTCATTGTACGGTTTCGTCGATATCAGTCAGTAATTTATATGTAACGATCTTGTCTGCGTGTGTTGATGCGAGCCTGTCCTCCACGTCGCTCTGCCACGCTGCCAGTGATGCGGTAACGTATCCAAAGTCGACTTATAGTGCCCAGAGTGATGGCCAGAGCACGTTGCTGAGAACCAGCTTGCAACCTTCCCACAGTTTACGGTTTCTCATTTCTTCGTTTTCTCTTCATAATAACATTCTTTTATATTGATTCCACTCAAAAGTATGGCAGAAATTTTACTGATCTGGCCTCAAACCCACTGCAGGATTTTAAAGGAATACGACTTGACAGAAGATTTTCATCTTTTGACCGAAATTCAAAATTCCCTTTTCAAACGACGAAATTTATTATAAAGTATATAGTAATATAGTATATAAGTATAGGAGTTACAAAAAAACAATAAAAATAATTAGAAAACTAGATTTTTTGGAACTAGCCAAAACGTGCTGCTCCCTAGACACTTTTTATGTGTGTATACATGGTGGAGACGACAATACGACAATAAATTAAACTGCGTATATCTAATGATGTTCCTAGCCTGCATACAAAAATGCAATCAAATTTATCCAATAGTTTAGGCACTATAGCTAGTCAAAGATTGGCAAAACCCATAGTCGGCCCATCACTACTATTTAGTTTGTTTGAAAAAATCACTTTTGTTATTTGGGTGTTAGGATTAATTTGATAGTTTCAAAATACTGCTATGCATTAGTATTGCCAGTGTTTTCATTTATTGTCGTATTGTTGTCTCCACATTGTATATTATATTAGCGACCCGCCCCTGCGCTTTTGGTCAAAACATAGAGTTTTCTTTAATATATGTAAGTTTCTCTGATCATATAAACACAGATGATCTGAGGTAAGTTTAATATCCATGTAGGCATTCAGTACACACGGCTACACATCAAGCTATAATTTTCCAGTTTACACTGACCTCTAATTGTACGGAAATCCTATACAATGCGAGATTAGCTTATACTGGAAAAGTATAGCTTGATGTGTAGCCGTGCGTATATAATTATGAACACCACTGCGTTGATTTAATTCGTCGTCAATTAATTAAAAAAAAAATGTTGTTCCATACATTTTGACCGCGTAGGTTGCATTTTTGCACTTTTCTATGAAACATCAGATAATTTTTTTGATAAATGACGAAAAGTTTGTGCTCTTAGGGCTCTAGTATGTCATGTGCTGGATACATGGTTTCAGTTTGCGCGTCAATGTTCCGTCACCCTGTATTTATATAGGTATGTGTTTAAATAATTACTTGTCCTATTTATATTCTCTTCATTTAATAAATAAGAATATCAACAACTGTTCCCTTTCTAACATCTGCCACTAATTTCAGTTATGTTTTACGGTGTTGTTTATGGCTACAGTTATGGCCGTCTGCCACAATAGGATTATTAGGTTCGTATGGTATACCGGCCTTCGACCGTATGCTGAGAGTTTTAGATTCTAATTATCATAGTAAAACAACAGTGAAGATTATAGGTTCTTATGGCAAGCTGAGTTGGAATCAGCGTTAACGCTGGGAAGCAAAACAAACATGAAAATCATGAAGGAGAAAAGAAGAGCAGAGAGAGACGAGAGAGAGAGAGAGATTAGTATTCTGTCTATCTATCTCATGATGAGGCTACTAATAATTATTGGTTATTAATATGTCGGTAATGATTTTACATAATTCTAATCTTAAAGTACAGTCGGTGGTAGCACGTTGAGCTTGCCTAGCCTAATACGGAGTTTCAATGGATTAAGAGGGCAGATTATACTGGCTTTGTTTCCACAGCATCAAGAGCATTTAACAAATATGTACACTACACAGAAATGTAAGCAGCATAGATCAACAAAAGCTACGGCTATTTCACAGCTCATATCTCAAGTAAACTATCGAGCACAGTCATCTAACTATATCAATACACTGTATAGAAGATTTCACGCCTCCTCCAAACATTTTTATCTTCTAATTTATGCCCGAAGGTGTTCGAAGGTGTCCAAAGATGCCCGAAGGCGTTACGAGCGGCTAATCGGTTCAATTGTTGGATTCAATAAGGCACCGAGCGCTATCGAAGATCATTATAATATATTGTGATTCAACGTCGTCTTTCTTTGTCAAATTTATATTATTAGCCGACGATTTGTTAGGCTTTCTACTAGGTCAGCTGGCCGAGGGATTTTTAGTGTAAGTTATGTTATAACTCTATAAGTATATGTGATAATGCTAGTTAGAAAATACATACAGAGAGTTCTTTTGAGACAAAGGCAATGTTTGAAAGTAGGAAGGTAGATATATTCTAGTTTCAGGTGCAAACAAGCTCTGAAATCTTCAGCAGTAAGTTTTTGAGATATGAACTGAAGATTTAACGTATTTTATAATACCTACCCATATAGAATAGATAGTTATTTCTTTATCGTGACTCTACTTCACTTATCAAAAAGGGAGCTGAAATATGTAATTTGTAAAACTATATCATATCTATTCAGCAATTTTCGAGATAGGCGTGTAGTGTAACATACATGCAAGCCACCAATAAACTTTGTTTTATGATAATTTTATTAAGTTATTAAAGCAGTAATTGAGCATAATTACAAGCGGCTACGATGGATTAGACCAGTCTTGAGAGGAACTGACTAAGTACCAATCGTGTTATGTCTAGTTGCTGTGAAAACCAGTTGGAATATTAATAACTGGCTACATGTCTCGTTAGGTTTCACTTATCAAAATTAATAAAATTAATCTGTTGGTATAAGGTCAGACACTCCTTCGTTTTATTTTATTATTCTCGCTTGGCTCGCGAAAATATTTTTGGCGAATAGATAAGTAAGTAGATAGCTAAACCAAACACACAAAAGCACAAATAAATTATAACAAATAACGTAAATATAAAACAAGGTGCCAACATACAAAAAAAAAAAAAAAAAATTGACACTATGACCTAACAAATTAAAATAACGAATATAATATAAAAAGTGCGATGTACGAATTTACAAACGTCTGTCTAGGCTTTTGACAACTATTGTTAGGGTCATCTTCCAGTCTAACCGGATGCAACTGAGTACCAGTATTTTACATGGAGTGACCTTTATAACCCATTTACTGGGTACCACGAGACCGGTTGTTGACTTTGGGCACAGATTACTAAATAGTTACTACGTAACAGATACTTCACTCAGTAGAAAATTTCCAATACCTATTGAGATAATAGCCTACTCCGTCGCCTCAACAACCACTGCATGCTAAAATGTGCCTAAATGCTCAAGCGTGCAGTTGTGATTGCTTCGCACCGCGCGATCCTACAGCAATCGCAGGGAACCGAATTTGGACCGCAAGCGGTCCGAGAGCGCTCGCTCGAGCGGTAGGTAATTATAGCGCGCAAGTACATGGAGTGACGGAGGCCTGCTTTGGGCTTCTGACTACCGGTAACGACTGTCAAAGATCTACTAATGACAGCCGGGACCAATAGCTTCATGTGCTTTCTGAGGCACGGAGCACATACCGACCGCGGCAGCGTAGCTTAACCTTCGATTGACCCATGCGGCCATTATTATTTAGCCACGAGCCTCTTATAAACGTTGCTATGCCTTAGATATAATGTTATTTCAAAGTTTGATTGATTACCAAAATAATGTTTGATTAATTCGTCATTTTGCCCTCAAATGTACCTAGTTGTTATGCATTTGTTTTTAATTATGAAACTTGTTCCTAAAGAATACAATTTTAGTTTTTGATTTCTATTCTACCATCAGTAGGTAAGTAGAACTAAAAGTCAGAAGCCCGAAAGTCTGACAACCAGTCTTATCAAGGGGTATCGGCACCCAGTAACTGGGTTGTGGAGGTCAGATAGGCAGTCGCTCCATGTAAAATACTGGTATTCAGCTGCATTCGGTTAGACTGGAGGCCGACCCCCACTAAAGTTGGCAATAAAGCTAGGCAGATTGATTGTATAATACCTACCTGTTAGGAAATAAACAGATACCTACGACATTTTTAAATCATCACATAGATACATCGATATTGTAATTGATGACGTAGAACTAAAAGTGAGTTGCTTCTATTTTAATTAGGCAGACGCATTATTCATGATTAGGGAAACGCCCGGGTGTCACCATTGTGTGGATAGCCCAGAGGACACGGTGGAGCATACGGTGGAGGTCTGCCCGGCTTGGGCGGAGCACCGCCGTGTCCTCGTGGAGGCGATTGGCGGTGGCGATCTCTCGCGTCCGGCCTTGGTCCAGGCCATGGTACGGAGCGAGAGGGCTTGGGAAGCCGTCACCTCCTTCTGCGAAGCAGTAATGTTCGCGAAGGAGGAGGCGGAACGCGTGAGGGAGAGGCAAAATTTGCGCCCTCACGCCCCTAGCCGCCGCAGGAGACGCCCTGGGCGTCGGGAATCGCAGGCCGATTCCCGGCCACCGTAGGCGTGGGCTTGCGAACGACGAGCAATGGGCAGCTCGCCGTTCGATAAGGACCAGGCCCGGGTCGACGGCGCGTTGTGTTCCACGCGCGCCTCAAAGAGATGTCAGCACCAATGACGGGGTTTGCTAGGACCGATGCCTGCTAGGGTTGCGGAAAAGTCCGAGAGGGATACCGTGGCCCCTGGCACAGGTAACTGAAGGAACACGGGTGGGTTTTAGTCAGTAAGAGTCTGACACGCCCTCCTGCTCTACCCAGAGCGGGAGAAGTTATTTGATGATTTCCCAGCCTCAAAAAAAAAAGACGTATTATAGATGTTTATGTTGAATTTCTGATAGACAGAGTAGGATAAAAATTACTCAAAGTTAAAACATCAACTTTACTTTACACATTACATTGATTAACGACAAATAACCTCCAATATGTACTCAACAGCGCATTAATTAAAGATCGCTAGCTTGATTTGCATCAATTAACATTATTAATATAGGTACCCAATTTCAGTAAGACATTCTTAAACATAACATTTTATGTGGGAACTCTTGCGGCCTTACAAACAAACTGAACATCTACATGTATACATATTTATACCAACTTATTATCGATTTATTTATAACAGCTATCATCGTATTTCTATTAATAGATTATTTTCCATCTTCATGTAAATTTCTTTCCAATATCTAATGACAAACAGGATTGAGAAGTGAGAACCTTCTACACACGAACAAATTCTATTAGAATAAATGGGACATCAAAATTGTATGATTATTCCCCATACAGACTTAATACAAAAACGGTTAATACAAACGTTATGTCATTACATTATGACGTGCCTTGTGGACGATTTTTATTGCGCCTGCGCCGAAAGGTTTCTGACTATGTCATTATTTATAGTGATGGAGAAAGTGTGGTGTTGATGGTGACCTATGACATCAAGCGATAAGTTAGGATGATGTCAGTAAATTATGTACGCTGACAAATTAACTGAGAACATGTTTTGCAATGAGATTGAGAGGTTTTGTTTGATGTGGTGTTGATGGGTTTATTTGAAATTTGGCAATGGTGCCGATTCTGTTGTACACCGAACTAAACTAACTAAACTATCACTAAAATTCCTTACTTTTGGCTATGAGAATCTTAACGCTATTCTGCAAAATAAAATCTCTAAATTTAAAAATAATTTTGACACATCTAAAATCAAATTTGACAATTATTGCGACTCCACGTGGTACTTGTTTGCCGTACCACGTGATCTTTTTTTAGAGCCGTAGGCGCGCATTATGTGCGGCCTCGACTTGTTTTGTATGGAATTTTTTACTTTTTGGATGGAAAATATAAAAAAATATTACCAACACGTTGAATTTTATAGGTTTAAGGCTTTACAAAGGGGGTCGAAATTATCATTATTTTTGCGATAGGACACACCGTTTTCGAGATATAAACAAAAGAAAAGAATAAAAGATACAGTACTGTTTTTGCATCTGAAGTCGAGGTGTTGGTGTGAATTTTAGTTCATGACAACTAATTTTATTCCACACCTTTTTAATCGCGATTAAAAATAGTCAGATTTAGTTAAGACAATCAAAATTTTAGATGAAAAACGTAAAATTCAGAATAGCACAATTGCCATTTTCACTAAATTATAATCTCAGTGCCATCTTAGTGCTGTCAAACTAAAATATAGTTAAGTTGTGTCACTTTAGTCAATTTCAGAATGGGAAATCGTCGTTTGACAGGAATAAATTAAATTTTGGTGATTTTTAGTCTAGTTTAGAGAATTTTGTGACAAGAGAATCGGCACCATTATATACCTTAGTAGGAGTACCTACCTTAGTTTTTTGGTAGTTTTAAATCGAATTTTAACATTGACACTGAATGGGATCAGTCTTGAATCCGCACATCTAAATGGTGTTCAAGAGCTGTCAGTTTCAATATTGTAACAATGATGGCAGCTGACACTGACAGCTCTTGAACGCGGTTTACATGTGCTAATCGCTCTCAGTTTCTGTGGTGGAATTTGCCCTTTTCCTACATAATTGTTAAGGGAAAGACACGTACTTACGTACCTGCCTACCTAAATTGTAATGTTTTCTTGTATCTCTGTAATCGTAAATATGATTTGTTACTACAGTTCCATCTATGTACACCTTTTGCAACAAAATGAAAAGTAATTAACAAAACACATAACGCGTATCAATTATTCGGTCGCATGTGTAAATTTAACAGCAAAACTCACACAGAAAACGTAATTAGCAATAAATTTAATATTCAATTACTGTAGCCAGTTAATTAACTCGTAGCCGTCATACAGTGTAATTTAATTATGTCCGTCTGTCTGTCTGTGGCGTTGTTCGCTGCGTTGGCGCATTGTAGTGCACTTTATGTTCACATTGTAGTTCGTTTTGCAAGACTTCTATTATTAATTATTAAGGCGCGTCCCCAAGCAAAACGCCGCGCTAGCCGTGTTTAGTGCCGGACACGGTTGTTTCGGGAGGTTCCTGTTCCGGATAAGGCGGGAGGAAACGCCCGGGTGTCACCATTGTGTGGATCGCCCGGAGGACACGGTGGAGCATACGGTGGAGGTCTGCCCGGCTTGGGCGGAGCACCGCCGTGTCCTCGTGGAGGCGATTGGCGGTGGCGATCTCTCGGGTCCGGCCTTGGTCCAGGCCATGGTACGGAGCGAGAGGGCTTGGGAAGCCGTCACCTCCTTCTGCGAAGCAGTAATGTTCGCGAAGGAGGAGGCGGAACGCGTGAGGGAGAGGCAAAATTTGCGCCCTCACGCCCCTAGCCGCCGCAGGAGACGCCCTGGGCGTCGGGAATCGCAGGCCGATTCCCGGCCACCATAGGCGCGGGCTTGCGGACGGCGAGCAAAGGGCAGCTCGCCATCTTATAAGGACCAAGACCGGGTTGACGGTGCGTTGTCTTCCACGCCCACCTCATTGAGATGTCAGCACCACTGACGGGGTTCGCTAGGGCCGATGCCTGCCAGGGTTGCGGGAAAGTCTGAAAGGGTTACCGTGGCCCCTGGCACGGGCAACTGAAGGATCACGGGTGGGTTTTAGTCAGTAAGAGTCTGACTGACACGCCCTTCCGCTCCACCCAGAGCGGGAGTAGTTATTTTATGATTTGCCACCCTAAAAAAACTAAGTAAGGTGGCTCCGAACTAAGGCATTATATCACACAATTTTAGTTCTAGCCAGTTTGAAGCCTTTAGTACTTCTTTTAAGGAATCCAAGTAACCGTGCTGATTTCGTGACGATACTATCAATATGACTTCTGAAGTTAACTTTGTCATCCATGATGACACCAAGGTCTCGAACCTCACTTACAGACTCTAATAATGCTCCTTATATACTGTATGAGACAGCACACAATTGTTTTTTCCTACTAAATCGAACGTGGCTGCATTTTTGTACGTTAAGTTTCATACGGTTCAAGTGGCACCATTGCTCAATCCTATCTAAATCCTCTTGAATTAGAGTAACATCAACATTCGAAATGATAGTCCTATAAATTTTATGATCATCTGCACACATTCAATATTTACAGTGATGGATTTGATCTATAATGTGTCGTTAATGAAGAGTGAAAACAGAACTGGTACGAGATGAGCACCTTGAGGAACTCCTGAGTCAGCGTGGTATGGGTAGGATTAATAACTTAACTAACTAACTAATTTAGTTATGGAGCAAACAGGCACTCCAAAAAAAAATACTTCGAACTTCCAAGTACTTTTTCGCAAAAACGATTTTGCTCCTTATTTTTATAGCAACACGGATCGATTTCCTATGCAAGTATTATCAACTCTGGAAGCTGAAGGTTCAGGGCTCGCAGCCGAGCGCGGCGTTCAGCGCGGCGGCGGCGGGGGCTCTGTGGCCATGCCCGAAGTATTCTGAAGCTACCCGAGTGCGGCAAATACACGAACTGAAATCTATGTAGGTACTTCAGGCACGTGCGAGTTAGTCGAGTCGAGACTCATCGGTCAAAATAGCTGGCTCATAACTACCGAAATAAGGAATATAATTGCTTAAGCATTATGCTTATTCGTAACTTTTTTTAGACTAGTTCCATTCATCCTTATGTTAAGAAGACCCAATACAGCGTATTTTATTTTAAGTACTTATCTAGTAATAGATAAGTTTATATTCAAGAAATATATTGATTTTATTTGTAGTCAATTGTGGTGGTGATTGCGAACATCACCAATTGACCGTGGGCTAATTTTAGAGAAGTTTTTTCGCGAGTTAATTGAATCTTAAGACAATTTTTTTAAACAGTAATTTTAATAATAATTTGTATATTTGTAGGTAGGTAGATACTTTGTTGTCTAAGTATATTTTATTTTTCTACTTTTGTCACTGTCTGAATAACGGGTAACACACCTTCAATCTAAAAAAATAAACATCGCTTTTATGAGTACTAAACTTGTATAAAAATAAAATTTGAAAGTATTCATGGACGTAAGTATAGTCACTGAATTCATGACCAAATGGTTTTATGCGCACAAATAAACATTTCTTCCTTTCTTTTAAATATGTTGATGTTTTTTGTATTGTGTAATTCTAAAGTCTGTGATTTTTACGTGTATTCGTAAGTTGTTCGCCAAATGGCGCAGTAGTGTTTTGCGTAGTATTGCAGCGGTGGGGTGCGGCAAAGAGGGAACGAATGCTCAAGGTTACTTGCTTAGAGAAGAGCCTTAAGTATCACTCAGAACTGCAGAATTATGTTGATGTATTTTGAAAATTGTGGTTCCTTTGTTTTGTTTGGAATTTTAATCGAAGTAAGTATTTGATTTTTTTTATGTGCAAAAGCTCTGGTGTTTAAATTCTGAACTCGATATCTAGTTATTAGGTATTCTTTCAAAACATGTACTGGCTGTTTTTCGGAAATAGCTACATTATTGAACGAAATTACTATAATTACATATTATTAGCCCGTTGTATCCACTGCATGGCAAAGGCCTCCCTTCCGTCGTTCCATATATCTCTCTTTTGGAATAAGAGTCCAATTCTATACGTAGGCCTAACTCGTCAGGCCATCGTCTTCTGTTCTCTTCCGCCTGTTCGGAGGATTCCATCTTGTTCCTGTTCGGAAGCCAATTTTTTTTCATTATTTTAACCTTATCGGTAGTTATATTTTCGAGCCGTTTGGGGTTGAAACTCTCGGGCCGTGGGGTCCGAGTGCTCACGGTTTGTTCAACAACATCTTCAAACGACTGGTTGACTTTTACCAGGGCTGGCTTTTACCTTGGCCAAAGGTCCCATTGCCATACAACGTGGCAATGCCACCAGTCTTTTGGGTACATTACCAGTCGACAGCTATGCGGAGGAATTTTTCGACGCCACATTTAAGTTTGCTAAAAGCTTTAGATAAGTTAGATTATTATATTTTTATTTTAATAGTTTATTAGTTAATTTAGTATAAGACGTTTATAGATTTAATAAAGACAAAATAATAACGTTAAAAAAAAGCTACATAAATTCCTTTTTTTCCCCTTCTTTCTATTAAGACGAACTGCTATTTAATCCTTTTACCTCGAAACAAATGAAGGCCCGCAAAAATTATGAACTTATTTATTTTTCGTGAGGGTTACCGGGTGAACTTTTAATTAATAAAGGCGATACTAATTATAATAAAAAATGACGTATTGTAATTGTCGGGAACACAAGACGGTGCGAGCACGTTCGATGGCAATCGTAAAAACGAGCCCCGCCTCACTGGGTGCACAGTGCGCTATGGGAGAGCAAAGTTGACAAAGTATTAAAAGCTTAGCCTATGGTCAATAAAATCGGCTTCATTTCATATTTTGTTTCTGATATAAATTAAAACATTGGACTAAGCAGTTTCAGTAAGTTATAAAAAAAAGAAAACTCTTTATTATCAAAATTATTACGGATATGCAATTCTATGAATATTATACTTGCCTTACACGAGTTAGCTGCGTATACCAGACAGTGGCAAAACCCAGTCAACATTCAAAAGAAATTAAGACAGACCATTTTCCTGCGTACTTACCTACCTCCTAAATAAAAATTCGAAGTAACTATGTCTTTCAAAAGAACTTTGCCCACAACCTTCCCAGCGCTCCCACAGTGCGCCGGCAACATCGGCCAATTACATAAAAGCGTTTCATTTGCCGCTGCAAAGTGTTATTGTGTGACCCCGCGCGATACCATCGACCATGGTTCCACGCTGATTTACTCCGCTTACGACTGTGCTTCATGATTTTTAAGGTGTCTCAAAAAAGGACCCTGCAATTTTCAGGGAAGAAAGAAAATTTTCGAAGAAGTCTTTTCTAACAAATGTCCCTCTGATGGAAATATGTTCACCCTGGAAAGCAGCACCCTTGTGCAAACTTGGACCTCGATGCGTGTCGACCCTAGAGACAAAGTCGAAAGGTCGCAAGAACTTCTAATTTCACCATTACCCTTACTTCAGACTGGTATACAGCAGCGCTGCTTGGGAGCAAAAGTAAGCGTGCTGGCCGTTTATTCCCAGATGAACGATTTCCATCTCAGAGTTTTAAGTAAGTGTAGCGGTATCTACATATTATATTATAAAATAAGTTTATTGTTTTAATAAACTTATTTTTATTTATTTATTTACATCGCCGCATGCGAACTACGCTTCACACTGACGTCACGCAAAATCCTGCATCGCGCAAGCAGAGTTTACCGCGCAACTAGCATATATACAACGTCTCAACATCAATCGTTGGGAATTTGCCCACCAGACACGACACCTGTCTGGTCGGAAGATCCTCCCCTTTCTTTGGAGGTATGAGTAAACTTTACACCCTGTTCCTCGTACCCCTATATAAGTATTACTAATACCCGTGGCAACGGGCCACTTTTAACATCCTGGAAAACACCGGAAAGACCCATATTTAGTAAGGTGTGCTCCAAAGAAGTAAAGAAAGAAAGAAAAACGATTATTTGGCACAGTACCGTAAACAAGAAACCCATTTGAACAAATTAAAAACTTAGTGTTAATATAAGAAAGCCGTTGAAACTCAAAGAAAACTTAGCATCATTTATTTTGCATTAAATGTTAAAAAGGTTTCAGGATTCTGATAAATCAAGGTACAGGATAGAACCCCCCAGTATCTGGCGGTCAGAGAGTGAGAGATCCGAAACAAATGGTCACGTATGCGCAGTATTAATTAATGAATGCCATTATTCTTGCCTTATCCAGCTCCAGTGCAGTCTTTGGAGTCAGCATTGTTTTTGAGGCAAAAGGCCAAATATATGGCCAGACTTGGGTACCTAAGTCCTACAAAAAGTAGCATTATTTTTGAGCTATGAAAATTTTGAGGGTATGCAGCAAAAGAAAACAAACTTGATTCGGTCAGAATACTCCTTTATTTTTCAACAACCTAAACGAGTGGGTTGTTACATTGCAATGTGTTCAGATCATGTGTTTATAAATATGATCTGTGGCAATGTGTCAGAATCAGAAGCCGACAGCCAGATACTCGTAGATAAAGCTCGATTGTGTAATTGCTCTGATTTTAATGACGTGTTGAGGTCGAAGCGTTGTTACAATAGTGCGTTTAAATAATTGTCTACACAGGGTCAACTTAAATTAGCTAACGAAACTCCGCAGACGTGATGTGTATCGACATCTAAACATGATAAAACAAAAAACAAATTAAGTTGATAATTGTTTTGTGGAGTCAACGACTGCAGTTAGTGCATTCCCTTGAAAAAACAGTTAAAAAAAACTGTTAGTTTTGGGTAAACTTCACAGACGTGATTGGTGTCGATATCTAAACAGGATAAACATATTTTTTCAACTCATACTTCATGTAATAACAGTGTCAGCGGTCGTTGACCCCTAAAAAAACATCAAATCTTTTTATATTTTTATTTAATCGTGTTTAGATAAGTATATAGATTAGATAATACCCATCACAAATTTTATTTGACTCTGTAGATAGTTTAAGTAAGTATAAGTATTTTTCATTGGCCTTTTTATTTCTTTATTATTATGATTTTTTTATTACAATATTATAAAAATAAAACACACAATAGAACTCAAAAACTGGAAACGACTGAAAAAAATAAAAGAGAGAAGGAAGATTAAACTCTGCAGTCGATTAAAGTCAGTGCAGCATTTATTTATAATTATATCGAATTTATAGAAGATTGAACCTAAAATTTCAGTCTACATGTAGAAATAGGTTATTATTTTATAGATCTTTCAACATAAATTCTTCTTATCATTCGTCATTTCACAATTATTTCAAAACCAGCCTCTTTATTCTCTCTTCGGGACCTTTCATTGTTTAAAAAGCTCGCATTCTCGGACAATCGCGCGGATTTATAACAATAAAAAGACGTTAGGAGAGTACCTTTAATAGTTTTTTAAGCGTGGTAACGCCGGCGTAATAAGCGCAATAAACGGATTGCCGGTAATAACAGTGACAATGAAAAATAATAGCAGCCGGTGTGATAGCGGCCGCGGGCGCGATCAACTGTTTCCGAGCTTTTTGTTTTGATGATAAAAAGAAATGAGTAAGGAAATTATAAGGAAATGTTGTACTTCAGATTAAAGGTCAGCGTTTCAATATAAGAAGTGAAGCTTGAAGTGAAATATTGGAGAACAATATGTGTTGTCATTATATCAAATGACAACACATATTGTTCTCCAATATCATCGTGCATATAAAAATTCGTGAAGAACCTTATCAAATGGAGTTCTTTTTCACTTATCAATTACATTTTATACATTGGTAAAACACCATCAACCTCTTAACAACTTTTACTATGGGACCAAATATGAAATCGCGAAAAAAAAATCTGTTGCTCCCTACATTTTGACGAGATCTGCAAACATAAAATGTAGGGAAATGAAATGTAGGTTTTTTTTTTTGCGATTCCATATTTGGTCCCGTAGTAAAAGTTGTTCATAATGATGAATACAGTGACCCCTTAAGAGGTTGATGGTGTTTTACCAATAACCCTGTATAGACACCTATTAATGTCATGAAAAGGTTTAAAAAAAACGGTTAAAAGGATATGATTGAGCCGGAAGTCAGGTCTTGACAACACCCGAAATTAGTCACGGCAACCAGCCAATAAAGACATATAATTTTTATCACCCGTAATACGTATTAATAAGTATTATTATTTGACCGATACATACTTACCTTACGTACTTAACCAGCCAAATAATTTGCAAGTAAATGCCGTTTTGAGTTTCAAGTCACGCGCAGGTCTGGGCATCGTTTTACAAAATGGTTTTTAATGAAATTTATACATCATCGTGGTATTTGACCATTACTTTTTATGAGCTAAAAGAAAGTGTTGAATATGTTGGAGGTATCCTCATTTGATGCCATCAAATTATGCTGTTTGCTGTTTGGGGGTAAATTGTTTAATTGGTTTTGTGTTACCGATTAAAATAAGTACCTACGTATGTTTAAATGTAAATTATTTACCTAAGATTTACGTGCCTGAACTAGGTTATCCTGTGTTTCAGGCGACATGAGCTAAAATAGCCTTATAAAATTAATAAATAATCAAAAGTTGACAATAGACAAATAATTATATTATGATAAACAATAAAACTAAGTGAAATTTGGATACATATTTACTTTAACACAGTTAATCCGTAATCAGTTAATTATTCTATAATACCCTTGGATAATTTAACTTAATTCAGATGGAATGGTGTTTTTCTAGGAGCAGTGCTGGCCCAGTGGTAACGGCCCCGACTCACGAGTTGTAAGTCGTGGGGTTCGAACCCAGGCATATGCTTTACTTTGTGTAAATAATTTCGTCACCATTGCTCTCAAAACGGTGAAGGAATTCCGCACGATATGCGGAAACCAGCATGTCTTAGAACCAAACATTTGAAGACATGTGACATCTATATAATAGAAGGTATGTGGAACATGGTGTAAAGTTCGCTCATACCTCCATAGTAAAGATAGGATCCTCTGACCAGACGGGTGTTGTGTCTGGTGGGTAACTGCCCGACGATTGATGTCGGGACGTTGTATATGTATATGCTATTTGCGCGGTAAACTGTGCTTGCGCGATGCAGGATTTTGCGTGACGTCAGTGTGACGCGTACTTCGCATGTGGCGATATAGATACCACTACACATCTTCCAACCCGCACTGGGCCCGCAGGGTAGATTGCGGCCCACTCCCTCTCGCCAAGAGGAGGCCCGTATCCCAGCAGTGGGAACATTATCGGCTGGTTATGTTTATGCTTAGGTATGCTATGATTACTTCATTAGGTATGTGTTGGTCTGTCTGACTGTGAGTTTTAGAGGTTATTTTCGATCCTTTTGTGACTATGCTGTGTTCATAGCTATCGCAAATTAAAATTAAGGTGTGGTGACGTACTGTACGTAATGATCAGGACAGGATTCAGTATAGTCTCTTGGCGCAAGCGTAAAGGATCGAAATTAAAAACTGATGTGACTGAGTCAAGTTGCGCTTTTATTTTTCCGAATAGATCTTGAACTTGGCCGAAAGTATGACTATAATTGAAGACAGATCTGGTGATTTTTTTTTTTTTTTAAAACGTTGCCCCACACTAGGAATTTCTCCTGTATCGTGGGTGCGTTAACAAACATTTAAACTCACATACACAAACGGCCAGACCCGGAACAACTACTTGCAGGTCATACAAATATTTGTTCCGTGCGGGGATCGAACCCGCGACACGTAACGCAGCAGTCAATCGCTTAACCACTGCGCCAACCGTGTCGTCAATTATTAAATTAAATTAAATTTTGTAGTAAGATTTCAGGATTACTCGATGAAACTGGTAGGCCTGCTACCTCACTCATTACGTCTCGAAAGTCTGATTTCAAAACGTAATTTATTAAACTAGGAAGTAATCTCTAAACTACAATAACGCCTTATTCCCACCTCAAAACGTTTTCCATCCGTATCCATCTCAGGAAGAAGCGCGGTTAATAAATAATATAGTTTAGGCGTGCAATCTGCGCGGTGCACGGGAATACAAATGGCGGGGCGTCGCAGCCACGCCGTTGCGCCGGCGCAGATGCGCGATAGCGACGCGGTATAACGCGGGTTTGTGAGAGAATATTGTATGGGATTTCTGTTATTAATGGCTTATTAAATTAGAAAATATTATTTGGTAATGTAGTAAAAAAGCGAATCAATATTACTACGATTAAGAATACGAAGAAAGATTGAAGGTATGTTTATAACAGTCTAAACTTGAAGGTGTTTCTTTTTTTATATATTATAGATCTCAGAGATAAGTTGGACTTGCATGCGATAATATCTGTGTTGCCATCGTATCATCATTGACTTATCACAGCCCCATTTAACACCGAAACACGCTTCAATTACCAATCAAAACTCGCCAATGACCGCACAGTATTTAGCACTGGCAACACAAATCACGGCGTTAACCCCTCCACTGCCGCGGGGGTATTTATCGGCACAATAAACTTGCGTAATTTATAACAAGCAATAACAATGTATGCTGTATCTGAGGGGTAATTTCTCAAACGCACACCTCGCCCGTAGCGGCGGCTATCCGACAAATTAAATAGCCGTGTATACGTCCGGACGGACGGACGAACAATCGGTAGGCTCTACTCTTATTAAATGATAAGCTTCGTAATATTAATGTTATCGTGCCGCGCTAGCGGAGGGTTAAACCGTTTTGATTTTTAAATTGCCGTGTTCGGATTTTTTAGAGAGGTTGTTCGAAAATGAACTTGTTTTGTGGATATTGACGTTACAGTTTGTTGAGGTAGGAGTCCCTAGCAGTCCTGGGCGGCAGTGGCCTCCTTCTGCGAACACTTCATGTCCCAGAAGGAGGCGGCGGAGCGCGCGCGGGAGGACGACCCTCACGCGGCGGCGCTCCGAAGACGGAGGAGGGGTCGGAGAAGACGTCAGTATGACAGTCATCTCCGACTCCTCCCAGGTGGTGACCAGCAGGCAACGGGTGCGGGGGCACCCTTGCCTGTATTGCACAGGCCTCCACCAGTGTCGGACGGGAATGGCCAGGTGTTCCCGGCCATTCCCGCAGCCCCCCAGGCTGGGGGGCATGCGGGGCCCGCCAGCTAGGCGGGCATGCGCCGGGAGGGTTGTGGATGTCAAGGCTGAGCCAGTTTCCCATGACCCTCCCATCACGGCGTCGCGGGAACACCGCTGAGTTTTAGTGGGTATACTGGCACTCTGGCAGGGAGTCCCACATACTCCGTCTCGTCCCCCGACGAGCGGAGATGCGTAATGTCATTTCTCAGCGACAAAAAAAAATAAAAAAACGGAGTCCCTAGCAGTATCTACGGGGAGAGCACGGCCTCTGAGCTTGAGTCAGGGATTTTCACGATTTTATCACGGTTTTTGCTCCCAGACTGTGATAAAAATGTGCGACTCAAGCCTATCACAGTACGCCGTGCTCGCCCTGCTGGAGTGAAAGACGGTTAACATGCAAATTGCGAAGTTGCAGCTACACAGTTAGGTGTGTATGTAACGTTCACGTTATTCACATAAAGTTTATTAAAGCAAAAAATAAACAATTTTTACGAAGTTAAGCTCCTTATAATACCTAACAAAGTTCGTCTGGGACAGATAGTCCAGACATTTAAGTGATCAAAATGGGTAAGTATTGAAGAAACATCTACATCTTCTGCTAAAATTATGCACGTACCGTTAAATTCCAACCTGTTCGTGCATTTATCTGCATAAATATTAAAGGACAAAAATAATCAAATTATAATTTTAAATTCTACACAGTTCTGTCCACCCCGCATCCTATTTTCTTCATGTCTATAAAACCTTTTGACTCGGCAACATCAATGTCAGAACATGTCAGGCTCTTAGTTATAGCGACTGGAGCCAAGCCTCTTTACATCTCACCAACAGTTCCTACTCTGCCACTTCGTTAATATTTTCAACTCAAAAGGTATAAATGTCGATTACTTCATTACTTTCATTAGTGTTATGAATAACTTAAGTAGACCCAAACGACCATACACAAGTATTAATATAAACATCTGTCCGAGACGTTCCAATTACCATTTGCAAGTCATTACACTTAAATACGGCGGTTAATCTCGCTCCGAGGAAATTAAAGACTTAATTAAGTTACGGGCCAAATCAATTTGTATCTTATGAGAACTAAACAGAAATTTAATTAGCGATACGCAACAGAAGAAATGTCAAAAAGGTATTAATAAAAAACGTACAAAATTAATGCGGGCGCGCATACCTGAGCGCCCGGCACCTTGTGGCAAATTGAAAAGGCCGCGCTTGCTCTCCGAGCTAATAATAAATTCTCAAATAATAATAATTCATAAATAATAATCGTGGAAGAAACAAAATAAAAATATTATACACGTCGAAATAATAAAGGATTTGCCCGGGAAGCAGTCGACACGGGTTGACTTTTGTTGAGGATAACAGCGGCCGGATTATAGGTATGCATTCCGTTTTGAGCTTTGAAAGTACTCAGCTGAAGTGGAAAGAACCATTTTGTATACTGAAGACAACTAAGACGCATTGTTTATAAATTGATGCCCAAACATGTGTTGGGCCAACACTTCAACGCAGAAATTGCGGGCTAGGTCACGATCGTTACGTTATTTTTATCATAGTATAATAGTCAAGTTAGTAGCAGGCATGCTATAATCAAACAGCATGAAGGCGCCAGTGTGCGCCGGCCCGCCGAACATAAAATTGTTTTTTCGTCCAACAGCTATAATTAGGCGATACGTTACGTTTTTGTTTGGCCCACATTTCCCGATCCTCTAATTTTTGTGTTTTTTGCCGCTCCTTTTGTAGTCGTTAATATGATTACACCGTTGGGATGATGGCTTCATACGTGTTTTAGGTTATAACTTAATTTGCTCAGGTTACTTATTTGCTTTTTTATTGTTGCCCGACTTCCTGAGAGTCTGTCGTGTGTTTTTTGCGGCCGGTCGTTAGTTGGAGGTGATTGAATGTGATGGTGGGCAAATTGTGGGTCGCTCGTACCGTCGCGTCATGCCGTGATGACGTCCACGTCTCGGCGTCACGTATTTAGTTTGATTCGAATGTTGATTCAGTGTGTCGTAATTGGATCGTAATCTGTTAGCAGAACTTTTTGTCGAGATGATTGCGTTCTCGCGCTATCACGTACAGTCGAACTTTCGATGATATTGACCGTTTAGCTAATTATTTTGAGCGTAAATTAATTTCTAATGAGGTAGGCAGGCGGCGGGGCCGGCACGTTAGGGCTGCGATGTCTTAATAATGTTTTGTGTCTGATGCAATCAAGCGGTTAACGCTTCATGCAACGCTGATAAATGGCCGAAGTTACGTAAACGTTTGAGCTTAAACGGTCCAAGAGCTTATTGATTGCATTTTACAATATTTCTTCAGCACCACAACCTCAATTTCTATCTCCCTTCTATTCAAACGTTTACCATATCTCTTGAAATCCCTCCAAAACCTTTCAAAAAGCTATATTTCCTCGCCACTTTTCCATAAAGCGCTGCACTCGCTTCACAAGTCCTCGGTAATGGCGCGGCTCGGTTTGACAAGTAAATTGAGCTTGGACGTGCGACGTGCAAATTGGTCGACACCGCTTGCACGCAACGTGCTAGGGCTTCGTGCTCGTGCGTGGCTCACGGAGTGACACTTGGGTAACACGCCGCCATCGCCACGAAACACTAGCTTTGAGAACTAAATTATTAATGGAAATAGTGCTCATTATAAAATTGTAAGCAAAGTGTTTCTTTGTTTCGAGTTGTTTTTAACGTCTTGGTCTTTTCTTTCTGTCTTGTCACGTTGACGGGAGCTGCAGTGGAGGTAACGGCCCCCAAGTTACGAGTTGTAGGTCGTGGGTTCGAACCCAGGCAGGCGCTTTACTTTGTGTAAATCATTTCATTACAACTGCTCTGAAAACGGTTAAGGAAAACATCGTGAGGAATCCGGCAAGTCCTAGAACCAAAAAAGCGAAGACATGGTGACATGTACAAACCCGCACTGGGCCCGCGTGGTAGATTCCATAGCCCATTCCCTCTCGAAGAGAGGAGGCCTGTGTCCCAGCAGTGGGGTAGGTGGGGTTAGGTATATGGTCATTATGCAACGTTTACTATTTTACGTATTTCTTTGGATTGTTTAGTTTTGTTTCTTGGCGTCTACTTCATACCCCTTTCCGAGCTCAAACTGCTCGTATTTTTAACTGATACTCTCCTTCCATTTTGGATGTAAGAGTCCTCTTCACAGCGACCCAGGCTAATATTCTTTCCGTTCGTGAGCTTTCTGATGACTAGCAAAGTCAAATTTAGTCTTGGAGTTACGTATACTGTAGGCAACGTAAGGAATGAAGGTTCCAAAGAAGACTTTGTCTGGTTTATAATGGGCAATGAAGACGCTGATGAAGTTCTTCAAAGTCTGGAAAGCGAACTATCACGAAGTAATATTATAGTATCTAAAGCTTAAAGCTCATACCTATTTAGTATTCATAACACACCTAATAGATCAACAAATAATTACAAAAACATACAATAATACGCCACAAAGACCACAATTACTCATGTAGGTGTACACACGATGTATACAACCGAACACAATTGCTTTCCGTGTATCTAAATCAATTTTATTGGAACATAGCACTTGTTATCTAATTATACCTCATAAACTCACCAGAAACACAGAACCTTGGACAAAGCCAAGTTGGTTGAAACCAGGGGTTTTGATATACTGGTTCTTCGAACTACTTTTTACTAACTGCCCAGATATACATACCTCTGGCTTAAGCTACGTTGGTTGAATTCAGGGTGCTTGCTATACTGGTTGTTCGAACTACTTCGCTTTGTATGATAATTTTAAAATCGACCTCGGCGATGAAAAATTGATTTCGGCTGATATGCTTTTGATTATATGGTTGGCAGTCGTTAGATACAATTATTTGGATACAGGTACGGGATTGTTTTTGGGCTATTATGTTAGTATTGATGATAATAAAGACGTTAGCTTGTGGTGGAGGCGGCCTGTTTTTTTAAGAGTCTCCTCCGAGTGTCTATAGTTTTTTCTATATGTATAGTCTCTATTATGTTGAGATGCTGCATTGGTTTACTGCCCAAATGACCAGTGGTGTTTTTCTGAAAGGACTCTCTATAGGAGAGGCGGTCTTTGTTCGTGAAAAGTTAGTAAGTTGTTATAATAGTACTCTATAGGCCAACCGCTTAACTGAGTCGTTGCCTGAGGTAGCTGCGCGGTGCAGGAGGGGTGTGGTGACGTGATCCGAGAGCTCAGTGATGTCAACTTGTGACAATGTCACCCCTCCCGCACCGCGCAGCTATGTCAGGCTTCGTCTCAGTTACGCAGTTGGCCTAAGCTTTGTAGAAAACATTTGAGTTTTTACGGGAAAATGATAAGCTTGATATTATGACAGTAACATCACACAGTTGGTAAAGTATACATAGTAGGTACATAAAGGCTCGCAGACAGGCGCGACGTGACTCTTGTAGACCAATTTCCATGAAGTTGTTCGACAGGAGTCACGTCGCGCCTGTTTGCGGGAGCCTTAACTGCTCAGAAGTTGAAGACTTGGTTCTTAATGGAGTGTAAAATATTGAATGATGTTTATCTTGGACTTTACTGACATCGGTGAAGGAAAGACATCATGAGGAAACTGGACTTATAGTTAATATAAATCTGAAATCGCAAACCCGTCTTGAGCAAGCGTGATGATCAATGCTCGTGCCTTCTCTGTATGAGATGAGGCTTTTGCCCAGCAGTGGGACAATAATAGGCTGGTATTATAATATGTACTAAACTGTATGTTGTCAGTAAATGATTATTGACTAGCGCCACTTAATTAAATCAAAACTCCAACCACATTACGCATAACGTGCTTTGTCGGCACGGTTGGCGCGCGATTGACTACTGCGCTGCGTGTCGCGGATTCGATTCCCGCACGGAACAAATATTTGTATGACCTGCAGATAGTTGTTCCGGGTCTGGCTGTTGGTGTATAAATGTGTGTTTAAATGTTTGTAAATGCACTCACGGTACAGGAGAAATTAATAGTGTGGGGCAACGTTTTTATGAAAAAAAAAAAAAAAACAATCAGTTTTAAATAAGTACAGCATTATACATTACATGATTACACTGTACAGGGCCTACAGCCAGTCGCAGTACACGTGCGCCCTGTGGGTGGGTCAGTTGTACACAGGGCTCCTAAGTACAATGCTCTACGAGTACAATATAATAACGCGTTCCGAGTAATGCTGGGGCTGCCGCGCTTCTGTAGTGCGTCGGGGATGTTCGCGGACGCACGCGTTCCGGATTTCGGCTTGCTGTTGCGTCTGCGAATCGCATCACTGATGCATCGGGTGCGCTTCAGCTTCAACAGCCTCGGGGCTACTGTAGCCGGCAGGGTGGATGGCCCCTGCCAGGGTTGCGGGAAAGTCCGAGAGGGATACCGTGGCCCCTAGCACATGCAACTGAAGGAACACGGGTGGGTTTTAGTCAGTAAGAGTCTGACACGCCCTCCCGCTCCGCTCAGAGCGGGAGAAGTTATTTGATAATTTCACAACCTCAAAAAAAAAAATGGTTATGTGAGATGTCCCAATAATGTCACTGGATGGCGGCACACAGACTGTCATTCAGATATGTTAGATAATAAGTTTTATTAAATGTGTTTTAGTTGGTAACTAACAATTTATTTATTAGGATGTAATGGATCTCTGGTCTGAAAATAAAGATTTATATTAAATTATCCTTATAGTCGAGGTACTGGTAATATAATAATATGTAAAGTAATGCTGTTTACACACTAGGCGTGACTGCGGCTGTTGTAAACGACAACAATACCTACTCCTGGACCCGTCACGAGCGACGGTGCAGTTGCAATACCTGCGCCGGCGCCGCCGGCTCCTACTTACATGGACGACTCCTTAATGGTATAATACCGATGGGGAGTGTAACAATCACGTTTCTTATATAAACTTTCTTGTGACTTTAGGAAACTGGGAAGAGTAAGTAGGTTTGTAATTGTCCCAGTGAAGTTATCTGTCAGGCATGTGTGTTTAGCACGACCATAATAATGTACCATTTTCTGACGAATAAATGATTATGATTACGAAAGCGCAGAGTGGACGTATCGCAACAATTTAAAAATTGAAAATAGTCTTTTCGCACTTAATATTTTTTTTTTAATTTACAGATCATATTCATATAGAGTGATACAATAGAACAGGAAAAAACATTGTCGCTTAAAAACCCAAAATGCTATAGGTTACTTGTATTTTTGATTCAAAAATCCTTCGAATTTACGTTACGTTCACTCCGGGCGTTCATGCTACGGCCTCAGGTCTCCTCTTAGTTGACTTGCGATGAATTTGGACCCGTCCGTTAGTGATGCCCAAAACGAAGGAGGAAAAAGCTTTCTTTGATCACTTTTTGTGCTCTCCATGAAACGGCATAATCAGCCTACAATGTTCCCACTGCTGGGACACAGCCTTCCCCTCTGTGAGAGGGAGTGGGCCGTAATCCACCACGCGGGCCCAGTGCGGGTTGGTACATGTCGCATGTCATCGATTTTTTGGTTCTAGGACATGCCGGTTTCCTCACGATGATTTCCATTACCGTTTTGAGAGCAGTGGTGATGAAATAATTTACACAAAGTGAAGCGCCTGCATGGGTTCGAACCTACTAGGTAGGTACTCGTAAGCTGGGCCACTACTGCTCTACATGAAACGAAAAATATATCATGAATCGGCGCCATCATCGACATCATTATATCCTATCATCCCATCGCATCGATTATAATGATCATCAAGCACGCCAAAGCAAGCCAATGAAAACTATGAACAATAAATAGAAGCACGAAGCTGTAAAAATATCAATATTTCATAGTGTTTTTCTTGTATTTATTGGTTCAGCAAGTGAAAATGGTACGATTTCGTGGCGGCTCGGAGGTGAGGTAATCACTTCATTATATGCCGCCGCCGTCTAGCGTGCTGTGCAGCCTGGGTATGGTGACCATGATCTGATACGCGAAGGACACATATTACCACCAAATATTTAGGAAAAAAGAATATCCGGAAGAAGTTACAAGGATTCCTGGAGGAAGGACTCTTTGGACCAAGAAACCTTGCTTTTATTCTAACTAGAATCATTTGAAATCTGGGAAAGGCATTCCTAATATTATTTCCACACTTGTAAGTGAAGTTGCAAGAGCAATGTGTTAATGAAGCAAAATTATCTTAAGGACTGGCGTTGTCGTCTTAAGCTCATTGAAGATTTTCTTGTAGCTGCTAGGACACGAATAAATGGGCTACAAAAAAATTGCTTGCATCCAACCACATCTGAAGTAAAAAACCTGAGGCTTTTTTTAACAATCAATCTGTATGGTTTTTCCTCAAAATACCGTTTCAGACACCAATCTACATGGTCTTCACATGATCTGACCAAGATTATGTCTGGACTTTAAAAGAGATTGTGACCTCTGAGTTTGTTTCAGCCTTTCTTCTCAGAGTAGTCCGATAGGAAACGCCGACCTCATCTAGCTTTTAAAATATGATTGACGTGTAAAAGTGTTTGTACAAACCTACTTACAGAAACAAAGTCATTTATCGTTTATCAATAAAATGTTACAAGTTTCTTTCAGAGATTTCTGGTTTTATCAATCAGAATCTGTCATTGCATATATTGCATTGTCAGTAATATTAAATAGGGCCCTGACATCTATTGACAAGTGAACACAAACCGTGGACAATTCCGTTCCAGGATTCCATGCCGCACGGCCACCTCTCAACTTCGTATTATAGAAAAGAATGGAAAATTGTGAAAAATTGCTTCTTGTTAAGTTGGCCGTGATCGTGGGCCGATACTGCTCGGGGAAACTACACTAATCATTTTGGAACATTTCCCTTTTATATTTCACGGGAAACGCGCCCCATGAAATATAACCTCATTATGTTTATGGGAACGTGAATATATTTAATGTAGGCCGTAGGTGATGTTCAGGGTTGGTTGCTATAAAGCCGTGCAGGTAATATGTACCATAAATTACCTACTGTGGAGTATTTTATATATGAAGAAGAACCAGTAATTTCTTAATCTGCCATCTTGGTCTGATTTTTGTATCCTGTACTAGGCTACAATGCTTCATTGTCTTTTCCATAGTATATTGTTATAAGAAAGACCCCTTTTCTCCTATCATAGTACATACGTTAGTTAACTATTCATCAGTCAATGAATCAGGTTTCTAAAGGCTGAAAACGTTGCTTCTCTACAAATGTGTTAAAAATCAAGCTAAAACTGTATCAAACTTGCGGCGGTATCTAAATCGCCACATGCGAGCTGCGCGTCATACTGACGTCACGCAAATCCTGCATCGCGCAAGCAGAGTTTACCGCGCGACTAGCATATATACAACCTCCCGACATCAGTCGTCGGGCAGTTGCCCACCAGACACGACACCCGTCTGGTCGGAGGATCCTCCCTTTTCTATGGAGGTATGAGTGAACTTTTTACACCCTGTTCCTACTATGTTAAAATAAGTAGTCATACAAAAACTTTCAATGGCTCGGAGCTGATGGAAGTTATGTCCTTCCATTTGTTCAATTTTATATACAATTATTTCCCTAAAACGTGAAAAACCTTTACTGTTCCATATACACCACGGTATCAGTCATTATACCTCTGAAACTCATATAACAAATTAATACAATTTCCTGCTCCGACATTTTAATTTTTGAAACATTTTTATCGGCGTACACATTTAATTTCCTGTTGAAACATAATTTAAGTTATGCCGTTTTTTCATGTAAAACACTTTTTTGTTGGAGTCACGAAATATTATTTTCTATTAGGAATGTAAGAATGGGGTTTTTTTGAGTAAGTATTATTTTATGCTACTGTTTTACATAAGTAAGTAGTAAGTTGTGAATTTGAATCTTAATGTGATCTTAGAGTTATAAGTTTGATAACCTTATATTTTTGGTATATATTATGTTTTGTTTAATGTGTGTGGATTAGGTACATAGATCATTTTTCACCTAACAGTGGAGTTCAGAATATTTTTCTGTGATGTATGCTTGGCTGTAAATAAAATACAATGTTATACAGGCTGTTCGGCAGAACGTTGAACGTACGAAAATGGCAGATAGGTAGGGTCGTCTGCTATCTACCTAGCCCAAATGATTTGACCTAGGACCCATAGATTTTTTTATTTAGATTTTTTTAATAATCTATTTTTATGAGTTTGAAAACTTTTAAGTAAGATTACTTTATGAAGGATAGACGAAACTGGCAACACTTTTTTTTTGTTTTTGTCTCGACTGTTGGTAGATTTCTCTAAAACTATTGTTTGGTGCAGATAACAGCTAGACAAAACGTTACGAGCCTTCAAACATTACAAAAAGGGGTAAAACATGATATTAAGCTTTTCTTTACATTGCATTAAAAAAATAACAAAAAGTGATTGAAGACTAAAGATTTCATCGAAACATCCTTAGTGTATGGCCTTTCGAACGGTATGTAATTTGTTTATTAAAAAAAAAACTCAAGAGTTATTGACCAATTTTAGTTCAAAAAGGGGATTTTGATGCAATTCGATTTTTGTGAAATGTCAAATGTTTTGCAAAATTCATCATGTAATCGTGGTAAAAATTAAAAACCGATAATGTATTGGGTAAGTACCTACCTGATTGGTAAAAGCCCCACGTATAGAAAAATCTAACAAACTCATGAAATTCGGCTATTAAAAAAAAACAAAATAAAATATCTATGGGGCCTAGGTCAAATCATTTGAGCTGGGTAGATAGCAGACGGCCCCACCTATCTGCCATTTTCGTTCAACGTTTCATGTTCAACGTTCTGCCGAACACCCTGTATTTTGTTGTGGCTGTAGAAATCCTTTAATAGCAAGTGGAAGTGCCGATTCATATCGGGATTTCTTTCTTCAGCCTTCTTATTTCTTTTCACCGAGCCCATTTGAGGCTATTTGAGACTGTTCGACGCGACATTTAGTAATGAAATATTGGTATCTAATAAATACAGTATTTTATTTCAGAACAGGCCCACACAATTAAACAAAATAGAAACATATACATGAAATAAAGTCATAAATATTACATAAGTGTATACAAATTGTTGTATCACGCCTAAAAGCGTCATTAAAAATAACTTTTAGTTTCTCTTAATGTTCAACTCTGATCAGATAAGGGCTCGTCCACGCGGGTGAACGGGCGATCCTGCAATTATAAAGGAATTAGCCCAAAACTGCGCCTTCAATGGGCACAAATTGATATAATAAAAAGTAGTGTGGTTAGCGATGACGCAATGCTAGGGTTGCTACGTCCATGCGTATAAAATTTAACTTTATAATCTCTTAGTGAACCGTTCCTGTTTCGCACGGTTTTTACGACTTGACAAACAAATGGAGATTTCTTTAAGATAAGTAAGTTTAATACAAATTTTTTATAAACATATACATTCCGGAGTCTTTTTCCTTTTATTATCTTGTATCCTGCCGTTTTGGCAAAATTATTTTGACAAAATTTCATTATCCAAAAAAAATTTACCAACCTTTTATAAATCAATGCGATATTTGGAGTGATTTTAGTACGGACATTTTCATTTGGTAAAATTTTTACTCGGCAGAATATTACCAAGGATAATTAATGTCATTAAGGCATTTGGTCTTTAATCAAATGATTTTTTACAGCAAAAAATCTTTATACAATAAACATTTAGTCAAATGATTTTTTATGACAAAAATATAAAGACAATAATATTTTATTTGAGTAATACGCTTATATCTTTTTTAAATCGAAACAGCTACTTAGGTTAGGTTAGGTTAGAACTGTGACCACACAACGCACGAGCCGAGTGAGCGAAGCGAGCATGCCGCGGAAGCGGCCGGCGATTGCCAGAAACATATTTTTCATCCCACCATCTCGGAAAGAGTATTTTTAATCTTCAATATCTGAGTGGAAAAGCCGTTTTTATTCTCTAGAGGATAAAGTAAATTGAATTTAGAACATCGTGTGCACTAAGTTTGTGAATTAAAAAAAACATTAAACCTATTTACTGCTACCTCTATGGTGCCGAATATATCATACAACTTTTTTTTAATTTGTTAAAAACTCAGACTCGGAACCTTCTTGGTGTTCTTTTTTCAATTTGCTTTGTACGCGGTTCTTTACGCGGCATTTTTTCACGTCATTGTTAAACCTTATATTAAAAACAAGAAACTTGAAAACAAGTGAAAAAACTAAAATGAGTGATTCTAGCGACGAGGAAGTTTGCTTGACGCCAACAGAATTGACTGAAACTGTTAATAATGCGCAAATGAGCTTTCTCCCTCAACAATCACGCGAGAAGTATTTAAAACAGTACGATATGTTCAACACGTGGCGACTAGCAAAAGGAGCCAAAACTTTCTCAGAAAACGTTTTGCTGGCATATTTTATAGAATTATCCGAGAACAAGAAAGCAAGCACTCTATGGAGTACGTATTCGATGCTAAAAGCAACAATAAAGATGAAAAAAGACAAACATATCGATACCTATCCTAAATTAGTGGCATTTTTAAAAAGAGCCTCATCTGGTCATCAACCAAAAAAATCGAAGGTTTTCACAGTATCTGATATTGAAAAGTTTCTTAACGAAGCACCCGATTCCGTATATTTGGCGGCAAAAGTAAGTCAGTTGCACATTCAGTATCTACTTAAGTATATTAATCTCAATTAAATAGTATACTTAGTAGATGTTGATAGGCATAATTATGCGTTCATATCAATTTTATTCATTTATCTACTACAATACTCTTTACGTTACAGGTTGTTCTTATTATTGGAATAAACGGAGCATGTCGAACTAATGAACTAACACAACTTAATGTCAAAAACATTGAGAAACATTCAGATGACTTACTATTAATTAATTTACCTAATACAAAGACAAAAAGAGACCGCAACTTCGTCATTCGCAAGGAATACGTAACGATTGTTGAGAAATATCAAGCCTTACGCCCGCCTAACACTCCAATCAATCGATTTTTTCTACAGTATCGCAATGGAAAGTGTGTTAGACAGCCTATGGGTACTAATAAAATTGGCAGTATCCCACGAGAAATAGCAACATTTCTTGAACTTCCAGAACCCCTGTTGTACACGGGTCATTGTTTCCGACGAACTTCAGCCACACTTTTGGCTGATTCCGGAGCTGATCTCCTGTCCCTTAAGCGCCACGGAGGCTGGAAGTCCAATGCAGTTGTAGAGGGATACATAGAGGATTCCATCCAAAATAAGTCTAAAATATGTGAAGGCATCGTAGGAGCCATTACACTGAAAGAGCCTCAATCGGATCCTTGGACTGGCCCTTCTACATCAAAAATAAGCCGTTATGAAACACCTAACCATCTCCCTCTCTCTCCAACATTCACGCCAAGGGAATCCGATGAATCGGTACAACTATTAAGTATGACAGATAGTTTACCGAAAAACAGTACACAAGTGACTAACACCAATATTACAGTACCAAACAAAAATATTACACTCAATTTAAATAACTGTAGCAACGTTACTTTAAAATTTTCTTAATTATACCTTAGTATTATTTTGTTATAATTTAAAGATTATTCTGTAATACTTACCTGTCATAATGTAGTAATTAATACCTAAACTGAAATAAAAGTGTACCTATCTTGTGATTGTAAACGTTTTTTTTTTGCATTTAGTCATTTCCTCGCTGAGGTGGAATGAAAAGTTACGTGTTGCACTCGAGTGCAAAGATTTTTCACCTCGTGCTCTTTTGATTCCCTCGCTAACGCTCAGGATTCTAATTTTGAATCACTCGCTGCGCTCGTGATTCAATTTTAGAATCCTTCGCTTGCTCGGTCATCAAAATTGAACACGCGGTTAAAAAGCAACTTTGCACTCTTGTATAACAAATAACTATTTTATGTATAACCAGAAACTACTACCAGAATAGTTAATATTAATATTATTTTTACCTATTCAGAATTGGTCCCAAGTGATTAAAACACCCTTGTAAATAAAACGCCGTCAAAGTTAGATCTTATGCTTGAAAAATGCTTGAAATGGTAACTTGAAAACTGACAATACCTACTAAATATGTGGCTTATTTTATTTTGCGTAAAATATTATGTTATACAAACTGAAATGTCTGACTACAGTAAAATTGATAAAAGTTCTAGTTGGTAAGCAAGTTGTGTTTAAACGTTCACTTGCCAGACATTAGGTTTGCGTTACAATAATTATTTGTGAAGAGTTTATTTGCTAAGTGATAATTTATCCATTTATTTTTTTGATGAAACAAGGATAACCCAAATTCTCTAAATTATAGTAAAGCCCACATAAAAATCCTTTGGGTAGGTAGTTTAGAAAAACAATGCGGTCACACAGACAGACATGAAATGCGACTTTAATTTATAACAGTATAAAAGGAATTGGTTGTAACACAGAAACTTTATCTACAAATTAAATGGGCAACATTTATAATTAACAATATAAAAATTATGTTAACATGATTAATGACATGAAACTTGATGTTGTTGCAGCTAAATAGTTATTGTGTTCTCATATTAATTTGATTCAGTGTGAATTTCTTCTATTGATGATTATTAGAAATTAACACTGAATCAAGTTCGTTGTATTGTATAGGGTGACTAAATTGATTAATCGAATTTGATCAAGTGGATTGTTAACAAACTTGATATCATCATGCGGTATAAACCTGATTTTCATGACTTTCAGAAAGTCAACCATTACGAATTACGAAGTTTTCCATAGATTATTATTGCAGCTAGAGTTATATATAATGTATATGTATATAGACTGTTATAAATAATGTAAATCTACTGAATGTGCTTGAAATTCTGCTATTTTTTTCTAACTGACTGAAATATTGATAAACAAATACAAAACTCAGATTATGAGCATCAAGCGTCATCTGATCACTAATCAAAGACCGAAATTAGAACAAATCAATTGATTAAGTACAATAAATAATACTTTTACTCCGTTCAGCCCTACCTCAAGGTGTCGCCCAATAATTAAGTGATTACGTTAGAAACGCGTGTCGCCGCGGCGCGATCTGTATCTGCGTTTCGGGCGATCATTAGCGCAGTGTGGCATTGCCCTTATTCGTGTCCCGATTGAGACATTGGGTAATTATTGTAATATTCTGAACGTTTTAGTAAGGTTGCTGCTTGAGATTTTTGTGAAAAAGGTTTCGATTTGAAAACTCAAAGTATGTTTTTCTAATAAACCAATTACAGGCACTTTTGAATAGTCAAGATGTCGGTCAGTCAGAAAGATGAAGCTAGTGGCCCATTCCATAGCGTAGTAGGTTCCCGTGGAGAAGATCGAGCTAGAAGCTCGACGGACACTCTTAAGAGGTTCAGAGTAAGATTTTGAGACATGGTTTTCATAAGTTACCTACTATAAGAATAAGGGGATAAGATAATTTCCTCCGAATTGCTCAGTAAGTAATTCGTTAGGACATAGAGTTAGCGGTGAGAAACGTTTCTAACCTTAGGATGTTTCAGGAGAAGATAATATCGTATCCCTTTTAACGACTTGTTATCAGTAAATTTCCATAAAAATATTTTGTAGAATTTATCGATACCGAAAACATTCAAATTCATTACGATAATGAGATCAATAAAAATCATCACTGAACAATGACAATTACACGAAAATATTCCAACAAAAAAATCCAATTAATATAATTTCCCTCAGACGTATTAATTGCTTACCTCGACTTAGTAGAAAGATTAATGTTGGTGATAAGCAGGCTAAATGAAAAGCTGGCCAAATTGAATCATTTGGGTATGAATGCCTTCATTTGCATACACTATAATTAGTGGTTAATGCTGTACCACTGTGCTGGTGGGGTTTTGACCACTGTGTAAGGAAGGTCGAGAAGGTTGAGTTGGTTGAATTCTACGTTCAATCTACTCGTCTTATGGGGCTAATAACGTTTAAAGAAGTCGAATAAAAATTGCACTTCGACTTGTGAAAGCAAGACGTAGTAAGTAGCATACGAGGTGGCTATAGAAGACTGTGCTAAATTTCCTCACAAAACTATAAACACAAGAAAACCTTATACTTAGATAATTTCACAACCCAACAACAAACTGACAGAACCCCTACGTACGAAATACGGCATTCAACTCAAACTTACGCGTAGCCCTACGCAGCGTGCTACGAGACGCGCGTAGCATGATGCTTAGCCGTACGCTTCGTTCTGCGCGTAGCTTGCTACGCTGCGTGCTACGAGACGCGCGTAGCATGATGCTTAGCCGTACGCTTCGTTCTGCGCGTAGCTTGCTACGCTGCGTGCTACGAGACGCGCGTAGCATGATGCTTAGCCGTAAATGATAAATGATTTTATTTCTGTAAGTAGGTTTGAACAAACACTTTTACACGTCAATCATATTTTTTTTAAACTAGATGGGGTCGGCGTTTCCTATCTGACTATTCTGAGAAGAAAGGCCGAAACAAACTCAGAGGTCACAGTCTCTTTTAAAGTCCAGACAAAATCTTGGTCAGGTCATGTGAAAGCTATGTAGATCGGTGTCTGCAATGGTCTTTTGAGGAAAGAACCACACAGATTGAGTGGACCTGTCCAGTCAGTGCACGCAATGGTCAGTAATCGTGCAGCTCAACTTAGACTCAAGGAGCTCAACGATTCGACGAACAATACCAAAGAAAGGACATTTGAGTAGGCCGCATAAATTACTCAAACTGCCAGATCATGATTACGTTGAGAAAAATACAAAAATAAATATAAATAAATCAATGACCGACATAGTTCTCACATTCACAATAATTAGAATAATATTATAATAATCTTTGAGGACCATGTAGATTTGTGTCTGAAATGGTCTTTTGAGGAAAGAACCACACAGATTGAGTGGACCTGTCCAGTCAGTGCACGCATTTGTCAGTACCCGTGTAGCTCAACTCAGAACTTAAGGAGCTCAACGATTCGACGAACAATACCAAAGAAAGGACATTTGGGTAGGCCGCATCAGCTACTCAAACTGCCAGAACATGATTAAAACTGCAACAAAAACACACATAGTCCTCACATTCACAATCATTTAAAATAATATAATACTTTATACAGTAAATATTAGTGTCAGTGTATATGTAAATAAGTATAGATACTTATAGCAAAGATTAAAAGTAAAAATAGTTAGCGAAATAAAATAAATTAACATTGCCTGTGCTTTATTGGAGCAACTCAATCCCAAGCCTTTTTGTCCTCAATATAGTCTTTGACAGTATAATAGGCATTCTGGCATAGTTTCCTTTTTATAAAAGATTTGAATTTATTAAGGCTTAGTGCTTGAATGTGGCTAGGAAGTTTATTATAAAAACGTATACATTGGCATCTAAACGAGCCACCTATTTTCTTGAGCCTGGTAGTAGGAACAACAAATTTGTGCTTGTTTCTAGTATTTAAATTATGGATATCACTGTACTTTTTAAACAGATTAATATTTTTATGTGCATACAAAAGATTTTCATAAATATACTGAGAAGGCACAGTCATTATATTAATCCCTTTAAATTTGTCTCTGAGGGAGTGTCTGGGACTTAATTTATAAATTGAACGAATTGCCCTTTTTTGTAAAACAAAAATCGTCTGAATATCGGCGGCATTTCCCCACAACAGAATACCGTACGACATTACACTATGAAAATAACTAAAGTATACTAATGTAAAAATAACTAAAGTATACGTATGCTTCGTTCTGCGCGTAGCTTGCTACGCTGCGTGCTACGAGACGCACGTAGCATGATGCTTAGCCGTACGCTTCGTTCTACGCGTTGCTTGCTATGCTGCGTGCTACGAGACGCGCGTAGCATGATGCTTAGCCGTACGCTTCGTTCTGCGCGTAGCTTGCTACGCTACGTGCTACGAGACGCGCGTAGCATGATGATTAGCCGTACGCTTCGTTCTGCGCGTAGCTTGCTACGCTGCGTGCTACGAGACGCGCGTAGCATGATTGTTAGCCGTACGCTTCATTCTGCGCGTAGCTTGCTACGCAGCTGTACGCACTTACGTAGTGTTACAATGAATTTAACACTTAAATTAATAAATCATTAATAAAATACAATACAAAATAATCTATAACTATAGTACTGTCAAATTATTGATTAATTGACAATTTTTTTTTTTTTTGACAACGTCCACTCCTCGTCGTTTTCAGGTCCCGAACTAGGCAGAGCCTGTACTACGGTAACCTGATGACTAATATACATACTTATATACATATACACAACCAGACACAGGTCAAACAGACATGTTCATGCACACAAATTTTTGACTTGTCCGGGGATCGAACCCGGGACCAGCGGCTCAGAAGGCAGGGTCGCTACCAACTGCGCCAACCGGCTAGTCAAATTAAGCTCATTTATCCATAGCTATTTATTGCAATCGACGTCTTCTCAGTTCTTCGGCTGCATCCACATTAGGCTTGTCTTGGTAGGGCTGCTCCATCGTCGAAGCCAAATAACTTGGCCATAGGTTTACGCCTTGTGCCGCGAATGCACATGCTAGTTTCACGGATCATTGAGATGATGATTCTTGATCTTAGCCAACCCATCACTACGCTAAAGGACCTAATCCAGCGGTCAGCGATTGCAGCTCCAAGATGTTTTACGAAGGTAGACATTTGAGGAGTGAAGACTCCGTCAACGGATCTAACAAGGGGGGTGAATGTAGTATGTCGCATTTCACAAGCGTTTCAATATTTCCTTAATTTCTCTTCTTCGGCGGATTTTAGTAGGTACGGAGGCGACGGCGTGACATATAAGAACGAATTAATATAATCGAAACTTTGCAGCGGGCTTTTTTCATTCAAAGACATACATTAAAACAAATGTGACAAAAATTCTAATTGGGTTGATTGATGTGATCGAAGTATGCAGGAAACTTATGACTATTGCAAATTATTTTGAGAAAGAACCTATGTCTAAAATCATCTTTCATATCAAGCGTTTGCATTGTAAGTCGTTCAGACGTTTTAATGCATCGTTTCAGGTCTATCCATCGGTCTGCCTGATGCTTTAAACTACTGCATCACATACTTTCATAGCATATAAAGTATTAACAAATAAGATAGAATTTTTGTTTATTTTACGCTCCACGACTCAAATAGGCTGAATGTGTATTAAGAATAATAGAAGAAGTAATTCGTGGCCGTATATAATTTGTGGTTGCAATTAATGTAAATAACTATGTACGGAGTAATAACGAGACGTTTTATTTGAAATACATCGTATTTAGGTGACGTTGTTGATGTAAAGTGTAACGTAATTGCTAGTAAAATGTTGGCTTAAGCCTCATTATTATATACGTAGTAGATATTATGGTCTCTTAGCGCTCAAACTAAGCTTGGGAGCTGTTTATGTTGAATTTAATTAACTATCTTTAAGCCAAAGTTCAAAGTTTAGGATTCATCATAAAACAGTTGAACGGAAAACCGCGAGGGTTTGAGCAAAAGAGTTTTCTGGGATTCACCGATCTGCATCACCTGCATTGCCTTATATATTTTTTTGTATATTGTAGCTTCTAGTTTTGAAAGTTGTAGCGTTTGGTAACTTAGCAGTGGGCTTCTTTTCATTCAAAAAACGAACATTACGTTTCTAAAATGGGAAAAGCTCGCAACAAAGTGTTTCTACACCGGGCCGCAAGGAAAGCGGACCGGTAACAAAAACTTCAATAACTTCCAAAATATTGGAGCTAGCTTTGTGAAATAAATACTGTATTATAGACTTTTTATAGTGCTTAAATCAATGACATAAAATTTCAAATGAAGTTTATAAGTATTTAATAAAAGTAAAAAATGGTTTCAAGTTGTTAAAATTTTAAATTTTTTTGTGGTTAATAACAAAATAATAATAATACAATATAAGTACATATTTTAATACAATCACCAAAAACCAATAAAAAGGTATACTTCTTCCTATATTTGTAATGAAATGAACTTTAATTTTGTTTTTATTTTAAAAGAATTGCTCAAATATTTTCAAAGTTATCACATTTTTTATATCCGACCCGCTTTCTGTGCGGGCCAGTGTATTATTATATCCTTTTTTTCATTTTGAACACGCTTAAAATAAACATGTATATGATGACTCGCGTTTGACCACTTTAAAAAGTTTTAACAATTTAAACACTAAACTGTTGTTATGCCTTGCCGTGGGCAGTGGTGGCCCAGTGGAAACGGCCGCGACTTACGAGTCGCAGGTCGTAGGTTCGAACCCAGACAGGCGCTTTACTTTGTGTAAATTCTTTCATCACCATTGCTCTCAAAACGGTGAAGGATAACATCGTGAGGAAACCGGCATGTCCTAGAACTAAAAAATTCGAAGACATGTGACATCTACCAACCCGCACTGGGCTCGCGCGGTGGATTACGGCCCACTCCCTCTCACAGAGAGAAGGCCTGTGTCCCAGCAGTGGGAACATTAGACGAAAGTGCAGACGAGGCAAACGAAAACAACTATAATACTGCCCTAAAGAGTGTTCTGGAGTCTAAAATTAATAAGACAAATGAAAATCTGCATAATTAAGTTCTTTTATTACTTAGATTTCACGTTAGAATATCGAGGTTAGTAAACCAGCGGTCGTTAAATTAATTACTCACCTATTCCAAGATATGAATGTGAATTATGTGCCTTATCTCTTAAATCACTCTTCCAATTTGCAATATTAATTTAAATTATGACGTGTAGTAAATTATAATATTAATATTAGAATAATAATTTATGGAACGAAGTTAACCTTATTTAGGTGTGGTCATTTCTCATAATATATGCCTTAATTTTCGTAGTGTTCTTTCCAGTTGCTTTCATAATTAATATTTTTATGCAAAGCAAGAACAGTTTTTTCTCCCTTGATAAAATGTTAAAATTAATTCGTTCTAAGATTACGCCACCAGTCCCTCTTAAATCTTGTGGGTACTACCAAAATAATCGGTCCATCCTGTGTGCTGCAGGAAGGCTGTTTAGCTTTATCGTTGGTACATCTCTGTCATCATGACGTAGGGCATAGGTGATAGTTCTGAAGGTAGATTCTGACCATCCAACGGACAACAACCCCTTGGAGAAGACCACACGCCTCTTCCTTACATCAAATAATATAATTAACAAAACTAAAAGCCTCCAATTGAAAACCACGCCAAATAACACTTACCAAACCACCCAACTTAAAACGCAACCAATTTTTTTAACACCAAGATTGCGAAAACAACACCAAATGAGCACCAAATGCGCCTCTTAATATAAAATCCTGGCAATTTACCTAAACACCCGGTTATTACGGACTTCATCCTCACCGCGGGTAATATGTTACACGAATGGGTTATAATAACAGAAATGGCTAACGATGATGCGAGCAGTGTCGAGAATGGCTCGTTGTATCCATTACTCATGTGAGATAGATTGCTCTGTGAAAGTCCGAAAGTAACTGGCCGGTAATCAGTTTTAATCTGTGCAACGTAACTGTTCTGTCGTATTAGCGAGAATGTCAGTGCGCTTTTTTTTTTTAAACTTGATTGTGGAACGTTATTTAGATGTTTTTTTTTTTGCAGCGTTTTTGTATTAAGTCAGACACACAGCATGCGTAAGCTACTACGGTTTCGTAGAATAGCGGTGGCCGCCACGTAGCGTCGTAATTTACCGTCGAATGACGTCATTGAAACGTTATTTAGTTGGCGGTTTTTGACACTGTAAAGTCAAACCCAGCTGCCATAAATTTCATGACAGTCGTCGCTCTGACCGGACCGTAGCTTAAGAGACATACACACAGATCAACAGCATTTGTTATATAGGTGCTAAGTAGGTATTTAACTAATATTTCGTGACTACTAATGTCTCGTCATCATTTAACATCGTTCTTATCTAAACACGTAGAAGTTCACAGTGGCTATCCATGGGCTTCTTATATAAACTTCTGCAGGGAACGGTCAAGAAGAAATATTTTACTTCTTCGCTTAGGTACTTCTTCTATCATGTCAGTAGGTAGGTGTTTGAAGATATGGAAACCCAAGCAAAGCCTATATTTATTAGTATCAGAGGCATTTTATGAAGTATTTCATGTCTTAAAATCGCCCATAAGGATGGCCAGCAGTTCTAATCGCAGCTTAAGATGGCCCATTATCAATTTATTTATCAATTCGCTACTCTAATTTGATTCTGAGAATTTACACACGGTTTCTAAGATTTGTTTCATTATGTAAACTTACATTTGTAGGTACACAATAAATACAATCACGTGCTTGATCTTTGACTGGCTGCGCAGACGCATGAAATATGTGGTTAACTATGTTATTTGTCCTTATTATGCGGTTCAAATGATAATAAATGACCTAGGCTGCTATCTTATTGGCCAGTTGGTAGGTATTTGGATAGCTTAGGCGGAAAATGCACACGGCGTTGCAATGCAGATTTATGTACTTTATTTATCAATGAAATGACTTTAAACTAGTTTTAATTACCTAACGCCTGTGTCCTGATTTAGGTGGTGTAATGGTGTAAAGGTGGCTGGCCTAAGACCCCGTTCCTCCTACGAGCGATTTTTTAACGCGACGACTTGTTTTCGCACACTGGATTTTCCGCTCTCGGTATTGAGCCTAGCATTGAGAATTCAGCAGAGAGCATCCGAGCGCGTCAAAAAAATACACGGTTGGATTTTCAACTCTTGGCGCTTAGCAGTGCGGTGAAAGTCCAGTGCGCGAAAAAAATCGCCGCTTTTAACAGTCGCCCGTTGCTACGAGGGCTAACACCCGTAGGCAGAGGTGTTGTTCAGTCTTACCTGGTGGGGAATACTTCATGATCGTAATTCAGTGCTGCTTATTCATTTAAGAGGTAAGTAAAATTAAGTACTTGGGCCACTGGGTGAGTGAAGACCTTAATGATAGTTCAGATGTGGAAAGGGAGCGCAGGTCGCTGGCTGTCCGATGCTGTATGTTGGCCCGCAGGTTCGCCCGTTGTACTGCACGAGTTAAAGTAACGCTTTTTAAAGCCTTCTGCCAATCCTTTTACACGTGCAGCCTGTGGGTGAACTTCACGCAGAAGGCATATAGCGACCTGCGCATCCAATACAACAACGCTTTCCGGGTGTTGTTGGGGCTGCCGCGTTTTTGCAGCGCGTCTGGTATGTTTGCCGACGCTAATGTTGACAGCTTTTCAACCGTCATGCGCAAGAGATGCGCATCGTTATTATATCGGTTTCGCGCCAGCCCCAACACTATCCTGAGGACGTTGGCAGACCGCTGTGACTCTCCGATTCTAGGACGCTGGATACGACTCCATGCGGTGAAGTAGATTGAGATGGGAAAGTCTCTAGCGGGTGTACTTAGTTTAAGATTTGTATAATTACCCGTTACTTTAGTTTATTTACTAACACTAGATATAAGGCATTTTATATTGGTACTAACAAACTATGGAACTTGATTCTGAAATAAATGTTTATTATTATTATTAAAAACCCATATCTGCGGGGTAATCTATAATATCAGTAGCAATGGCTTTCATTTTGACAGTTCAACAACGTTCATTGCGTTATTTACGTTGTTGAGCAGACACATTTTTCGAACATATGAAGCAATGAATTAGCAATACTTATCCTTCAAAATGATTCAGATTTAGATGGAAAGTGTGTTACGGAATTAGGGTGCTGGTTATTAAATCATCGATTATCGTAATTAAGGTCATTTCTTTGACGTTATAAAATAAAAGTAATAGACGACGCGGTTGGCGCAGTGGTTAAGCGATTGACTGCTGCGTTACGTGTCGCGGGTTCGATCCCTGTACGGAACAAATATTTGTATGACCTGCAAGTAGTTGTTCCGGGTCTGGCTGTTTGTGTATGTGAGTTTAAATGTTTGTAATCGCACCCACGATACAGGAGAAATTCCTAGTGTGGGGCAACGTTTTTAATGTCATTGATATTAAATAAAGACCTACCTTTACTTTGTAGACCCCCCTTTTTTATGTTCCTTCAGTTGCGTGTGCCAGGGGCCACGGTAACCCTTTCGGACTTTCCCGCAACCCCGGCAGGCATCGGCCCTAGCAGACCCCATCATTTTTGCTGACATCTCTTTGAGGCACACGTGCAACACAATGCGCCGTCGACCCGGGCCTGGTCCTTATCGGACGGCGAGCTACCCATTGCTCGCCGTCCGCAAGCCTACGATGGCCGGGAATCGGCCTGGGATTCCGACCCCCAGGGCGTCTCCTGCGGCGGCTAGGGCCGTGAGGGCGCGAATTTTGCCTCTCCCTCACGCGTTCCGCCTCCTCCTTCTCGAGCATTATTGCATCGTAGAAACTTGTAGTCGGTCATTAAAAAAAAATTGCAGCTTCATAGAATAGTGCAATACCTACGCGGTCAAAATGTATGGATGGGAGGAGGGGTTAAGTTAAGTTAATTAGTCCCTGCCCCCTGTATACCAAACGGGAACTTACGACTGACCAGTGCACCCCGCACTTGATCAGTACATTTAACCATTGTTTTAATTATTATCTACAACGATGCGATCAACAATATTGAAATTACCGTTGCAAGTAAACATTTTGATGATAAAAGATACGACGGTATGTGATAATTACACCCTGCAATATACTCTAAAGTGATACCAACCATCCATAAATGAAGCCTGTCAATCAGATAACGTTTTTGCGACAAAAAAGCTCAAAATGAACAAAAACTTTCCTGTTTATTTACATTAGTATGATTAAAAACATTGTACAGTGAAAAATATAGTTTGGTTTGCAGGAAGGGAATAAACGGAAAATAAACAAGCTGGTAATTTTTTTTTTTTAATATACAGAGTTGATATGACAGAGGGCATTAAATTACACTAAGTTTACTATACGTGTTTAGTATTAATTCAATACGGTATAAAAATAAAAAGCACCAAAAATGAGTTTTTTTTTTCAAACAAACTAAATAGCTTACAAATCAGAGTAAAATGCAACCACCATTTGTAATGAAAGTGCAAGTGTGTGTGTATTTATTTCTTCCTTGTTTGCATTGTCATCTTTATAGCGAACATATTTGGTTGTACTTGTGACTTGCGTCAGACATAATCAGCTGTTAGGAAAGATACATCATGTTCAAACGGGGCAAAACTTAAAAATCATTTGCGACTAAACTACTGCTCCTATTTAATTGATTAATGGTACAGAGCTTGAAAATGGTACCTAGTATAGGCAGTTTTAAGGAAAGCCCCTCTGTCGTATCAACTCTGTATATATATACTTTTTTTTTTCTATTTGCTGCAGGCTGTATTCAGTAACTCTTTACACAAAGTTTGATGTCAAAGACTGACTTCTCAACACGACCACATCTTGAGTTTAAGGGCCTGTTTCACCACTTAAAATTAAGTTCCCCTTAGGTTACTTGGCAGATAATTTCATACAAATACTTTTCAATTTTTGAATTTATTCGGTGAGTAGTGCCTATTCGAATATCGTGGAATAGGTATTAAGTGTAGTTATATTTACCGGTCCGAATACATACTTAACTTGCTTGGGGTTGCAGCGGCATTGTAGTGCGTCGCAAATGTTTGCAAATGCGCGTGTTGACGGTTTTCACGCTATAGTGCGTAAGAAAGTGGCGTCACTATTTCAAAGACTGCGCGGCAGCACCAACAGCATTTTTAAAATGATTGCATCCCGACATGACTTTCCCATACAGGCACACTGGGTGGGAATAGTTATGTTGCAATTGTAGTTAAATAAAATAGTTTTTATCTATTAATTGTTTTATATTAGGTTATTACCTACTAACATAGATCTTAAGATTTTTTTTTTATTAATACTTTTAAGGACTCTGTCCGAAATAAAATGGTAATAATAAATAATTACTTAACACTTTTGTTAATGTCTGTACGCGAGCTTGTCGTTTTATTGTAACGAAATGTACACGGTTGTCAGCTGTCAAAAGCAGCTGATTTTCGGTAAATTAAATAAAGTCGAGTGTTGTTGACGTTATTCTAGTATGAATCATTGGGATAATTGGTCTCGTTTTGCTCGAAAAGTCTAAGTGTTAGGCTAAAGCTTCGTACACACGAGGAGTGTTTTTCGACGATCGTTAAATTCTTTTCGTGTAAACGAGCCTTGCCTGTTATGTCGGGAAAAGATTTTGACGCAAAATCTAGCTGCAGTTTTGTGGTTTGTTGCTAGACAGCTTTGTTGGCGAAATTGTGGGCTTATAGCATAATATGTTACTAACATGAGTCTTGTGCTGCACTAATATGCTTCAAAAATATGCTGCACTGCAATCAGCGATACGTTTAACTTTGGTGATTATGGAAACCAATAAACCTATATCTTTCTCTCTCGCATGGGACCATGACCATGTCATATGCCAAACAAATCAATCATTCATTCTCTCGTACTGGTTGCTAGAATTTTATCAGAATTGGTCATATACATAATCTGCCTATAGTGTTCCCACTGCCTCCTCTCCGTGAGAGGGAGAAGGCCGTAATCCACCACGCGGGCTCAGTGCGGGTTGGTAGATGACACGTGTTCTCGAATTTTTGGTTCTAGGACATGCCGGTTTCTTCACGATGTTTTCCTTTACCAGTTTGAGAGCAGTGGCGATGAAATCATTTACACGAAAGTAAAGTGCCTGCTTGGGATGGAACCCACGACCTATAACTCGTAAGTCGCGGCTCACATTGCTCATCATTGCTCTTATAAATTGCTTATGCCTAAGTCAAAATATTTTGCCATACTGAAAAGTGTGACGGGGCTGACTGGCTGTGCATCGATTGCACCTATAGAGGTACGAGGAACAGGGTGTAAAGTTTACTCATACCTCCGTAGAAAAGGGAGGATCCTCCGACCAGCATTGCGATTCTGTAACCATCTCACCGTGAACACTTAGGTGTAGTGAGCGTGACGTGAGCTGTCAGTGTCATCCCACTGAGGCTAGGGATTGACCAAGCATTACAGTTACAATCATAATCGAGATTTTAATAATGTATTTTAATATTAGTTCTGTTGTTAATTTTATATTATTTCAATGCTAGTACCTATATAAGTGTCTAAATATTATTATTTAGAGTTTTTTTTATAAAACAGCAGCACAGATATTCAGTCAGAAACTAGTTTAGGAAATCAAAATAAAAGAACTTATTTGGGCTAATAAATGAATTTCTGTTTTGCTGTTTAAAAAAAAACCCGTAAATTGTAATTTTAGGCACTTAAATATTGGCCTTGAAATAATATAAAATGATCAACAGATTAGCATTAAAAAAAATTAAAATCTCGATTATGATTGTAAATGTAATAATGCTTGGTCAATCCCTAGCATCAGCGGGATGACACTGACAGCTCACGTCACGCTCACTTCACCTAAGTGTTCACTTCACGGTCACATTTTTACAGAATCGACATACAGATGGGTGTCGTGTCTGGTGGGCAACTGCCCAACGATTGATGTCGTGAAGTTGTATTTATGCTAGTCGCACGGTAAACTCTGCTTGCGCGATGCAGGATTTGCGTGACGTCTGTATGACGCGCAGCTTGCATGTGGCGATGTAGATACCGCTACATACCTACCTACATTTAAATATTACTCGTCGCCTGTAGCCAAATTCTACAATCTCATGTTAATCAGTGGACGTTGACGGTCTGACATAACGATGATGAAGCACGTGCTAGTTCTGATTATCTATTTAATCTATTAATCCGTAATTATATTGTCGTGACAGCTTGTTAGCTGCCTGATAACATATCTATTAAGAGCATCGCAATTAGCCAATGCTTTTATCTGCAGTTTGACATGACATTAACATTATTTTTGTAGATCGATATTGAAAGCAGAGAGATTGGGAGGGTTACAAATGAAACGATTTAAGTTGCGTTTACATTTCTAATGCTACAGTTTGACAACCAGTCTTACCAAGGGGTATCGCGTAACCCAGTAACTAGGTTGTGGAGGTCAGATAGGAAGTCGCGTTTTCATATTTGGTCCCATAGTAAAAGTCGTTCATAATGATGAGTACAATGATACCTTAAGAGGTTGATGGTGTTTTACCAATAACCCTGTATACAAGGTGGAGACGGCTGTACGACAATTAATTAAACTACATATTATACAATGTGTCCCAAAATTCAACGATAAGCGGACACCAGAGGCTGGACCTGTTCATGAAAAAAAAAATTTAAAAAAATTATTTTTCTTTAGGAAATTACTAAAATTACATTGAAATCCTTCAAAAATTGACACCCCTTAAGATATTTTTAACTACCATGAACACAATTTTTCTAATATTTCTATTTTTCTTTTGTATCGGCAACCTAAGTAGTACAGCTATCCAGCACAGCCCTTAAAGACCCTAAATGCCTGTAGTTTTTACACAAGAATCAATCAAAACTATATTTTTCCTTAAAATTTTCAAAGTTTTCTTTCAAGCCATTGAGTCACCGTGGTGTAAAACAAAAGTATATACACTATTACGCAAACTTAAAAAAAAATTACGATACACGTTGTAGGTATATACAGGGTTATTTGCAATACGTCGGCAATCCAGTAAGGGGATGTAGGGGAGGTTATTTGCAAACAAATGACCCCTTATGACCTCTATACAAATGTCAAGCATTTTCCAGTAATTTATCATTTTATATTTTTGAAGATATCTTGTATCTTATTGTATCTCGTTGGATAGCTGAGAATATGTACATATTTTTGGAATGTTCTGGCGATAAAGTAAAGATAAGATAAGATATTAAAGATAATTGTCATTATATGATTGAAATTTAGAAAAAAAACACGCATTGTTTTCTTTATAAATTTTAGAAGTTGTATACCACAAAAAAAATGGTTTACATTTGTATAGGGGACATAAGGGGTCATTTGGTTGTAAATTACCCCTACATCCCCTTAATGGATTGCCGTCATATTACCAATAACCCTGTATACAAAGTACGTATCCATAGTCGGCCCATCACTACTATTAAAGTTTGTCAGAAAAAAACACTTTTTTTATTTCAATGTTAGGGTTTATTTGATAGTTCCTTAATACTTCTATGTATTTCCAGTGTTTTATTTATTGTCGTCTTGTCATCTCCAAATTGTTTAAGATTCTAATAAGCCTTTCATTTGCACGGGCTTTAAATTAGCACAAACATCGGATACATCAATAAATTCATAACAATATCGACCATACGCAATGGTTTCAGAAAGAGGATTTAACACAAGTTTGTAAAACAAAGTAATTTTAGCTTTAAGGCTCATTTTGCGGCCACAATTACACGGTGTCGCATATCAGAGGCGGCGAACATTTGGTGAATAATTTGTTCACGTTTAAAATTATTAACGCGAAACCATTCGTCATGGCGGCGCGGCGTGGAGGTCTCACGGATTTAACAATGTTTTTTTTTACCATATGATATCCAAGAGTGTTTGCACAAAAAAATACGAATTTATTTTCGTTGTTTTTTCGTTACCTAAAGATAAACCTCGGTTCCTAAAAGCTTAATCAATTTAATATTTCTTAAAATGTCATGTTGACATGACATTTTATTAATTGCATGATTAGGGTTGGTGTTTTTGGTGTTAAAACATCCGCAACAGTAAAAAGGGTTTTGTAATCCTGCCGGTCTATTCTGTAGAAATCTCACCGTGAAAAGGTGGCGAAGTGACTTGAAGTGAGCTACTATTCCACCTGTATGTCGATTCTGTAAAAATCTCACCGTGAAGTGAACACTTAGGTGAAGTGAGCGTGGAGTAAGCTGTCAGTGTCATCCCACTGATGCTAGGGATTGACCAAGCAATACATTTACAATCATAATCATAGGCGGGAGGATACGCCCGGGTGTCACCATTGTGTGGATCGCCCGGAGGACACGGTGGAGCATACGGTGGAGGTCTGCCCGGCTTGGGTGGAGCACCGCCGTGTCCTCGTGCAGGCAATTGGCGGTGGCGATCTCTCGCGTCCGGCCCTGGTACAGGCCATGGTACGGAGCGAGAGGGCTTGGGAAGCCGTCACCTCCTTCTGCGAAGCAGTAATTTTCGTGAAGGAGGAGGCGGAACGCGTGAGGGAGAGGCAAAATTCGTGCCCTCACGCCCCTAGCCGCCGCAGGAGATGCCCTGGGCGTCGGGAATCGCAGGCCGATTCCCGGCCACCGTAGGCGCAGGCTTGTGAACTGCGAGGAATGGGCAGCTCGCCGTTCGATAAGGACCAGGCCCGGGTCGACGGCGCGTTGTGTTCCACGCGCGCCTCAAAGAGATGTCAGCACCAATGACGGGGTCCGCTAGGGCCGATGCCTGCCAGGGTTGCGGGAAAGTCCGAGAGGGATACCGTGGCCCCTGGCACAGGCAACTGAAGGAACACGGGTTTAGTCAATAAGAGTCTGACACGCCCTCCCGCTCTGCCCAGAGCGGGAGAAGTTATTTGATGATTTCCCACAATCAAAAAAAAAAAACGGCTTGACACTATTGACAGCTCACTTCACCTCAGTTCTCACGTTGAGATTTTTACAGAATAGATCGGCTGGACAGTCATGGCATAAATCGACTGCTTCTTCTCCTTTCGTGTCATCACGGGCTATCATCTGCCTAGATTAGCTGAAAAAGTACTTACATAGATAATCTTTTGTAGTATTACGAAAATCTGCAAGTTCAAGATGCATAATTATTTTCGTTTTCTTCTATGTAATGATGATGAATTTTATAATACTATGGCATGAGTATTTACTGTACAAAGTATGATATTATTTTAATTATTGTGAATGTGAGGACTATGTGGATCATTAATTCAGTTTTAATCATGATCTGGTACTTTGAGTAATTTATGCGGCCTACTCAAATAATAATAATAAATGTCCTTTCTTTGGTATTGTTCGTCGAATCGTTGAGCTCCTTAAGTTCTGAGTTGAGCTGCACGATTGCTGACAATTGCGTGCACTGACTGGACAGGGCCACTCAAACTGTGTGGCTCTTTACTCAAAAGACCATTTTAGATACCGATCTACATAGCCTTCACATGATCTGACCAAGATTTTGTCTGGACTTTAAAAGAGACTGTGGCCTCTGAGTTTGTTTCGGCCTTTCTTCTCAGAGTAGTCAGATAGGAAACGCCGGCCTCATCTAGTTTAAAAACTTATATATATGTTTGACGTGTAAATGTGTTTGTACAAACATACTTACAGAAATAAAAATCATTTACTTAATTAGCAACAAAATCAGATTATCATTATGGTTTTATTGCACCAGGAAGAAATTAAGTTTTGTAAGCTTAATTATGTGTTTACCATTAACCGTAGGTACATCGTTTATAGACTTTAGACTTCAAATTTTAAGTCGTTCGGTGTCTTTGTGTTTTATAAAACGCCTGTAATGTTTGGCGCCTTGTTAATGACGCGTTAAAGGTTTTGTTCAGAATGCAATCACAGGTTAATGGTTTGCGAGAATTCATTTGTTATTGGAATTATGTTGTTTCCCTTATTTTGATAGTTACCGCGAACACTATGCTCAATTACGACTGTAGTCGAGAGCCGCTCGTTGCTAGAACAAAGCATTACTACCAATGCAATGCTGTCTATAAGTCTATTAATGTCTCGTTTTGTTCATAAGAAAATGACAGTGACGGAAATGATGTATCGGGCATTTTAAGGATACCTGTTGTGGCTATTCAATAGCTGTTGTGTAGCGCATCGGATGACTGTCTGGGTGTGCGTCTGCATCCAGTCACGAATGAAGAAATAATTCACTGACATGTGTGTTTAATCGTGTTATATTTTGATTCAATAAATTACTCACGTAACATACCTTTTTACATCTTACATACAGTGTGATAGTCAATTTACAAATATCTGTTTTCCACCTTTCATTCGTCTATATAAATATAAATTAAAACTTAATCAATATATTTTGTACCTAAGATATTGTTTCCGACTACAAAAATGTACAGTTAGTAACCATTTATATTTATTACTACACATTACTTTCTTACTAAATCAAAATTAAAATACAAACGACGTGGCGAAGAGAACTTATGAAGATCGTATGTTCTTAAAATTAATGTCCAGGTTGAGAGAAATAATTGGTCACCCCTGAATAAATTAAGTAAAATTAAATCACTCTGTATACTAATGTTTTCTTAAATGTTAAAGGTGATTGACAAAAAGTCTGAACTTATGCGTTTAAGATTCACTGGCAAAATAATAAAGAATAAATATCTAAGTACATAATTATATATATAATCTTAATCAGAAAAATGCTAAGTGTAGAAATAGTCTTTAAAAATTGTAACTGGCAGATACAACGTTAGAAAAAAAAGAGATCAAAGAGGTTTTTTTTTTAATTATTATCAGAGGGTAAAAAGCTTATCAAATGTGAGCTAGCAGGATATGCTAATTTTAAATTGGGGTCAGTGGGTTACAGCGGACAACAAAGTAAGCCGACGTCAAATGTCAATTGCTATAAAATTACCAAATGACAATTATTACAAGTAATAAACTCTATTTGCCTTCATGTTTCTATAACAATGTACCAAAACATTTTTATAGGTGTCACTTTATCAAGGGGTTACTAGATACTTAATTTTTTTATGTCATCTCTATGCGGATAACAGTGTTTTTCTTTCGCTAAATTACTTGAACAAATTGCTTTGTTCCTCAAACAGTAATTTGGCTTAACAATTACTAAAATAACTGCAATTGTATTAGCTGTTAAATTAATTACATGGCTATGACCGAGTTACACGTGGTTAGTTTTTGAAGCTCGGATAGCAAGCAAGTATTATCCTGGCTGGTCACATGCTAGAACTGTTTAGACGATGCTAGGATATTTTAAGCCCGTTGCATTGCAGTGACTTACCTCAAAGAGTAAAATGATCCGATTGGATACTAGCTTTGCCGGTCACACGAGGCTAGTACAAAAGCCAGGATAATAAAATCAGGGGGGCGTTACTAGCTCAAAAATATAACCCTATCCTATTAAATTATCTCACTAGCTTACTAGCCTAATAATGAAGATGGTTCTGTATACACGAGGGCAGAGTGAGTAGCTTGCTAGCTTACTAGCATAATCTTGATATCCTAGCTTGAAAAACAAGCCTCGTGTAACCCTCGCATTATAGGTATGTGGTGTCAGATTCAATTGAACACCGATGTTTCTTCAATGGTTGACGTAAAACTCTCGATTTCCAATTATTAGCCACTTTCTGATTTTACCGATGAGGCATTCATAAAAATGTTCTATAGAGTTTCAAAGTAGGATAATTTCACGTGCCAACGGCTCGAGACAATAACTCTGTGACCAATCTGGTTGTACATTGTTATGTACCTATTAAACTCACTGCGGAGTAAGTAAAAATGGCAATAAAGCCAGCGTAGCCATATTGTTTTGCTAATTGGCTCTCTTATCGGTCGTTACGCATTATACGTTCATTAATTGTTGTTATTTTACGACGAGAGATTGTATTTCTTTCGCCAATAGTAATTGTATTTGCGCCGCCATCTTTATTTGGCAAATGAATTTTTTAAATTAGTTTTTAAGCCTCTATTGTTCTAGTTCTTGCCCGTTGTACCAGAAGTTGATAAATGTTCAATAAAATTTATATATTAGTAGTAATAAAATGAAATGGATTTTCATTCTTTAATTTATTGCACATTTTGATGAATAAAGCCCTACTCCATAAACTTGGATAAAAATAACGTTGAAGTACAGGCGATTTTGGGTTCAGTCCTTTGGGTACCTATGGTCGACTTTCAAAAGGCGCTTTTTGTCCATTTTAAATGAATAGGATAAAAAAATAATATGGTTTAACATTCGAGCTATTCACGGTCACAGTAGTCTGCTGTCACAAAATATTGATGACAAGCCATTATGACAAAGTTGTATAATTTTTAAAACACAATTTTGTATCATGTGTGATAGTCGGTTCGCTGTATAGCATTAATTGTTACAAAGTGCTCCTGTCAAGAAATTATACAGCAATGATGTCGCAATTAAGTTAATCGCACACCGCTTTGTCTAATGGACCAAACTAAGTTAGTGTTAAATTTACTTATTATAGCTGGTTGAGACAGTAACAGAAAATTAAGTTGTTTGTGATTGTGACTGCTAAAGTTTAAGAATTAAGCCTATATTCTGCTCGTTTCTGGAACATTTTCACAAATTTTCCACATGAAATTGTTGTTAGTTTTAAAACATTATACCCAATTCATTCGCCATTAAGATAACAAATAAAAAATTTTAAATTGCAAAAAAAATAAAATACCACATCATCAACAAAAGTCAATATAAAATTATTGCCCCGATTGTAAAGAAAAATATATTAATATTAAGGCTCTCGCAGACAGGCGCGACGCAATTCTAGTAGAACAATTTCCATGAAGTTTTCATAGAATTTGTTCTACTAGCGTCGGAGAAGCCTTAAAAGAAAATAAATATACATAATTACTATATACACTGCTACCTATATATTACATCACCTAGATCTAGTATTCACACGAGATATGTAGTTATATGGTACTCATCAAGTCTTTACTGCAGCTAATTACGATCTAATGATAATAACAATATTGTTTAACCGTAAGCAAAGGAACATCTCTGAAATGCCTGTAGGGCTAGTGTTTGAGTACAACAGTCTACTAACGTTGCCACATTCGCAAAAATTAGGTCCCGAAGTATTTTTCACCTTAAAATGCTAAGAATAAGGTCCATGTTCCATTTTGTAACGTTACGTTCACTGTTGTCCCACTCAGTCACAGCGCAAACTTCACTGGTGTAGTCACGAACTAAGCGAGAGCCTCTAAAGTCACAAGTTACAGTCACTTTCACGTGTTAAGTAAAGACTCTATACTGAAAGGATTATGTTTTCTTGTTGCCCCGTTTTTGGACAGGTCCTGCTCCGTGGCGTGGCCTCCGCCGCTCAGGTCTAAGGACACAGCTCGGCCGGAGTCGAAGTCGAACTTCTCGAAATTCGTGCTAGCTCCGCCGAAGTGTTTAAAGAAGGAGGGTTGGGGTTCGGGCATCGGGCTGAAGTTCCGACCGGAATGACCGTCAGACGTGGAGCTGTCTGAGTTGTTCATGCCGTCGGCGCCCGAAGGTGCCCGAAGTCTGCCGGACAGCGAAAAGTCTTCAGGGCCCGAGTCGTGGCAGGAGTCTCCTCCCACCACGTCAATCATGCTGTCTTCCCCTTCAATGTCTCCGTCAGAGTCGGAGTACAGCCCAGTGTTCTTGTGTTGTGCCAGATACTCAGCCTTCAAAGCCTCCAGGTCTACCGCGATGCCTTTTGCCCGCAGCTTCCTTGCTTGTCTCTCCAACGCTTTTGCCAACTTCTTTCTTCTTCTCGCCCTGTTGATAAAATCGATAGGGCCCAATTAGTATAGAATCTATAGCCCAAAGATTACGTTCAATAGTAAAGTAAGTTTTTTAGTGTACCTATGTTTCGATTGATTCGCAGAGTGTGTTAATAAATGTTGCTTTACATTTAAGATGTTATCAGCCCTCGGTTGCTTTGTTAGTGAGTATATTTTGTGACGTGTGACAAAAAAGAAAGTCAGTTTTACGCTTTTAAAAACGCAATTATAAAATGTTTCAAAATGACATCAGAATCAGAGCAATCATAAGAAAGACTGCTTAATGACTAAATACCGCATTGCTGATGATATCAGCCACAGGATTGCATACGATCCCGTGGGTCGCAGCTTAACCTCTGCATATTTTTAATTTGATTATCTTTTTATGTTCTCTTTAATTTACTTGAACACAGTCGATAAAGTACGATTATATTAATCACAAAATAAAACAAAACCTTTAAAAAAATTACATCAGCTAATTAATCAAATTCGCAGTACACTAAAAAAATAATCTCGCTTTATTTTTAAGTCGTAAAAAAGAATTTGTTTTAAGATTAATGCGAGATAGGAAAAAAAGATTTAAAACACTTTCAAGGCAGTGACTGTGACTAAAAATATCTCGATTGTCATTTTGAAAATACCTACTGTACTGTACTGTACCTACTGTACTGTACCTAAGTGACACATTACTGTGAGGCTTTTTGTTCACAATATAATTTTGTTAGAGTTTAAGCATGCTGCACAATAATAATCAGTATAATTTAAAGCATTTGTACCTAAAGCTCCATCCTTGGTTCATAGATTTTTTTAATGATTCATATTGTTTATCTCATTTAGAACATAGCGTAGGGCAGCAAGCTATACATAACCTGTATACCCTCGAAAATATACCGAGTTATCAAACATCTGTTCCACACCTGTATGTCAGACCTGACTTGGAAGTTGAGGGGTAGCTAGCAAAGCTTTGTTCGTAGACATGGGTAAAGTAATTATTTCATTAAGAACTTCTAGTCGTACTCGGATCATCTCCAGTTATAGTGTGGAATTAATGCTCCAAAATACAAAACTGCTTGCCGTCATTATCAACAAGTATATCTTAATCCTTTACGAGAAACTGGTCAGTTGGTATTCAAGTTTTTCGTCATATATGCTGTTGGCTATCATCGTCATCATTTCAGCCGTAAAAAGTCCACTGCTAGACAAAGGCTTTTGTGGTGTTGACTCTAGAGGAAGTAAAACTACGTTTTGCACATATCTCACCTCTCCCTAGCCCTAAGCTCGTGGGGTGGAATGGGCTCTCCTGAACAAGACTGCGGGTGTGCGTTGTGTGCTGGTCGACCTGGTCCCTTCTTTGTGTGTTCTTTTTTACGCCACTTCGCTCTGCGGTTCTGGAACCATACCTGTGTGACAAAGGAAAGGATTTTGTAAGATACACTTGTTTTATGTGGAGGTCAACCAGAGGTAGGTACTCGATGCCTGTTTTTTCAGGTAGGTGTATGCCGTGTAGCTCACCCACATTTCGCCAGTTAAATAAGCATCATGTTATAAGGTGCGAGCTAATTCCCATTCACCTAGTATAAATTCAGACTCCAAACTTTTTATAACATAACAAAGCGCCTGTCATCCCTGAAGAGTTGGGAGGTGTATAGTAGTAGGTACAAGCTTTTCCTTGTTGAAAAACTCAGAAATAATATAGTAAAGGGAGGATCCTCCAACCAGACGGGTGTTGAGTCTGGTGGGAAACTGCCCGACGATTGATGTCGGGGCGTTGTATATATGCTAATTGCGCGGTAAACTCTGCTTGCGCGATGCAGGATTTTGCGTGACGTCCGTGTGATGCGTAGTTCACATGTGGCGATGTAGATACCGCTACAAACACTTCAGAAGAATGAATTGGTGATTTATAGAATAACGGACATAAAAAGGTGCACATTAAGCAGGTGACTTTCATGATTGAGATGGTATATTAATGTCACGACTTTACACGATTCACAGAGTTTGTAATTAAAACTTCTTTTCATGAATATACAGTTCAGCCTGAAGGTTGAATATCAGTAAATTTTCAATGTGCCAAAAGGATCGCTTAAAAAAAAGATTCCGTTAATTTGTCTGTGCGTTTTGCACGACCGTAAAACGATCACGATTATCGATACCTATCTGTAACTTTTTTACAACACAGTACAAGTTTCAAAGTTTTTTTTGGGAGAAAATCCGTTTCTGGCCTGTAATTTGAAAAATGTTGTGAATTACTTAGTATCCCGTTAAGGCCACAGTTGCTTCCGAGTCTTCATTTTTCATTCACAGTTAGTTCTAGTCTATCCATAATTTTAGTAATCATTCCAATTTTGTGAGAGTCAATAACTCACAGCACAATTTTGTTTAATTTCATATAGAAACTGAGCTTTCATCTTTGGTTTCTTTCACTAAACCAGGTTACAGGTTAACAGCATTCTAAGCAGCACTAACCCGATATTAAATACTTAACCGGCATCTATAAAGGTTAGGAGAGTTATCTCGCCGCATAAAGGCATGTAAAGTGCTCGCGACCCGCCAAGAATTGAGACGTTAAATTTCAATGCGCCTGAGCATTTGCATCGTAATGCTGGGCAGGCGTGCGCGCGCATATGACGCGCTGGGTGTCGGCGCTATCTGTCGAGATGTGCGAAACATTGTAAGTATGTAGCAGTTGGAGCGATTTACTTGGTTTTGAGGTTCATGACCAAATAACTATAAATTGTTCGTAAGTATAGTCGAACAAATTACTATGGGAAGGTTTTTTGTACTTATTAGCTACTTTGCGAGTCCCCACAACCCATATAGGTATTTTCGCTTCTACGATGTGCGAAACTGGTTATAACCGACGTAGCAGGTAAACTTTGTTGTATGCTAACGAAATTAAGAAAAATACATCATCATCTTCCTGCCCATGCTCCATGTTACTTGGGGTCGGCGAAACACGATTTCTTCCTCCATTCTGGTTGACAGGGGGTCAGCCGTCATGCTATCATTCACTCCCTTCTCTTGCATATCATTCCTCACAGAATCCATCCATCTTTCTTCGGCCTTCCTCTCCCACTCCATCCATCAACTTGAAGTAAAACATACTCGATATCTGTACTTGATGATCGATATGAAAGAATTGTACATACTTACTTACTGTGAAGGAAATTAGTTAAAGGAGGTATTTTGCTAACTCTGTTGGAGATAGAAGCTAGGGGACACAAGTTGACACTGGTTGGACCAAATGTTTCGAGACTAGCAAATGCCGTAATAAAAAGATTAGCCAGTCAGCAAGAGATGTAGCAGATCTGACTGTCCAGTCGTTCGTCACTTCAACTCAGCTCATCGCAGTCCACTGCTGGACATAGGCCTCTCCCAGGCTGCGCCACAACACCCGGCCCTGCGCCTTCCGCATTCAGTATGACCCAGTGACTCCCAGCCACATTTTTAAGGTCGTCGGTCCACCTAGCTGGGGGGCATCCCACACTACGCATGTCGTCACTTATGGAGGACATCCATTAAATTTTTATTTTTCATTTTCAAATTAAATTTTTCATTTCGTTTTCATCAAGATATTGTGTGTGGTATTTGGCTTATCTACCTTTAATTACTCCGTGGCCATGTCTCCTAGATTCCTCCTCTTTTATTTTTTTGAAATCTTTCTGCCATCTTTTATGTCTTTCTCCTTTATGGTCGTCCTTTTGCTCATTAATTAACGTCTTACAAACCACATTCCTTAGTTTTCATTAGTCTTTCGTCATATCAATTATAATATAGCCTCTAATATACCTAATAGTGAATATTCATGACTCGCGTTTAGCATCTTCACAGACAAGCGATTAACAGTTTTAAGTGCGTAAACCAAAATGATGAGTACCTCGGAGACTCGTATTATTGTCAAAAGGTCATTCAATGACAGGCTGGTGGCACTAAAATATCTCGTAATAGTTATAGAATTTAATTGTAGCTGTAAAATTACTTTAATGTGTGGTCAATGGGACGTTCATTCGTGGTCAGACCACCACCGGTAAGCAATGTGGTCATGTAAAGTGGCGTGACATATGAACGCACAAGATTTGTGCAGATTATGAAGAGGAAATCTTATTAGGTCGACAATTGTTTACGATCTACGGTTTAGGTATGAGTTATTGGATCTGTATAATCTAATAATCACTTCATTGGAACGCTGCATCTCATAATGTTTTCACTTTTAGTGTTGGTTATACATTTTTGCAACGTATTTTCCTCGTGACAATTTTACAATGCAGGCAGATATTAAACTAATGTCTCCTCTTAAAAAATGTGCTCTAAATAATGCCAACATTTAAGTATCCTTAAACCGATTGAAAAAAAAAGAAATACTTAACGAAGGCTCGCCCGGGCACGGCGCGGGTCAGTTTACGAGCAAGCCATCGCTTTTTATTGCGAAACGAGCATAATACGCCTGCGCCCTCTGCCGGATTCATTTGGATTTATTTAATAAAATTATAACATAACGCCTTCCAGCGTCGGGTATAATTAAGAAGATAAATATGAACGATATTAAAACTGATTCTCTATATTTATCGTCCGTAAAATTGGATGAAAGGTTAATTCTCACTTAGTGGAAATGTTCTGTGTGAGATTTTGAAGACATTGGGGTTAAACCTGAAGAAGATAGTAGCCAGGAATATTTGAACAGATTTGTACTGGCATTATCGTCTTGATCAAGTAACTTAGTGGTAATCGTGTGAATAAGAACTTGAAGTGATTCTTGGACACCCCTGGATCTTGGTCAAGGAAAACATTGTAGGGAAATCTGGTTTGGTCATCACCCAGTCATAGTTTTTTTATCTCAGCAAGCGACGCGCGCTTTACTTTTGGTTACCAAGTGTACAAACTCGCTGTGAATGTGTGTGTAAGCGTAGGAGCTCTCGGTACGCGGTGTGCGTGGTTATGTGTGCTATATGCTGAAACTACTCGCCTTCACGCACACATAAACAGCGTGTTTGTACAGTTGGTTACCAGGAGTTAAGCGCACGGCGCTTCGTGAGATAAAAATAAAGTAGCAAGTCTCGTGATCAAAGCTCGTTCCTTCTCTGCATAAAAAAGACGATTGCCCAGAAAAGATCAATAAATAACATACACTATAGAAAGACTAAATACCTACTTAGGTAGGTACACGTGTAGAATTCTTACACGTGTTGTAAAATTCCTGATATAATTTTTATTCTTTCCATGAATTCATTGTTCCAATATTTTCTAATAAGTATTGATAAAGCTGAATGCGGAATTTTAATTCAAATAATTTATGTAGGTACTAAGTTTGGGTAGGTACTTATAATACCTACAGTAATTTATAAAAGAATGGCCACCCGTAGTGAATTAATTATGAAGGAAATCGAGACTACGTTTTCTATTTAATATACTATTTACTTATATAAGCTACAATTATTTACTTATGCCTCAAAAATCGATTACCTTTGTTCATGCCAATTAGATTTAATGACGAAAAGTGATTGAGTATTGCGCTACTTAGATGATTCAGAGTATGATTCTGCCAGTTCAGCTACACATAGATTTTTAAGAAATGCTATGGATAAGAATTAATATTAGAATCCAGCAGATTTTGTTTTTTTTTTGTTATTTTTTTTTTTTTTGATGATCGTTCACGCTTGTGCTCTTCTGTTTCTGTTTATTTTACTTGTAAGTGTCATGTAAGTAGGTATACCTAATATGACACATAAATGAATAAATATAAAAATATCATCACCCTGTAATCCCCGATCGGTAAAGCAGAGATCCACCTATAGTTCACCCACATTCAAACGTCAAACTTTTTCGAAAATTAAGAGGAATATAATGAATGATTTATTTATTCATAAATTCCTCTTAACTTTAAATAAATATCATTGTACCTATTAGAGGCATAATTTTCCAGGATTTGATTGTTCTAGTGGTCTCCAGAGAGGCCTATTTAATATGGCTGAAACATGGCACCCATAAAAAGAATAACCAAATTAATTCACATTACCACACACACACACACATAAATCACACATTCACATTAACACACACACACATTTTATTCACATTAATCGTACCTTTAACTTAGAATAAAACTATCGCACAAAATTAAAAGATTACAGCAAAACCACACTTTCAATTAACCCTTAGTTTGTAACATCTAATCGAAGCACATTGATTAGACGGCCGGTCGTAATGACCCGGTGGGTAGTTCCCTCTGCTAATGAGCCACGTATATCCACCCCTTACACCCCCTCGGGGGGGAGTGTCATTAATACGGGGGTGAAGAAGAAGAGGGAGGGACCTGTGATTTGTTTTATTTTTGTTTTTGTAAGAGTTATGTACCTATAGCTATTGATTGTACATACATGAGTAGTTTGTGGTATTAATTTTTAATGGGTTTTGGGATTACAAAAGGAGTTTGATTGTTAAAAGGTTATGTTTAATGAAACATTATTATTAAAACCTTTATCTCATAGGTTATGGGGACACCAATGATCTCATATTAGGGATGGCGTTATAAGTAATTTGACTACTCCGTTGATTTTTGTGATAATAAAAAGGTATCTAACGATAATCATATGCACATTGCACATTAAACAATTATTAAGGAGGACACTAATGTTCGCAACTTATCTGAGCTGCTGAGGACTTGGGGAGTTTGTTGCGCCAATTCTTCTTCCCAGTTAAAGCACTAGGACGTGGGGAAGAGCGGGCGTTTTGGGAGACGGTCTCATGTAATTTTTACGTTCAAAAAGTGTTGATTCTCAGCGTAGTTTGATTTTTTTTTTCATTTTATCATCACCAATAAGCCTCATGACTTAAAAATTTAAAACACTGCATCGAAAGAGTGTTTTTCGTGATCTATTTCTCATTCCTCGATAAAGAACTTAGTCCTATGTTCACTCGTGAGACAAATATTCGATTGCAAAATAAAAAAAGATATACCTAACGTTTTAATGAAAAACATTTTCCTAAAGCCCATTTATATTCTTTACAAAAAAGTAAGATAAGAAATACGTAAAAATCATTTATTATGTGACGTCACAGGGACAATAGCCCCATTTTCTTCTTCAGCCCCATCTTCTCTACCCGGGGGTGTAAGTAAGACGTTTGTGGTGTCGATACATTGACTTGTCATCCTCTGAGGGGTGAAGTTGTCTCGTACGCCCCTACGCACTTTGAGGGGACTGAAATTGCTATTGGTAAGGTATTTACTTTAAAGGTGTTTTGAAAGTATTAACACACATGTTTTCAAGCGTTGAAAGGTTAATTTAAAAAACTGACAACTTGAACTTGAGCTTAAAACTTATGATCTAATAGATTTTTCAAGTCTTTCAGGCCGGTTGTTTTGAATATCTTCCTCTTAACTAATGACCTACTAAGTAGCTGTTGCTCGCGACGTCTGCATTTATGATGTATTTCATAAAAAAATAACTATATCTGGGCAAAACCTCATTCCGGCTCCCTACTTGTCTACGTCTGGGCGCTCCTTGCGTGGCTCTGCATTGCTGCCAATGCGGTGAAGATGTCGACTGCCTCGGATCATGGCCTATCCTGCAGCAGGAGCGCCGGCCGTATAGCACGTCACGCCAGCATCGATGTCATCATTCGACGTGCTCTTGTCACCGCCGGGGTGCCAGCTATTCTAGAACTCAATGGCTTGGCACGCGACGATGGGAAGAGAACAGACGGAATGACAACAATGCCTTGGAATTTAGGTCGAGACTTTGGTGTGGGATGCAACTTGTGTCGACACCCTCGCACCATCCCATCTTCCTAGCACAGCAGGCTGTGCTGAGGCGGCTGCTGCAGAACCTCAAACGACGAAAATATTCCACTCTTATTGGAACTTATATGTTCGAGCTGTTTGGGGTTGAAACTCTAGGTCCATGGGGTTCGAGTGCCCACTTGGTTTTTCGAGACGTCGTCAAGCGGTTGGTCAACTCTTCACGTGACCAGAGGGCCAAATAATCAGCACCACCATACAACGTGGCAATGCTGCCAGCCTTTTGGGCACTTTTCCTGTTGACAACGATGCGGACGAATTTTTTGATGCCCTATGATTTTTTCCCCTCCCCTTTTTATATACTTGTAAGATAATTATTATTATTTTAAGTTATGTAAATAAAATTCTCATATTGTATATTTATATACCCAGAAACAAAGGTAACAGACAGACAGAGTTATTTTTGCAGTATATTTATTAACTATTAGGTAGTGTTCGTAGTTATGTCGAAAAGTATGAAAAATGCGTTAAAAGTTAACTTTATGACGACTACGCAAAACTTCTTGATGGTAAGATATTCCGCAGTTGTAGGGTAAGAAAACTCAGTGCCTTATTTACACATTCGGCTCAAGGGAGAGATCCCTACATGCTCGTGTACATAAAGAATTGACTTCTATGAGCGCTCTCCTCCCCTCATAGGGGTGAAACTGTTTACTTTTCCAGCAGTGCGATCCTGTAACCATCTCACTGTGAAAACTTAGGTGAAGTGAGCGTGGAGTGAGCTGTCAGTGTCGTCCCACTGATGCTAGAAATTGACCAAGCATCACATTTGCAATCATAATCGAGATTTTAATAATATTTTGTATGCCAATTCTATTGATAATTTTATATTATTTGAAAGCTAGTAAGTATCTAAGTGTCTAAAAAAACAACAACATTGTGTTTCAAACTGAATTTCTGTTTTGCTATTTTATTTTAAAACCCCGAAAATAATATTGTTTAGCCACAGAACTACATAATACTAGCTTTGAAATAATATAAAATGATCAATAGAATTTGGATAAAAAATATTATTAAAATTTCGATTATGATTGTAAATGACTGTAACGTTGGTCAATCCCTAGCATCAGTGGGACGACACTGACAGCTCACTCCACGCAAGTCTTCACAGTGAGATTTTTACAGAATCGACCGGCTGGTCTTGTTTGTATGTCATTGAAGTTGGGGTTTTCTTATTAAGCTTGAGATGTTTTTGAGAAATGGCGATCAAAGCTTTCATGGCTTAGGTAAAAGCGTCATTACCCTTCATGAATTTTGACTCATCCATACATACCTACCCTTATGTACAAGGTGGCGGGACATCGTCGCGTAAACCGTAACCATGATAAATGATTTTATTTCTGTAAGTAGGTTTGAACAAACACTTATACACGTCAATCATATTTTTTTTAAACTAGATGAGGTCGGCGTTTCCTATCTGACTACTACTATGAATGTACTATCGAGGAAGTTCATATCTAAGCAGTTTTAGAACAAAATCCCGTGAACACGATGACCGCATCTGTTTTACGTTAGTTACTGTTAGCGCCCGAGCGCTACAGGGAAAAATAGTCCTAAAGGCGCATAGATATGAACTTCCTCGATAGTACTATGAATTCAACACACGATTCTAGACCCCCTAGCGTAGAAGTATTTAGTCAGTTATCAAAAAAAAAATCTGCTATTTCATAGAAAAGTGCAACACCTACGCGGTCAAAACCTTTTGCATTATTTATTTATTTTTGATTTAGGGGAAAACCATCAAAAGGCGCCTTTGGGATTCTTACCTCACTAAAACCACCCCTGTGGGCCCTGTGGCCACCATCAGCACATGGAGGGGGGTCCCGGTTCCTCTTAAAATACCACCTCCAGAACGCCTATCAGGCACATCCCGTTGCGGTTGCACCAGGTATACTATCACTATTTAAAAACGCTGTGGTTGAAAACTTTTATAGACGCAAAGAAGGATTAGGACCTATCTATCTTCCAGAAGCTCTAAAAGAAGGTATCTATCTTCCAGCAGCTCTAAAAGAAGGTATCTATCTTCCAGCAGCTCTAAAAGAAGGTATCTGTCTTCCAGCAGCTCTAAAAGAAGGTATCTATCTTCCAGCAGCTCTAAAAGAAGGTATCTATCTTCCAGCAGCTCTAAAAGAAGGTATCTATCTTCCAGAAGCTCTAAAAGAAGGTATCTATCTTCCAGCAGCTCTAAAAGGAGGTATCTATCTTCCAGCAGCTCTAAAAGAAGGTATCTGTCTTCCAGCAGCTCTAAAAGAAGGTATCTATCTTCCAGCAGCTCTAAAAGAAGGTATCTATCTTCCAGCAGCTCTAAAAGAAGGTATCTATCTTCCAGCAGCTCTAAAAGAAGGTATCTATCTTCCAGAAGCTCTAAAAGAAGGTATCTATCTTCCAGCAGCTCTAAAAGAAGATATCTATCTTCCAGCAGTTCTAAAAGTTAGTAAGCGTGGTTCTTTTTGCCAACAATTTTAAGTACTACATAAGTTACTTACTTGTCCTAGAAATAGACGAGAACACTATCTTCTATGTTTTTCTTTGTTCATCTATTTGATAAAAATTGTTTTGTTAAGGTAACGGCACTATTAATAATATTAATAAGTCATTATGTAAAATTTTACGGGGCTGTAAACATTTAATAGCCAATAGTCACCTTCTATTAAATTTTAATAAAGAATTTATTTTAGGAACGTAACAAAGACACGTTTTCGTTATTAAACTACGTTTTGTGTTTTACACGCCATCAATAAAACGGAAAATTATCGCGTTCATGTAAAAATATCTGGGCATTAGCATTTTTGGCTTATTGTTATTAGTCGATTCGCAAATATGTATTAGGCAATTGGCAAATTATGAATTAAAAAAAAAAAGTTACGTAAAAAGTACACTAGTTTTACCAATTATTATATTGGTATATATACTAACTACATTTATTATTATACACATTATTGTGTACTTTTTTCTTAATTTTATTGCATACAATTCTAAATGTGCGAATTGCCTAATACCTACATATTTCTAGAGTTGTCGATTCGCCCACATATAAATTAACTTCGTGCGAGTCGTCTACAGAAAAAATAATATTAAAAAGTCGACTAATAAGCCGCATTTTCATATCTTTCATACAACAATATAGCTAGAATACTTAGCTTAGGTAGCTGAATGATAACCACCACACGGGTCGATCTTCCGGTTCAACAACGCTTACTGAGGTCTGTCCGTGGATGGGTGACCATCCATTACAAACCGAGACCCCTCCGTGCCTCCGAAAACACGCTAAGCCATCGGTCCCGGCTGTCATTCGTAGACCTTTGACGGTCGGTACGGGTCGTCAGAGGCTCGAAAGTCTGACAACTAGTCTTACCAAGGGGTATCGTGTTACCCAGTATCTGGGTTGTGGAGGTCAGATAGGCAGTCGCTCCATGTAAAAAACTGGTATTCAGCTGCATCCAGTTAAACTGGAAGCCGACCCCAACACAGTTGAGAAGAGGCTAGGCAGATGTGATGATGTTAGGTATCTTTTTCAACATATACTCAAAAATGGAGGACATTTTTAATAATTGACAAATTGAGGAAGATTGAGAAAAAGCTGAACAATATAAAGAGAAGTCAAATGGTTTATACTTTGGAAACTGACAATCATGGGAGACTTTCGCCCTTTGGGGCGAGCACGGCCTCTGTTATATGCTTGAGTCACGCATTTTTTCACGGTTTTGGTTCCCAATCTGTGAAAAAAATATGTGACTGAAGCATATCACAGTAGGCCGTGCTCGCCCCGCTGCAGTGAGATAATGTGACTGGCTCATTCATTCTATTTTAACGTTGGGCAAAGCTAGGTGACAATAGTGTATTGCATACTGGTCATAATTACTAAAGACTGCAATATTTACTATTCTGGGCACAATCTTCTTAGTTACCTACAATACCTTTTAGTTTCAGTTTACGAGTAATCTGTACGATTCTATAGAATACTGAAAAGTGTTGTGTTCAAAGAAAATAGTTTGTTTTCAAACAAAGTAAGCCTGATTACAAGCAGATTTGTAAATAGCCTGGTAAACAATTCCGTGAACACAAACTGTAAGGTTTCGGCGCTGTATTTCAGTGTATTGTGCTGTCTCTTTTCTTTCAGCACACAAATTGATATCGAAGTGTATGTGTGACAGAGACGGATATAAATTTCGCAACGTCGTGGCATCGTCCCGAATCGCCAGCTAAGCGGTTTCTGATAGGGATGGCTGTTGTTTATGACCTGGGTTCTTTGCGTTTTATATTAATTGAATTGCTAGTTTTATATAAACTTTTATTTTTTATTGAAAAATATCTTTTAATGTGTTGAGATTACTTAAGACATTGGTTTATGTTAATCTGCAGATTATCGTTTGTCACAGTTAATTAAATTTATGTTTTTTTTTTTTATTTAGGCGTTCAAGAACTACTAATGTTTAATGCAGCACCAAGTACCTACCTACCGATCATTTCCATCGAAGGGTTGGCACACAAATTAATGAATGAACGTAGATGACAACTCCGTTTTAAACATGTGTAATGTTTGAATTATACGGTTGTCCGTATGTGAAGCACCGCGTTTCATTAGGCACAGTAATTACATTAAGGCAATTTATACGAAGCAAATCTTGTTTGCCAGTGAGAAAATTATTCATGCACGATAATTCACCGCCTCAGGAGCAACCCTGTAGAGGTCTCATGTCTATCTTTTACCGCTAAGCCTACGGCGGTAAAGTCGGCTCGTGTTTGATAGCGTCGAGCGCCGAAAGGGATGGAGCGATGCGATTTGCAGGAGAGCAACAGGGACACGTGACACTCCTTAAATTTTATATTCTATCCGCATTTTGTCGCCTAAGCGTTCCATTTAGTGTTCCATATTTAAACCTCGCGCCATTCTTTTTTCTTCGCGACCGAGCAGAGAATGTAAGAAGATTTTCTATTTTTTTTACTTTTGGGGTGTACCCAGCCAGCGCCGGATGTGTGTGGAATACTGATGTGTGCGTGCGACCGCCGACGCCCTGTTAGGGAATGAAATTGGCATATAAATGTAAATTTTATGCTATGAATTTTAAAATGAAGTCGATACTTCCGCGCTTACGGCGGAGCGAGTGAGCCGTTTTCGCAAGTTTACGTCGGCAGGGATGAAATTAGATTAGAATATGCCACTTTCGGTAAAGAATGGGCTTTTAACGTCCTTAGCGAAACTCTCATGCTATGTAAGACCAAGATTACATTTGCCTTCTCTCCAAAACTCCCAAAGCTATATTTAATAGTTGAATAATGTTCCAATGTATTACACATCTCCTCGTATTCAGAATGCTTCTAAATTCGCCCTGTAACACAGTGACATTCACCTTTATTCAATTACTTTTATATGAAAACACATTCATAACACTCAATTATTTTACTTCCACATAAAAGGTACCATTGAAACCTATAAATCGAAGTCAATATTGCGATACTACGATCTGAAACGCAACCCGGGACGTTGAACGAACGAAAGAAAATAGAGAAATCAAAGAACAGGAAAAAATCCACTTTACAGACGCAAACAAGTCACTTTAACTTTATTGAGCTGTAATCGAAATGTGACGTCCCTAGGAGCGGCGACGCGGACGAGGTCGGAGCGGCGCGATCTGCAGCCATCCTTATCTGACCCGCCCATTTAAATCTATGCTATTCAATCGTGCCGTCTCGCTCGCGTCCCAGGGGTGCCGCCAAGATTGCAATCTTTTGATTTATACCAACTATTAGGAGTGGTGCGGGATAGTCTGTCTCTCAGAACGAGATCCGCCGCGTTATCTGTTGGATACAATCGACGTTAGTACTGATTATAGAAATGGATTTACGTATACATTGTTGAGCGAAATATAGTGTTGGCGTACTTTGTAATAATACAAATAAAGTCTTTATGATCTTTATCTGCTCAATGTATATATTGCATTCTTTTTTTAATAATCAAGCTTGAAATATTAAAAGAGTATTTTTAAGTGATAATCTCGAGGCCACTTTTTTCAGGTCATACAATAAAATAGATAAATAATACAAACCAGAATAATAAAATAACATAAACAATTGTTGAAGACGACGACAAAAACAAAATAAAAGACGTATTACTAAAAGTTAATAAGAAAGGGTAAAAGCATTACTTTACCATTCAGAGGTAAAAGCCTAAACAGAATGCCATCAATTCGTATACGACCAAGGGTTGGCCGCAAAACGGCCTCCATTCAAAACTGTATTATCTCAAGTCGAACATTATTTCGGATCCTAAGCCTTATATAAAAAGCGGCCAACCGCGCGGTCCCCGGCGGCCGCTTAGCCTCGGAAGGTTTGGGGAAAATAACGGAAATCGTCCCTCATTTATATTGAACGGAAACCTTCAGCTTTTTACCCTTATGTACCAAGTAGCGTACGTCGTGTTTGCTCGTGTATTTTCCTCAAAATGAGATCGGTTTCTCCGTAATGTTTTGGTTTATTTTGATGACACGATTATCTTTGCGTTAACTTTACCCGTATTTGGAAATGGAAGCGTGATAGTGTTTAACAGAAATATACCGGTTTTTGCTGTAGATTGAAATTTTAAATAACATGCTGAATATTTTCTGCTGGTTGGTAGAAAATTTTTAATACCAGTCTATTATTGTCCCACTTCAGGACAGGACCACTTCTCATAAAGAGAAGGCACGAGCATTGATGACCACGCTTGCTCAAAATGGGTTGGCGATGTCGCGCGGAGGCACTACGCCGGGGGGAAACCCCGCTTCCGCGGCAAATCGCGGCGGAGCGGACGGACCTCCGGCGCGATCTCATGGCGGCATGGAAAGAGCGACTGTCGCAACCCAGCGCAGGGCACGCCACGATAGCGGCGGTAAGACCCCTCTTTGAGGAGTGGCTAGAGAGGCGTCACGGCGTCCTCACCTACCGCCTGACGCAGGTCCTCACCGGACACGGATGTTTCGGGAGGTTCCTGCACATCATCAGGCGGGAGAAAACGCCCGGGTGTCACCACTGCGATGATCGCCCCGAGGACACGGTGGAGCATACGGTGGGGGCCTGCCCTGCATGGGCGGAGCACCGTCGTGTCCTCGTAGAGGCGATCGGCAGCGGCGGCGACCTCTCACGCCCGGCCCTGGTTCAAGCCATGGTCCGGGGCGAGGGGGAGTGGGAGGCAGTCACCTCCTTCTGCGAAGCAGTCATGCTAGCGAAGGAGGTGGCGGGACGGGAGAGGGAGAGAGTCTCCCGTCCAAGCCGCCGTGGTGGACGCTCCGGGCGTCGGGAGCCGCGTGACGACTCCCGGCCACCGTAGGCGCGGGCCTGCGGGCGGTTAGTAATGGGTAGCTCACCGTCCGATCAGGACGAGGCCCGTGCTGGACGGCGCGTACGTGTTCCACGCGCGCCTCAAAGAGATGTCAGCATCGAAGAGGGGGCCCACTAGGGCCCAAGCCTGCCGGGAAAGCGGGATCATCCGAAAGGGGTACCGCTGACCCGGAACATAAAGGGCCAAGGAAGGAACACGGGTGGGTTTTAGTCAGTAAGAGTCTGACACTCCCTTCCGCTCCACCCAGAGCGGGAGGAGTCATTTGATGATTTCCCATCCTCAAAAAAAAAAAAAAAAGATGGATTGGCGATTTCAGACTCATCTTGTAGGTAGAGTCCTGGCTTTAATAGTATTTCCTTCTCTCAAGCCATCAACTACTTGACTCGTGCTTATTAACAAGAAAACGTCTCAATCCCTCAATTTCCGGCCAGCACTTAGATCTAACAAATCAGAAGCTTCACTCTGTACTAAACCAGATTCGGTGCGTAATAAAATTAGGCTCATTCGCCATGGTGACAAATACGCCAACCACGATGGATTAAGATGTTAGGTGTGAAACCGTTGCTTTTCGCCGCGAGCTAAATATACAGTGACTTATCGCCGACAAGCTTCAACTACAAAGGATTTTGCGCAGTTTTAACACCGTAGCTAACACTCATCGTCAAATGTGTCGTACAATTTTGTATACTTTTAATATACGCTTCCTGCCTAGTATATTTAAAGCTCCTTGGTGTAGTTGTTAAAGGACCAACTCCGGCTAAGGAATTTTCGCCTTTATTAGTGGTCTTTGGAAGAGCAGCAAAGTTACTAGGTTCGTTGTTAGGAAATTTTCAACGTAAACTGGATTAAACGGTCTTTGATACCTAAGTTGCTTTGTGGTACTTACTAAGATGCCTAAGCTCTAAAAGGCTTTACACCCCGCCTCGTTAAGGTTTTATTATTGGTTATAGATATATAAATAAAATTCGGAAAAACTTTTCTACCTAATCATTCGGATTTTACCTTATTATATATAATAATATATTCTACCTTTTTTTTTTTTTTTGAGGATGGGAAATCATCAAATGACTCCTACCGCTCTGGGTGGAGCGGAAGGGAGTGTCAGACTCTTACTGACTAAAACCCACCCGTGTTCCTTCCTTGGCCCTTTATGTTCCGGGTCAGCGGTACCCCATATATTCTACCTTAACATTTGCAATGTCCCAAATTTGAAATACATCATCATCTGTCTAGCCATTTCCCAATTACGCTGGGGTTGGCTTCCAGTCTAACTGGATGCAGCTGAATACCAGTATTTCACATGGAGCGACTGCCTATCTGACCTCCACAACCTAGTTACTGGGTATTACGATACCCCTTGGTAAGACTTGGTCGTCAAACTTTCTGGCAAACTTTTGACGAACCGTAACTACTGTCAGAGATCCACGAATGACCTGCATATCCCAGGATTCCAAATATAAACTAATATTATAAAGAGAACATATTACATTTTTTGTATATTTGTTTGTTACGCTTTCACACAGAAACGGCTGAACAGATTTGGATGAAATTTGGCACATGGGTAGTGACCTGGATTCAGATATACCTAGTAGGTACCTAAGTAGGTACTTTTCACTTCGATATTCCCACGGATTCGAGACTTATGCGGGTGAAAACGCGGGGCGCAGCTAGTTCTTCATAAAATAATAAAAATATCTTTATTATACTTACAGCAACCCTGCTCTCCTTAAGGTCCAGTCTCATAGCCAAGGCTTCTCTCATGAACACATCAGGGTAGTGTGAGGCTAGGAACGCCCGCTCCAGCTCCTCAAGTTGCCAGGAGTTGAAGTTCGTCCGCGACCGTCTCCGCTTGCCGCTGTCACCGTCATCGTCGCATACGCCGCCTGCCCAAGAGAGTAACTTGGTTATAATGGTTGGTTTAAACATGGCAGATGGATTATCTTTGAAATTTTTGTTGGTGGTTGTGAATTAAATACGTCGCCAAAATTCTGATTGGATTCTATTCATTGCTTTGATTTGAATTAAGCTAAAGAGAGGCTATTTGATAGGGATTACTTAGGGCTCCTATCTGTTCTAAGTGGCGTGTAAATAAGCTTCAAAAGTCTTAAGACTTTAATTTATAATCAGGCGTTTATCGTGTACCTGACCTCTACAACCCAGTAACTGGGTATTACGATACCCCTTGGTAAAATTTCGCCGTCAGTTTAAAAAAAAAGCCAAGGCCAAGCAAGTAAAAAATATTTATTAAACGCATTACCGAGAAGTACCAAAAACGCCGTTTTTTTATTCAAAATCTCACGAACTTTTTGTTCGTGTTACGGAAATCATGAAAGATGGCATGCTACGAGTACCTTAAGGCCTAAGTCGTAAATGAGAACCCAACTTTAATCCACTACCGCTCAAGAAGGTTAGCCACGCCGCTGTCCTCAGACGCGCACTTCGGAGAAAATAAAGTGATTAAGACGGATAAAGGCACCGCCTTCTCAGATCAAGTCATCAATTTAACTAACACAATGGCTGTCCTGACTTTATGTAAGTTCTTAGATTCATGTCAGACACATGAAATTCTCGGAGATCAAAAACCAAGATCGATAGTTTCATATAAGGAAATACAAGAATACCCGTTTCTATTAAGTCGGGAGACGAAGAGATAAACGAAAGATCAATTACCATAGATCGTATACGCAGCTGTCCTATCACAAAAGCGACAATACATAATTATTGCTAAAGAAGGAAACGCATGCAAGAATTAATTTAATTTGAACGGTTACGGGCTTGCAATTAAACAGAAGTGCTATCATCTAAAATTCATATGGAAATGGAAAGGGCTCAGTCCCATCATCGTTAAAGCATAACGAGCAAACTTGAAACATTTCCAATCATCAGAAAAGCAGGATTGAAATGAACAAGACATAATCGTAAAAGCCTTCGTGGTCGGAACAGAGTCCATTCAGCCAATTCCTCTGCAGTTAAACAAAAGCCGCGACCGGGGGCTCATAAAAAAGAGATAATCTCCTACAAAGCGTCAGAGCAAGTTTTTGAAAATAGAATATAATTTCTAATTTTCTCTCGGTGATTTTAATTAAAAATGGTCCCGGGAGAGCAGGACGGCTGCACGCCCGCCGCCTCGGGTTGGAAAGGGACAGCTATAAATTACTCGCTCGGTCCTCCAAGGGGCTAAATAAATTAGAAGTGATTAAGAGGAACGCGCTTCTGTTGTGCGTTGAATGTATCGTTGTTTTGTTACTTTGATAATATGGTAAAAGAGGTTTTTACCTTAATTGAGTAATGAACAAGAATAGTAATTTCAATCTGATCCAAATACCAATAGCAAAAAAAGCCATGACAATAAATCATATCATATGTATTTCGGAGGTGTTGTAATTGCAGTCTTTATAATTTTATTTGCAACACACCTCGACAAGAACAGAATGTTTTCAATTAATCCCGAAATCACTTGCCGTTAGACTAATTTAGGTAGTTGTTTTTACTTGTCAGACTGCCGATACGTTACTTTGTCGCCTTAAGAGAAAAGGCTAAATTACGTGCGTGGGAGCGAGACAGGAGCATGTTCCTAATTAGAGGAGTGAAGGAGACGGTGTCGGTTATTGTATTAAAACAAACGACCGCCTTGGGCCCGCAGACAACAGTTTTGGCGCGCTTTAATTTAGTCTGCTCAATGTTTTAATGTCACAAGGGAGGGGCTCGGGGGGGACTTACTAAGTATCTATTTGAGGGCTGTATAACGCGGTTTATAAATTCGTTCAGTTAATAATTGAGCTACATTCTGTTGTTTCGTTACGACGACGGCAAACGAATGATTTATTTGATTTAACATTGTCAGCAGTTTCATGTGCAGAATTTCGGTGAAATGTCACGCCTAACAATATCTACTGTGCAAAGTGAATAGAATTCAAAATTGAAGCGAAAATACTAATAGAAAAACCAGAAACACAATAGGTACTATTAACAGCAAAAGGCCACAATCCAAGCTAAAAGCAAAATTACGACGACATAAACAAAACTAGAGCTCTTCTCAAGGACAATATACTTATTATTATTTTATTCATAGAGAGACTGCCACTACACGACATCGCAGACCGAATTAAATGTTTCTATTCAATAAATGCGATTTTATTTGTGATGCCTTTTATATTTCTATTACGGAAACAGTAAAGGGGAATTGATACTCTATGGAAGCAGACCTCTTTGTATTACAGATAATTTATGACTTATATTCGCAGAGATTTTTATCTTTATCTATGGTTCGCTTGATTGCTTCCATCGAGCTTTTGCATTGATTGTTGTAATATCTGGGGACAGTATTTTATTGGATATTGTTGATCAGGCTTTTCCCTTTGGAAGGACCTTTTTTATTAAAGGTTTAGTAAGTTCGGGGGTTGTCCTCTAGATTGGTATTTTTAGGCATAAAATATAAATAACTGATTAGGCACCTACCTAACTCTTTTTATTTAGTGCAATCGCTTTAAAAAAAATACTATTTACTTTTCTAATCTCATAATAACATTCCATGAATCTTCATTACCTACATCTAGACATATGTAAAAACTTTAACAGTCAAGCTTAACTTTTATAGCCACAACCATAGACAAAGTTATCGTAAAGAATTAATAAAAGTCGTAAAGTGAAACGAATTAAGTAAATCATAAAATAACAAGTAAGTAAGAAGTCGTTGAATGCAGAGGCAGGCGCGTAATAAAGATTGCGCGCGCAATCAAAATATTGGATGCATTGCTTTATAATTTCATTATTCCGAGAATCAATCGACGATCGAGGGGCGGACTTGGGTGTAAAGCTTCGAAATTTCGCCGGTAATAATGTCCCGTTGTAACAACATAATCAGTACACACAGTTAACACACAAGCCGATAATTCCTTCCTACACTTCACACTAGCCAACGAATCATTTTCGAGAAACAAATTAAAATAGTCGCCTGTCGCGGCCATTTTCTCGTTTTTCGTGAAAGTGTAATTCAAAATTGGAAGTTGGTAATTGGTTAATCGCATTCAAATAGTTGGTTCGGGGCGAAGTAACGCCGAATATGGCCGAAGTTAATGCATTGTGAACAAAAATTGGAGGTTACTCTGATTTAAGGTGTAATGATACCTACAGATATTAATGACATGGCTTGCTGGTTTCGTTTTAAAACAAATATAAGAACATCGGTGGTAATGGCCGTCTCTGGTCGGTAATGTGTTGTTATTGCTAATTGTAAGTGGGGTAAATTGACTCGCGGAATTTACCGCCTTACGCGGTCTACCTACTCAATCTGCCTAGCTTACTTATCTCAACGATGTTGCGGTCGGCTTCCAGTCTAACTGGATGCAATTACTGAATACCAGTATTTTATATAGAGCGCCTATCTGACCTCCACAACCCAGTAACCGGGTCACACGATATACCGCTTGGTAAGACTGGTTGTCAGACTGTCGGGATTCAACTACCTACCCTTAACGACTGTCAGAAATCAAACTGGTCTACCTACTGAGCGAACAAAATATGGAACTACCTATACGTAATAACAGCTAGTTCTAACCTCTAAAACAAATCCGCTTCAAAAATCTTCAAAACGTATAGCAATTTTACTGATATTTCACTAAATAATATGCGGGATCGTGTCGAGATATCTTCATTGCTACATTGCCGGTGGGGTACCCTCTCCTCTCACTGTAATTTGACTTCGATCCCGAGAAATTAATTTCCGAAATCACCGGCAATAATAAAGTTATAATTTTGAGTGAAATAGGCGGTTACACGCCTTGTGGACAGATCGCAGAGGCGGACTTGACAGTAACTGCCGGGGCGAGTAACATGACAAGGCGGAAGGCTGCACCTACACATAAAATAGGAGTCGAAGTTTTATAGAATATTTTGAAGGAGAAGGATTTTTGGTGTTAATTCTTGTGGGGACTGTATTTTACAGCTAGAGCAGGTGGTAAAAGGTTAGATAACGACAGTACCTATTTGGAATATTCGCTTGAATAGCTTCAAGCGAATATTCCTAATAGGTACTTATATTACTTCGAAATTCCAACAGGACAGTGCCTTCTTTTTAACTTGCTTGATCTATCGATCCATCTCAGGAAATTATTGAAACATAGAATACGAACCCAATGAAGATTAATTTCCTTCGTAAAAAATATTTAAGCTTTTTAATAAAAAAGTATCTTTTAACTGTTCAGTACATCCCTGTAGCATTGGATGAAGACATTGGTTACGAAAAGTGGCTTCATTAGCGAAGCTGGCTGAACGCAGGGTTCCGCGAACCGACCGGCTCGGAACGACTAATTGAATTTATGCATGTCGCGGTTCAAGTGCGAAGTATGAGTTTCTTCAGAACGACTTGGTCGAGTGATGAGCGTGGACAGCGGGGTAATTGCGTAACATACTAACAAATGCAATGTCTTTCACTTGACACTTCGACAACATTGCGTTATTTACTTTGTCGAGCTGACGAATTTTTCAAACTTATGAAGCAATGCATCAAAATTTCAAAATCCTTCGGATCGTCAAAGAAAGTGTGTAACACAATTTGGGGTGCCGATCTCTTTCTCTCTCAAATAGCTTTTAGCGAGATTTTTCTTTCCCTAGATTGGTTGTTGTAGGCTAATCGATCAAAATTTAAAAAAAAAACGCGAGTTACCTAAAAGCAAATGCGATTAGAACTTACAGATAAAACCTACCTAAATTTGTGTGATATTATTTCGATGGTGTCTTAAAGGTGGTCTTCATTGGTAGAATTACACATGCTCACTTGCTGTGAAGTAACCTGTTGTAAGTCGTAGATTGAATGCAACAAGCGTAACGTCAAAAATGGGTAAAAAAATAAAAAACTAAGGTTCCTAAGGTATAAAACTTGAGGCTTAGGTAGGGTACTGGTGAGGAGACATTAAAAAACCAAAGAAAGAACAAAACAATTAATAATATAAAGAAAAACTGTTTGTTTAATTTCATTATGTATTTTTTTTTTCTAAGGTAAAGCTATGAGTGGTATCTACGCGCGCGCTTCAGCCTAGCCTTTGGGAAGAACTGACCACTTTGAAGAAAATATTTAAGTAGGTATTGCAAACTTATTTGATGACCTGAAATTATTACTATGTCACAAGTTCATCGTGATTATATTGTTGTATTTTAAACTTTTATTGGCAATTATTGGGTTTGATAAATTCAAAATACATGCAATAACATGATCATTAAACAAGCCATCAAGATATGAAATAGAAAATATTGTTAATTGCGTAATGATTTTAAATACTCCTCCAGCTACGCCTTTTATGTTTTAACTCATTAACTTAATAACATTCTATTGCCATTATAAATAATATTTTCTTAAAAATAAGAAAAAAAGAACAGTAAAAATGCCTGCAACATAAAAATTGATTCACAAACAGGCTCTCCTCGATTACATAGCAGAGAACTTCATAATTTCCATGACATTTATAGAATCATCAATTTACCGTTTTGCCTACAACACAATTAACGTACCTACTAGTCTTGCCCTTAGCTAATTGTCTCGTCTGCGCGTTTTCCTACCACTCATAATTACCAGCTACTGGTATAATGGAGGATTATTAAATGTCTTTTCAAATTATTTGCAATATACATATCATTTAGGGACATTAACTCGCATTAAGAACAAGAACGTCTCAACTCAATGATGTTGTATTGTTACTTACTTCCTTTTGACATTATTGGTGTAAGTGGAATTGGAAATTCCGGCTTATAGACATGTGGCAAATTTATGGTAAAATGGTTAGTGGATGTTCATAATATATGATGGTCATACATTGTTTACATCGATTAGTAAAATGAGCCGTACCAAAGGTTGTCTGTAAAATATCGCTTTTAGCGACAAGACCGCCCAATGTGTCACCTTATATGTAAACTATATTTTTATATGTATTTTTTATGGTGTACATAATAAAGAGTACTCTATTAAATTCTACATACAAGAAGAAAGAAAAATGAAGTTTATTTCTTCATTATTGCTGTGCAATTGACCAACAGATTTTCTGCAAACATAGTATTGCTTATAAATAGGTAATTTATATAGTCTTATAAAGTTATAAAAAACGTTCAGTAGCTAGCGCTCATCTCAACCAAGCAAGACACTTCCATTTCAATTTCCTCTCACTCCTAGACCAACAAAGAGTAGCACGCAACAAAAAACCCAGTTCCGATTACATTAGCATTACATAAACATATTTTTACATAAAAATGTGAGTAGAGACTATTTTCCACGGTATCCTCGACGTGTAATATTTTGTGGCGCATCTACCTGCCGGATCACATCGCCCGCGGCCACCTCGGCTTTCGAGATTGAAACATGATAAATTGATACTACTATACTTTATCCACAGTCGTTCCAACCGCTATTTTATGCCCGTGAAAATAAGGTGTAATAAAATTTTAATATTTTACCAAAACAATATTGATTGCCGCGGACTTGCATGGATTGAGGTACATTTTGCTCGGCGATAAAGATGTACTTGGTATGAATTTTCTTGTTAAATTATCGGTTTGCTGTCATCTGTGGGCTATTAAGGGTTTCATTATGATTTGTGATAGTAATCGAATGATTCAACTATCTTTGACAGCCTGCTACAACTTAATTTGTTATGCATTAAGGTCGCGTGTAGACATTCAACTTCAACTCGCAGTATAATAAGATTCTTTTCCTTCCAATATTTTTGGATCCATACAAAATTGTTCGAGGTAAATAACGTTGTTACTCACGACGACGTACAGTAGGTAAATCATGTTCGTGGCGGTAATAAAGCATTTTGTCACACGTTTACCGCTTTAACTATTACCGATTTACGAAAACCAATTGGCGAACGTTCATAGTTTGCGGTCTACCTTCAAATTGATGGTACATTGTCGCGAGCTCTGCCGGTAATCAAATAAATACTTCACGGATTCAAATGCTACAAGTACCTAATTTCAGGTAATTTAAGTAAAATTTATGTAGCAAGCTAACAGTAGTTGTAATTTAAATAATAAAAAATAAACGTCTTTTTATATTATGTTCACATGACAGACTTTTGTTTAATAGTCTTGTTTTGTTATTTTACTGTAACATACCTGTAATTATGAAAACTTTAATTATTTGAATTTATGACTTCCTTTCAGTTTAAAACGTGATTCTAAAGGTTCTTTGAAAACTTTGTTTTTGCTACATTGTCGATTAATCAAAAGATATTAAATGAAATAAACTCTTCAAAAACTTTAATTATTGGTCCCAAGGCAAGGAAAAGTCTAGCTACATAGCCATACAGTATTATCTTCTTACAAGACTAATGTGTTTTGGGGAGATCCTATAGTTACGTCATCACCAAAAGCCAGCAGCAGCCAATTTATTGTACGCACAGATTACAATACACCGCAATAATTATTAGGGGATTACTCCCTAGTGACTTGCCGCGTCTCCTCCAAACATATCGATGCTAGTGATGCGCTCCAATTTATTAGGGTGCGTGGATTTATCGATAAATCCTGATCCTACACTATCATTATCAAGATATCAAGTAATATCATGATAAAGCCCTAGGGTGTGAAGTAAAAACGTAATTATTCTGAATGGACGTCAACGCACGCTTGGCTGCAAAGTATGTCTAACTTGACAGGTGGCGCAAACTACCCCGAGTGCCAACATAATTATTATGCAGAAAATGAGCTCAAACTTTTTTTGTTGTAAAACCTCCTTTTTTGCGAAATTAATCATCACTTAATCAGCATATCGTTTATGCAATGTATATTTATGCAGACATTTTTGTATAACACTTATTTTATATTGTAGCTGCTACCACAATAGGTGGCAGATATAATGAATAATTTATTCAGTGAGGCTTGGATTACAGAAATGATTGAAAAGAAGGTAGTCTTCAGTGTTGTCTGATTGAAACTTCTAGTTATGCTAGTAGATACACACGCGACTCGCTGGCGATTCCCAAATCTCACGTCCACACATTTGTTGCTAGCGGTGTCAAAACTCGTGTGTGTAGGTACCTACCTAGCGTTACAGTAGTTTTTCATGTGTATTTGAAAATGCAATTTTTTATTGATAATCCTTGTTTCCGTGTTTAATTAATTTGTAGTAATTTTACAAACCTTAATGTTATAATTATAAACATTTACATAACATATTTTTTTTTGTACGAGTGAGTAACCCTTGTAAGAAAAACAACTTTGAAAACAGATAAAACATTTCTCTACATAGTTTCCTTATTCCCTCGAATAAACCAAAATATTACTGCGTATCATAACATCACTATTTTTTGCGTACAAAGTTTCTAACTTCGGTCCTACATTATCTGTGGCGATTCCCGCGGGAGCAATAATTCAGCCGAGTCAGTTTGTTGTATCTGTGCTCAACTCAATATAGTACCTACTACCTACTTACTAATTCCATGGCTCGACTTATTAAATCATCTGTTGTTGGCTGCATTGGCCAAACATAATAATTACTAGCTATAAGGGGAAAAGTTTAATCTAATCTTTGCTGTTCCTACTACTAAGTTGTTATCTGAAAGTTTATTACTTTTCACAGAAACATTAGTTACATTTTCTTATAGGGGGATAAACTATATGTTTGCTTGATAATTTGATCTTATAATTTTGCTCTTATTTATTACTAGCTGTGCTCCGCGGTTACACATTTTTGCCTTTTCAACCTTAGTAACTTTGCTGGTTTTTGGCTTGATATTTCTAATAGGAAAATCGCTAAAGCAACTAAGTTTAGGTACAAAAGTTGTAAAAGGTTGCCGCATTCCTACATTCACTTTCTTTAGAATGGTCAAGTTAATTGATGTAGGTATGCAGTGCTTGATTCCTTTTCCATCCACCATCCATTTTCACCGATTTTCTCTGAAGTGAGCTTGAAGTGAACTGTCATTCCGCCTGATGCTAGGGATGGGCACTATTGACAGCTCACTTCACCTTAATTTATCACGGTGAGATTTTTTCAGAATAGACAGGCAGTTCAAAGGACCAATCATCACAACGACTTCTAACACCTACTTCGGTACATAATATTCATAATCCTTAATAATTGCCAGTCAAAGTATAAAGCTTGGACTATTAATATCAGTTCCAATTGACCATAACCACACATAATGAATGTTTCCAAAGCGAACATGTGTATTTTATTAGGTAATCTATGGTGGTTGTTACTATAAAACAATGGTGCTGTCCCCGGGGTGCGATAGATCAGGCGCCCGCGGCCCTGCCGGCTGACGTCACACCAAAGTTAGGAGTGCCAACTGTCAAACGATAATGGGAATCGTTTTTTGAAAAATGCTGGGAAAAGAAACTGCATTGGTTGGACCACAATTGTCGGCTTGTCTTCTAGAATTGGAGTTCAAGTTTGAATCTCGACTGCAGGTTTTAATTTTAACCGTTATTTACTCAATTAACATCATTTCAGCCGCTGTGCTGCTATGTGTGTGTGTATGTCCGCTGGACAATAAAATCGGCTGGTTCTGTGTTTCTCGCATCCAGGGAATTCCTGTGGCCTTCGCCAGGTATTTATTCAATACAATATAATTTTAATAAAACGAGATTCATTGATTTCTGGCTTTTTATAGTGATATCCCAATTTTTTGTAGAGTTGAGTACTAAATAGCGTTGATTAAGTTTTTATTCAACGTGCTGATTTATGTAAAGTTAGTTTGCTATCAGCCAGACCATTCCTATGTTATTTTTTTCGCAATGGTAGGTATTTATAAATATAAATAGTATAAAAATAGACCTGACTGTTCATTCTACGAAGTAAATATACCTCAAGGTATAAGGTAAAATAAAGTGGGTACCTACTGACTAACACCTTAACGTGAAGCTAAAAGGTCTCCACTCAATATTGTGGAAACCAGTTATGGTGAGCCCCACAGCTCTTCATAAGTAGTGTGGTGACAATCTGTCACTACAAACACAGAAGTGACACTAATTATTATGCACAGTTGTGACAACTTGTCACTACGCTCTTGTGACATTTTGTCACTAATTATGCAGTTGCTACCTTAGTATTGTGATAACTAGTTGGTACTTCAGAAAAGTTGTAGTTAATTAACATGAGCACACAGGAAGGCGTACTTATTGTAGGTTTTGTAATTAACTCACGGTGCTAGATATTTACCAATGTATATAATTATTGGCAATTGGCAACCATTCGTTATTTAAGCAAATATATGATTTTGTTACTTTTTTTTTTTTTTGTAATACGCTAATACGGGATTTTCACATGTGACTCTAGCCGCTCGATTCAATCGCACGTTCTAAAGTAGAGTAGGTTTCAACTTTTGTCGTGCGGCGACAGGTCGAATGCGGTGACTAAAATCGACCGTGAAAATGCTTAGTCGTAGGCGATCGCCCACCGCATGAAGGTCAACATTTTGATGCAAATTGAAGTAGTCTCCAACGATTTTTATCGACCTGTGTAAATGGGGTGGCGATTTGATAACCGACCAACCGTTAGGCGAAAATCGACCTAGTGTAAATCCCCCATAAGTATTTCTGCGTTAGCATTAAATCAATCAAACAAGTAAACACAAAAGGCGTAGTTATGTTCAAATCAAATAAATGTTATTGAGGTTCTACAGACAAATAGCTAATCTTACTTTATTGGGTTCAAGTATGATTCTAATATCTCATACCCGAGAAATCTACAATATAGGTACGGGAATCTTATGGATGATACAATCCATGTGGCCGATAGGCTATCCCAACTGAAAAATTACAGATTTCTATACAAACTGTCATCCCCTATTCAAACCCTTTAGGGGATTAATTTAAGGGAATCTTGCGTAATTTTTTTTGAATTTGGAACTAGCGGTTTAGACTATGCGTTGTATATTGGTGATTTTTATCAAGTGGAGAAAATTCTCGGATCATCGACAGATGGTCACTGTATTTTCAATAAAATACTTTTTAAGGCTAACGCAAACAGGCGCGACGCGACTGTAGTAGAACAGTTTGCGGGAGCCTTGACAGCGGTGGAATCGCTTGTCTCCTCTTTTTTATTTATTATTATTTATATTTTAGTCTCAATATCTTTATAGCGGTTCTGCACTGCATCCGATCCGAACCCGAGAAATATCGGTCCGAAGTAGTCCTAGTACATATTTGTATGAGGGGTTGCGCACTAAATCCGAACTATATGCGTCCGTCCGAATTTAGAACATTTTCAATTCGGATTGAACTTGTATCTTGAATTCGGATTCGGACCGGATGCAGTGCAGAACCGCTCTTAGTCTCGTCATTATGTCGTCGACTGACCGGTTGACGCAGTTGGTAGCGACCCTGCCTTCTGAGCCGTTGGTCCCGGGTTCGATCCCCGGACAAGTCACACATTTGTGTGCATGAACATGTCTGTTTGACCTGTGTCTGGGTGTGTATATGTATATAAGTATGTATATCAGTCATCAAGTTACCGTTGTGTGGATGTTGTCTCATATATTATTTTAACCCTTTCCATACCTCTTTATATGACCCAGATACAATAACCTAGCTGACAGGTAAATGCAAACGAATAAAGCATCATAGACCTCATCCAACGGTTTCTATCAGGCGTGATCGAGGTCAAGAGGAGGCCCATTCAGCTTTTTTTTTTCTAAACCGTCAGAAAACGAATCTCAACTCTCCAACTTACTGAATAACTGATAACCACTGTACTTAACTAGTACAGCATTGTTTACTAACACATTAACCCTTCGGCCGCCGAGGGCTCGAGACTCGAGTAGCACCGCGGACACTACAAAAGGGACATTATCTAGTGACACGACTTCCTACGATTTATTTGTGTTATTATCACTGCTTGTGTGGGGAGACTTGATGTCTGTCCTGCTGATAATATCTTAATTAATTTGTGTGGAGATGTAATGTGGAATGAGTTATTTTTGTGTTATGATAGGGAGAAGATAATGTTTTGTTTTGTGGTGTGTTGAATTAGTATGGCAAGGCAGATTATATTAATTTTATTTCAGCACTTAACTTTATTGCTGAAGCACTCAATTTTACTTAGTGGTGCACTTACCTATAGGTACTACATCGGCTTCTCGTAATAAATAAAAAAAATACAAAGGCATAATGTATCTATCGAATAATAGCAAAATCTTTATTAAATAGGTAGGATAATGTCCAATTAATTAGTGACAATGGTGCCGATTCTCTTGTCACAAAATTCTCTAAACTAGACTAAAAATCACCAAAATTTAGTTTATTCCTGTCAAACGACGATTTCCCATTCTGAAATTGACTAAAGTGACACAACTTAACTAAATTTTAGTTTGACAGCACTAAGATGGCACTGAGATTATAATTTAGTGAAAATGGCAATTTTGCTATTCTGAATTTTACGTTTTTCACCAAAAATTTTGATTGTCTTAACTAAATCTGACTATTTTTAATCGCGATTAAAAAGGTGTGGAATAAAATTAGTTGTCATGAACTAAAATTCACACCAACACCTCGACTTCAGATGCAAAAACAGTACTGTATCTTTTTTTCTTTTCTTTTGCTTATATCTCGAAAACGGTGTGTCCTATCGCAAAAATAATGAAAATTTCGACCCCCTTTGTAACCCGTAAACCTATAAAACTCAACATGTTGGTAATATTTTTTTATATTTTCCATACAAAAAGTAAAAAATTCCATACAAAACAAGTCGAGGCCGCACATAATGCGCGCCTACGGCTCTAAAAAAAGATCACGTGGTACGGCAAACAAGTACCACGTGGAGTCGCTATAATTGTCAAATTTGATTTTAGATGTGTCAAAATTATTTTTAAATTTAGAGATTTTATTTTGCAGAATAGCGTTAAGATTCTCATAGCCAAAAGTAAGGAATTTTAGTGATAGTTTAGTTAGTTTAGTTCGGTGTACAACAGAATCGGCACCATTGTCAGTGCTGAAAATCAGATAAAAATCATACCTAATTTATTATAAACAAAACTACAAATTGGTATTACTAATCCTACTGTCAAGTTGTAGGTACCTACTGTTTAATTTTTTTTTTTGATATTGCTATACAAATAAATAAAATGGAAATATCTGTTTGTAATGTCAAAATAACAGCTGTTTACAAAATTCATATGAAAGTATATGCGATAGGTAAGTACTTATAACAAAAAAAAAACATTTTTATTTATTTGTCTGTCTGTTTAACTCCTAAACGGCTGGACCGATTTTGACAGGACTTTCACTGGCAGATAGCTGATTTTATGAGGAGTAACATAGGCTACTTTTAGTCCCGCCAGCACGTCCCTGTGGGATAATTTCCGACGTCAATGCGGGCGAAGCCGCTGAGAGTAGCTAGTCATTAATAAGGTCATAATGTCCCGGGAGTGCTTATTGGATGATATGCTGCTTGTTTATCTAATAAATATGATCACGTTTCCTTCTATAAACTGATTTTCTATGATGAGTAGGTACCTATACCTACACTTTAAGTGCAATTAATCGGTTGAAGAACACTGAACGAGACACAATAGAAGTGGCATGCGTAAGGGCGTTTAGTGTCCCACGATGTGTTAAAAAACACTATTTATGGAACCAAAAGCATTATAATTGTTGCCACGTAAGCCAGCTACAAAATTATAACAGTTTTCGTTTACCTACAAGTAAAAGCATCCACCGAAAGCTGACCAAAAATCCTAACGCTCCTTTAGACCCCTAGCCAGAAATGTCGTATTTAAACATTGCACGCATCGGGCGTGACGCTCGGGGTAATTTTATGCTACATTAATACAGTGGAGGGTTGCAGCCACTTTTTAATAGGGTTAGTTATGGTGCGGGGTCTCTCGCACCCCCGCGCGTTCTCAGGGTTAGCAATATGTTACAGTCAATGGGATTATCTGCTTGTTTTGAGATAAAATGGATTAATTTTTGGGTAAACCGTTTGAGGGTTTATTTGCACTGTGTTGGGTAATTTATTGTGGCTCAGTTTTTTAAAGGCAAGGGCGAAAATCTCCATAAATTTTTAGGTTAGGTAAATGATTCTTATGTTTCTTCTTTATGTGAAATAAAGTTGAAAAATTGTACCTACCTGGTTGATGGCAATAGGCTTGTCACCTAAGTATACCTAGGTCCAAGGTACTCAAACATAACTCTCGATATGCGAGTGTACTATACATACACTTCTGCCTAAACCATCAGGGATGTAGTCGTGATGTTGCGTGTGTGTGTGTGTGTTAAGATATAAAGAACGTAGGTATATGTGCAGCACAGACTGTGGATAATGATGACCTATATAAAATATCAACATTTGCAACGATATTTAATAAAAAAACTTAAATGTCAGTAACGCTTTCGGTGTAACATAAGAATATGTTATTTAGAAACTATTTGGTTAGTCGCCTAAAGTAATATAAAGAAAAAGTCAGAGCATTTATTTAAAATAGGCACATGAAAGGCTCTTCATTAAAATAGAATTGAAGTCGCCCCTTCCAAAAGGTAGTTTCGTATGGAGAAGAATGGGCAAGAAACTCCACCGTTACTCTTTTAAAATGTGTTACAATATTTTGTTTAGATTAATTATATAATTATAATTATGTGAAGGCGATGCTAGAATAACATTACTGTACCACAATAGATAAAAAGAAAAACTCTGCCGACCCTAATTTCTTCTAACGCAAAAACAGCTCCCAATAAAAAAACTACGTCAATAAAATATTCTAACAAACATTAAGCTAATAAAAGTATATTAATATATTCATGAAACATATTGGAGCGTGAAATTACTTGTTTGTTTTTTAGAGAAGAAAAAAAAACCTCGTGGGTGACATTTTTTCTAATGGTCCCACGCAAAAACTATGCCACCTAATTTGTAAGGCTAAATCAATTTATCACAGTATGGAAAACAATAGAATTGTAACAACGAAATATTTGTTTCAAAATAATATTGCAACGCTTCGTTAACTGGGAAAATATTGGCATTAAAACTTTCGTGAGAAATGTCATAAGTAGTTATAGTCATTTTTTTGTTGTTTTTTCACAATGTCGACGACCAAAGAGTTTTCACTTAATTTCATTCTAATAATGTGCTATCTTTAGAATGTTTATAACTTAAATTGCAGCTGCACTTTATAAAGTGTAGCTGTTCTACCAATTCGCACTAAGCGCTTCAAATTCAAATGTTAATTGCTCAACACAGTACCTACATAATCATCATACATTTCTAGATGTCAAGTGAAGTGAATGCGCAGTCCGCTGTGTTGCACCAAATGTCTTTTGTAATGCGCACAGCAAAAGAATGGAACTCTCTACCTGCGTCTGTGTTTCCGAACGCATACAACCCTAATCTCTTCAAAGTGAGAGTTAACAGGCTTCTTCTGGGTAAGCTCACACCACCGCCGTCGACTCTGTCTCTATCACCACTGACCTAGATTAAAGTCAAGAACAAACCCATTTTAATATAAAAATAAATAAAAAATAAAGTGTTTTATGATTGTTCATTACCTACAGACTACAGTAACCGAGAAAATAAAGACAAGAAGCTGTCTTGTTTAATATAAACTTATCTTTCATATGGATGACTAATTAATAAGTAGAACTAACAGCTGTAACCTATTAACGCTTTATTCTCGATCCTATCATTACAAAAATGCATTCTAACCCAGACTTAGATTTTGTTGGTTGTATCGTTGTATATTTTATACCTTTATATCATTTTGTTCTGTTTTTTTTAAGTTGTGCCAAATGTTTTTTTTTTTAGTTAGTTGTAAGTTGAAGATTTATGTACCTACTTTAAATAATTTAATTGTTAGTAATTATCTTCAATTGTAGTCACCTTACTAAGATATTAATAGTTGCACGCCAAAATATGAAGAAATGTGACATCGCACAAGAATATTTTATCAACCACCTTTTGTATTACCGCATTCAAAGCAAATAAATGACTTTGACTTTGACGCTGACTTTGACATAAAGGCATTTATTTTCGCCCACGGGGCCAATTGGAAGCAACCAAACAACCAATAAACCACTAAGTTAGAGGACATATTGGCAGAAAATCACACAACTCTCCCGTGACCAATTTCCTGAAGGGGTGAACACGCCAAAACGGTGCACTATGAAAAAGTAAATAGTAAAAAAGCGAATCGAATTTGACAAATGCGTGTTTTGGGGCACGCGACGCACGATTCGGCACGCGTCGCGCGCCGCAAGATGTGATGACGCGACTCTATTTTGGGTGTAATCAAATTTTAACGGGCCTTTGTCACATGTGCTTATTACGGAAACGGCTTTAAAAGCTGTTAGAAATGTTCAGACCGCATCGTTTTGCACCTACATTATCACAGTTTGAAGTCGTACACAATTAGTAAAACAAGATTGCTTTACAATGAACAGATTAAAGTAACACATTATAATCTCGTTATGCAAAAGGACAATAAAAAGAACCTGTATATTCCCGGTAATACATAGTGAGTACTTCATTACAGTATCAATTTAAACAACAGCTGTGCGGTGGCGGACAAGACTCGGGTCTGAAAAACATGGCATCTTTGGTTTTATTTTAACGCGGACTCGTCACTCCCCTTGCGTTGGGTGTGTGAGGAAATGACCCTTGAAATTGGCTCGTACCCGACTCAGTTACATTTCGCACACCTTGCGACTGGCCGACGACTTGACTAATAGGCCTTATTACAACAAACATTTTTGGTCTTTTGTCACTTGCTTTATATAATGGCGTTGTTTTTATAAGCTTGAGTAAGACGCCATGGCGCGATGGCGGCGCTTTCCCCCTTGAATTACGTGACTAGGGTTTTTTTTAAATTAAATTTTACGGTTGTTTATTTTGTGTAGAAATAAAAATAAGCATACCTTCTAATTGCTTTGTATAGTACGAGTAGGTGCCTATAACTTTATTACAGCCACATTTTACTTATTAAAAATGATAATTGAATTTCAGTGGCAAAAGAACGACTTATATATTTTTCTACAACATTGATTAAGGGGGATTTTAGTGACAAAATCCTCACTTTACATTTATCTCTATTTAAACAAAGTTTTACTCTAAAGCAAGTTAGAACCCACTACATTATAGAAAGTCCTTATTTGCTAAGCTCAAGGGGCGAGTATGGTGTAATTTATGCGTTGTTCCATTGCAGTCGACTCTCCCCTCGCCCCTTTATTGATGTACTTTTGACTAGTCCTGATTTCTGTTTATTAGTCCATTTAGCTGTTATTGTTGTTCGTTTGTTTTTTCCTTTAAAATTGTTTGTTTTGTTTTATTTATTGAGCAATTTATTGTCCGGTTAAAACGATTGTCTGAAAGTAATTTTCTATTGAATTGTTGTGGTTATTTATCGTTCATTGTGATATGAAACTTGTACATTCGTCTTTGGCAGTCGTTACGGTTAGTCAGAAGCCCTAAAGTCTGAAAACCAGTCTTAAGGAATATCGTATTACCCAGTTACTGGGTTGTGGAGGTCAGATAGGCAGTCGCTCCATTTAAAATACTGGTAGATATATAGGTAGCTGCATCCGCTTAGACGGGAAGCCGACCTCAACATATTTTAAGAAAGCCTAGGCAGAAGATGATGTGATTTAATATTAGTGTGGCGTTTATTAATGTAATTTTGTTGACCTGATTAACTCATTGTGAAAGATCTTAGAAGCAAAATATTCTAAAATTATCGTTAACTGTTTATGACATTCACCCAAAGTTTATTTTTAATATTTTTACTAGGATTTTTGCAATAATAATAATAATTTCTAATTATGTAGCGACTTACTGATCATTAGTGTTGATTATAAATATTAAACCGTATATTTTGATAAAATTATAAGTACTAAGTACATCCTAATAAAAAAATGTGTTATATTTGGGTTAGCAAATACCTATATTTAATACCCTAATACTCTAGTTTTACTTCATTAAAATGACAAATTAATTTACTGATATGACTTACAAAAAAAAAAACATTCATTACCAGTACCTACTAAAATAGAGTTCCTACAATTCTGCCAGAGGTAATCATTATTTCTCTGTAATTAAAAAAAAAAACAGCGCTTCGTTTCCCGCCTTTCGAACGAATGACTTTTCTCTTACCGTTAAAAAAGGAATCGATTAGCTTTGCGTCAAGACCATTTCAACAAACAGTGACTCTGTACGCAATAGACAATTGTTTTCATTAAAAAAAAGAAATAATTCGGCGAATTCCGTAATCCGGTGAAGAAAAACATGGTTTCCGTAAATGAATGGGTTAGAAATCAGTCTGGGAAACAGTTTCTTACTAAGTTTGGCACTTCATGGTTAACTGGAGCGGTTCTTTAGGTAGGTACTTACGCTCCTATAGCCTCTACAAGAAAGTACTGGGTGATGCGTGTTCTTCTGTGCTTATTACATTATTGGTCCACTTTAATAAGTAAGTAGGTAGGTAATTGATTAAATAGGCCAATTTAAATACGTTTTGATTGACCCTAACAAACATTGAGACCTCATAAATATACCTATAGGCTTAGGAGAGTTAGAACTTTGTACTCCTGGAAAAACGGTTTACAGGTTTCCATCATTTGAAGCCCACACATACCCCTTACCCTTTGACGAGTAAAAGTGTTTGTACAAACCTACTTACAATATTAAATCGGTACTTATAACTAAATAATGTGATTAAATATGCACATGAATGCTAAAATAACAAGTTGTGTAGTTATATATACCTACTTCAATAAAATATAAATGGATTTCAAATTATTGCATTAGATAAAATCTTCTTGACGAAATAAAGGCTCCTACAAACAGGCGCGACACGCGACATAAAAGCACCACTCGTCGCGCGACGTGCGATGCTTGGCGGGGCATTTGTGTCGCGTGTGGTTTGCGTCGCGTATCGCGCGTGTTTGTAGGAGCCTGAAGTATTTATTTACCTATTGACTTTACGATTAATAGAACAATTTTATTAGGTTTTATAATTGTTAGGTATTAAAAAAGTTAACTTGAGGTATGATCGTATAAAACAATTAATTAACACTTAAAACGTATCATTATACTTATTAATTATATGACATTCAACATTATTTAACTTTTGAACAGTGTTCAGCAATTAAAATCTTACGTTACCTACCCTGAGTAAATTTACGTATATGACACAAACACCCAATAAAATAAAACCTAAGTAATTTAATTATTTAGTTTGCTTAAAGGTAGTTGAAAGCTGTAATTTTAATGAACACAAATTAAAACAAGTGAACTAGAAATGCAAGTCTTTAATTTTTTAATCTCAGAAAAATACAGAAGGTAGTAAAAACTATTTTCTTTAATTTCAAAATCATGACATAAAATGAGTATATAATCATATTTAGCGCACATCATTATTTCCTGTATAATCTGAATACGGAGACGAGTTCATCAACCTTCCAACGGTCACTGCAATAAGTCTGAATATAAACACACGGGTAGATCTTCCCATGAGGGACCTAAAAGGAGGCAAAGGGAGACTAAGATTAATAACAATAGTTTAGTAGATAGCCTAATTTGTTTAATGTTATTCTAGGCCATTACCTACTTACTTATTTATAGGAGAAAAGGTACTTACTTGATACTTCACACAGAACGAGAAATAAATACCGAGGCGGAACACTTTAATTGCTAGTATTTTCTCGTATACTTCACAAAATTACCTAAAAGGGACTATTTTCAATGTTCAGGGATGTGGTTTGTGCGGATAAAACTCCTGAATCATTTTTTATTTGGTGTAATGTTTATTAAGTAGGTAGGTACCTACTTCTTAAAACTTTAATAAAATGTCGAAATAAAAGACGGTTAGTGAAAGACCGACAGGGTTGCAATTTTCATTAAAAAAAAACGTCAAGATAATTAGGACTATTTAATCAATTAAGTACTAGGTATATTAAAACATAAGAAAATAATATCTAGAATTAATCAGCAACGTAATTCGACATATTAAATAATAATTACTAGGCATGTTTTAATTTTCTCTTGCTTATGGTTCCGTAACATAAACGGCAAGAAAAATGAAAAATACTAAGTAATTTAGTAGTAAAATGTGTTTCAAGGAACTCTTTGAGACAAAGACCTCTTTGTTGCTGTTCCATTTTGTGCAACTTTTGCAATATGTATGTGGTCACAACAGTTACTTGTGCAACAAGCAAAGTTGGTTTTTTCTGCGAGTGTTGATTTTGAATACCGAGTAAGTGAAGGATTCTATCATTTAGGTATTCTAGGTTAGAATTCTAAGCGCAGCGAGGATGCAAATAACTTTGGTCTCGTGTAACACATACAAATTCTCACCTCAGCAGCGAGAACACATTACCTAAAGGTAAAAAAAATACAACATGGTAAAAATTAAACCACATCATGTATATTAGTAAAACAAACAATATCAAAATATTAATTACATTTAAACCCTTTTAACAGATAATTTGCAATTTTACGGTTGTATGTGTATCCGAACGTTTTGTTGTTTGTTTTTTTTTTGTACCTAATAGGAATTTGTACCTACTATGGAATTTAAAAATCGAACTTCGAATCGACTTGTCTCTATCTCTCGCTTTTTTCGTATCGAATTGAAAGTGACAGAACAAAGGGAAGTTCAAATATTTCGAATTTTGTGAGTAGACCCCAGCACTGTTTAAAACGTTACTTTGTCTCACGCTCGCAGCAATATCGAATGTCGCTCACTGTCTTTAAATAGCAAAACCTGCTTGTTTGAGGTGCTGAGGTGGAAAACATATATTGGTTACTTACTTGATTGTAGCTACACAATACACATTGCTACATTTGGTATAATGGAACACAAATTGTAGACAATGAAAATGAATTCTTCTCGATGAATATTTTTTTTATTGCGAAATGGGCCAGCTCTTGACCTGGATCTCGCCTGGTGGAAAGCGATCAATGAAGATATTATGTTATTATAAGTTGATATATTTAACTAAGTACTTTTAGATCTCTTTTAGCGATAAGAACGCCCATTGTGTCACACTACGTAAAATTCCTACATTTATATCTAGGTACTTATCTGTAGTTTTTACATAATAAAGAGTATCTAATCTACTTTTTAAATAGAGTTGATCAATGCGAAGCTTATACTGATAGGTAATTCGAGTTACTATTATTTATAACACTAGGGAAAAAAGCAATTTCAGTTCAACTTAGAAAATGGAATGAAATCATCACGGTTTTCGTTAGATTGTATCTTACAGGCAAAGTTTATAAGAATAAAATATTTCAATATATTTTTACTAGGTAGGTACTTAAGTACTTTAAAGTTACCACCGTTAAAACTTACGTAGAGTGAGCTTGAAGTAAGCTGTCAATAGTAAACAACAATAAGCAATAGGTATAGGTACCTATATTTGTTCAAGAGAAACAATTTTATTTGTTATTTTTTTATTTTTTATACCTAAGTACTTATTTACAATTATTGTACCTTATAAACATGTGCAACTAGGCTTAAACTAAGAGGAATCCTGTGCTATAAGCATCAGTTACTTCCGTCACCACCGTCATCGAGCTCAATCAATCAATCAAATTATTTTATTTAACACAAACCTACACGGGCACTTATGAAACGTCAGAAGCTAGCTGCGCGGTTCCAGTTGGTCGTTTCCTATGGAGAAGAACTGGCAAGAAGAGCTGCCATTACAAGCATGGTGCGGTGCAAATGTAATTATTACAATATTATTAATTTACTAGCTGACCCGGCAAACGTTGTTTTGCCATATAAATTATTTCTAGGGAATTTCTAGTGTCCCTAGAAATAATTTCCAACCCTTATCACTTAGGGGTATGAAAAATAGATAGTAGCCGATTCTCAGACCTACTGATTATGCATATAAAATTTGATTAAAATCGGTCAAGCCGTTTTGGAGGAGTATGGTAACTAACATTGTGACACGAGAATTTTATATATAAGATAAGAAGATTAATTACTATCGTGCGTGTGTATGGACAGATATTGTGTGTGTGTGTATGATAGTGTCAATCCTTAGAATTAGCGGTCGATTCTGTAAAAATCTCACCATGAAGACTTGCGTGGAGTGAGCTGTCAATGTCATCCCACTGATGATGAGGCTAGGGATTGACCAACGTTACATTTAGGTACAATCATAATCAAGATTTTAATAATATTTTTTATCCAAATTCTATTGATTATTTTATATTATTTCAAACTTAGTAATGTAGTTAAGTGTCTTAACTAAACATTACTATTTTGAGGGTTTTAAAAGAAAGTAGCAAAACAGAAATTCAGTTAGAAAGTCAATGTTGTGTTTTTTTATTATTATTCATAGTCCGTGCGTGACGCGCTCGCGCCTGAGGCATTTTTTTAATAAAAGCAACGTTGAGTTTCTGACTGAATTTCTATTTCACTATTTTATTTAAAAACACCCAAAGTAGTAATGTTTAGACACTTAGATACTAGCTTTGAAATAATATAAAATTATCGATAGAATTTGAATTTTGTATTTCATTATATTCTCGATTATTATTGTAAATAATTCCTTTGTCAATCCCTAGCATCACTGGGGCGACACTGACAGCTCACTTCACGCTCACTTCACCTAAGTTTTCATGGTTTCAGTGGTTATACTGTTGTTCTGTAAAAATCTCACCGTGAAAACTGAGGTGAAGTGAGCTTATTAAAGTAAGCTGTCAACATACTAGCATCGAGTGGAATGACGGCTCACTTCACCTATGTTTTCGTGCTGAGATTTCTACTGAATAGACTGACAGAACCCATTTCATAAACGAGCAACACACGCTTGTCTACCTATCTATTTTCCAAGATGACTTCATCGGTCAGCGTGACACTTAGGTAGGTACATTTCAGATTAAGCGAAATGTAAAACAATAAATATGCAATAAATTTCTCACCTACTTTATTATAAACAAAGAGCCGCCATTATAAGAATTAATAGCAGATACTTAATAGTAGAGAAATTGTTATCAGAGAAATTAATCGTTAAGTAAATTGACACCGTTTGTGAATTTGCCGCGATATAGGTAGCTATTTCATAGAACTGTCAAAGAATGCCCGTTGTGATTTAAATATAAGTAAATGTACCTATGGATAATTTAAGTTTGTTCGCAACTTGCTTAACAATTAATTAGTCTGACTTAGGTAGGTACCTAATATTAGACAAGTTTTCCACTTGAGACTGTCTAAGATTATTTTTGATAGCTGCGCCACAGTATTTTACTTTTGTGGCTATCTTCGTTTTCCTTTGTAAATTGTAAACTTAAGTTGTTCCAAATAAAGCTTTATTTATTTAAGATTATAGTAATTTAAATACATGTTCGTATTCATATACCCCGCAGCTTTGAGGAACTTCATAGGCGCGCACCGCACATTAACATTACAAGCAAAAATATACCAACAACCAGCGAACCTCATTACATATCAATTCATAATATCGCCCAACAGCCGCAGCCAGCCGTCCCAAACATTTCACACGTGATCATCCATAATTTACTACACAAAAAACCTATTGATATTTCTATTACCTACCATAACCAAAAAACGTTTGTATACAAAGAGTCTGGAGTATGCGTCATCGACAAAACATTTAACATCCTAATTTCGTGAGTAACACCTCAGCGCTAGAGCCGACAAAAGAATCGATAAACATCTCGATATAGAATACAGACGGTATCGAGCGCTCTCGAGCGGTATCGAGAGGACGACTCGCCCAGCAGGCGGCCGCGGCGACCAACCAATAACTTACATTTGGATTACGCTCGTTAGCCTCTTAGCACCTTATGCGACGTTTATTTTTTATTAATACAAAATTTATTCAAACGAGGCTCGAGAATATTTCGGGAATAATGCTTTAATATTATAAAAGCAATATGTTATGCCTAGAAGGATAAGTGTATCGACGCGACAAGATCATTAGTTATACCATTATTTGTTGGGTCCTTTTAATCTGGCGGTCAGGCTAGCATCGGAGTCAACGCGCGGTTAATCTAGCCATTATGACATTGGATTACAATATGTTTTAGATGAGATGAGCTATCGGCCTTGTCTTGATTGTAGCTTTGTAAGACTGAATGAAGATCGGGTGGCGTCGTTAACTCATAATCGATACTGACAGTTCATGTCGGAATCGATTGGCGAGTAATAAATCGATAGTTTTTGTGTCGAGTCGTGACGAGCTCGTTGCAACTGTCTCTGGTATCACGATGTTAATTTGTGACAACATGATAATTATTGAAGTATGCAATATAGTAATAACATGGAAAGTTACCGTGATTAATAAGAAGTTAACACTTCGACAGCCATTTGTTGTTGTGAATTGTTGATAAGTTAAATTAATTAACTTTATTGTGACACAAAATATTATCTTTCTATCTGCGTGTTGCATAATTTAGTATTCGATAAAAGAGTCGAGGTCTCAGATGGATATTAGCATATATTTTAATAACCGGCTTACCAATATGGATACTTATTAGAAACCTCTATGTAGACAGTTAGGTAGGTACCTACTCACTTAGCTTATAAAAAATTTGTAGAGTTTACTTTATAAATTATTATTTATTTATTAGGCTACAAAGATTTAAAATATCCAACAGGAATCCTGTTAGCAAAATACCTAAGTATACCTATAGGTAGGTACTTACTGTACAAATGACTCCACCTGTAGACATAAGTCTTAAAAAAATCAATGGAACTAATTATCCTACAAAAATAGAAAAAATTTAGTAAGTAATATTCTTTTCGCATCCCTATACTTAAATCATCTCCATCATCTTTTACCTTTCTTTTAGCGTAAAATAACTATTTAAAACTCTATTAAACACTTAATTAGAAACAATGCCTTCTACATCCAACAAAAACAAAACACAATCGGAAAAATATACAAATAAATAAATATAAACTAAAGGAAATAATAGATAATATTTATTGTTATTGCTCTACTTGTATCTTAGAGAGTACACTAGATGATAATGTTTAGGTATTTAGGTATCCACACAAATTACATTCTTAAAGGCATTAGTTATTAGGTATTAAATTGACAGGTATTTTGACCAAATATATAGTGCAATAAAAAATATAGGTATAACAATTATATATCTACTTATTACAATCAATGAGCGTTTTTATAATTCCTAACGTGACGATAATATCGTGGACGCCAACGGTATCACGGCAACTCCGGGTAGTAAAATGTATAGAAATATATGAAGCTTTTAAATTTCCATCCACAATAACGTTGGTACAACGTGCACGTATTTCCATACATTTTATGGACGTCGACGTCCACGATCATATCGCTCATTGATTGTAATACCTATATAAGTATATATTTTATAATAATTGTTATATATATTTTGTCAAAATACCTATCAACTTAATATAACTAAGTAGTAGGTAAGTATAAGACTGTAACTTGTGGAGATAAATAAACATTATGTATTAATAGTAGGTAAAGCGACGGCATTAAGGAAAGAAAAACATCTTCAAGAAAGAAAAACATCTTGCATTGTTCATAGAGTTGCGAGAAAATAATTAGCCGAACATAATGATGGTTATTACAGAACTGATCATTCTGCGGCCATAAATCAACGGATAATTGATTAAAATGGAAGTGTTGATTATTTCCTACGGATTCTAAAGGATTTTAAAATGGTCACGCTAATCAAATTGGTGTTGTAGATTTAAAATGATTAAATTTCTAACGAACTGAGCATTTTTTACGGTGATTTTTGACATAACTTTATATAACATCACGCCTGTACCCCGGAGGGTTAAGCAAAGCTGTAGGTACCTAGTTTCTGCACTCCCACGTTTCTCCAGTTAGTTAAGTCCTTGTAAAAGGGGATGAGCCTATTGTTTTTTTTTATGTTTTATCTTAAACGCTTAATTTAAGTATTAAAATATTAAAAATGCTACATTAATCTACGTCTCCGTTTAACAAAAAAACATAAACAGACGGTCTTTATTTAGGTACCTACTTACGGAAATAAAAATAAAAGATGGTTACCGTAAGGTACAGTCAAGAAAAAAAGTGTAACAAATATTTTTAATGAAACGATCTAAAGGTTTATGTAAAACTCTTTTTCACACTGCCTTTGTGAAACTGTAACAAAAATTATTATTCATGGAGTATTTTAGTTGATTACTTTTTCTTATTGTTAATAAAGAGTTGAACTTTCCCAAATAAAACCGAAAAGGTACCTATGTCAGCTTTCACTAGAACTAAGTAATCCTCATTTATAACCAAAGTGTTCTGTGTAATATTGTTCACAGAAAGAAATAACGTATAGTATCTAGGCAATTTATTATTTCCTCAAATGTGCAAAAGTTTCACTTCTTTCCGTCAAGCCGTTATTGCGAAAAAATCTAGAACATATATTTTTTAAAGATTATAGGTAGGTACTAAGTACCTACAACGTCAAGATTACAAACTATGAATTAATTATTTTGTAACAATCTATTAGTAGGTACCTACTAATATTATAAAGAGGTAAAATTTGTGAGTTTGTATGTCCAAGTTATCTTCGGAACTGCAGATCCGATTCCGAAAATTCATTAATTAATGGGAAACTACAGTATCGCTGAGTACCTACCTACCTACTTATCATTATGATATATTTTATATAAAAACAAGAAATTTCACGCGGGCGAAGTCACGGGTAAAACTTAGGTAGTTATTATTAAAATTTGAACCCACCTGTAGTTAGAATAAAAAAAAAACCCTATAGGTATCGTTTTTTATTAAATAAAAACGGCGGCTATTCTGGTGACAGTTAAGGACATAGCTGATTAGCTGTTTAAGAATAATCAGCACGAACAGGATATCAGATTAATTAATTTACATTTTAATAGATACCTATCTACCATGTTTGATCTCGTTTCAATATTGAAATGTCAATTGGACCTATATTTATTAGACGGGATAATAAATGGCACAAGTCTTTGCTGTTTTTTTTTTATTGCATTCTAAAGAATTAGGTACAGTAAAAAAATTAATTTTAGAGTATTAGAAATCTATTTAGGTATCCCTTTGGAACTTTAATCGGTAAGCCATTTTTAGTTTTTTTATTTTTTAATAAATTCAACAATTATTTTAATTTAATTCTGTGACATATGCCTTCGTCTTCTAGCTGACTTATTGAGCTTAGTCACTTTATCGAGCCTTTTTTTCTTCTTATAAGAATACACTACAAGTTAACCCTACCTTTACTACTAGCACCGTCCTCATTGGAGTCCTCACTGGGGGGCCCATGCGGGGCCCGTGAAGGCATCGGGTGAGGCAGTCTCGGGCGCGTCAGGAACGGCGGCGGGACCCCAAAGAACGGCAGGAACGGCGGCCACGGGGGCCGGGGGGCCAGCTGCGCCGCCGCCGCCGCGTACAGCTGCAGCGGGGCCGGCAGCCCGCCCTCCAGCACCATGCCGCTGCCTTCCCGCCTCGCACCCGATATCTTGACCACAACGCTCACCTACGAACCAACCCCATTCTCTAATGTCATTTTTCAAAACACCAATTTTTTTTTCTTGAGTCACTTCGCAGTCCAAGCACTAACACAAGATGCAACACTGGCGCGCGTCGCGTACAGTCGGTACTACGGAGTGCTCGGGGCTCCACGCCGCGCCCGCCACTGCGATGGCGCGCCCGGAGGCGGGGCCACCTCCCCCCCTACCCCCCACCACCACACAAATTAATTCTCCGCCTCCTTCATATCATAGATTTATTCCTCCGACAGTACATCGCACCCGCTGCTAAACGCTTTCAAACCTTATGCCGTGAAGTTACAGATCTGTATTGAATAACGGCCCATAAATTAAGGGATAATATACATTGAATTAACGGTAACGTAGGCGACGTGTGGTGGTAACTTGAAATAAGCCTTATGTGTATGAAGGTAACGTTTGTTATCGCATAGTAGGGGGTCCAACATGGGATTTATAGGGTCGCCATACGTTTGCGGGCCCGTGGGGTTGTCATAATCTTTTTTAACCGCATGGCGCGCCGCTATACAGTGACATGTTGAGAGTATCGGGAAGCAGTTATGTTAAGGAATGTAACCGTAAAGGTTTGCATTTTGCCATTGCCCTTTTAGGTACTTAGATACCTATTCGCTTATGTTGTACCTAAAGATTTGACAGTAGGTAATAGACAAGCGGAGAGTTATTACCTTAAGTTAATTTAATTCCGGAACAGCTCCAAAACTCATTTATAAAATTATGATTGATATGTGATCTATTCTACCGGCTAAGATGAAAGGTGTTTATTATCTGTAATGAACGAGAAAAAAATAAATATATTCATAGGAATTGTTCGGAGATAATAACGGGTTACATTTTAGATTTCACCCATTCTTTTAATTTGACAGGTGATTGTGTGATGGGCGAGCAATCAACCGCCGAGCCGCCAGATAGCGGCAAAGAGAGATGCGCACAATAGCGTTGCGTAAAACTAGATTACGACGCCTCCCAATCGCTCTAATGACGGACAAACTATCAATCATACAAAATTAACACGTTTCAGATTATATTTTTGACAGTGATGAATCATAAGCGACCGAAAGGCAATCAATTTCACAACCAATTCCTTATTCCATTAAACAAAAAAGTAATAACGTAATTGACATAAATAATAATAAAATATGTCAAGACAGCCGTAACGAGCGTTCGGACGCGACATGACAGCTCTATCAGGAATCTGGTACTGAGTGTAGTGGGGGGCGGAGACGGCGGCTTGCGGCGCGCCCATTGGCGGAGTGGCGCGGGGGGGGCGGGGCCGCGCGGCTCAGCCTTGCATGAATTTAATTAGTGCGAGGAGCACCTCGGGCGCATTAGGAGCCGCGATGGGCGAAGCAATAAAAGATATAAAGGAATGAGTATAAATTAAAAGTTAAATAGAGAGCGCTGTGTGCAAGCGAGAGGGTCGGTGCCTCTCGCTCCCTCGCCGCACTGCTCGTAATTGTTTGACGATCTTATTAGTATCAGTTAAATGTCGTTCTCTCTTTTTCTCGCGCGAATTTAATTACTTTTTAATTAGAGCGTCGGTTAATGAGAGTTTTGCAGGATTCGCTTCGGGCGTTCTGTTTTCATCATAGTAATTTTTGCGGTTTAGGATAATCAGGTTATCGATTGAGTTCCTTTGAGATAGAGAGAAGTTTTTAATATAAATCTGTGGTGATTTCAAGATTGAATTTTAACGTTTATAGCTCATTGACCTAGGTAGGTACCTGTTTTTAAAGCGTAAGTAAGTCAGTTAATAAAACCTTTTTCAATAGGATTTTTTAAAAATTTTGTCTGCTCGAACTAAATGTGTACCTAGGTAGGTTATCTATATACCTACCTATAGTTTTTTTTTCAAATGATGATGATGAAAGATGACATAACTTGAACAATTTAAATCTGACCTTACCTTTTTTTAAAGTCTTCGATAAAAAAGACACCAACAGAAAAACATATCTAATAATCAGCCTATAAATTTCCCACTGCTGGGACACAGGCCTCCTCTCGGTGAGAGGGAGTGGGCCATAATCCACCACGCGGGCCCAGTGCGGGTTGGTAGATGACACCATGTCTTCGAATTTTTGGTTCTAGGACGTTCCGGCTTCCTCATGATGTTTTTCTTCACCGTTTCAAGGGCAGCGGTGATGAAATAAATTACGCAAAGTAAAGCGCCTGTCTGTGTTCGAACCTACGACTTACAACTCGTAAGTGGGAGCCGTCACCACAGGGCCACCACTCCTCTAAAGGGAAAAATTAATTAATGATAAAATAAATGCTACATGCTACGTTGGCTCCAACAAATAAGTAAGTTTTCTAAGCTAAATTACTAAAATTCTACTAGAGCTAGAGCTTAGAGCTTATACCTATTGTAAAGACTCGGTGTGTAAGTACCTATATATACCAAATTAGGTAGGTATAGGTAGCAGTTGAAAAAGCGTAGACGCTAAGTATGTACTCGAAGACAAGGCGAAGACGCGTAGACCAGGCTACATCATAGTTTTGGATATAATTATTTACAAAATATCCTTCGACGGTATAGGTACTAAGCACACTTGGGTTTGTTCTTCGAAAGAAAATTATGACGAAAACGAAGGACGACAATATTAAAAGCTATTGGAGGACACATTGTGTAGTAAGAGCAAGTGAATAAAATCACAACTTAATAAAAGATTTTAAAAAATTGGTTGTTCTAATTTCCTGCTTACTTTTTCCCCCACACATTTACCTCACGAACATGACGTCACGTCACGAATGTCACGTCATTCAACATGTTGATACCTATAAACCGGCCTCGGAGTGTGTGACCCACGTCAATAGTCAGGGTTTGACCTCAGGACCTCTTGCTCGCTAGTCTAGTCTCTAAGCCTCAATAGCCTTATGGTTATTGAGGCTAGAGACACCTCAATAACATTTCAAATTATTAAATGAGTTACACGTTTATCATCATTTCAGCCAAGAATCACCCACTGCCGGGTATAGGCTTCCAATGTCTTCTGCCACACTTCCCGGTTCCGTATCGTTACACTTTACGATTTTTTTTCTTAGTGAGTCACCTTATTTTTTCGTCATCAAAATCAAAAGTCATTTATTAAAACTAGGCTGAGCGTCAGCAGTTTTTGAACGTCAAAATTACATAAGACAGTCCCCCAAAACGCCCGCCCTTCACCACTTTCTAGTGCTTTAGCTGGGAAGAAGAAGTGGCGCAACAAACTTCCCAGCAGCATCATTGCAATACCTAAGATTTCAATCAGTTTATTGCTGAACACAGTCTTCCTGCACATCATAGTGCTTGAAATTTAGTAGGTAGTTATAGTACCTACATTACTGCAGCGGCCAGCAAAATAGGCATTGATGGACAGCCGAGGCACACATACGTAAGTCCATTAATGCCTAGTTGTGACCAAGGCTTGTAGGTATAGTACTTTTCTCAAATAATGCGCGGAAATTAAAATAAGTACAATTACTTTTCAAAATCAATGACGAACAACGAACAACAATAATTTTTCCCGCGTACTAACGCGGGAAAAATTATTGTTGTTCGTTGAAAAAAAAATGAACACTAGTTCATTTTTTTTTTCAATAAACAGCTTTCGTTTTGCAAGCCAGTTTCAAATTTAAATAAAACCTTTGATAAGTTACCTCCTTGGTTGCCATGTTTCGGAGAAAAAAAACGTTCCATTTTTAAATTACGCGATAGATATAAGTTTACTATGTAATTTATTTGGCCGCTAAACCACGACAGTTATGGATTTTCATAAAACTTTTGCCGGTCGCTGCTCGCATATATTTTGCCAGTACCTACAGCAATTTCGATTTATCTCGAAGAAGCTTGTCAAAATAATGCTCAAATTTCTAAGCATGTTTGAGAAAATTATTTTTAATTCCTCTTAAGGTAATCAAATACCTAACCTAACATATCCAAGCATACTTCACCACATTCATCACCAATTTCAGTTTAGATATCAACATCGTGAGCATGTATCTCGGTCTCGCTCTAACACGTAGTTGCCCCATATCTCCATCTTTCTCTCGTCATTAGGCGGGCCATGCACGCGCCCGTCGTTACTTCTCATTATGTCTGGCTTACGCTCGCCCGCGTTATGTATTGTCTGGTGGGGAATGGCCCGCTTTAGTTGTTTTATTGATGTAGCATTGTAAGGGTTGAAATGTATGTTTCTATTATTTTATGGAATAACTTGGGTAACGTGATGTTAGCTGAGAAGGTAGTCACCATTTTTAAAGTCAGAAGGATATGGTGTGACAGTCTGTTCTGGGAGCTCTCTGTGTTGCAGCTGGGGTTAAAAACCATGAAAAATAAAACCTGTTCTTTCAATTAACTTTACCAGTTAAGGCATACTAGTTGAGAGCAATGGTGGCCCAGTGGTAACGGCCCCGACTTACGAGTTGTAGGTCGTGGGTTCGAACCCAGACAGGCGCTTTACTTTGTGTGAGTCATCACCACTGCTCTCAATACGGTGAAGAAAAACATCGTGAGGAAACCGGCATGTCCTAGAACCAAAAAAATCGAAGACAAGTGACATCTATCAACCCGCACTGGGCCCGCGTGGTGGATTATGACCCACTCCCTCTCAAAGAAAGGAGGCCTGTGTCCCAGCAGTGGGAACATTATAGGCCGTTGATGATGATGATGATGAGTTAAGGCATCCACTGTTAGGTAAAGAATAAAGGCCACACTGAAAATGCCAAATAGTGAACGAAGAGTCAGTTGTAGTTTTATTGTATTGATAGGTACAGTTTGCTAAACGAAAACGTTGAACAAATAATGATGTTCAGAATAATCACCCTAGAAACAAAAAGAAAATTTGCCTCAATTAATTTAGATTACAATAATAACTAACAGAATGTGTTCAAAGAAAAAGGCTCTGTCACTTCTCACATTTTTTACAAACATAGAATGAAAAAGTGGACATTTTATCGTAGACCGTAACTCGTAGCGTAGCTTGCGTAGCTCGCGCGCTACGCGACTATGCACGATAAACTACGAAAAATTGATCACACATTGATCACACCCCATCACAACATTATCACACTATTACATCACACATAAGTGTGTGACGTTTTCCTCAAAAAGTGTATTGTGCAATGTGAATATCTTGCACAAAACAATATAAAAGTGAGATCTTAAAAAAAAATTGTGCGTCGTAGCGTAGCGTGCTACGAGCTACCTACGGTCTACGAAATATGGCACATTTTTCATTCAAGCTTTGTTTTCGGTCTACTATGATTCGCCATACTTAAGCAGAGGTGCTCAATTCTTACTTGGTCTTAGACAAATTCATACTTGTCTGCTGTATAAGTACGTTGGTTTTGGTGATTTGTAATACAAGCATTTTACGCCTAACTCAGACACCAGCTCCTCACATTGCAAAAAAAAACAAATAATAGGTGAAACCTAGAGTAAGCTTGTCATTGTGAGGAGAAATAAAGATGTATATATATATATTATCGAGACAATGCAAATCATTTTACTGACTTATTTCAAAACCTTTTTGGTTATGCGTTAAAATATCTAGGTGTACCTAATTATGAGATTGACTAGAAATACTGGAATGCAATCACGCACCCACGTAGGAAAACCCTAGAATAATAATCACGTAACTTAACAAAGGTAAAGTTAGAGCATTTTAAGGGCTCTGACGTCATGAATAGAGACCGCCTTAATAACCAAGAGACCACACATCGATTAAAATAAGTACCGCAAGTACCTAAAGTACATTATGATTTATGAGCAGATATTTATCATCATAATCTATACAATTGCAAACGCTATAAAGATAATACTGTGCTGTGAACTTGTGACTGCCCATTTTATTAGCTTCAATATGAGTCTAAGACTAACGTATTTTATGTAGGTATAAGACCACACACGTTGGCACGAGCATAACTAATATGATTATTGTTTTGAAAAACAATAATAACGGATACCTATTATGTTTTTCTTATCAGGGACATCTATAAATTACTGTATTTATTAGACCTCCCGCTTCAAAACTGCCTGTCAAATCTAAATGGCACGACTTGTAGGTACTGTACCTAATGTCGAGGATGATGGTATACCTAATATTATATTATTATACGCTGTCACTGTGGTGAAGTTGTCAACAGCCTCGGACACCATGGCCTGTCTTGCAGCCGAAGTGCGGGCCGCTTAGCTCGGCACACGAACATAAATGACATCATTCGACGAGCTCTTGTCACCGTCGCGTCGGCGTTCCAGCTGTATTAGAACCTAATGGCTTGGCACGCGACGATGGCAAGAGACCGGACGGCATGTCTTTATTTCCTTGGAAGGTGGGTAGGCCTTTTGTGTGGGACGCAACGTGTGTCGATACTCTTGCGCCATCGCATCTCCATGGCTCGGCGTGCTGTGCTGGCGCTGCTGCTGCGGCTGCGGTAAACCTCAAGCGGTGAAAGTATAATAACCTTATCGGTAATTATATTTTCGAGCCGTTTGGGGTTGAAACCCTCGGGCTGTGGGGTCCGAGTGCTCACGGCTTGTTCAACGAAATCTCCAAACGGCTTGTTGACAGTTCTCGTGACCCAAGGGTTGGCCTTTACCTTTGCCAGAGGCTTAGCATTGCCATACAACGAGGCAATGCCGCCAGTCTTTTGAGTACTTCACCAATCGACAGCGATGCGGAGGAATTTTTTGACGCCATATTTTAACTTGTTAATAGTTTTAGTTTAGGTTATTATATTATTTATTAGAAGTTTTTGTGAATATATTAAGTAAATGGACATTTTGAATTAAAAAAAAATATATATATATATGTGTGGGTGGTAGTGCCATCTTCGGTTCTTACACCAGCAGTGTAAACAGCATTCAATGAAAATAAGAATACTTAGTTTATAAATGACCAAAAATACACGGTTCGTTTCAAGGCTGACTTTACAATTGTTTTAAGAGTTGAGAACATAAGAGATTGAGTTGTATTAATATATTTGAGTTTTTTTCCTTAAGTAACTTTGATTCCAGCAGTAGAACAGTAGTACAGACAGTGCTACATTTATGATGAATGTACGTGGTACGGTAGCATGAATATACCAAGTTTCCAATAGTTAATTACACAAGACAATGTTCACAAGTTAATCAGGTGAATGCAATCAGTTGACAAGCGGGGTGCGAGGGGCAAGGCAGGGGGGAAGCATTTGATTGATGATGCTGCCTCTGTGCTCGCCACCGAGGCGAAAAGTGGCTAATATACGGTGGAATACCTAGACCATGAACACAAACAACGATCGAATCAACATACTGTATTTTCTATGTAACCATACGGTGGGACACATTTTTGTAACACACGTTCAAACAAATTCGCCTTTTAACGTTGTTGTGTTACGTTTCATATTGCATTGCATATTATTTAGACGGCATGTTCATATTTTTTCTTTGTTCGTTACATTTTATACTATGTTTCACATATGTGTACCCACCATAACTTCTAAATAACTAATAGTCGGGCCCGAAAATAAACGATTAGTAAGAACACGTTCCATTTCATCTAAATACATTTTGGTGTTTTAAAGTCCTTCTGGGCGAAAGTCTCCCCTATAGCCATCCACTCTTCCCCGTGTGTTGCTATCTCCGGCCAATCTCCCATAAGCGCCTCTAAGTCATCTCGCCAGCGTTTCACAGGCTTCCCTCGACGACGACGACCGTCTTCTGGCACCCACTGATTATGGTAAAGAATTTTGCGACGAGACCTGCGACCTGAAGGAAACAGCAACTGTTAAAGGGTGAGATTTTGGGAGCTAACTTTTGTAACTCTTCACGTTCAAAAAGTGCTAGTTCTGAGCGTACTTTGACTTTAAACTAAGAGACATATTTAATGTTTTTGCCCCCTTCTTCCATCGGTCATCTAGACGCCTTGCAAGTTACCATCCTTACCTAGTTGCTATTCCACCAATTCGCACTAAGCGTTTCCAAATGTCTTTTGTAATGCGCACAGCAAAAGAGTGGAACTCTCTACCTGCGTTTGTGTTTCCGAACGCATACAACCCTAATCTCTTCAAAATGCGAGTGAACAGGCTTCTTCTGGGTAAGCTCACTCCATCGTCGACTCTGTCTCTGTCACCACTGACCTAGACTAGAGTCAAGAGCAAATCAATCTGAAATAAAAAAACCTACGTCATGGCTTAGGCATAGAACGCAACCGCCACTCATGCGCAAGTACACACAATCTCAACTCTTCCGATCTCCTTTCCATTTCCGTCCGTCACGACAAAGTTAAACTTTTATAAATATTAATAACGCAAGATGGATGGTCCGCACGCGCGGCTCCAATTGATTTAAAATTAAATACACAATGTTTCTCGATGATTGATGCACATCACGCCTGGGAACGGGTTAGGGTAACCTTGCTAAATGGATATTTTTTGCACATTTCTGCACGGTCCAGTGGGCACAGTCATTAGGAAAGGGTTTGACGGAATCTCGTTTAAATTGAGTTGAGTTGAGATGTTGTTGAGAATGTCGAGTCGACATGCTTTGATGAATTATTGGTGAGATGAGATGATTCTTACACGAAGTCACAATAGTCGGAGGGTTATTGGTAAAACACCATCAACCTCTTAAGGGGTCACTGTACTCATCATTATGAAAAACTTTTACTAAGGGACCAAATATGAAATCGCAAAAAAAAAATCAACTGGTCTCTACATTTTGACGAGTTCTGCAAACATAAATGTAGGGAACAGCAGATGTTTTTTCGCGATTTCATATTTGGTCCCATAGTAAAAGTTATTCATAATGATGAGTATAGTGACCTCTTAAGAGGTTGATGGTGTTTTACCAATAACCCTGTATAGTCCTCCAGACCGTATTTCGGCCACGGCGGCCAATCTCAACGGAGACTAGCCTTCGACGCGGGAGATATTATAGTGCACAAGTGTGTGCGCAGATACAGGTGCACTCTCTCTTCCCTCACTCTCGTAGTCCGATGGGACGGCAATCCGACACGACCGGAGAGAGATCAGACGCATGACCAATGGCTTAGGTAACGTGCTTTCCGAGGCGCGGGGGTATCACGCACCGCCAATTGCCAAACTCCGGGCCCTTATCTACTAAGAAATTCCTAATGTAAGGTAAACACCGGGAATCGAACTCAGGACCCCACGCTCGTCAGTCGCGCTTTCAACCACGAGACCAACGGGGCAGTTAGTCGACACTATACAGTAGATTTAAAAGTTCTTAATTCTTCAATGAGCTCAAGACATATTTATTAAATAAGTAGTTATATGTTCAACATTAATGATGTAATATAAATTATACCGAATACTTTGTAACAATATAAATGAAAAGAGTACTTATCCATGGAATTCTTTGCCTGTTGTTCTCCATAAGAACCTAGTAGGTGCGCTTTGGAATGGGCAACCAGCATCGTCCATCTGGCTGACCGACTTCTTTGACAATTAAAAAGTGAAGTGATGCAATTGAAATAAATGATTAGAGTTTTTTTGCAATGAAGACACAACAGTGGTGATTCAGTAAATTATATCAAGGGGCTGACAACAGCTAATGCGCCGTCATTGTCGGACTGCATAGAAAAGAAAGAGAAGCGCGATGACACAAAGCTGGTAATTTATTGCATAATATGAAGCAATTCTCTATTTACAAAATCATTGTTGCTTGGACTAAAAAAATAAAACTCTATCACGTTAATATGTTGCTTGGAGAACAATCTGAAAAAAAAACAGAATGATTGCATATATATTAGTATGGTTTTTAATCGTTCAAAGTATTTTTTGAGGTATCTTCGTGACTTTTTCTATCGTACCAATTTTTTTTTTAAACGTAATTAGTTGTATTATGTTTTCAACACACTATCTGACTAGCATATATCCTGAAGAATATCATATATTTTTCTGATTTTGTTTACTGCAGTGGATCATATACTTTTAGGCGTTATACAATTTGCGTTTAGGTCCTGTAGTCCCCTTAAGCGCTGCTCTTCTTCCACTGCTGTCGTTTACTCAGCAAGCGGGACTGTAACCCACTTCATTAGGTCTTGGCTCCCACACTATGTAGTTAATTCTAGATACTAGTTTATTTATTAGTTCAACGTACTCGTAATGCATCTGTGTCGTGGGCTTTAAAAGTATTATCAAATTGAGTCCCTTTTTGTTTTAAAGAGACCAAAAATCTAGCTTTGTTGAACACTGTGTACCGCAATAAATCCCAATATAAATTAAAACCCATACACCAACTCAACTAAAACCATATAGAAACACATACATAATTAACTGACACGAAGCACAGCCACTCAACTTCCTGGAGCAACTCAAAAAGCGGCCAGATTCATAATCTTGTTAGCACTCAAATTTGCATTAATTAAGGCGTTGAGGCCTCACAGTTGTGTCTAAACTCTCTGAGGGCGGCTGAGGGTGGAGTGGGGTTGGGGGGGTTAGATAATATTCAAATGGTACATGTAACGATGCGGCTGCCGCTTGAGCCCCGTCGCCCACAAGCAATATAGATGGTACGCTCGAGGTGGGAAGTGTTGGGGGTCGTGTTATTTTATAGGCTTAGCGTAGCTCTTGAAATTTTGCGCCCTCTACGGTGATATAGTAAGCATATGTCATAGCCATGCTAAGAGAATGCTAGATATCGAAGAGAAAGATTTCCAGAAGTAAGAAAACGTTGGAATGTAGAAAACGTTATGCAAGATTCATTTACATTTCCCCACACTTGAACTTGTCAATGTGAGAACTACGAGTATGTCGGTCATTGCTTTTTTGTGTTTTTCTCAGTTAGTTTAATCATGATCTGGAAGTTTGAGTAATTTACGTGGCCTAAATGTCCTTTCTTTGGTACCTTGTTCGTCGAATCGTTGAGCTCCTTAAGTTCTGAGTTGAGCTGCACGATTGCTTACAATTGCGTGCACTGAGTGGACAGGTCCACTCAAACTTTGCGGTTCTTTCCTCAAAAGACCATTTTAGATACCAATCTACATAGCCTTCACATGATCTGACCAAGATTTTGTCTGGAATTTAAAAGAGACTGCAACTTCTGAGTTTGTTGCAGCCTTTCTTCTCAGAGTTGTCAGATAGGAAACGCCGGCCTCATCTAGTTTAAAAGAAATATATGTTTGACGTGTAAAAGTGTTTGTACAAACCTACTTACAGAAATTAAACTTACAAAGACCATTAACACTTAGTGAATGGATTAATAATAATCCAACTGTGATTGCCTACTTTTGTAGAACTGTACAGTTACACATAGTATATTATGCACAAATCCCATACGGAAGTGCACTAAGGACGCCAACTTAGCCAGTTTGGCGGAAAAGGCTTCCTTCAAGACGACTGACCCCAATCGTCTATGACATCTAACTGTATCTACTTTTATGATGTATCGTCCATCCTCACAAGTCACAACCTGCAAAAAGCAATAGTTATATAGATAAATCATTTATTTAGTACATAGAAAAGAAATAGCACAACACACAGAAGCACAATTAAATGATAAAAAATACATGAATACAAGGTGTCAATACACAAAAAGAAAACATGTTTTATTGAAATACCTACTAGTAAAGTTACACCATAAAGAAATACCAAACCACCAACACTTCCGTACTCAACTGTTCCCGACTGAGAGCACCGGGGGTGCGCTCGACAATTTCCTCGTCGGGTAATTCACTAGGATTTAATTTAAATTAGTTTTGGCTTGGCTTAATAGCTTCCCCCCACAGGGGGAGTGGTAGGACGTGGCGCCGCTCCAAACGATGTATTCTGATGTTCAGACCGGGTGCTTCCTGGATGTTGATTTTCGATAGCTGTTTAGTAGTTAATTGGTAGATAGACTATATTCTGGTAATTCTAGTTTTCTGTTTGAACTGGCTTTTTGGCGTTTTGGCCGTTTTGTCTCTTTATACCTAAGTTCTTACTAACAGTTGGTCTGTGAGAGAATAAATAAAAGAGAAGTAAGTAAACAAATGAAAGAGAGAACCTACATTGCATAAGCTTATTGAAATGATCTTGGAAGTTGATTTTTGTATAGGTAATATTTCTGTTCCGTGTCAGATCGAACTCTAAACTAATAGTTCATACCGTGGCTGATCAAAAGCTATAACTGTCAGCATGGTTGGTAGCGAGAACAACAGCCCACGGTGCACCTTGCAGCGTCTCTTTTTATGTTGATTTCTTAATAATGTATGAGGACTCCAACTGTCACGTGTGATAAAAACAGTAGTTAATGCAGCGTTTATTATAAATGCGTGGTCATAATTAATGGTGTGGTACAGACCATCAAATTTGACAACAATCTCCATGGGACGAACATTGCAATCATGAAATAATTATACAAAACCACAGTCCCACGAAAAAATTACGTATACAAAACTTTAATAAAGTACTCGACCCAAATATACAACGTGTAACAGAATAAACGCAAGTCCTGAAAGTAGTTAGTTCATAATTGACTACTGAATCGATTTAAGTAACTATTAATGTAGGTATTTTTTTTCAAATTTTATGTATTTTGCAATACCTACTGACCGCAAATAGAGCCAAAGAAAACTCAATCTTATTTCAGGGCAACAAAACTCAATTTTAAACGCATAAAGTAATGCTAGGGTCAACACGATTTTCTTAATAATAATAGTATTGTATTATGTATTATGCTTTTTGCTTGTTTTTTTTTTTGCTCTTGCGTTAATTATGGTATACGTTATAGAGGACAGCTGATTATTTTGTCTTGATTACGATGTTGGTCCCATGAAAAAGGTGGTCCAGTTTGATGATCTGTACCACACCTTTACATATGACCACACATTTCTGAAAACGCTGTCTAAGTAGTGTAATTTTAATAGCATAATATGTACTAGGTATACCCACAAACATTTCCTCAATATAAATCAAGCTAAGCTGCCATGACACATTCGACACCAGTATCACATCTCCCAGAATACAGCCGTTTCAAGTCCGTCGGTAACTAGAGTGGAAGTCGCACCCCCCACCTAATTATTTGTGTCGACTTTAAAACGCTACCAATTATATTAACGCCCCGTTTCGCCCCAATAATAACTGCTGCCAAAAGTTTACATTAGTGATAAGTACTGAGAGTAATGATCGAAGATTTTATGGAAAAAGATTTTGGAAGAATGTTATGTAGTTCATGGGAACTAGTGCTTCGTAACCTTTAAGAAAAGATAGTGTATAATAATGTTCCCACTGCTGGGACACAGGCCTCCTCTCGGTGAGAGGGAGTGGGCCGTACCTACTTACGTCAACCACGCGGGCCCAGTACGGGTTCGTAAATACCTACTCACTACTTTACTTAATAGCAAAATGAATTTAATAAGTATAAATATTTGTAATGGCGAAGTCAATTTAAATACGAAGAAGTTATTGTTTCAAAATGAACACGACTTATGTAACTCAGCTTTCAAAGTTTGTTTTACGCGACAGATCCATTTTATAAAATACATCGTAAAAACTTCTGAAAGAAAAGTGAGACAACATCCACACAAGGTCTTCAGGTCCCGAACTAGGTAGAACCAGTACTACGGTAACCTGATGACTGATATACATAAAAACACCCAGATACAGGTCAAACAGACATGTTCATGCACACAAATGTTTGACTTGTCCGGGGATCGAACCCGGGACCAGCAGCTCAGAAGGCAGGATCGCCACCAACTACATCAACCGGTCAGTATTCAGATTATTCAATAAATAATAGGTACTTACGCCTAAAACCCCAATACAATAATGCATTTTCAACAAGTGTGTCACTCATTGCCTTAAAAAACAACAATAAACAATATTGCACTCACCAAACAGAATTAACACCAGAATCACAATACGACTAAAAACCACCCATTTCTAAATAGACTAGCCCTCCCCCCTAATTATTTGCGTCTCCTTTAAAACGCCGACAATTATATTACCGCCATATTATAACGCCCCGAAACATCCTGAAATGTCCGTAATATCTGTTTGTAGTCAAACTTTACGTAAGGTTCACTACATATAAACGGTGTGGGACATTCGGTATGTTAATATGGGACTGTGGGACCATGGGACGAATTAGAGACGAGGCAAGTAGTTGGTGTAATGTCCTATGCGTCTTGAAAGTTTTCTATATTACTCGTATAACATTAAACATTTATTTCAGACCTTAGTGTTAGTAAAGAAAACTTAAAACTAATGTTAGTACCTACCTATCAATAAAATTATATTATTTATTTAACACTTTAAGCACACAAATGTACAGAGGCGGACTTAATGCCATAGGCATTTTCTACCAGTCAACCTTTGTGTGATGCAGAGACAAACAGTGGTAGGTGCAATTTATAACGATAATTTAGGAATAAATATTTTTAAATATAAAGACACGCATAAACTTATTAAGACTATAAATATAATATATATACCTAACTATATATAGATATAAGCACAAATAAATGTACATAAATACAATTAAATATTAATCCTAGGAAAAGTCTGGAGTAGGGTTGGTGACATCTACCGACCCGCACTGGGCCCGCGTGGTAGATTATGACCCACTCCCGCTCACCGAGAGGAGGCCTGTATCCCAGCAGTGGGAACAGTATAGGCTGGTTATGCTAAAGTCTGGAGCCGAACTTCACCTACTACCTACACACACACACACTACCTACTACGCTTTGGAATGGACAACTAGCTTCATCCTTCTGACTGACCGACCCCTTGACAATTCAAAAGTGCCTGTAATTGGTTTATTTGAAATAAATGCTTTGAGTTTGAGTTTTCACACTATACACATAAGTATGTAGTACGTAGGTACTTATAGACGTACCTACAGTTAAACTAGAACAGCAGAAAATCTTTATTTAATGGCATAGCCCGCATTCATTGGAAATATGATGAAAAAAGGTGTAACCATTTTAAATGGACTCCGAACAAATACGAATATATAACCTATATAGTAGCTTAAGAAACATAGGTAAGTTACCCAATTGTTAAACAAATTAAATACCAAATTAAATTGCCGTACTTTCAATTCACAACTGTCATTGTTTGACAATGGTATGAATTACACGGCAAACGGCTAAACAATAAATTTTCCTGACTGTACATTTGTCGATAAGAAATTGAATCAATACAATATTTCCTTCTATAAAAATCTGGCAAATGTACGACCGTTTTAACACCCTACACGGTATCTTGTAACATTGTCATAACTTCTAGTTAGCTTTACACTTGAAACGTGCCTCTCTACTACTTATTTAAAGCTAAGTAATAGCACTAAGGTTTTGGCCTAGGCATGTGCCATAAAAGCGCATAGTTGGGTACTAGTTAGTGGCAAGTTGCCAGCCAGGTCGTCATCTGAGCACCTGATTGACCCTATTATCAAACTGATAGCTTTAAGTTTATACATAACTTGAATACCTAGATAGATAGATACATAGACCATATTTTACACACAAAAGAGATAGCACAACACACAAAAGCACAGTTAAATGATAATGAGATTACATGAATATATAAAAACAGGGTGCCAACATACACAAAATAAAAAATGAAAACTTAGGTACTTATAGAAATTAAGCGACACGATGACACACTCTAAATCAAAATAACGAATATACAAAGTGCGGTGTGCCTCTCATGGTTGCACCAAATGGGCGTCCAGCTCAGCATGTGTCAGATGTCACCAACAATGACGGGGTCCACTAGGGCCGATGCCTGCCAGAGATGCGGGAAAGCCCATCCTCAAATAAAAAGGAAAGTATTGCTCAGTATGTGATATGCAAATGTACCTGACGCTGATATTCTGCTGGATCTTTTATAGAGGATCACCATAACATGTTATGTATATTAAATAGTAGATTGTTATACAAGGAGCTAAAATGACCCATTATATACGAGGTAGTTTTACTCCCGAGCTTTAGCGAGGGAGTAAATAGAAACCGAGTTTTAATGGGTTTTTAGCGCCGTGTGTTACACTCTACTTTTCACTACGATTGCGAGAAAATAAAACAATCCAATACAATATGAAATATGTAGTTTATTTTATTAAAAATTAAATGTACAATTTGTACAATTCTGGATATTTAACGAGATGTTTTTTCCCGGTAACTTAATTTCAGTCCTCTGTGAAGATGAATGTTGAGTGGTTCTTTTCCTTTCTCTTCTATTTGCAAATTAGGGTCTCCATTCTCACTAGATGATGACATTTTCACTATTGTAAAATTAATTACGGTCACTACCAATTCAATTTGCAATTAGAGAAAAATTATAAAGATTTCGCGCCAATGTCTTTTTTTTTTGTTTTTTCTTCTGCAGCCGCAACGCATTGCATGCATTCTCTACCAAAGAGATCGCCGATTTTAGATCCATTTTCAAAAATAAAATGAAGTTCTTTTTTTATGAAACAGTAATAAGTCGAGTCTATATTCATGATTATTCTACTTATGACTAAAGACTTTTTCGTTTTTGTAGGCTCATTGTCATTTGACCACTAGAGGTCAGTGCATTTGACACACAAAAATTAAAAAAAAAAAACTTTTTCCCCTAGAGGAAGAATTGCTATTTTTTCTTCGCTCTGGTACGCCACAATGACGGTCTTTTTGAGCAAGAGGAGTGAAAATAAATAAAAAGCCTATAGCATTAAGTCCGCCTCTGTACATTTGTGTGCTTAAAGTGTTAAATAAATAAATAAACTTTTCGATGGCGAGTAGAATTTATTAGAAATTATTATGATGGTGCAATTCTCATTAAGTCATTTGTAGTTCTTATACGGTGTGGTGACATCAATTTCAATTCAGAATCAATAAAATGCGACTGGTTGTTAGACATACTTATACAAGCAACAAAGTAAGGGGTCTAAGGGAATCGAACTTCAAATGAGTTATAGCAAGATTATGAATCGGGGAGCTTGTAGAGGCAAGATTTTATCTCCGTACATATTTTGTTATACAATAATAAAATTGATACCTTACTTGGATTCGGCATACAGACAATATTTATTTCAATAATTAGGTTGAGTAATTGAGTCTTCTGTCTTACATACTTTTGAATGTCAAAAGTAACAAAAAACAGTCCCCAAAAACCTATCACTTTTGTAGAAGAAGTGGCGCCAAAAACTCCCCCACATCACATAAAAAGTCGCTTATAATTTCCATTTGATAAATAATTATTATAAGACAATAGGTATACAACTTTAATATTCAAACAGATTTCGAATATCTAACCCTGCGTTTGCCGACGGGTCCGAAGCGTCCCGGGTCCGACAGATGCGGTCGTTACACGTTATGGTACGTTTGGGAGACGATCTCACGAGACCAGCCGGTTATCACTGCACTGTGATTATATCTACCAAATACTGATTTCAATGTAGGTGGAGAGATTTATGGTGATTAATTATTTAAGAAAAAAGATTGGTGTTGTCTTTTTTACGAGCTTTGCCGGTCGATCAATGGATCGACGAAGTACCTAACTTCGCGGATCCATTGATCAATATTTATTTTTATTTTTTTGAATCCAGAAATCTACTTTTTTTTACTACTCCCACATAAATCATCTCAAGACTCTAAAACTAACACAATTAAAAAAACCCACAGATTATTAAAACCATAAAATCAACAACTTTTTATACAACCTACAACGTTATTAAGATATACGTTTTTATAATATAAAAACACGCGTAGAAGCGGAACTTAATTTAGGAAATGAACTCACAATCGCCCAATATATTTTTACGATCCATCCATCAGTGTTTATCGCCACATCATTGTGACGTTTGCTCGTAACCCTAAACGTTAAAGACGCTTCGTGTTGTAAAATAAAAGATTCAAAAGAAATGAGAATATAACTGGAATATTTTATTATTCATTTACAGTAAATACAAAGGTTTTTTTAAATAATCTTGTCGTGTGATGGAATATGTTTTTCATTCATCTCATTTTAATAAAATTGAGTTTGTCTATTCACACGAAAATAAGTAGAGGAAGACTTTATAGTTTAAAAGATCTAACAAGTGTAAAAGTTGACACCCGTATCATCCCCGATTACATCTGTTATACAGGAATAATGTGTTTTATTTGCAAGGACAATGATAAAAATACCTAATTTAAAACAACTCAAAATCCCCCGCTTACTAAAATTTATGGCTACGATAATCCAAAAAAACTGACGTAACACCGTAAGCCAACATTTCGATAACCAAATAACCGAACAGCATGAGTGACAGGTGTCGAGTTAACAGCTTTTATTACGCTAAATAAAGATTTAGATAACGCATTTCGGTAACCGCTAAAAGAACCATAAACAATGGCCCTGTCTGTAACCACGACACCGTGACACATGTTTCAATTATTCTTATCAGTTATCTCTTTTCAAACGCATTTGGCCCATCTCTATTTATAAATATCAATACTATTCCATTGCTGGGTTTTGTACTGAGTACTTTAATAATACCTGTATAAATCATCAATGGAATGTAAATAAACGGGGGTCGTTGAACGAAATTTCAATAGTGTACCGTTTAAAAGATTATCTGTTCGCATTCAGCCGCAATCGAAACCGACTTTTGTTGTAATAATCACATCTGGCAAAATACTCGGTCCCATTGCGGTGGGGTGGGCCGGTTAGGCCCAGGCGTCGCAAGTCAAGGGTTATGGTAACATTTGTTATTGTCCTCTTCAAATTAAAAATGTTACATTATTAAATCTGTGATTGCATCTTTATGAATGGGTCCTTTGGAATGGAAATGACTGTCACTATGCCTAATAATACATAGTGTACCTACTTCATCCTTCGATCAACAATACCGACTAGATATCGGGTCGGCGCAAGAAATACGTCTCGGTAAATAACAGCGCACTTGAGACGTGAGCTCTTATTTTGTTTAGTTCGCTTGAAACAGCCAATATAAACGCGACTTTATTACTAGATCCTATGGTTGTAATTAGGTTGAACTTATAACTGTTTTAAACTTTTTTCACTTAGCTTTGATTTTGTACGTGACCCGTTATCTAGTTAGTATTGTTGATGGAAGACATAATCTGTGTAGAATTTTATAAGTTCAAAAGGCAACATCGATGGCACGGTTAGACAGTAGCTATAGGTCAGCAGCTGCCGTCGACTAATAAGTCGTGAATTCGATTTCCGCTAGAGAAAAAATAAATGCATAGTGTGCTAAAAGTTTTTTTTAAATTATAATCAATTTGTTAAGGGTAGCTGCCATACTAACGCAACAGATTTTGGCTACACTGCTTTTCATTCGTACCAGCAACTATACGTTTATCTCTAACCCCAGTAAGTAAATCTCCCATGCCATATAAAACCTTCTAGAGCAAAAATCCTTTCAACCCTTTATCCGAGTACATACATAGTGGTTACGTGTTCAATTTGTATTCAGATCATGAGTCCGCGGCCTTAGAAGCGCAGCGACGGAGTAGAACTTGTAAAAAATAATATATTGCCGGGAAAGCGCGGGAAATGATGAAAAATGGCCGCCATGGCCGATTCGCAGCCCTCGCCCGACGTCATTAGTTGGTAGTCGCCATAAATTTTATCTACGAAGAAAAACAATGGACGAAAAAATGCGGTTCTGGTGTGGCTGAAAGGGAGGAAATGGGATATATGGAACTATAAAAAGGTGGTATATGTGTAAATAGTAGATGTATATAAATATGAAGACTATCTGCTAATAATTAAATCTTCCTTTCGCTAACTTTATGTCATCCATCCTATACTTAATGAATTTCGAAAGTATTTGGTTTTTAAAGATTATATCTTGATTTTACAAACCCAGTTATGGTTTTCTTGACGTGTCAAAACTACATACTCAGCTAGTTTCTTATTTTGTCAGTACCAATTTAAACTTAAATAATTATAGTTTATATATATAATACGAATAGAAAACAAACTTCTCTACGCTAGCCCCCTTCATACATTCTTAGAAACATTTTCCCCTCAGCAAAATCTCACAGGCGTTGTTAGTTTGTTACTAAATCCCACCAGAGGGCGTGCCGGAACTAAGTGGCTTTTCATTTTCCCTCCCGCAACGCATTTTATTTATTTTTCATCGCCCGCGGCACCCCGATATTATATCAGCCATTTTGTTCATTTTTATTGCACCCGCACAAATGCACCTATTATTTTTTTATAGAATGTATAATGAATATTGTGTAGGTGGGGTGTGTACGTACTGCATGTTAAGTAAGGTGACAGTAAGGGCTGGCGCACATCTGGCGAGGCGCAGTGCAGCGCATTGGTCACTGCCAAGCAAATATCCAAATTCCAAGATCTACAGTTATGACTGGAGCTGACTATCCCCTGTTAGTGCCATCGCATCGTACCAACCCCGTATGGGTGCCCAGAATTCTTAGTTTTGGCCTGGAGTTCTAAAAGACAGCGTTTATTAGGGACAGAGTGATGCTAACTAATGCCTCTAATTTAGCATTGAAGATATCCCAGATAGAGTTATATACACACAGAATAGAGTTATAGCACAGTGATTCAGGCTTACGTTTTATGGAACTGTACTTACTACGGTTTAACAATCAGAAGTTAAAACTAACAATAAAATCTACCTATCAATCTATTTTACCGTGCAAACCGTATGTAAACGTGTATGCTAACATAGAACCAGCCACAAATCTAGCAGATCTCAGCTCACGCCGCTCATAAAATTGTATTGAACACACGATCCGCTTACAACGCTTGCGTTTTAGTAAGCCGATCAGTCTGTATCGATGTTTAAGGGGAGTTTTATGTGGTAACAAACAATTCCCTTAAATATATTTTATATAGGATTTTTTCTTTACTTTGATATATGATTCGTGGCTTCAGAACCTCAGTTTTCACAATTTCGGTAGCGGATACTGTAGTATCGGAAAGTAGATCGCATATCGCATACTAAGCGATATGCGATCTACATACATAAACACATTTTTTTTTAGGATATCATCATAATAATCTGCTTAGCCCATTTTCCAACTACTTTTGGGTCGGCTTCCAGTCTACCCGGATACAGCCGAATACCAGTATTAAACATGGAGCTACTGCACATCTGATCATAACCCAGTAACTGGGTAACACGATGCCCGTTGCAGGGGGCCGACTCTCTAAGTCCGTCAACGATACGGGCCCGTCCGAAAGTAGTTCAATACTTAATAGTGAACCCTGCTCCCGATTAATTCGTTTTTCCGGACGGACAAAAACACATCGGGTGTAAGGACAACTGTCAAATCGTTTTATCATTGCTTTTTAGTTCGGGCCCCGAGCTAATCTTATGTCCGCAAGTAATACAGAGTAGGAAACGTCCGTAACTTCGGCCGAAATTACGGACCTTGTGGTTAGGGAGTAGGCCCCCAGTTTAGTAGGAAGTACACCTACCTATCTATTTTTGGCGTCAAGCAGTGCTGCGTTCCATGTTTAAAAGTATGGATGCCGAAGTAAATACAGGCACAAGCAACATTCAGATATGTCTGATGCCTGTGCGATCTGTGTGATGCATCGAGGATATGTCATCACCAAGTGGGCTGCCTGCTTTATGGTTAACCACCTGACAAAAAAGAAGACCAGATGGTCCAGTATGTAAAAAAATTGAGCCATCGCGGGACGCCTGGCAGATGTGAAACATCGAAAACCATTCTTTCATACTTATTTACTATACAAAATAGTATAGGAAATAAGTATGAAAGAATGGTTTAATAAAAGAAAATAAATATGGCATAATCAAAAACCAAATATTCAGTTTTGTTTTTAAAGAAATAAATTGGCCTTTAATTAAAATATAGCGTGGCGACGCGTCGCCACGGCATGCGTCGCCACGGCAGCAATCGGTTTTACGTGCGGCTATAGATGTTTCACATCAAAATCCAGTGCGATTCTGTAACCATCTCACCGTGAAAACTTAGGTGAAGTGAGTGTGGAGTGAGCTGTCAGTGTCGTACCACTGATGCTAGGGATTGACCAAGCATTACATTTACAATCATCATAATCGAGGTTTTATTAATGTTTTTTATGCAAATTCAATTGACAATATATTATTTCAAAGCTAGTACTTATCTAAAAAAAAACAACACTGAATTTCTGTTTTGCTATTTTATTTTAAAACCCCGAAAATAGTAATGTTTAGCCACATAATTACTTATTAGTTTTGAAATAATATAAAATGATCAATAGAATTTGGATAAAAAATATTAATAAAATCTCGATTATGATTGTAAATGGAACGTTGGTCAATCCCTAGCATCAGTGGGATGACACTGACAGCTCACTCCACACAAGTCTTCACGGTGAGATTTTTACAGAATCGACCGGCTGAAATGAGGTGAAGTGAGCTGTCGTTCCACATGTCGATTCTGTAAAAATGTTACCGTGAAGTGAACACTTAGGTGAGTGAGCTGTCAGTGTCATCCCACTGATGCTAAGGATTGACCATAGGTACATTACATTTACAATCATAATCAATATTTTAATTATTTTGTTTATGCTAATTCTGTTGATCATTTTATATTATTTCAAGGCCAGTATTTAAGTGGCTAAAATATACTATTAACGGGTTTTTTAAATAAAACAGCAACAATGAAAACTGATGTTTTATAAAAAAAAAACTCTAAATAATAATATTTATACTGAGATTTTTAACTAAACGAAGTAAACTGACAGCTGTGAACAATGCCTATCTGTCACTGAACAATGCCCCGCTGTCATGAAGTCATTGTTCTAGCTGTCAGTTTAAAAATCTCAGTATAGACAAGTTTTCATGGTGAGATGGTTACAGAATTGCACTACTGATGCTAGGGATTGACACTATTGACAGCTCACTTCACCCAAGTTTTCAAGGTGAGATTTTTACAGACTATACCGGCTGTTCAAAATTCTTGTTACACTGTCACATACGCCACCTCACTATTTCGTCTAGTCATGGACTATCAACATCGCGCCCAATCTGTCTCCGTTTGATACAACACCATCCTATGAGCTACTAACACTTTGGTTTACTGTACAGCTACGTACAAGTTGGTATATGTGTGACTGTGTGTGTAAATAGGTAAAGTTCCTTTTTTAAACCCAGATAGTAATTTGACAGGAGTAATGTCAAACTCATAGACTAAAAAGGAAACACGAAAAAGACTTGAAATGTCAGATTACTATCTGGGATTCAAAAAAGAACTTAAGGTAGGAGCTTTTTTCCGATTTGATTGAATTACAGTTTCAATAAGCTGTAAAGTGATTTTTGTTGATCGTGGAGTCAATTCGTAAAACTGGACTAGGAGGCGTTATTTTATTTTATAATTTTAGTAAGATTGCAAAGACGTGAAATAAACATTTTAGTTTACATTTCTGTCATTATTTACAGAGGCCCTATAAATAAGTAAGAGTTTTTTAATGTGATCTAAAGTGCCAAGATCATCGTTAAAGTCTGCGGAATTGCATAAGCTTTGAAGTAGACCAGAATGTAATTGTAAAATCCAAATGCAACTGTCACCACCTTGGTGGTGGTGCCCTAGAAACAAACAAATCATTGTGTAATCCGAACTTCTTAACAAATCACTGCCAATAATATAATAGTTATTTTACACCATTATGCAAGCTGCGCCACTAATCCTTTTGTCTAATTTACGACTATCTGATACGAACAAACATATCTCTTAGATCAATCAGTAATTAAAAGGGAGCTGTCTGTACAGTCGCCGACGAAAGTGCTAAGCCTGGTTCGTCCCTCGGTGCAAACAACACGCGACCGGCACGTGCCGTCCCATTACATACACATTACGGAGATATTTGGACTATTACCGGACGGTTATCGCGTTATCTTCGCCATCGGATCATCCCGGATTATGCGGAGTCTGGGAAACTTACACAACCAATGTGTCAGGTTCAAGTTACTGTTGGTTCTAAAGGAATAACATTACAAGCTAGTAAAATATAAGCTAGTAAAATAGAAGAAATTCAATCCGGCTGGGTTTTTGTATCACTATTAATTTATTGCAAGGCTATTCAACTATTTCATTTGTGCGACTGCAACAAAATGTGTTGAGAATTTATAATACAAATCACTGCACAAAAAATGTTAAGCTATGTAAACACACGTTTTAGTAGAGTCAGGTATAATGTGTAATACAATGAAGTGTAAGTCATTACAAAATGTATTAAACACATAACTGCAAAAAAAACCCATGCAACACAATAAAAACGACAGTCATAACACCACTTTAATAAGAAACATTGCTTCCGATCCCCGACACCATCAAATTACAACAGACGAAGGGGAGGACTCACTTAAATATGAATCATTTCATTATAATGCCGTATTCAATCCGAGTAAACCTCACTTCATGTTGTTATTACAACAAGGGGAGCGTACAAACATAAAAATGTATTATACTCGTGCACACTAAGCCCCGTGGAGACGATAACTGACACTTAATACCATAGAGCGTGACCGCATTACTCTGTGATCTATGGTCCGCGGAATCGGTGCGCGCTACTTTATCTATGAATCGCCATCGCCGAGCTGTCAAAAATTGGAGGGAACCGAAATCGGTTTTGTGCAAAAGTGTACTTCAGGGCACTTTTATCTTTAACGCTTCGAATTAAAATGCATTTTTGCTTTTTGTTGGTGGATTTTTTTCTTTTATTTGTTTACATGCGAACATAATATCTACAAGTATAGACGCAAGACAGAAAGTTGAATGGTTTGTTGTTCTTTTCGGTGTCATGCGAGGGGAGGCCGAGGTTTTATGGGAACAGCAAATTCGGCACGTGTCAACCGATGGAATTAGCCGTAATACTTGCATTAATAAAGTGTGAAATTGCCACCGGCGGCCGGTGTTTGTTATAATTCTCTATTAGGCGTTTTTTGAGCTTGGCCCCCCGGGAACGACTTGAAATAAGCCGAATTGGATTGTTCTTTTGCGGATTAAGGCGTATTTACAGAACCTCAGTCCCCTTACTTTTGGCGGAAAGTCGTTCATTCGTAGTAATCAAACAAATTATCGAACGTAAATTAAGGTGACTGCACCCATTCGGAGTTTCCGACTTAATTGTAGATATTTTTATTTCAATTTTTTTAATTACACCAGTTGTGCGCGGTGGCGTGACGGGTGATACCTGGCTACAATGGCCGAAGCGTTGTATTTAATTCCGGCGTGGTTTTACGGTCACAGCATTTATTGATTGCTCTCCAGCCAGTGAGCCGCGACGCCCCGGACTGGATAAACAAGGGCTAAAAAAATAATAAAAATAAAGATGGCGAACGAGGCACCGCCTCCCGCTGCGACGGTGGCTACCGTTTCCAAATGTCATTCTCAACCGAACCGAATGCTGTGGATCGTTCGATCAACGGTAGTAATCGATATCGATGTGTCGAGTTACCTATTCCTTTTACGGATTGTCTTATCACAGTAAGTAATTAACAGGAAAAAAACCGCGGAATACTAAGACGGGAATACTAGATACATATCCACACTTCAACCAACCCAATCAAGTTAAATCATAGCACAGACGTTAAGACTACAAAAATATAAGAAAGTGGGGACTAGAGTTATGAAAAACGAGCCTTTCCTGGTTATATAACTAAGGCATGCTCATTCAAATAAAACTAGGTAGGTACTACCTATTTACTTACGAAACGATATATTTAATAATTAGCTCAGCAACAATTTTATTTTACTTATCGACTATCAACAAACCGGCCCAACTGATCCCAACACTACAATTTTCCACAGCCAACCGAAGCAGTAAATCGATCGTATTTTTTTTCAGTCAATCGTCTTTCAATTCTAACTTTGGTGATATCGTATCGACTTATTCAATTTCGAGGGGCATTCGCATTTGTCGTGGTTCGATCATTTCCGTCAATTTTTTATGGTATCGATGTCGATAGAAGCATCGTCCGATTGGTCACGCGCATTCCTTCGATTTGAAGAAGTCGCTGATAGAATTTTCTTACTGACGGGTCAGGTGCATCGCTAGCGCACGAATACTCACGATGTTGTTACTTGAACGTGGGTAATATTGAATTGTGTGCTACTTAGGTGTCGTTGTTACTGTTAGTAGTAGCTGTTGGCTGAAGTGTTCTTTTCAGGTTGCTATTCCACCTGAGATAATGTTTTCACTGTGTTTGGCGATGGTTTTAGGTTTAAAACCAACGTACAGACCTATAATTCGCCGTGGATCGATCTTGCGGGAAGATGTTCTTTACACCTTATGTGCAAAAGCTGTTAATACATGAATGTGTTAAGCTTACGAAATATTTAGGTACACATGTGTGAACTTGCCTGCCTGTCTGGATTCATGATAATCATAATCTTTATCTGTTTTCTCTCTTCACAAAGGTTCACGAAGTTACAATCATAGATACAAGAATTATATCGTTTTGACAAAGATGCATAAAATATGATCCCTTGTGAGAGACTGGCGTCCATACTAGGATACCCTGTGTGACAGATCACCAGGCTCTCACCCCGAATTAAATCAGACCGGTTGGCGCAGTTGGTAGCGACCCTGCCTTCTGAGCCGCTGGTCCCGGGTTCGATCCCCGGACAAGTCAAACATTTGTGTGCATGAACATGTCTGTTTGACCTGTGTCTGGGTGTGTATATGTATATAAGTATGTATATCAGTCATCAGGTTACCGTAGTACAGGCTCTACCTAGTTCGGGACCTGAAGACCTTGTGTGGATGTTGTCTCATATAATTAACATTACAATGGTCAATAATCAAACTAGACAAATTATTTATTGACAAAGGAAAAAAAATAGACATGTTTATAATCTGCATAAGTTTTTTGATAAAAAATAGAATTTGTAACTTACCCAATTTCTTAATACTATTGCATATCCGACTCCGGTAGACTGTTGAAACAAAAAAAAATATGTTTAAGAACTTAATGTACATAGTTATGCAATAAATATATCTTTAACTTTAAATTAACCAAAAAAATAAAAACAATTTGGTATAGTGTAATGTGTGTGTGTGATTAGGGCCCGGTTGATGGCAATAGGCTAGCCCGCTATTGCATGGGACATACTTAAACATAACTGGCTAAATCTGGGTTTACCTACTATAGGTACACCTCTGCTTAACCTTTCCGGGATAGCAGGCTTCGTGTTATGTGTAAACCTGAACTTCCCGAAGAGAGTCAATTCAAATGTGTTATATTATTAAGGGGACTACATGACCCAAACGCAAGTTTTATAATGCCTAAAAGTATATGATCCAATACAGTAAACAAAATCTGAAAAAATATATGATATTCTTCAGGATAAGATAGGCTAGTTAGATTATAGTGTGTTGCAAACATAATACAATTAATTTCGTACCTACGATAGAAAAAAGTAACGAAGATACCTCTAAAAATTTCTTTTAACGATTAAAGTAGATAAAAGTTAGTTAGTTACATTCTAGTATTTTTTTTCAGATTGCAAGCAAGCACAATAAAGCAAGCAACTTAATAACGTGATAGTGTTTTCATTTTTTAGTCCAATCAATAGATTTTTTGTAAATAGGGAATCGCTTCTTATTTTGCAATAAATTACCAGCGTTGCGTCATCGCGCTTCTCTTTCTTTTGTATGCAGTCCGCAAGTGACCGCGCTTTAGCTGTTGTAAGCCCCTTAAGTAGAACATTTTGAAATTAATCATCTTGTATTTTTCCGTCTTGAAAGATATTTTCGAAATCGACTACTTTTAAACCAAATAATAACAGTAGCAATAAACTACAGACCAACAACAAACAACTTTACTCGTCATTTAAAAAATGTCAATCACAAAAAATCAAATTAATGTAAAAAATATATAATCATTGGTGTACAATTAAGGCAGTTACAGACTCCCCGAGGGGTATATCAATTCCATGTATTTAGCGCGGCGGTGTCGGGCTGTTGTGTTGAAAACTATTAATTAATGTGCGCAAGATTCGGTGCCCCGTCGCGACTGATCCTGCGCACCGCATGGGGTTGCCGACGTCCTTGTTTGTAGGAACACCATGTATACTCGGCCTTAAATGAACTTCACACCTGCGCAGGATTTTGATGATTAATAGGTCGATTTATAAATTGGGACAATAATTTGTGTTTTTTTTTTATTGGTTAACTAGGTTCGGTTATTTTTTGGTGTCAGCTTAGGAATAAAATAAAGTGTAATATTTATGTTAACATTATTTTGGAAATATCTACTTAATAAAAATAAAAAATAAATCTTCACTGACAAACGAAGCACAGGCTAAACCACGGGGTCTAGAAGTATGAAAGTTTGCGCAAGAGTTCCTTTTATAACGAAGGTGACCACTTAAAAAATTCATCACCTAATGGGGTTAAATAGGGGATATACGTTTGTATGGAAATTCGTCATTTTAGCCGATGGGAAATCCCATCGGGGCTCAAGCCTTGTCCTATTAGAAAATCTATACAAGTAAATAAAATTAAAATGAATGTTTGTAATGTGTAATAACGGTCTAAAGTATATATGGAAGGTACTTATAAAGAAATAAAAAATAAAATGTTGCCTGTCTGTCTGTTTGTTCCGGCTAATATCCGTAACAGCTGGACCGTAGTTGACGGGACTTTCACTGGCAGATAGCTGATCTTAAAAGGGCACATATAGGATACTTTTTGACCCGGTAGCACCCATGGGATAATTCCTGTGGGATATGCCGCAGGCACAGCTAGTAGGAAATAAAATTAATCAGTATTGAGTAGGGCTCTATAGCTAGGTTATACTTGCACGAAGGAACTTGAAACGTTCTTTAAGATGAGAGGGGGTTGTAGGGTTGAACAGAATACTGTAGAGCTGTAATAAGATATTATGAGAATTCCTACGAAGTATGGGAAGCCACTTGAGCTTCGTACGAAATTCACGATCATATTTGCGCAGGCCAAAGAAAATCTTATGCAAAATTTTTGAAGTCGCTCAAGTTTATCTATTTGTGCCTCAGTGAGAACTGACATCAGCGTAGTCAAGGATAAGAAGTAAACGTGATTGTGCAAGCGCAGTTTTAGTGGCAGTTGGAAGAAAGTTCCGCAATCGTCTCAGGGACTTACCAGATACATCAGATCCCAAGGTTCTTAACCTTTTCCCTGACTGGAATAGCAGTTCCGTTAAATTGAGTTTGGGGATCTGCGACCAGTTTATCTTGGGGGTCATCCTTGGCCTGTCAACAACAATGACCTGCTCGATGGATTAACCTGCAACCCATGTACCTCACTACACTCGCGAATTGAACCCAAATCCCTGTTTAGGATATTAATTGCATCAGGCAAATCCGAAAGGGCAGCTTGTTTATATATTTGTAAATCATCTGCATAAAGGTGGTAGGCAGAAAGAAGTTTAAAAAATTATACACAAACTTTTCAAAAAGGCTTTTAGCTGAAATTCTTCAATTTATCCTTTTAGTCAAAATGTCCCACATTGGCTTTAACACCTAGAGTAGTACTATCTACCTTAAACAGAGAGCCATGGCAACACTACCATCAGTCATCATAATAAGACGATGTCTTCTCCCAGTGCCACAAATTGATTCAGAACTTATTCGGTCCGTATCCAATGAGGCATTCTGTTAGGATGAATGCTGGCATACCTTTGTCATTCCAGAGCAGAAACGATTAATTTGGAGGCTGTGAGGAATAGGGAAGTAAAAACTAATGTGTGGCAAGTAAATTAATGGTACAATGATGTGTGGTTTTAGTTGAGAAGGTTCAAGAATTAATTTGTTATTGATAGCTAAATCTTGGTGTAAAATTGTGTTGCGAAAATTCAAAGAAGCTGTCAAGTACACTCATCATGAGCTGCCTAGCTTTTCTAGCTAGCTAACCGGTTGCAGCTATATACCAGTATTTTACATGGAGCGACTGCCTATCTGACCTCCACAACAGTTACTGGGTAATACGATACCCCTTGGTAAAACTGGTTGTCAGACTTTCGGGCTTCTGACGACCCGTAACGACTGACAAAGATCCACGAATGACCGTCGGGACCAACGGCTTAACGTGCTTTCAGAGGCACGGAGTGGTCTTGGTATGTAAAGATGGTCACCCATCCACTGACCAACCGCGGCAAGCGTAGCTTAACCTGATCTATCGACCCGTGCGGCTATTATTACTAGTCAAGTACAGTCATAGCATAATATACCTTATGTACAGTTATGCAAGATTCAAAAGGTATTTTCTCCTAAAGTATTGATAGAATTTGTAGGGTGTTAGGAATATGGTATTCTCGAAACCATACTATTATGAAATAGGTATTTTATCAATTGACGACACGTTTGGTGTAGTGGCTACAATGGCTAAGTGTAGTCAGCGAAACCAAATGGTCCTGGGTTCGAATCCCGGTAGGGGCAAATGTTTGTATGATGAATATGGACATTTGTACCCGAGTCATGGATGTATATTTATAATATAGTATGTATTTACGAAAAAAAAAATGTATTTAAGTAGTGTATCAACCATCTGGTATCCATAACACAAGCCTTAATTAAGTGCTTAACTTGGAACTAGATGGTGCTGTGTGCAATGTCAGACGATATTTATTATTTATTTATTTATAAAGTTGAAATCGGTATTACACGAGAAAACCTTTTTGAATGTTGCGTACCTAAGTGTAAGGTAATTTATAATTGTGACAGTGCAAATAATGACCTTCAAACCCAATCGTAAGTACCTACGTGCTCTTGTTTCACTACAAAGTCAAAGTCAAAACATTTATTTCAAATAGGCACATAAAAGGCACTTTTGAACGTTACATTAAAATAGAATTGATTCTAGTCGCCCCTTCCAAAATGTAGTTTCGTATGGAGAAGAATGGACAAGAAACTCCACCGTTACTCTTTTAAAATGTGTTACAATAATTTGTATACGTTAATTATATAATTATATGTGAAGACCTATAATAAATTACCCTACCACAATAGGTAAAAGAATTAAAAAATGTAGCAATGACAAATAAGTTAATTATGTGACACATATATGTATATGGTGCTCACATATTTACAAACATGCCTCTGCCTCTGGATAACCTCCTTATCGTACCTGCAGATAATTTCATACAAATTCTGTTATGTGTTTTAATTTCTCCTGTAGATAGACTTACTTCTCAACAATAACAATATGAGACAACATCCACACAAGGTCTTCAGGTCCCGAACTAGGTAGAGCCTGTACTACGGTAACCTGATGACTGATATACATACTTATATACATATACACACCCAGACACAGGTCAAACAGACACGTTCACGCACACAAATGTTTGACTTGTCCGGGGATCGAACCCGGGACCAGCGGCACAGAAGGCAGGGTCGCTACCAACTGCACTAACCGGTCAGTCTAACCACTAAGGAATGTCTCACCTTCTTCCTCCACTTTGGAACTAGTGACTCCAATGGGATCCCTTTCTAAGCGCCTTGCATATAACATAGTGCAAGCAAGCCATAGTTACTTTCTTACAGTTCAGCCGATACTACAAAGTTTCCCCACATGTTATTAATGAGCTAGACAGTATCTCTACTAACCTATACCTACATTTGTCTGTACAATTCATTCATAAACTAAATTCATTCATCTAATATCCTGGCATGTTCACCCATCCACATCAATTTCCGAGATAACACCAAACTTGCCTTCATCAAATCTTGAAGCATTAATTTTGCGACCGATAAATAAAATTAAATGTAAGTGAGATAACTGATCAAAACAAACCGTTTGTCTATCACTCTTCTATTAGTTAAACATACTGCAAAGGGTCCCTAAGTCATTGGAACGGAAGCTGCAAACCTCTTAAATAGGACCCGATAGTGCAATGCTGGCTACAAAGGAAAATACACTCTGTCGTGTACGCGTTATGGGTGAGTTTTTCATGGTAGAGTTTTAAAAAAGGCCCTGTAGTGCTACACTGGCTACAAAGGAAATTACACCCTGTTACGTAGTTGTTACGGTTGAGTTTTTCGTGGTAGTGTTTTTAGGACGCAAGTATTGGATCGTCGGAAGTTTTGACTATCAGCGGATCGTTATAATGATATGAGTTTTTAATTAAATGTGTTTAAATGTGATTTATGACAGTTATTAAGTTTAGATTGGAGTTGTGTAACTTGATAATATTCTCAATGTCTCTTTGCTGTCTTTATTTTTGAGGTAAAATTATTAATGAATACAGGAAACTTACAGCGTAAACTGAATAAGTACGATGTTTAAATTGGAATCTCAAACGACTCCTAATTAATGTACTTACCTAATTTATTCGTTTTTATTAAACAAAGAAACTACTTAACAAAAAAGTTAAGAATTGTCTGACAATATTAACGTTCTTAGTATTTTTGTTACTATCCAACATCATCTGATATCTTTTCATCAGATAATAAGTAGTCGATTTAAAAAAAATACTCTCCAATTAAAATGAAAGCCTCTCTGAAAAACTGAAAATTATGAAATAGGTTATTTCATGTAGGTACCTACTCCGCCCACATCCAGAAATGAACATACTGTCAAGAATATTCTTTAAAGAGAAAGGCAATAATGAAAATATCGAAAAATAAATTGGATAATGCATGTTGGTATTTCAATGATAAATTGATCTTACGGTGACATTTAAAATGTGTCATTTTACTGAAATAGGTACGTCTAGACAATAACTAACGTAAGGCATTTTATAGCACCGTTATTGCCCATTCCGCAACCTATTTATCATTTGTCCTCAGATCAATATTTCATAAGATTTTATCGATAAAATAAAACGAACAGTAGCAGGCACTCATGAATCAATCGTTAATTAACGCGTGTAGGTACGCAAAACATGCACACTCCTCTCAATTAACAACAAGATCTATAAAGATAACATGCAAATTTTTCACCTCCACACGCATCTATCACTTTACCCATCCCTTTCTTACAGCAGCTTATTGTATATCCCCATCTTTTTCCATTGCAAATGTTTGACACCGCTCCTTGGTCGTTTTCAGTTGTTCCTGATAACTCTTAACACGTTTCTCCCATCTCTTTCATACGCATAGAACTTTTATTATGCTTTCTCTCTCTTTTATCAATAACAAACGACGTTCGATAAATAAAAAATCGTCTCTTTACATTTATTCGAGAACGCAATGAAGTAATATTTCTGCGTTTATTAATCGTATTGATGACTTTTTTCTCGTAAAGGGCAACGTGTTGTTAACTGCCTTAAAAAATGTAATTATTTCATTATTTAACACCTCGAGCGGCTGTTAATGAAAACATACAGGTTTTTTTTTCGTTCTTGTTTGTTAATCAACTTTTCTGTTATTGTGAAACTGTTGTTTTGTAATGCTTTAAGGGCTAATTGGCACGCAATGGTAACTGTGTGCGATGTCTAATATAATTTTCTCAAGCATGCTTGGAAATTTGAGCATTATTTTAACAGCCTTCTTCGAGATAAATCGAAATTGCTGTACTAGCCAAATACATGCGAAGGGGCCGGCAAAAGTTGTATGAAAATCCATATCTGTCGTGGTTTAGCGGCCAAATAAATTACATAGTAAACTCATATCTATCGTGTAATTTAAAAATGGAACGATCTTTTACTCCGAAACATGGCAACCAAGGAGGTCACTTATCAAAGGTTTTATTTAAATTTCGAACTGGCTTGCAAATAGCAAGCTATTTATTGAAAAACAGAAACTAATGAACACGAAATCATTGTTCGTCATTGATTTTGAAAAGTAATTGTATTTTAATTTCTGCGCATTATTTGAGAAAAGTACCTACTATACAAGCCTTGGCCACAACTAGGCATTGATGGACTTACGTACCTATGTTTGCCTCGGCTTCACCTCGGCCCACATTTACACGTTCGTTCATCAATTCCTCTTTTGCTGGCCGTTGCAGTAATGTACTATTACATTACAGCGCAGGATTTACCAGAATTGGTTATCGTATTAGTGCTTCACCAGCTTCAATATCATCAGGATTGTGCCGGAATATAGCAGTTCGTCGTGGACGGTGATACGACAGCGGCTCCCCTGACATCATCTGTCATCGATGCGACGCTCTGCTAGAGTGACTGTCACCAGCCAGTATCCGACCTCTTTCGTGATTCCAGTAACTTCGTAACCAAACTAGACGGCGCCACTTGCTGCGTCATCATCAACATACTTATTACGAATTTGACTGAGCTGATCAACGACTGACGCTAATCAAAAAACGGATTGGCGAAATTGGTTTATAACCATTTCGAATGCGTACCCAGTAAGTATGCAGTATGCAGAGCAGCTTGCAGGTGCTGCGAGACCGGTCGCAGGTGATTCACGTTCGAAACAAATATTTATTTTATTTCTTAGGGGAAAACAAACAGTAGTATATTAAAAATAAACGGTAATAACTTAACATTTAACTTAACAAATATACTACCCGTACCCAATACTATTTGTTAGAATTACGAGTACCTACAGATAGTTTTCCAGATCCGGGTGTTTATATTACAAAAATCTTGGATGTATGAAGAAAGATTAAACAAATGAAGGTACAGCCACGTGTTACATTAACTGTAATATTACTTACCAGCCTTTTATTGCCCCACTGAGGCCAAAGCCCTCTTCTCATATAGAGAAGGCACGAGCATTGATCACCACGCTTGCTCAAGATGGGTTGGCGATTATAGACTAATTGCTTGAAATACCAGTATTTTTGGGAACCGGTAGCATTAATCATAATCGTAATCTGTATTTTTTTCTCTCTTCTTAAAGGTTCAAATAGTTACTTACAATCATAGAGACAAGAAATATATCGTTTTGACATTTGTGAGAGACTGGCGTCCATACTAGGATACCCTTTTTTTTTTTTTTTTGAGGGTGGGAAATCATCAATAACTTCTCCCGCTCTGGGCAGGGTGGAAGGGCGTGTCAGACTCTTACTGACTAAAACCCACCCGTGTTCCTTCAGTTGCCTGTGCCAGGGGCCACGGTATCCCTCTCGGACTTTTCCGCAACCCTAGCAGGCATACTAGGATACCCTGTGTGACAGATCACCAGAATGCACCAGCATGCATGCATGCGTGACCAGAGTGACCAGACCATTGCCCTTAGAGTGATACCGATACCAGAGTAGCACCTGTACTATTGGTACCGGTAGCAGACGTAGTACCTGTACTATTAGTATTTCTTATTAGTACCATGGCAGTACTGTACAGGTATCAAAACCGGTACCTAGGCACCGAAATGGCAAGAACCGCTAAGTACCAAAATTTAACCGTTGTCCCACTCTAGGAATTTTTCCTGCAAAAAGACTTTAACTCACATACACAAACAGCCAGACCCGGAACTACTATTTGTAAGTCATACAAATATTTGTTCTTGCGGGAGTCGAACCCGCGACACGCAGCGCAGCAGTCAATCGCTTAACCACTTATTAATCTCTACCAAGTTATCGTGCTGGTTCCAAGCCCTGTTTAGTAGAAAGCCGTAGTTGACCGGTATCAATTTTAGACTTCTAATTTTCAAGTCTTTCACTCATCAACCCATACATCACAAAGCATCTAATCTCAACAGATTGTGTACGCGATCGCACATTATTTAGGTCGCAGTGAATGGACAACTGAATGGAGGTGATAACGCACAGCTGTGATTCAATGAACATGAATAATAATTAACGTAGCGTTATCGATTCGATGCACAAATCATTACCAGCTCTGTTATACTCTCCAATTAAATTTGTCGGGATGGCTTTGTGAGAGAGCGAGCCAGCTACTAAAGTTACATTTTTTTTAAATCATCTTGTTCCACCATCCATCCTATTTGCGGTTGGTTTTTCTGAATTTTCTGTCGTTTTGTCAAGGTAAATAGTGTCTGCAAACTAAACATACCTACCTACCGGTGCCAATTAGCCTAAATAATACTTAAGAAAGAAAGAAAATACATTTATTTGCACTAAACATGACGCATATAGAAAAAACACAAAAAAAGTGGTACAAACTCAAAAGTCCAAGCATTTATTTCAGTTCAGTGTTTCAATTTTAAAGGAACTTTTGAATGGTCAAGGGGTCGCGGTCGGTCCGTCAGAAAGATAAAGTAAGTCGCGCATTCCAAAGCGTAGTAGGTTCTTAGACACGCAAAGTAACCGATTTGTTTTAACATAATATACTTAAATAATTACCCATTAGAATCAATCAATCTACTGCATGTTATTTAAATGACTAAAATAAAAGTAAGCACCAAACTGTTTAGAATGCTTAGTGCACGCGTGCATAACGCAGCGATGCGCGGGCGCAGTGATGTCAAAGGAGCTGTTGGTTACTGCCAAGTTATCATAATTTCGTATTCGACATTTCGCAAGAGGTTATCAGAGCACAGATCCATTCGGACCGCTGCATCCGTTCCTAATGATAATGCTATCTCCTATAAACGCAACTACTTGAGGTATTAGGTACAAGTTTGTACAAGATTTTCGTTTTTCTAGACAATAATTATGTGCTAAGCGAAGTTAAAGTAAATTTAAACGTGGGTAGATGTTCTGACTGAGGTATTTGCCTGTGGTTCTCGCAACCAGTGGATTCCGGTGACCTTCACCAGCGGGATAATTGCGTAACACGCTTAAAATGGCAATGTCTTGCATTTTGACAGTTTAACAACATTCATTGCGTTAATACCTTCGGGGAGCAGAAGAAATTCTTTCAAAATCTTTCGGATAGTGATTGAAATTGTGTTACGCAGTTAGGGTCATCGGTCCACCTTATATAAGGCCTAACTGCGCTGCCCCTTCCCGTATGTGGTCGATGTGGTGATGCCTGGGACCAGCTCTGGGGTCTGTCAGCCGAATGATAATCATGAGAAAAGGTAATTCATTCATTCATTGTCAATGATTAAGTATTTCAGGTATATTTTCGTCTAAATGCCACGATATCAATGCAATTGTAGCGGTATCTACATCGCCAAATGCGAGCTGCGCGTCATACTGACGTCACGCAAATCCTGCATCGCGCAAGCAAAGTTTACCGCGCGACTAGCATATATACAACTTCCCGACATCAATCGTTGGGCAGTTGCCCACCAGACACGACACCCGACTGGTCGGACGATCCTCCCTTTTCTATGGGGGTATGAGTGAACTTTACACCCTGTTCCTCGTGCCTCTATACAATTACTAAATTTACAGTTTTCTTATTTCTTACAAACAATATTAGCGTCTAGACGTGAGTGGCAAGTCACGTCACCCAGGTAATAATTGTAAACGCACATACTTGAATAGGTAAGTAGTTACATTCTACTCTTACCTTTTCAATTTTAACGACATCATTAATTCGACAGTCAATACTGGCGGCTCCAGTAACTAGCTAAGTCACTCGTGTCCTACAAAAGACGGGCATTTTACGACAAAACTCTTAAGTTACAACTTAATAAGTCGTAGAGAGGTTAATGACTTGTGCCTTGTGCCTTAAAGCTGTCTTAAATGTGAGCCGCTGTTTTTGACGCGCCACCGCAGAGAATCCTTTTAACATAATAGTTCTGAAAGGTGTCATTTTCCAGCTTTATGTTCGACATTTTCATGGCCACAAAGGACTAAGGCGATTAACAGACGGCACCGCGCTCCGACGCGGTTGGCGGTGAAGCGAATCTTACGTTGCATTGGCATGTATGTAATCCGTTGATGCCTAACACACGTACACCGCCCGACCGTACGTTTTTGAAAATGGATTTTCCTTTCGAGTCACCGCCAACCGCGCCGGAACGCGGTGCCGTGTGTTAATCGCCTAAGACAGTTTCCTGATTTTAATTTTAACATCCTTATAGTCTGGTAATAGAGTTGGCACTTAAACTACTTTTGAAAGCCGAAACAAAGCAAAGCGAACAAGAAATATGTATATAAATGTTCTTATGAAAGTCAATTTCTGAGCCGACAAACTGACAATGCGATTGCTGAGATTTTCAAACTTCCAAGTAGGAAGAAAAGTCATGAAGAATCTAGACATCGCTATGGAAATATGATGAAACAATAGTACATTGTTCACCGAGAGGAGAAAGTGACCGATTACCGTCGAGGGTGTCGTTTGAAACACCCGAGATCGGGAATCGCACTTTCTCTCGAGTGATACATAGTGCTTTATACTACACCTACGAGGAAAATAAAAAAACTAAATCTTTACTAATTGAAATGGCGCCAATGGCGTCTGCAATTTTCACATGTTCTTTTTTCAAATTGTTTATCCTGCCGCCGCAGAGTCGCACTGCCAGCCCGACACCATCCAACACACAGCTAGTGGCCAGTGTCATTTTGCGAACTTGGAGATAAAAACTCACTGTAAAAACTTTTTGGCTTTTGATATTTAGGTTACCGGCGCATAGTCTTACCCAAAATTAAAAAAGAAAAACCACGTAAGAAATGGATTTTCATACACTTTTCTCTCCCGCTCAGATGCGTTTTCTCCCCGCATATTTGTTCGATATGCAATGACGTACTTTCTACCGTAAATTTGATAAAGTATCAAGGTACTTTCCAAGCAGGTGTAGTATGAAAAATCTTATCAAACGTGAAATAGTTTTGTCTTCTAGAAAGAGATCGTTATTCTTTTGTGCTTTTCATCATTATCTTCTCCAACAGACCACAGCTGGACGGCCTATTTATTTACCAACCGTCACTACGTCGTTAGTCCAGAAGAAATCTGCGGTGTGCCTTTACAATGACAATGCCTTCATTTTGACAGTTCAACAAGATTCATTGCGTTATTTACGCTGTTGAGCAGACCATTTTTTTCTAACACATGAAACAATGGATTAGCAATTTAATTCAAAATCTTTCGTGTTGTGATTTAAAGTGTGTTCCGCAATTAAGGTGCAGGTCAGTGGTCAATATAAAGTGTAAATTCTGCAGTTCCATCTGCCACTCAACGAGCAATGCGCCACCCATCCGCTGCAACACCACTTTGACCATCGAGAACCAATGACTATTCTTCTTTAGAGCGTTTACACCATCCTAAAAACATGTTTTCATCTCTGAGAATCACCACATTTAAGCCCACTTGCACCACAAATTACTAATGCACTAAACGTATTTAAAACATCATTCCGTCTCCGTCATCTTCAAACGTTGGATTTAAATTATTATGATTTAAATTTGTTTAGTGCTAAATGCATTTAGTGATTTGTGTTGCGAGTGGGCCTTAGTTGTCTGCTAAAACAAGAAACCGTAGAGCTTTGAAAGTGCCAGTGTCGGTGCTGTGCACACACACGAGACGTTGCAGTTTCGTCTCTAATGTGGCAAATGGCAATTTATCATCAGGTAATATGCAGCCAAAACCAGTTGCTATGCAGCTTTGCCCCGCTGACTCCCCAGCCCAACAGCAGTAGGTATAAATCGAACAGCATGTATATCGGCCCGCGGGCTTTTTGATCCGGCGCGTTCGCTTTAAGTTATGTGTCCCCAGTGAACAGGCTTGTTGCCCATGATACATGCGTTCTGTGCGTGTGTGTTCATGTTAGTGTGTAAACATGGAAATTAAATTGTTATGTGTGTAAAGATCTGTTGTTTATTAACGTTCTTTTGTTTGTTTCAGCTGGAGACGCGAAGTGATAACAGGAGAAGCTGTGGGCTGACAAAGGTTTGGTTCTGTTTTCTTTTTGTGTGGATACTGTGGAATAAAGTATGGTAGGTGAAAGAATTGCGTCTTCTATCACAAAAGATGTCATTAACGCGCGACTCTTTTATAGAGAAATCTGCAAATAACTCCTTGCTAGTCAAATAAGAAATGTTAAGCCTATGTTGGGTTAATTTCTGAGTTCTCTGGTTCTACTGCTGGACCGTGAACCGTGACCATTATATCAGATATGACTGACTGATGCCTATAGTCCATCAGCCTGCCTTTTCCCAACCATGTTGAGGTCGGCTTCCAGTCTAACCGGATGCAGCAGTATTTTACATGGAGCGACTGCCTATCTGACCTCCACAACCCAGTTACTAGGTAGTACCTACGATACCCAGTAGATATCTTCATACACATTCAACGATAATAGTTGAATTTACGCAAACTTTTCTCCCACATCATTAAACTCCAAAATAAATAGCTATAAAATCACTAGAACCAAATCTAGAAAAATGGTAACAAATTCGACATGCATGCAGTGATAGTTTGTCAGAAACATGAAAGGAAGCAACAAACCTATAGCACTTTATATGATTTAGTTGTGTTACGAATAAAGTAGAATCGGTGCCATAATACGATTATACGATAAAACTATTGGTATATTTCTTGGCCATGTATCATCTTTATGGGCCATTCCGGCGGTATATTTCGGCAATTTCCTGAATTATTGTACACCGTTGTGCTGAACTGTAGTCGCATTGCTTCTCGTCTGATGTATGCTTGTTATTTATCATAAATAGTTACCTCAGTTCTTAAATTATCGTCGTCTTTGAAAGTTCTTTTAAAAATGCCTTTAAATATCACTTTTCCTAAAACGTAAACGAAAATGTATGATAACACCTTTGTTGGTGTGTATTCCATATCACTTTCTTCTTGTCCGTTTACGTCTGTACATAAACTGTTAAATACTAATATTATTCATTTATTTATTTCAGCATAAAACGGCCAAGGCATTACATTTAGGCAATTTCATTAGTTAAAGACACAAACACATAAGTTGAGTACATTAACGAAAAGTATACAAATAGTTGACAGTCATGCACTCATCTCACAATACAGATATACTGACAAGATATTTTTCTATGCATCCGCGAGCATATCACAGTCAAGCTTGGCGTCCATGAGAGCGTTGAGCGCAGAGTGTGCGAGGGACAGGAGACTGGGCTCAAGCAACGGTTCGACTCCCAGCCACGGTGAATAATCCGTGCCTCCTGTTACGGCTATTATTTATCGGAGCAAAAAGATGGGACAGTTCGTTGTGTAGTTCAGGAGCATCTGTTGTTCCGTGAAGGATCTAACACATATTAATAAATTGGTAATTTTTTCTTTTAATTTTGAGAGAATTGTACCTTATAGAACCTAAAAGAAAGTTTGAAGGGAACATAAACGAATAATATCTATTCAAACGTATTAAATACGTAAGAAAAGCTTTTTGTACCGTTTCTAAGAGTAAAGTGTACTTCTTTTCGTGCTGGTTCCACACGCATGCACCGAACAAATATATAAAAATTAGATTTGATAGCAACATTATAATAATCAACGAACGCCGTGCACATTGACTTGCACAAAGAACCTTTAGTAAATATTTATATGGGTAAAACATTAATGTTATCTACATACATAGCTAGTAGGGAAACGTTCACCAGACTCAGGCAAGACATATGTTTATAGCTTTTAACGGTATTTTACTAACAAAAAATTTCAAATTGGTCTTTCTGAAAAAAGACTTTAACCTTAAAAACTGGTACAAACCGATATTACATTGTAAACGACATATTGAAACCTAATTTATTTGTTTTCCTTTTAAAATATTTTTATAAAACTCCCAGTGCCCCCGACAATGACAAATAAATATCGCAAAGTTGATAAATTATAACAATTAGGGATGTGACATTAATTCGATTTCACAATAAACATATTTCGGTAGCTTATTCGGCAGTTGCTTTTCTGATTTTTTATTTATATTCTTTGATTCTTTGGTGAATTCAAATATGTAGGTACTTTCAAAAACCGGATAGTGGAAATAGAGAATGTCGCCACAACATTGACGGTCTTATTTAAGAGGTCAAAAATATCCTCTTTACAGCAGTTAGCAAACGAAATGCCCTTTATCCTCTTCATCAAAAAGCAATCTGCCTAGGCGTTTCCCAAGACTCCGCTACTGAATGTCGAAGTTTGAAATGTCGACGTATGTTAGTTCTAAAGTACTGGATCTCGATGTACGCCAGTTCGAAAGTTCACTGGAGCGAAGTATGCAAGGCCGACGACGTATCGTTAGTTAGAAAGCATACAAGTGCGATGTACGCCAGTTCGAAATTACCCTGTTACGAAGTATGTATGCCTCCGTACTGTTGCTGGTACTCCTACAACGACTCCTGGTACTCCTACAACATTATAATTAGCAAATTTGTGTAAAAATAAATTTACTTAATTTTTTATATAGGGACAGACACCGATATTGGTAATTGTTTGTACATATTATTATGTATATAGTAGTAGTATTATAGTAGATTATTAAACAAGGGGATAAAGCAGTGTCTTCTGTCGCGGGTGACGATTTAAATCGCGAGCGTAATGAAGGACTCGGGGTTTACTCCCGAGCGTAGCGAGGGTGTTTAAAACTTAAATCACGAGCGAAGCGAGGGATTTAAGACGAGTCCTGAGTGTAGCGAGGGATTTAAGTTCACCCAAGACTAAGACAGCTTTATCACCGAGGAAAATACTCTACTTGTCGTACCATTTGCGAAAAAAATCACACAATAATAATATGAGATACTTAAGAATTTATTAAAAATAATGAGAATTTATCGTATTTTTAGAACATTAGCTTATTTATAAAAATAATAAACTTAACGTTTATGTACTTGAAGAAAACAAAAACGCGGCAAATTCCTAGATTAATATTTTTTGTCGGAAAAGCAAAGGCATCAAGCTCATACGGCCTCATCGGTTTTCGTAATTTTATTTAACTTATCTGAATAATAAATGCGTATTCCTTTTTCAAAAAGATGTCTAATGCTTTATATACAAACTCAATGGTGTAAACACAGATGTAGTTCAGTATAAATTTCGTTAAGTATTCCAAATTTAAATCAAATTCTCCCCCTAGAGGATGAATGAAATTCAGTACAATTTTCTTTCCCTGTTTTTAACAGATTAAAAATGACTATTGTTATGTTCGCTTTTGGTGGCATAGAACGTCACTTTTTTGAGCAAGTGGTACGAAAAATATATTTTCACTCCTCTTGCTCAAAAAGACCGTCATTGTAGCGTACCAGAGCGAAGAAAAAATAGCAATTCTTCCTCTAGGGGAAAAAGTTTTTTATTTTTTATTTTTGTGTGTCAAATGACAATGAGCCTACAAAAACGAAAAAGTCTTTAGTCATAAATAGAATAATCATGAATATAGACTCGACTTATTACTGTTTCATAAAAAAAGAACATCATTTTATTTTTGAAAATGGAACTAAAATCGGCGATCTCTTTGGTAGAATGCATGCAACGCGTTGCGGCTGCAGAAGAAAAAACAAAAAAAAAGACATTGGCGCGAAATCTTTATAATTTTTCTCTAATTGCAAATTGAATTGGTAGTGACCGTAATTAATTGTATTGGATTGTTTTATTTTCTTGCAATCGTAGTGAAAAGTAGAGTGTAACACACGGCGCTAAAGCTCGGGAGTAAAACTACCTCGTATATAATGGGTCATTTTAGCTCCTTGTATAACAATCTACTATTAAACGGAAGTTTAACGCAGCAATGATTAATAAATTATGTTGGCATCGGCTTTCAGTCTAACTAGATGCAGTTGAATACCAGTATTTTACACGGAGCGACTGCCTCTCTGACCTCCACAACCCTTTCACCCTTATCATCATATCAGCAAAAAGACGGTTACTGCTGGACATTGGCTCCCAAAAGTCGCTGCAATGACCCGTCCTGCACCACCCGCATCCAGTGGGTTCCCGAACCCTGCTATCGCTAACTAAGCCGTCGGTCCACCATGACCCGTCCTGCACCACCCGCATCCAGTGGGTTCCCGAACCCTGCTATCGCTAACTAAGCCGTCGGTCCACCATGACCCGTCCTGCACCACCCGCATCCAGTGGGTTCCCGAACCCTGCTATCGCTAACTAAGCCGTCGGTCCACCATGACCCGTCCTGCACCACCCGCATCCAGTGGGTTCCCGAACCCTGCTATCGCTAACTAAGCCGTCGGTCCACCATGACCCGTCCTGCACCACCCGCATCCAGTGGGTTCCCGAACCCTGCTATCGCTAACTAAGCCGTCGGTCCACCATGACCCGTCCTGCACCACCCGCATCCAGTGGGTTCCCGAACCCTGCTATCGCTAACTAAGCCGTCGGTCCACCATGACCCGTCCTGCACCACCCGCATCCAGTGGGTTCCCGAACCCTGCTATCGCTAACTAAGCCGTCGGTCCACCATGACCCGTCCTGCACCACCCGCATCCAGTGGGTTCCCGAACCCTGCTATCGCTAACTAAGCCGTCGGTCCACCATGACCCGTCCTGCACCACCCGCATCCAGTGGGTTCCCGAACCCTGCTATCGCTAACTAAGCCGTCGGTCCACCATGACCCGTCCTGCACCACCCGCATCCAGTGGGTTCCCGAACCCTGCTATCGCTAACTAAGCCGTCGGTCCACCATGACCCGTCCTGCACCACCCGCATCCAGTGGGTTCCCGAACCCTGCTATCGCTAACTAAGCCGTCGGTCCACCATGACCCGTCCTGCACCACCCGCATCCAGTGGGTTCCCGAACCCTGCTATCGCTAACTAAGCCGTCGGTCCACCATGACCCGTCCTGCACCACCCGCATCCAGTGGGTTCCCGAACCCTGCTATCGCTAACTAAGCCGTCGGTCCACCATGACCCGTCCTGCACCACCCGCATCCAGTGGGTTCCCGAACCCTGCTATCGCTAACTAAGCCGTCGGTCCACCATGATAAAATGTCATAGGACAGCCCTATTTACCGACGAAATCAATAATAATATAGTTCAGTTAATTCATTAAAATAATTAGGCAACTGGCGACGCATTGACGATAACGTCGTGTAGTCGTGTTCCACAAATACCGAACACAACAAGCCGGGGTCAGGGGTTCCATGATAATACTCTTGTATTAATTTGCTGCCTCAGCCGTGACAGCGTTACCCACACTCTTAAAATAGATTGCGGGTTTGAAAAGTATAACTGTTTCGTTTCAATTGGTTACTTTTCACTTTTTTTTATTAACCTATGCTGGGCAGAAGTCTCCCCCTAGTTTTCCAATTTTCTTTGTGTTGTGTCTTCTCGGACCCATCGGTCTTGAACGGTCGCCACACCGGCGTTTCTTAGGTCTGTCATGGTGACGACGCTTATCTTCAGGGACCTTAGACTTATAAGCTCATTGAAATTCTGCCTTTTTATGAAGGTATAGGGACACTATACGTGCCATTATCGAGTTGCCTTAATATCAGTCTAATGCTGCACAAAAGCCTTACCATTCCCACACAGTCTAACTCGATCCTCGGTCACTCATCCAACTACCAGCAGTTACCCTGCAAAGGTCGTCACTCCACCTAATCGTCCTACCTTACGTCCCTACGCCTACAAAGCGGTCTCTACTCAAGATGACGTCCACCTCAACAGTCATCGGTTCTACGGCTAATATGGCTGGCGCCGGCCCATATTCACTTCTGCGTGAAAAAAAAGGTAAATTAAAGTACAGGTGGCATAAGACAGTGACCGAGAGGCGTCCAAGGACTGGTAGCCGAAGTGTTAGTTGTGCGGTGGCGAGATGGGCGCTCGACATTGTTGCTATCACGGATAGAATCCGGATGAGGCTAGCACGAGAGCGCCGGGATTGGTACAAGAAAGGAAAGAAAGTGCCATTTTTTATTTGGGACACGCACATGCAATACAAAGTGTATCAAAAATCAAAATCAAAAATCATTTATTCAAAATCGTTGCTGAGAATCAGCACTTTTTGAACGTCAAAATCACATAAGACAGTCCCCTCAAAACACCCGCCCGTCACCACTTCCTAGTGCTTTAGCTGGGAAGAAGTGGCGGAACAAATTTCATATGTAGGTACCTATACAAAAATATATACTTATAAAAAATAACAATAAACAAGAAAGAATTAAATAAAAGACCTGAGCGGCCTATGCTTAGCAGTGGAATGACTCGTGCTATGGATGTTGATGATGATGAAATCTGCAATTCAATTTTGAGCCTCCATTTAGGGGTTACCCATAGCTCTTTAAGTTCCATCGCTCTCAATAACGCTCTACCAGTAATCTCACATCTTTGTGTCGCCGCTCCCTACGATACGAAGGTTATCACACTCTAATAAATAATTGAGTTGTCTTTTTTCAAGTAACCGCCACTGATAACATGTTTATTGAATATTAACGCTTTTGACGCAATTAAAACTTAAGTTGGACAGTTTTTTAGGTCGATTATAGGTCAGTCGAACACGGAGTTAATTTTAATCTAATGTCGGGGAAATCATATGATTGAGTCATTGCCTTCGGTTTTACCATGATAAGTGTTTTAATGTGGAGTAATGAACCTATTATATTTTTAACAAACAAAGAAAGTTGCTCTGAAGTCGTAATAAGTCTGAAATCGCCAACACGCTGTGAGCAAGATTGTTTATCTGTGCTCGTGAGTTCTCTAACTTATCTTTATTGTTTTTCTTCGCACGACTTGGTCAACCTACGTAGGTTTTATAATCCTTAATAAACCTAACCGAGATGAGAAGTGTGTGTCTAATATTTATCCCATGACCCCTATAAACGTTGCCTCATCCGAATCTTTTTAACATACTCCGATGGACAAACATCGATGGATTGTATTAAAACTGAAGTAGGTACCTAACCACAGCCTAATTTGAACGCAGCACAGGTCCAAACTTTCTCCAGGAAACTATCTACGAAGTAAAAGCGTAAAGCGACCTGTCTAATGGACAAAGGAGATGAGCGGGGCAGTAGTGCTGAGCGGTGCCGTGTAGCGGAGCGGAAAGATAGCAGATAGATCTTCATACATTTTGCGGTTGAATGTATAGAAGTACGAGGAACAGGGTGTAAAGTTCACTCATACCTCCATAGAAAAGGGAGGATCCTCGGACAAGACGGGTGTCGTGTCTGGTGGGCAACTGTCCAACGATTGATGTCGGGAAGTTGTATATATGCTAGTCGCGCGGTAAACTGTGCTTGCGCGATGCAGGATTTGCGTGACGTCAGTATGACGCGCAGCTCGCATGCGTGTAGATACCGCTACAAATGTATAGTCACGCCTGCTAAAGCGGAGCGTGAATACTGAGTGAAATTTTGCATGGCCCTATGCATCTTTCCGCCCCAATGGTCAGTAAGCCTTCAGCTGGCTTTCCAGCTGAGCGAAGAAAATTTTGACAACAGAACTACATCCATATCTCTCCTATTGCCATTAACCGCGGACACTGAGGCCTCGTTTACGGAGACGCGAGGCGTCGCGCGTCGCGTGTGGCGTGACGTCTCGCGTCTCTCTCGCTCTCGACCACGCTGTATGAGACCGAGAGAGACGCGAGACGCCACGCCGCACTCGACGCGCGACGCCCCGCGTCTCCGTAAACGAGGCCAAATCCAGACTCCGGGCTACTACTGAAATATAACAGATGGAAAAACCCAATGACACTGCCCGACCTGAGAATCTAATCCAGGACTGGTGAAATGTGCCTCAGTAACTGCATTCGACTCATTTCAATCTGCGTAAATATGATCATGTCTCTGCGCATCGGTCGCTTCTAAAGTGGTTGCCCACACGCTAGCGCAGAGAGCAAAGGGCGCTGACTACCTTGTTTTCATTTCTTGATTCTCCCTCTTCTCCTGGTTATATAGTCCCCCACTTTCAGTACATTTGCGCCAACCACAATAGAAATCTACGTTTATCACACAATCGTCTTCTTCAATGTGTCACTCATCACACAGAATTCTTTCACTCTTCCTTCTTCGTTCAGTCTAGCTCTCTGTGGAACGCGTTCCCGCAGGATGGAAATCAGGATGGCAACTAACCGATAATCCTTTAAAACTAAAGTTCGCGAGCACAATTCGCAAGAAGCTGGCAGTATCATCACAGCGGTAATGTTTTCTCATTGTTTGTCCTATTTGTTTTTAGTATATTCGTGTATTTATGTACATTTACTTGTGCTTATATTTATATATCATTAGGTATATATTATAGGTACCTATCTATAATGTTAGTAGGTTAAGGCGTACCTTTATATTTAAAAATATTTACTCCTAAATTTTCACTATAAATTGCACCTACCACAGTTTGTCTCTGCATCACCCAAAAGTTGACTGGTAGAAAATGCCTATGGCATTAAGTCCGTCTCTGTACACACAGCAGCGGTCAAGTTACCACAAACTGTCAAATTTTCTCATTCAATTTTGAACTCAACCTTCAACATTTTAAGAGAAATTTTACAGTTTCGCATAACCTGATGTGCTGTCGACTGCACATTTGTGTGCTTAAAGTATTAAATAAATAAATGAATGTGGGTGTACTATAGGTATATAATAATATGCCTAACTCTTCGGAGAATACAGGCGGGGTGTTATGTTATATTCAGTAATTTAATTTTGTTGATTTTTTCTTCGCTCACCGCTCCGCTTCCTCGTACATCGCTGATGGAAACGCACCCTTACGGTGCTATCTCCACAAGCTGTTCACCCGTGAAATCCTAAATAAGACGTGTTCCCTGTCCACGGGATGATTTGTGGCCAGTGTTGTTCCATTGTGTTACTATTGTGCCACTGTTGAGCGTTACAACGTTGCTTAATATCTGCTTGTCCGTTATTTGTTTGCTATTTTAATGTCCTCTTTTGTAAAGTTAATAGTGTTGTGCTGGATATGTGTTTTTTTTTGGCAACTGTTTTTTAAGGGCCTGTAAAGCTCGTTTGGTTAGAGTGGTCAATAGAATATAAGGCCAGTTTATACTGGATTTGTTACCACTGCTGTGCGGCCTACCGTGTACTAGGTGGGTATCATTTTATTTATTTGATATAGGCACACCAACAACTTATTTACAAATAAGACCTGTCCAGACATTTACGATGGGATTCTGTGTAAATAAGTTACTTATAAGCATGCACATCATTCACAAAAAAAAGGACGAATCTGAATTACAATTGAAATAATTATCGAGAATAAAGAACATAAGGAAAAGTTAAATATAAACATAATTTAATTACATTGATATTGTACATTAAATTAAAATTAAATTAAGTACTAATAACTAAGAAAGAAATTACATAAAAAAAGATATATTAAAACATTACATTATAATGGGATATGATTATCTTGAATTATATTGATAAAAAAATATTATAATTATTCAAAATAAAAATATTATTGAGATAAAATTGTAGAAGTGGGCCGAATCACAGGTCGATTTGAATGATTTTAGTTTTAAATTTTGGCAGACTGTCAGCGAATATGTCAATGCTACTGTCAACTGAATAAGCTTTGTTGTAGGAGGTCAATATTCTGTTTAGGGGAGCATGGCTGCCCAGGTTTGTGCGACACGGTTTAGTTGCAAACGTTCCAATAGTACGCTTCGACCGGAGGAGGTGAGAGTGACGAGTACTACGTCTAGACTGATTTTGTTAAGCAAATCTGGGGTTAAAATAATTATTAACGGGCAAAAAAGTTGTTAACGGGGTGACTTCACATCCCACTTTCACAATTCACAATTTTATATAGTGTTGTCACATCAACATAATTAAAATTATGTTTTTTTCACATCATTTAGGACCCTTCGTCGCTTCAATGAGTCTAATTCAAAATAATTTAGCCGTTCTTCGTAATCGGCTCTTTATGCGCATTTGTGGTCTTTAAACCGCAAGCACCTGGTAAATTTCTTTTGAACGCGCTCAAGACGATCCTTATGGACATTGTAAGTCGGACTCCAGACTGGAGATGCATACTCTATGAGACTGCGCACAAAGGAGTTATAGAGCACTTTCAAGGCCAAGATTCCTTGAAACTAGTTGCCAACTCTTTGATGAACCCAACCATTTTCATTGCTTTTTTTATAACGTTATTGATATGTGTGGCAAATAACAGATCGCTGCTTAGCACTACACCTAGATCATGGAGCATCTTTTGCTTAGTTTCAAGGCGGACGATGCAACTCTCATATTTTTAACTCTCTAAAATCGCCACTGCAAAATGATATCCACATATATATAATTAGTAGGTACCTATATGGTATATACTGTAATATAAAATTTCATAGATTACATAAGTCTCTTCCTGTCGCAGCAACAAAATCCAATAAAAACGGTAATAAATAAAACAATTTAAATAAATTCCACTCATAAACGGCCAGCCGAGTTGATACTGATAAAAAATAGTCTAGGCATGTCCTGGCCAAATTCCCGCGAAAATAATTTAAATAAAGAATGGTAACGGCATTGCAGGGTGGAATGTATGCGCCGCTCAGTGTTGCCAACCGAATAAAAATAAATCACACGTGATTTATTTTAGCTGCGAAGGCACATGCTATGTTCCGGGTCGCTGCAGCTACGGTATGTATGACCTCCCTTGCATACGTTACGGATAGAATTTTGTATTCAAGGAAATGTTCTGGTGACTTTTTTTATTTATGTTCGTGAAGTTTGCAAGGTATGATACCTAATCTGCATATTTAACTCCATTGAGAAGTATCATTGTGGATATTCGTGTTATCATTAGGTCTAGAAGATTTTCCACATTATTACGCTTAATGTTTACATACTTTACAAAATAAATAAACGCAATACTTCAAAGAAATGTTCTATTATATGGTGAAAATATTAGCTATTGCTTCTTCCTACCTTAACGATGGATGACGGAGCCATTCCAAAATTAAATTCAAATCATGCAACATCGTCACACCCTCCGGAAATTGAAGCAAGCGACGTCACTTGACCCGCTCCGTCAAACTGACAGCTGTCAAAACGCCAGCCTGTAATATCTGGAGGCAAAGGCGTCGTCGTTGTCGTCCTCTGACCGTGAAGATTTCCGATAAAATGGAAATTAATATGAAATGAGAATTTTGTATTCAAAGGTCTCGGGGCCCATTTAATCCACGTACCTATCTATCTTCCCAAACACTTGAGTTCCTAAGGTAGGTTTAGAATTTGGTCGGCTTGATTAAAATTATATTACAAAAGATCGTTTGTTATTTACTATAAACAAAAAACCAATACAGTTTGATACAATCTCAGTTACCATATAAATTCTTTTAAAAAACAACTTGCATGAAACCCCTCTTGAACAATCTCAAACAAGCTATTAGTTCAATCTATCTGAAATCTCCTAGATAGCTGTATATGGCTCCACATAAAATAGAAACTTAAAAATCAATTCATGACCCTTGAGGTCAACTGGCAGAGATGAGGCGATACGGCTGAGGAACGGGGAAATGCACCATAAATGGCCATCAAACATCAGTGTGCGCATCGATATTACCAATAAATTCTTTGCTATATTACCCCGTACCAATAGATAAGGCTCTATGATGTGCTCTGCGCACACGACTCTGCCTAATGCTCGGCTTGCGTGGAGACGGCTTTCAATTTTGTTCAAAACGGTGCGGTGTGGTGCTGATTTGTCAAGCTACTTGTCAGGTGCTTGATAAATCTTCATGTGATTTTTTTATAATGTTAATGTTATCCTTTTATTGTGCGTGTGTGCCTAATTGTTTTACTAACGGATTTAAGTAATTTGTAATACTAACACGCGATGGGCGGAAAGGCGAAAGAGAGTTAGTGATTTCCAACTTCTCGCATTGAACTATTGGCGCGTAGGTACCCTTTTGTTTGTTTAATTTTTAATACCTACTTGTACTTGTTCCGGGTCTGGCTGTTTGTGTATGTGAGTTTAAATGTTTGTAAACGCACCCACGATACAGGAGAATTGCCTAGTGTGGGGCAACGCTTTAAAAAAAAAGAAAAAGAAAAGTGCTCGCCAACAACTTTGAAAGACGAACTTCAAAATCTTAAATCATTCATTCAAATCAATCAGTGTTATTACAAAAAGCGGTTTAACTGAAAACCCCGGTTTAAAGCTCTGTAAACTACGGTTTAAACCAAAATGATATTACAAAACGTGGTTTTTCGAAAAACCGTGGACCATATCATGGTCTAACGCTAAACCTCGGCGGCCCCTAGTTTAAACGATCAAACTATGGTCTAAATCGTATCAGTCAAAATTTCTCTTGTATTTTATAGCATCTTTTTCATTGTGTTGTGTTGTTTTTACCCGAAAATGGATCTTAACATGGTCGATTTAATTGATATTGAGGATATTGAAGCCGCTGAGTTGTTGGCAACGCCACGCCGACACAACATAAATCGTGTTCGAATCAATCAAATAAATTAAAATTAAATTTGAATCAATTAAACACTGATTTCAAGTTAATCGAAGTAATTTATGTTTATTTACTTTTTCCTCGGTACTCCAATTCTCAGATCGTTTTTTCTTTTGTTGGTCCATCACAATATGATATTAAATTGTTCTATTAGAAACTTCGATAACTTAAAAATTCCAAAGCTAAATGAACTTTGTTCAACTTGCGATGGTTTTGTTTATTGTTATGGTTTCATATAATGCGCGAAAATTTTTCGTTTCGTTACACGTACCTAGATGTATTATTAGTACTTAAAACGACATTAAGTCATATATAATTAAACCTAAACAAAACTGCAATCGACGAAATAACTAATATTCCATGCAAATTAACACTCTCAATATTTTTAACACTCCTAAACATCATAATAATCATTAGCGTATTAACAAAAAGTTTTCATTTCTGAGCATACGGAACGTTGCAATAGAATGATAACATGGTGAACGAATAATATTTGTATTACTCTGTGGTTGTTACAAAGACCATGGTTCAAATGACGGCACTAAGAAGACCACGGTTTTTTGAAGTTTTGTAATACGGACAAATTTAGACCATGGTTCTGCAGATAAGCCTGGACTTCGTAGCACAGGTTTAAATCAAGGTTTATTTAGTTTTTTGTAATAAGACCGAATATGTCTAGCCTTTTCCAATTATGTTGGGGTACCAGTATGTTACATGGAGCGACTGCTTATCTGACCTCCACAGCTCATGTACTGGATAGCACGATATCCGTTGGTAAGACTACTTGTCATCCTTTTGGTCTTTTGGTTGGCTACCCGTAACGACTGTCTACTATTCAATACTCCATCATTTATTGCATAATATCATATCTACGTATGCCAGCCGGGACCAACAGCTAAACGTTCTATCCGAGTCATGGAAGTGTGTCGATATGTAATGGATGGTCACCCATCCACGAACCGACTACGGCAAGCATAGCTTAGCCTTAACAATAAGGAAGTATCTTATGTAATAGATAGAACTAATAATATTTTCTGTAAATTTCATTTTCTCATACAAAAGTCCTTCTCCTCACTTGTTCGCGGCTCCGTTGTAATGAAGACATACTGTACTGAGCCACGCCCTCGCTAAGCGGATAATTGAGTCATTATAGTTGCGCGAGCGCATACGCCGCTCTCGTGCTATCTGCGATCGGCCGATAGCGCCGATTCCGATCCGGCCCCGGGTACCGCCGCCGCCGTGACGTTACTTAACGTTCCTTAATAATTTCTAACTTGTGTCTATATCTTTGTGATTTCTGTAATGCTAACTTCCTAACATATTATAAATGCGAAAGTAAGCTTGTTTGTTACCTTTTCCCGCCCAAACCACTGAACCGATCATTCTAAAATTCTGCATATACGTTGTCAGGTGTACATAAATGGACATAGGGTAAATTTCATCCCGAAAAAAAGTACAGCCGGTCGATTCTGTAACAATCTCACCGTGATAACTTAGGTGAAGTGAGCTATCATTCCACATGATGCTAGGGCAGCTCGGCTGTTCCCGAGGAAAACAACAATAACGTTCTTATGATAATAGATGGCGCCACGTGGAGTGTGAGAGTTTTTTTTTTATGTACCTACCTAATACATTTTGTGAGTCTAGTCTAGAGTGTCGATATACCGGTTTTTCATCCCCCTAACTATAATATTATAGATGTGAAAGTAAGTTTGTTTGTTTGATACAAATGATGAAGTCATGACATTTTGCATATACGTTGTCAGGGATACAGAAAAAAATACCCTTCTTCCATCCAGAAAAAAAGTACTGTTCTAAGCCCATGATTGCAACGGCCAAACAACAAGCAGAGACAACCCTACTTGATTGTCAAATTCTAAATTAACACGAGCGAAGCCGCGGGCAAAAGCTAGTAAGATATGTTTTTGGGTTTAAAATCGAGACGGACCTATAGTATGTCAAGCAGGATCGGGACAGGACCAGACGAAGATGAGCTGGTCTAGCTAGAGAAAAGAGCAAAGAAAGAAGGCAGGCCTCCTCTCTTCGCGAGGGAGTGGGCTGTAATCTACCACGCGGGCCCAGTGCGGGTTGGTAGATGTCACATGTCTTCGAATTTTTGGTTTTAGGACATGCCGGTTTCCTCACGACGTTTTCCTTCACCGTTTTGAGAGCAGCGGTGATGAAATAAATTATACAAAGTAAAGCGGCTTAAACCTACGTAATACTTACCAAATGCATTGCAGGTGAGTTGTGATTGCATCCAAGAAACAAAGATGAATTTCGTCATTATGCCTGCAGACCCCCCCTCCTTCAGCACACAGCAACACAGCAACGCTGCTGCTGTCAAACAAAACACGCTTCTTGAACATCCTAACCCTTCCTAACCTATTAAACTGTCAAACAAAACACCCTTCTTGAACATCCTAACCTTATTAAACTGTCAAACAAAACACCCTTCTTGAACATCCTAACCTTATTAAACTGTCAAACAAAACACCCTTCTTGAACATCCTAACCTTATTAAACTGTCAAACAAAACACCCTTCTTGAACAACCTAACCTTATTAAACTGTCAAACAAAACACCCTTCTTGAACATCCTAACCTTATTAAACTGTCAAACAAAACACCCTTCTTGAACATCCTAACCTTATTAAACTGTCAAACAAAACACCCTTCTTGAACATCCTAACCTTATTAAACTGTCAAACAAAACACCCTTCTTGAACATCCTAACCTTATTAAACTGTCAAACAAAACACCCTTCTTGAACATCCTAACCTTATTAAACTGTCAAACAAAACACCCTTCTTGAACATCCTAACCTTATTAAACTGTCAAACAAAACACCCTTCTTGAACAACCTAACCTTATTAAACTGTCAAACAAAACACCCTTCTTGAACATCCTAACCTTATTAAACTGTCAAACAAAACACCCTTCTTGAACATCCTAACCTTATTAAACTGTCAAACAAAACACCCTTCTTGAACATCCTAACCTTATTAAACTGTCAAACAAAACACCCTTCTTGAACATCCTAACCTTATTAAACTGTCAAACAAAACACCCTTCTTGAACATCCTAACCTTATTAAACTGTCAAACAAAACACCCTTCTTGAACATCCTAACCTTATTAAACTGTCAAACAAAACACCCTTCTTGAACATCCTAACCTTATTAAACTGTCAAACAAAACACCGTTCTTGAACATTCTAACATTTTAAACTGTCAAACAAAATTGAAACCCCTTCTTGCACGTCCTAACCTTATAAACCGGCAAACAGCAACGCTACTTTATCGGTAGTGTGAAGTTTCTTGCCCATTCTTCTCTATACGAAACTACGTTTTGGAAGGGGCAACTAGAATCAATTCTATTTTATTGTAAACTTTGACGTTCATGAATGTATTGAATGTGCATATTCTAAACTATAATATTATAAAGAGAAATGATTTGATTTTTTGTACGTTTGTATGTTACGCTTTCACGCTAAAACGGCTGAACGGATTCAGATGAAATTTGACACATAGGTAGACCATGACCTGGATTAGAACCAAGGATACTCTTTATCCTGATATTCCCATGGGATCGAGACTTAATGCAGATGAAACCGTGGGGCGCAGCTAGTTTGAAATAAACGATTTGACCTTGTCTTTGATAGAAATACATAATAGGTAGAGGTTTCAAAGGTGGCAGGACTTCCCCCGGAAGAGATCCATCACAAAGAGGTTAACTACAACTCTATTTCTAATTTTAGCTGTGAGGAATTGCTTATAGCAATTAATCAACAGACGTAATAAATATAATTATAAAATTCATATAATTTACAACAAAAAAAAAAAAGAAATTTGCCGTCGCGGGACGCCTGGAAGATGTGAAACATCGAAAACCAAAGAATGGTTTAATAAAAGAAAATAATTATGGCAATGTCAAAAACAAATATTCAGTTTTGTTTAAAGAAATAAAAATTGTTCTTTATTTAAAATATAGCGTGGTGACGCGTCGACAATCGGTTTTACGTGCGGCTATCTAGATGTTTCACATCAATAAGTAGATAGTATCGTCGCGGACCACATTGTTTCATAACGATAGTACAACCAACAGACCTTCCATTTTCCTTAGTATACAAAGTCAAAGTCAAAGCATTTATTTCAAATAGGCACATAAAAGGCACTTTTGAACGTCAACATTTACATTTAAATAGAATTGATTCTAGTCGCCCCTTCCAAAAGGTAGTTTCGTATGGAGAAGAATGGGCAAGAAACTCCACCGTTACTCTTTTAAAATGTGTTACAATACTTTGTATACATTAATTATATAATTATATGTGAAGACGATGCACCTATAATAAAAATTACCCTACCAAAATAGGTAAAAAGAATTTAATAAACGTAGCAATGATAAATAAGTTAATTAAATGATAGATACATGGTGTTCACATGTTTACAAACATTGTAAAAGTATACGATTTCCCAAATTATGTAACCAATTAATATGTCAGTGTGTGAGTTAAAGTAGTCACAGAATGTAAACCAATGTCATATAAATAACAAACCATACAATTAAAGTAGCAACAAGTTTTAATTTTGTCAAGACCCTAGATTGTCCTGTGGAGCTGGACCAGCATGTTTCCAAGCATTCTTATCTTGGATATAATCCTCTAATTTGTAATATTACTAATTGTATTTGTAATATACTATCTTCTGCCTGCAACGTCGTCCGCGTGGAAGTCTACTGTACCATAAAACCTATGGCGTTCAGTAATAGTGCAGCTTTCTATCACTAAAAGATAAGTAATCGGATCAGTATTTCCAGAGATTACCTCTTACATAAACAAACAAATAATTTTACCTCTTTATATTATTAGTTTCACCTTCCTCTTTAAACCAATATAATAAAGCTCAGGAGTTTGTTTGTTTGCGTAGTAAGCGCTAATCTCTGGAACTGCCCGTCATATTTGCATATTTTATTTAGCATTTGATAGCCCAATTCTTGAGAAAGGTTATAGGCTATTTAACTTCACGCTACGACCTTCAGGAGCCGAGCAATCAGAGCTTGAAGCCAAAACGAAGTAACGGGGCACAGCTATAACAAATATTTTATATTTCACGCGGCTGAAGTTTCGGGCAAAAGCTTGTTAAAAGTACACTCATGGACAAATTAAGAGGAACGAAAAAAAAAGGTTTAATTTCTCCTTTTGTTACTATCGTGCGTACTGGCCACAGATATAAGTAAATGGTATTTAAAAAAAAGTTTAGGAATGTTTTTTCTTCTAAATTCATTTGTTTTTATGTAATTATTGCGTAATATTACGTGCTTTCATACTGCGAATAAGGACATGGATAATGTTTGGCCCAGCACAGACAAAGAGTTAAATAGATTTAAAAAAATCGGGCAGATATTTATGTTGCCAGTTTTGGAAAGAAGACAGTATTGGGACATGCTTTTTGTAAGAACTGTTATGATTTCACAAGTATTTTTAAGTGTAGGTATTAAATAAAAATTAGACTGTAATTAACAGCATATTTAATAAACTCAAACTCAACTCAAACTCAAAGCATTTATTTCAAATAAACACACAGGCACTACACACCGCACAAACCACCGCACCTTACAGACACTTTTAAATTGTCAAGGGGTCGGTCAGTCAGAAAGATGAAGCTAGTTGCCCTTTCCAAGCGTACTAGGTACAGGTCCCGTCACGTAAAAAGAACGCTGAGCGACATGGGGTGGATGTGTTCTAATATTATATACAATTACAATGACTATATTATAGGCTATTGTTTTATAATATAAGTTTAATTGTTTTATTGTAGAATAGTAATGGCTACTTTACTAGCTACTTAGTACTTTGGAATAGGCTGGAATTAAACTAATCGCTCAGTGCGCAGGCACAGGTCACCGTTCTTTTTACGTGACGGGACCTATACCTATGGAGAAGATAATTGATTAATGTATCAATTTCATTTTTTAAATCAATAGATTAGTCCGTAGTCTTAAAAGTATGAAATGGCAGCACCTTCTATAAGTTTCTTAATCATTGTCATTGACCGTCTTTGTACAGAGCTATAGCTAACATAGAGAGAGGCATTATGTGTCAAACAATGCAACGCAATGTTTTATTTAATTTTTTTCTATACGAAACATCCTGTGTGTTAGAAAGAGTAGCCTTAGTTCATAAAATGCCTTTAGAATTTTTTTGACATAGACACTAGATGATTACAAAAATATGACTTATGACCGTAAGTGATTGTTGCACTGTTTCATACACACTTTTGCATGTTACCTTTGACATAAAACCAGCGTATACAATTGTTAGTGACCCCAGGGGTAATCAGTCATATTTTTGTAATCGTCTCCACGAGCCCTTTATTTTGACGTAATAAAAAAAATTGTCACGACTTTACTTATTGGATTTGAAAGTCGACAAGTTGATTTTTGTAAAACGTCACCTTGCACCTATTGGATTAGGAATTTCCTTTAAAATCCTTCGGATTGCGATTGAAAGTGAAGTGCGTTACGCTGGGTGGTCAGTCACCACAAACTTAGCGACATGTAAATCATTAAAATGCATCCAGACGTGCCGCGTCGTCTGGTCGCTACAACAATAAAGAATCCTACACACGTAGAGCATAACTATGTCCCATAAAAAGAAATGCGCAAAAAACATCACCCTAGTTGTAAATCGATTAATAAGCTTTGACGATTTCTATTTTTATTGATAACTCTGTGGTGCCGCGGGTGACAGCATCATTAATGCTTGGTTGTGATTTGTTCAAAAATATATATAATTGACTGTGTTTATGGTTATCTTTTTTTGCGTTTCTGAGTGACTCCGCCTTTCTTGGACTATGGATCCTAGCATTGTAGTTTACCTCGGCTACAATAACAATACCTATAACTCGCATCTCGGACCACTCTGATTTTGCCTGGTTTCCAATGGAGTCCCAACGTTCTATAAACTGGGGCATAGCAAACTAATCATTTGGGATACAGTCGTTAGATGATTTGAGTGAAATTGAATCTGTTAGAAGTACACCATACTTAGTCACGCGAAAAAGTGTCCATACGGAGAATGGAAATGTCCATTCTTTAGAGCGTTTCCATGACAATCAAGACAAGTCACTGCGTCATTGTGTGTTAGAGGTGTCAAAACCAAACAGAAACGCGACTATCTTTTGACGCGTTAAAGCGTATCTAGCGATTTAAATCTTTGCCGCTGTCATCATTTTCATGACAGCCGTCACTGCGGCCGTTATATCATACATTCTATATAGCGTTTCCATGACAATCAAGACAAGTCACTGCGTCATTGTGTGTTAGAGGTGTCAAAACCAAACAGAAACGCGACTATCTTTTGACGCGTTAAAGCGTATCTAGCGATTTAAATCTTTGCCGCTGTCATCATTTTCATGACAGCCGTCACTGCGGCCGTTATAAGCGGTCACCGCTTTTCTAGGAAAGCTTGTCTAAGCTTTACACAAAAAGCTAAACCTAAATTAAAATAGGTGGACGTAAAATCAATATAGTACATATTGGCTCCATGCGTAATATCGTTAGAATGAAATTGAACCGTAAGCCAATGTTGTTATGATAAAAATGAATTTGTTTTTAATAACTTGCTACATCGCTCTCCCGTCGCCGTCCCGAGATAAAGAAGTGTCAAAGTGCCTTTTTCGAGTTTACTCGAGCTTAACGGTCATGTAAGGCCGTAGACAGAGAATTAGTTTCTCTGTCTACGTGTAAGGCATTAAAATGACGTCAGGCATAGACTTTGAAATCATTGACGTCAGGATACTAGACAAATCGTGACAAAAGATCGTTCTCGCGCTTGTCATGTTAGCCCTGACGACATAGGCAACAATTTAAAGTAGATACTTTGAATGACTGATTGGCTTAAGGTGCTTTTTTTGGGGTGGATAAACGGAATAACCGAAAACATTTCCCATACCCACATTTCGTAGTGATTGATCATCTTAACCACGATCTTTTACGACGTTTGGTATTAATTATTAACAGAAAGGCGTAATGTTATGTTTGTAATAATTATATTCATTCATCATCTGACTAGCCTTTTCGCAACCATGTAAAGGTCATCTTCCAATCTAACTGGATGCGGTTGAATGGTATTTTACATGGAGCGATGGCCTAACTTAGCCCTACAACCCAGGCACTGGGTGGCTCACCATTGTGTGGGTCGCCCGGAGGACACGGTGGATGTCTGCCCGGCTTGGGTCAACATCGTTTCTTCTGTTTTTTATTTTGTCGTTTATAACAATGTCAAATTAATCTCGGGGCTATCTGGAACGCCAAAACACGAATATATAAGTACAGCCGCGATGGAATGACCTGCACTGCCAGGCACTTCTTCATTTGCAACCGAGCGTGTGGGCAGGTTGCGGATAGCCCAACTCCGGTTGCGGGACCGACTGTTAACGGTCGATCCTGCACCCGGAGCATCTTTGTTTAGATATCCCGGACAAAAGAAGTTCCCGAAGGCCAAAACCCAGGCTCGGGGTAACCTATGCACCTTTTTCCTATGTTCCTGAACGCCAAACCATCTATCCTTCCTTATCCATACACCCTGTCGATCCCAAATCCCTAGGCGAAGTCCTAAACCTAGGGTGACCCCCAAGTACCCATATCCCTTCCACCAAATGATTTCCCTCCTATCCTTATAGCCTGTCGGTCCCAGAGGACGGGTTACCTTGATTCCAAAAAAGCCCACCCCACCAAAAGGAAAAAATGCAAAAGGAAATTGACTCTACCCAGGTGGGTCACAGCCAGGCCGGGGAATCCCACACCACTACGGCGGTCAGCCCCCAACGTATGCTTAAGAGGTGCAGTCGATTGCCGGGGGGGCAATCGACTGCACCTCTCTGCCGCGCCTATCAGCGCGGCCGGCTGCTGACTCAGCGCCTACCACACAGGCAGCGACTTACGCGCCAAAACACACCACGACGGCTGCGACTTACAGGCGAAAACACACTATGACGGTCGTGACTTACGCCTCTAAAGATCCAACGACGCGCCAACACCCACTACGAGAGGTATGCCTCCCACAGCTTCTGGCAACAGAGCATTGTGCGGAACAGCATCACCAATCCTGATAATGACCACGACCGACACGGACAGAGAGGGACGGGGAAAGATGACGGGCCTGGCAACTCTACCACTTTCTCGGTTGATGGAGTACGACTGCTAAGACTGGTTGTGGACGTGGACGTCTACGTCCACGAGAATAGCGTCGCGATAGAAATAATAAAATCGCTCAATAACTCGGATAATAATGGAACTATGTGTTGCAATATTTGGATTTTCCTCCATAATCTACAATATCTATCATTGTGCCAAAGACGGTTCTTCGACCATGGGTTTTCGGTCCAAAAGTGTAAAATCTCGATGACAATCGCCATTTCCAAGAGTATTTATAATACAGGGTTTAGATTTTAGCTTTTTGGGTCGAGAAGAATGATTTGATTTTTAGGGTCTACGACAGCAGGTAGTTACTAGAAGTATGAGTTTAGAAAATCTTTTGTTTTATGTTTAGTTATCGATAAGCATCACGTTCGTAGAGTTTGGTTAGCTAATTTATTTGATCCGTTATATTCTAGTAAAGCGTGCTGTGCACTCGCCCACGAATCGTGGTTGCGAACTTTAGCCGCAAAGCACGCGTGAACTCTACGCGAAAAATTTGCCCTGTACACTCGTAACGTTCACGGTTTGACAGAAATGGACATCAAAGTAGCTGCTGCCGAGACTCTGTGCGCCTTAGGGTGCTACAATTGGACCAGGCCCAGCTCGACGGCGCGTTGTGGTCCACGCGCGCCTCAAAGATATGTCTGCACGAAATGATGGGGCCGGCTAGGGCCAATGCCTTCACCATTGTGTGGATCGCCCGGAGGACACGGTGGAGCATACGGTGGAGGTCTGCCTGGCTTGGGCGGAGCACCGCCGTGTCCTCGTGGAGGCGATTGGCGGTGGCGATCTCTCGCGTCCGGCGCTGGTCCAGACCATGGTACGAAGCGAGAGGGCTTGGAAAACCGCCACCTCCTTTTGCGAAGCAGTAATGTTTGCGAAGGAGGAGGCGGAACGCGTGAGGGAGAGGCAAAATTCGCGCCCTCACGCCCCTAGACACCGTAGGAGACGCCCTGGGCGTCGGGAATTGCAAGCTGATTGCGAACGAAATGGCGTGGGCTTGCGAACAGCGAGCAATGGGCAGCTCGCCGTTCGATAAGGAACAGGCCCTGGTGGATGGCGCGTTGTGTTCCACGGGCGCCTCAAAGAGATGTCAGCATCAATGACGGGGTCCGCTAGGGCCGATGCCTGCCAGGGTTGCGGGAAAGTCTGAGAGGGATACCGTGGCCTCTGGCACAGGCAACTGAAGGAACACGGGTGGGTTGTAGTCAGTAAGAGTCTGACACGCCTTTCCGCTCTGCCCAGAGCGGGAGAAGCTATTTGATGATTTCCCAAACACAAAAAAAAAAAGGGTCGATGCCTGCCAGGATAGCGGGAAAGTCCGATAGGGTTACTGTGGCCCCTGGCACAGGCAACTGAACGAACTCGGGTTAGTTTTTAGGGTGCTACAATTATATGCATATAAAAATAAATACAAAAAAAGATGGTGTATGAGAGAAATTCATCGCTTTTTGTGATATTTGTGTTTAGAATGCCAAAGTATGGGCTCTGCTTGATAACATTTAAGCAGTTCTAGCTCACGATCGTTATTCTACGAAACACTCATTTTTGAAAACATCCGCTCGTCTCTACGTCTCACACGTTCCTCACAGTTCGAGTGTAGATGTGTTCGTATTCGCGCGGCACGAACCAAGCGCGAACCCTTTGTCGCGTGACAAAATACCGATATGGATCGGAGAATGCCGCGAATGCGTAGGCGCGAAACCATCTATACTCGCATTTCACGGATTTCGAAGGCTTTCTCCCCGCGAGTGTACAGCCCTCTTAAAGTTTTAAGCAGAGACGGTCAAATATCCTTCTGAAACAGACCTTATTAAAGCCTAACTGAACAGCTATTACTGGCCAGTAAGTCACGCTGTCAACGACCTTACAATTCCATTATCTGACATAACTCATAACTTAAGTTTTTCATCAATAATAATCATTATTATTGAAAATCTCTATTGGGCTTTTTAGTACCATTTCATTACAAGTTTTTTTTTTTAATAATTGCCAATAGCTAGATCAAAATGGCTCACCCAGAGTCAACCAGCGATCCAGGCGACAGCGGTCATGGCGGCACAGGCGACGTAATCAACCCAACCCCTTCCTTTAGAGCAATCGAAGTTACTGAAGACGACGAATCTTTATCCAACATATCGTTACTGAATATGACAGTCGTGCCGCCCAAAAGACCAGAAGAATCACACACTACACCTGTTTTCGTTTTCACTGCTATTTTTGGTTTAATATTTATCTTAGCACCGTTATTTGTAAGGCGAGGACCTAATAGAAGGTAAGACCATAATCTTATCCAAGTCATTAGAATGATGCTTACACAGATACATTAGTAGGCTAGGCTAGGTTAGGTGGGTAGGCTGTAAAACCCCTCTTTTTGCGCGTGGAAATCGTCATGTATGCCCTCCGACCGCAGGGGAGGGGTTTGTCAGACTCTCTAAAATGACACGGTGTTCTTCTACTACCTTTGGCCGGGGTGCTGCAGCACTTGCACAGTTCATCACCACTTCCCCGGTCAGGAATGAGACCGCATATCTTCTATACGAAGGCCGTCACGCTCTGCAGCCGCAGTTCCTCTTGAGGTGCGCGTCACACGGTGCGCCGTCGCCGTCGTCTCGGGCCTGTGTCTGTTCAGGCAACCGACTCCTCACATCTGCCACCCGCACTCAGGCCGCGTCCTATTAGAAAGCGTTGATAGTGACATGAACTTTTTGGTCGGTAAACGGGAAGGCGCCCACTGTCAGTGCCACCACTCGTTCCGGTTCACCGAACAAAGAGTGACATATGGACGCGAAGATCTCGTATTCGCGCGACGATCGCTTTTCTATTAGGACGCGGGGTACATGTGCGCTTTTATGATGTTTAACGTGACGTTATTACCGTGGACATCCATGGCATCACGAGATACAGGGAAGTAAGAAAGTATGAAAACACTTTTTAAAATTCCGTCCACGATAACGTTATAAAGTCCATGTATTTGCATACATTTTATGGACGTGGACGTCCAAGATAAATCGTCTCGCTAGAAATTATAAAAGTGCACTATGACAACCGGAGATCATTTCCGCCTTTACACTTATGACTCGTATCTACTTGTAGTGTACGAGTCGAAGGCAAGGCTTTTTTCATCAGGCCTAGTGATCGGTTGGTACCTAACCTTGAGTGTTCAGTCTGGCCACTGTATTCGGTGCGTTTATTTATTTAACACTAAGCACACAAATGTACAGAGGCGGACTTAATGCCATAGGCATTTTCTACCAGTCAACCTTTGGGTGATGCAGAGACAAACAGGGGTAGTTGCAATTTATAATGATAATTTAGGAATAAATATTTTTAAATATAAAGACACGCATAAACTTATTAAGTCTTTAAATATGCAATGTGTAATATGCGTTCAAGGTGTGCAACCAGAACGCGATCTATCATAGAAGAAAGAAAGAAAGAAGGAAAAATAGATTTATTTGTCACAGAAACACGTGCATACAAAAAGATAATTAGCTCTAATAATTAAGACAAAGAGACACATTAACTCACGCCTACTACTAAACTGTAAGAAAGTAACTAAAATAGACTAGCCTCGCGGTATCTACATCAGTAAATTGGCGGATTTTTCTCACAGCACATGCTGTTGAACTTAGCCGTCCTGCAAAGGGATATTAAATGAGGACCCCAAGCGTGATCCCCAGGAAAACAGTTTATCGACGAATTCTAGTTTCTCTTGATTCACTAACCCACAATTAGTACTTTTGACGTTTGGTAAGGAAAATCATTGCATTTAATTTTTTTCCCATTTAATACTAAATTATTAACAGTGAACCAATTTTGGATCTGCAGTAGGTTGAGATTTGATGCACGTCTATTAATTTTAAAAAATTAAGGAAATATCGTCAGTATAAATAACACACCCATTTGTGGTCGGTTTTTAAAAAAACAGGGTAGATCATTAATATACACTAGACAGAGGAAAGGACCCAACATGGAGCTTTGTGGTGCACCCGTTTTTGAGAACTAAACTGAGCGCAGGTTTTCCAAGTCACACAAGATTCCTATGGCGTCTTGGGCCATTAACCGAGTCTTAACTCGGTTAGTTAACCCCCACGCAGCATATAGATTTTCGGTTATAACCAATGATCGGAGTAGGTAGATTGAAATGGGGTCATTGATCCGAAACGTATATATTAATATGGACATTCCTCCGGAATTGGTGGATTATTAAAAAAAAAAACCGGAACTTATGTAGGAATTTTATTATGCCAGAGTGGAAGGAGTCATTTGATGATTTGCCATCCTCAAAAAAAAGGTAGGAATTGTAATAAAATGAGCAATATTATTCTTTATTATTCTTCATATTTTTTTTAACGGCACACTGTCACGATTTGACAAAACCCAACGACCAATCAGAACAAAGGATCATGGGTGGTACAATAACCGGTTATCAGAACAATGCGTACGCCCGCCGACGACATGCCAGGTAGCTCACTCGTTTACTTCGGTTCGTAGAGTGCGCATCTTTGTTTGTTACTGTGTTGTGAAAACGTTACTTGACATTGTAATCGATGAAGATTAAAAATGTGAATAAATGTAAAATGTACATATATTTAACAATAAACAATGTTGATTTTTATCTTTTTTCTTTATTCTACCCCTTTTTTTTTGGTCCTAAAATCTGACTAAAATCAACCTGTTCCTTCGTATGCCCTTTACGTTTCAGAGTCGTGGTGCATCCTTAGAACAGTCTCACGACCCCAGCAGGCATTGGCCCTCTATGGGGCCCCGTCATTTATTCTACCCTTAATGCAAATTACCATGACCACTATGAAAATATTTAAATTTAAGTGCAACAATTTATGTCTATCTATAAAAGTTCTAGCCATAAAAGGCTAAAAATAAAAAAATAAAAATTAAAGCTTCGATCGGAATTCGATTGTTTTTATTATTCAACAGATAAATAATGAATTAATTTAGTTTTGATACCTTCCTTTAAATTTTGAATTGAGTAGGAATAATATCACTACCAACATTAACAATATTTAATTGAATCCGGAAATACCGGAATTACTTTCCGGGAAAATGGCTTATCCATGTTATTCTTTCTGTGTGCATTTATGATACAAGTACCTACCAAAAATCAATCTACCTACTCCGATCACTGGTTATAACCCACACTAGAATTTTCATTGTTGACTATTATTTCATAATCTTCCACTCTTCGATCAGTTAAAAAAATAATTTCAAACATAGTTTTTGTAAAGGTAGTTAAATTTTTAATTGTTCGGAAGAAAAACGTTGAATATTTTGATGAAATAATTTATAGAAACCGTGTTAGACCCTTTTTTACACTTATCTATTTGAGAGCAAGACGACATATTGTTGTTGGTAGGTGTAACTATATTGTTACTGGTATATTCTGTTGTCTTACTAGGTAGTTTAAATCAACATCCAGAGTGAGCCCCGAGACTCCCATGCCATCACCAGGAAATGAGATCCTACTACTTGTGGACCTCACACAAGAAATAAAGGAGAAAGAAAGAAAATACGTTTATTTGCGCTAAACACGACGCAGATAACGAACACATACACAAAAAAGAACAAGTCGGAAGAAAATATGCGTCAAATCCACGCAAAACGGCCATCGCTCAGCAAAATGCTACGACCCTATGCGAGACAGAGCCTCAGCGCTGGTATTTAGCGTCAACCGAAAATAAACAAGAAGAAACAAAATAAATACACATTACCTAATTCTATATATAAACAATATTTATAAAATCGTAACATTCCGGGCAACGACTCACGCGCCATAGATAATCTGCGCGCGCAGCTGTCATAAAACAAGAATTTGCCACAGTGACTAATGGATCCTCCTTCGTACAATTATTTAGCAGTTATTTAAGGTGACCACCTGTACATTAGAGTTATAACTAACTAGCTTCCGCCTGCGACTTCATCCACTTGATATTTCTGTATCCCCCGACCCACCCCGTCGCGTCGCATTGCCTGCCCGCGCTATTACCTACTTTCTTTTCGTTTATTGTTCTTTCCGACTTTTTTCTTTTGCTCGGTTCCTAAGGGTCCCAGCGTGATGTTAAATAGCCTAAAGCCTTCCTCAAGAATCGGGCTATCGAATGCAAAGAGAATTGAAATCCGGAGATACAAATACAAACTTACAAACAAACTAATTTTATATTTTCTATAGTACGAGTATTATTAGTATTAGTATAGAAAATTGCGGTGTTAGATAATTATTATAGTACAAAAGTTCGACATACTACTTATGTCTGAGTTTATAAAAGCTGCAGGTGCATTGTTTAGTCGATTTCAACTTACATATTTTGACTTACTTCGCTCTTCCATTTGTTTTCAGCATAACCCGAGTCTGTATAATGTTATCTACAGTCTGCTGCTGGATATTGTAAGTAGCTAAATCACATTTTATACAATTTTTCAAAAAACAAAATAATCCAGTTCAATTTTCCTTCAAAATTGAGTTCATTGTTGCTTTGACCACATTATTCTATTACCCATACTTTCGAATTGAGCCCTGATGTGCCAAAGCAACAACCATTTTCATTTAAGCGGCTGACATACATACTATACATACATGACATACATACATACATACAACTCTCCCCATGTCATCTGCCTAGCCTTTTCCCAACTAGGTATGTTGGGGTCGGCTTCCAGTCTAACCGGATGCAGCTGAATACCAGTATTTTACATGGAGCGACTGCCTATCTGACCTCCACAACCCAGTTACTGGGTAATACAATACCCCTTGGTAAGACTGGTTGTCAGACTTTCGGGCTTCTGACGACCCGTAACGACTGTCAAAGATCCACGAATGACAGCCGGGACCAACGGCTTAACGTGCTTTCCGAGGCACGGAGCAGTGGTGATGAAATGATTTACACAAAGTAAAGCGCCTGTCGGGGTTCGAACCTACGGCCTACAACTCTCCCCATGTAATCCCATATAAATTCCAATCAAATGACAATTTTTTCTGGGTGAAGATGATCATAAAAGTCGTCCCATAATATTTTGGCGCGGTATTAAATGACTTTTTAATGTCTTTTTGCAACTTTGACATGCTCTAACGTTGGACTCCCCCCAACTATTGGACTAGCTGAAGCTCAGATCACTTAGGCTAGGAGCAAACGAGACACCGGCCACAGCTACCGGTGGGCCCATCTGCAAGCAGTTTACGTGATTTTGTTTTCGCGATTTCATATTTGGTCCCATAGTAAAAGTTGTTCATAATGATGAGTACAATGACCCCTTAAGAGGTTGATGGTGTTTTACCAATAACCCTGTATAAAACTTTTAAACAAAATCCAAGAAGTTATCGAACTTATTTAACTAGAGACTACATTGGGGATATATTATGATAGAGTGGGCATACAAATTCTACTTTTACTTCTTTAAATTGTATTTACCATTCCAAAGAATATAACATATATGCTACGATAAAGTTTAGCCCTAATAGGAGGCACAGATTATTTGCCGTGCAGCCTGGGAGTCGAACTGCCGTGCCGCTCGAGCCCTATCTCCTGTCCCTCGCACACTCTCCGCGCTAAACCCTATCTCGCACGCTAAGCCTGACTGTGAGTTGTCCGCGGACAGAATGTCTGGAGTGTTGTGAGATGAACGTATGACTGTTGAGTATCGAGTAGTGTTTTTTTTTATATCTTACATTTTAAACATGACGTCTTGAAGTAATGTAATTGCCCTTTGGCCGTACTATGTAGATGTAAAATAAAATTACACATGGAAATGCTCAATGTGTACTCTCCTTAACATTTCAGTTGGACGACTACGTATATAGTGCAGATGAACCCTCTGCTAGGCCCTCGCATGAGCAACCATTCGTTAGCCTGGATTGGACATAAATGGGTAAATATTTTAATTTGTAATTAATACTTTTTTAGATGGCAAACAACTGGCTACATATTGCTTTACTGGACTGTGATCGTTGGCGTCAAAGTGGTGTACACGCGGTTTGGGCGCGGCGACGCGGCGACGGTGCGGTGGCGGTGCGGCGCATGCGCGATATTCATTCGTATACACAAATGCGGTCCAGCGCCGCACAGTAGAACGAATGTATGGGAGAGGTTGGACATAGGAAAAAAAGAAAAGAAAGAATATATAAATAAATAAATAAATAGGCAATTTCGAGAAAAAAGTAATTTGGAAAAACGAATAATGCCATCTTATTTAGTCATCAAATGCCTTCAAAACTTGAGCTGACAAATTTCTTTCGTCTCTCGTATTTCGGGAGTTCATTGAAAAAATGAGAAATTTTACTATGAAAATGACTGTAACGAGCTCTTTGCCGCCTGATTCCAGCCTCGTTTCAAGTTGAGGGCTTTTCTATTCCGGGGCTACCGCATGATCTCGGGCGAGGCGGCAAGTCTCCTTGCCGGACTGCCGCCGTGGGATCTGGAGGCGATAGTCCTCGCGCGCCTGTATGAGTGGCGCGCGGAGGCACTACGCTGGGGGGAAACCCCGCTTCCGCGGCAAATCGCGGCGGAGCGGACGGACCTCCGGCGCGATCTAATGGCGGCATGGAAAGAGCGACTTTTTTTTTTTTTTTGTTTCCGGGGTGGAAAATCCTCATGGATGTCCGCCGCCCTGGGGCGGGCGGCGGGGTCTGTCAGACTCTTACTGACTAAAAACCACCCCGGTGTTCCATCTCACACCTACGCCGGGGGTCGCGGGAACGTACGATCCTTCCGCAACCCCCGACTGGTGCCGGCCCGCCACTGCGGGCCTCTTCGGGTCTGGGGGGGGAGTGAGGTGTTTGACTCCCCCCGCGACGTCTAAAAGGGGCGCGCGTGGAACACTACGCGCCGCCACCTCGGGTCCTGATGTATGGGGGGCGACGGACGTCCCCGAGTCCGTCGCCCCTGGACCCATTTAGGGGGGCTGGAAGAGGGCGTTGTCCGCCCTCCGCCGACGCCCGGTGCGCCTTCTGCGGGCCGGGTGAGTGGACGAGATCTCCCTCTCCCTTTCCGCAGCCTCCTTCTGCGAGACGACTGTCTCGCAGAAGGAAACCACCGCGTCCCAGGACTCGTCGCTGCCGACCATCGACTCGACTACGGCCGGCAGCGACAAGTCACTGCCTACTTCTGAGATGAGGGCACGGCGCGGCTCCTCCCAAGCGGCACACTCTGCCAGCGTATGCCGCGCCGTGTCCTCTCGGCAGTCGACGCAGTGGTGACACCGGGCGTCCGGCTCCCTGTTTATGCTACACAGGTACTTCCCGAAGATGGAAAGAGCGACTGTCGCAACCCAGCGCAGGGCACGCCACGATAGCGGCGGTAAGACCCCTCTTTGAGGAGTGGCTAGAGAGGCGTCACGGCGTCCTCACCTACCGCCTGACGCAGGTCCTCACCGGACACGGAAGTTTCGGGAGTTTCCTGCACATCATCAGGTGGGAGGAAACGCCCGGGTGTCACCACTGCGATGATCGCCCCGAGGACACGGTGGAGCATACGGTGGGGGCCTGCCCTGCATGGGCGGAGCACCGCCGTGTCCTCGTAGAGGCGATCGGCAGCGGCGGCGACCTCTCACGCCCAGCCTTCGTTCAAGCTATGGTCCGGGGCGAGGGGGAGTGGGAGGCACTCGCCTCCTTCTGTGGAAGCAGTCATGCTAGCGAAGGAGGTGGCGGGACGGGAGAGGGAGAGAGTCTCCCGTCCAAGTTATACCTCAAGATGTAATGCGTATAATTAGAAACCTGAAAAATAAAAAGAGCTCTGGCCTCGATGGCATTTCAACAACAGTTATCAAATTTGTTGCACATTGTATAGCTGAACCCCTTGCTCATATTATTAATGTAAGCATACAGTCTGGCGTATTTCCAGAAAGTCTCAAGAGCGTAATAGTCATACCAGTATATAAAAAAATGACAAAGAAGAAATGGTAAATTATAGGCCAATTGCTCTTATCTCTATATTCTCCAAGATCATAGAGAAAGTTATCTATGAATCTCTTGACAACTTCCTAACTAAATACCACATACTATGTGACGAACAAATGGGCTTCAGGAAAAATAAAAATATTAACATGGCCATCTTTCATTTTCTCCATGAAATAATGCCTAAAGTAGATTCCAAAATACCGGTATGTGCAATATATGCCGATATGTCGAAAGCCTTTGACTGCGTGAACCACGATATTCTCTTAACCAAACTTGATGCGTACGGTATTCGTGGCAATGCTCTTAACTTAATAAAAACTTATCTCAAAGGCCGTAGATAATGTACAGAGATATCACGCTTATGTTTAAAATCTAGGAAGGAACAAAAAACTTTATCGTCATTTAATGAAATAAAATATGGAGTTCCACAGGGAAGTGTCCTCGGACCTTTACTATTCCTACTTTATATTAATGACCTGCCACGCCATATATCTAATCCAATGATTTTATTTGCAGACGACAGCACTTCAATTGTTTCATGTACCAATAAAGACTCATACGTAAATGACATCAATAACTCGATCAGCAGTTTAATAAAATGGCTTGACAATAATAACCTAGTTATTAATCTACAAAAAACTAAAACTATGCATTTTCACCAACGTATATCTACAGGTGACATGGATATCAACTACAATGGCCAAACTATCGATAAGGTGAATAGCACAAAATTTCTAGGAATCTTAATTGATAGCCAGTTAACATGGAAGCCGCAAGCAGAAGATATCTGTAAACGTCTGAGCACAGCCGCGTTTATGTTATACAACCTATCCAAAAAAGTAAATCGGTCAACAATACTGGTGGCCTACCATGGTCTTGTAATTTCTATTTTAAGATTTGGTGTTATATTTTGGGGTTATTGTAGTGAACGAGAAAGCATTTTTAGTGCTCAAAAGCGCTGTTTGAGAGCTATATTTGGCCTCAAAGTTACTGACAGTTGTGTGCCTATATTTAAGTCTCAAAAACTATTAACTTTCCCATGCCTCTATATCCTCGAATTAGCAATATTTGTAAAAACAAACCGTAATTTATTTGCCACATTAACAGAACCAGAAAACGGAGTACATCATTAAGATCACAATATCAGAATTTGCTTCACACAGGCACATTTAAAACGAGTTTATTAAAAAAAAATGTAATCTGTATGGCTCCTGTTGTCTTTAATAAAATTCCCGATCATATGAAAACCTTGCCCTTGATGAAATTTAAAAAATGTTTTACTGAATTACTTGTAGATAAATGTTATTATTCTGTTCAGGATTTCCTAAATGATACATCTTAATAACCTATTTTGATAACTTGTATAATAATTATTGTGTTTGCATGCCAACAAGGCAGAATGTACACGGTTCTTTATTATGTTATTTACGATCCTATTTGTATGTACCTGCATTCAAAGCAAATAAAGTATATTCTATTCAAGCCGCCGCGGTGGACGCTCCGGGCGTCGGGAGCCGCGTGACGACTCCCGGCCACCGTAGGCGCGAGCGTGCGGGCGGTGAGTAATGGGTAGCTCACCGTCCGATCAGGATCAGGCCCGTGCCGGACGGCGCGTACGTGTTCCACGCGCGCCTCAAAGAGATGTCAGCATCGAAGAGGGGGCCCACTAGGGCCCAAGCCTGCCGGGAAAGCGCGATCATCCATAAGGGGTACCGCTGACCGGGAACATAAACGGCCAAGGAAGGAACACGGGTGGGTTTTAGTCAGTAAGAGTCTGACACTCCCTTCCGCTCCACCCAGAGCGGGAGGGGTCATTTGATGATTTCCCATCCTCAAAAAAAAAAAAAAAGGGCTTTACTATCATAATATGCATACCGAGAGCTAAATTTAGTGCTCGAACATATGATGCGACAAACGTGCACCTTCTGACATAAAGGTTGATATACATATTTTTACCAAAATCATATTTTGTCCTTATTATTTTAAGTATACTTCTGGTTTCGTTAGACTTATAATAATATGATTAAACACGTGGACTGTATTGTGGGAATAAAATATTAAGAGTATCGACACAAAATATAGGTTATGAAGAAAAGTGGTACTTAACGGTTTACACAGAATAACGAATGCAGTAACGATCACTAACAAACTGCTTGTCATAAACTAATTTATCATGCACCATCAGCAAATAGGATCGTGCAGTATTAAACAATCAATGAGGGGGTAAGTACAGTCAGCGTCACGATGTGAGTACCCCCCTTCAAAGTTAATTTTAATACAACTGGGGTACCCAATTGATGCAGCCCACCGTACGTGTACATAGTATAAATAAGTCATCATAAGTAGCTTTAAAATCAGTGTTTATTTATAAACACCTAGAATAGTAACGCTACTATTGAAATAATTTTTCAAAATTTTACTACGAATCTTGTTCTTTACGTTGCTTTCTGTGCACGCCCACATAAAGATTTACGCAACTATAGCTACTTGTCCAGTGTTTTAAAACAGAATAGTTCTGTACAACGATGTTCCGAATCAAGTTTAAAAGACTGGGGTCGTTGATTTTGCTACCGCATTTTTGCAACATGGACTCTATCTGGAAGAAGCAAGGAAAAGTTCCGTAAGAAACACGAAGAGTGGGTGCAATATGCAATTCATTGGGCAGAATTTCCAACGAAACAAAACGAAAATGTAGACCCTTCTGCAGAAAATGTAAGAGAAGATAATAAGCACATGACTTCCCCGGCTAAATCAGATGATTCAACCTGTACAAGTCCTAGTCGTTGTAAATGCTTTGAGGATCTTGTTAGCTGGCAAAAAAGAAGTCGCACTGAAGATACTATTCCATACTATTCCAGTGGTAGCAGCACCGCTGAAATCGTGTTTTCGGCTGAAAAGGCGCTTAGAAAAGCAGGTGAAATCGACACCGCTGATGTAATGAAGTACTTAATGGAAAACCCAGAAGAGGTCTCCAAAATTAAAGCCTATATTAATGGGAATACAAGTCAAGTTAGGGAAATTATATACACCTGCGAAAGCATTGAGTCTGTATGTCTCGATGACTTTATCAAAATGGCGCTACAAAATACTTCGAGATTTTAACAATCAAGAAGGGTGTTTTAAAATGTCCCCGTTGTTACTATATGCTGGTTAAATCATCTGACAGTAACAGAAAACTCTGCAAAAATAAAATAAAAGCTCTGATGGACGTGACCACGAGATGACTTGAGTTCTTTAAAAACTTCTGTTGATTTCAATCAACAGCTCGTTTTAACCAGCAAATGGGGATTTGATGGATCATCCAGCCAAAGCGTTTATTATCAATGACGAGTAGAAGTGAGCTAAGTAATCTGGCTAGTAACTTCATGATAAGTCTTGTACCTCATCGGCACGCCTCAAACGATGTTATAGGTAATTGAGGAAAATGACCGACCATCTTCAGCGTAATTTTACCACCGTATAATGTTAAAATATAAAGAAAACATAGTAGAAGCAGAGCTGGCTGCAATTAAAGCTGAGATGAAGGCCTTAATTCCATCTACCATCACTGATGGAATTAGTGTTACACAACAGCTGCTGTTGACAATGTTTAGGGTAAAATTCATTCAATTTTATCTGATACAGCAGCTTCGGTGTGTGACATATGCAAGGCTAGTCCTAAAGAAATGACTAATTTGGAGTTGGTGAAGAGGAAACCAGTTAACGAGGATATGTATAAATACGGCTTATGCTCTCTTCACGCTTGGATTCGGTCAATAGAATGTTTTCTTAACATTTCCTATAAATTAGACAGACAAAGTCGTGGCAAGGTGCAGGTTGGGCGCATCGTGTGTTCTAGCACTAAATTTTGCTCTTGGTAAGTATATTATGATAGTATATATTATGATAGTAAAGCCTACAACTTAAAACAAGGGCGAAATGAGGCGGCAGAGACCTCGTTACAGTCATTTTCATAGTAAAAATTCTCATTTTTTCAATTAAACTTTCTTCAGCACAAGTTTTGATGGCATTTGATGATTAAATACGATGGCATTATTCGTTTTTCCAAATTACTTTTTTCCACACAAGAGCCAGGGCTACACTGACTGGGCACGACACGATTGCGGCGATAAGTCCCCTCTTTGAGGAGTGGCTAGAGTGGCGCCACAACGTCCTCACCTTCCGCCTGACGCATGTCCTCACCGGACATGGTTGTTTCGGGAGGTTCCTGTTCCGGATAAGGCGGGAGGAAACGCCCGGGTGTCACCATTGGGTGGATCGCCCGGAGGACACGGTGGAGCATACGGTGAAGGTGTCTGCCCGGCTTGGGCGGAGCACCACCGTGTCCTCGTGCAGGCGATTGACGGTGGCGATAACTCGCGCCCGGCCCTGGTCGTCCAGGCCATGGTACGGAGCGAGAGGGGCATGGGAAGCCGTCATCTCCTTCTGCGAAGCAGTAATGCTCGCGAAGGAGGAAGCGGAACGCGTGAGGGAGAGGTAAAATTCGCGCCCTCACGCCCCTAACCGCCGCAGGAGACGCCATGGGCGTCGGGAATCCCATGCCGATTCCCGGCCACCGTAGGCGCGGGCTTGCGGACGGCGAGCAATGGGTAGCTGGCCGTCCGATAAGGACCAGACCCCGGTCGATGGCGCGTCGTGTTCCACGCGTGCCTCAAAGAGATGTCTGCACCAATGACGGGGTCCGCTAGGGCCGATGCCTGCCAGGGTTGCGAGAAGTGCGAGAGGGATACCGTGGCCCCTGGCACAGGCAACTGAAGGAACACGGGTGGGTTTTAGTCAGTAAGAGTCTGACACGCCCTCCCGCTCCGCACAGAGCGGTAGAAGTTATTTGATGACTTCCCAATATCAAAAAAAAATAACAGCCACACAGGCTGATCTTCAAGGTAAAGCAACGCTTGTCGAGTTCGGTCCGTGGATGGGTGACCATCCATAAGACACCCGAGACCCCTTGTTTCGGAAAGCACGTTAAGCAGTTGGTCCTGGCTGTCATTCGTGGATCTTTGACAGTCGTTACGGGTTGTCAGAAGCCCAAAAGTCTGACAACCAGTCGTGCCGGTGTCGTATCATGTTACCCAGTAACTGGTTTGTGGAGGTCCAATAGTCGCACCATGTAAAATACTGGTATTCAGCTGCATCCGGTTAGATTGGCAGCCGATCCCAACATAGCAACAGGGGCACCAACATCCCAACATAATAACATCCCAATCGCGATCGCAATCACAGCAACATCCCAACATAACAACATCCCAACAAACATGATGCAGAACAGGCTAGGCAGATGATGACATTTGTAAAAGGAATTTCACTTCGCAGCCTCAGGTCGGTTTTAAGAAATAATAACTTTGACATGTTTCAGGGTCACGACGCAGCTTCCTTGACCGCGGCCTCAATGAATGAGACAGAATCAACCACGGAAGCAATGTTCAACGAAACTGATACAACCACGGAAGACGTGTTCAGCGAAACTGATACAACCACGCTCACAACAATGGATGAATCTGGCTCCGAAGCAGGAAGGGCTGGACATGACCTGACTGTAAACGACGCCGGCAATGTTGGGTTCATAGATGAAAACGAACCCGGCACTGATTCCAAGGCTAGAAATGTCGCCGGCACATAATTCATGGACGGAAGTGACCCCGGCCCTGGTCCGTAATTCATGGATGGAAGTGACCCCGACACTGGTCCCATGGATGGAATGTCCCCGACCCTGATCCCAAGGATGGAAGTGACCCCAGCCCTGGTCCTTAATTCATGGATGGAAGTAACCCCGACACTGGTCTCAAGGATGGAAGTGTCCGCTACCCTGATTCCACGGATGGAAGGGACCTCGACCCTGATCCCAAGGATGGAAGGGACCTCGACCCTGGTTCCAACGATGGAAGTGACCTCGACCCTGGTTCCAACGATGGAAGTGACCCCGACCCTGGTTCATAATTCATGGATAGAAGTGACCCCGGCCCTGGTCCTTAATTCATTAGTTTATGTTAAATTAAGTATTCAATTTAGTTTACTGACTGCTATTCGCTGTATTTATAATAAAGACTAGCTTAATGTAATAAATAAGTATTGTTTAATAGGCTATTTTTGTTTGTCCCGCAGCGCGCAGGAGAAGGAACTCATCGAATTATTTTTTTGTTCCCAGATTTAAAACACTAGTAAAATACTATTATATCATACACATATACATTACACGTAACACAGGTGGGTTTTAGTCAGTAAGAGTCTGACACGCCCCGCCCTCCCGCTCCGCCCAGAGCGGGAGACGTCATTTGATGATTTCCCATCGGGTCAGCTGAAACTACAGAATGCGACCTGCAACGATTCTTACATATGTACCTACTCGTTTTACTTCGTTTACGATCATATACACAAACTATTACTTCTGGTAAAAAGTGTAACTTGTCTGAGTTGACTACAATTTGTTCTATTGTAACTTCTCAGCTCTCTTCCACATTACAAATCCATGATATAAATCAGAAGTCATTTATTCAAACTAGGCTGAGAATCGGCACTTTTTAAACGTCAAAAATACATAACGACAGTCCCCCAAAACACCCGCCCTTCACCACTTCCTAGTGCTTTAGCTGCGAAGAAGTGGCGCAACAAACTCCACATAGCAACACAGCCGTCTGTTCAGTTAGTAGAACTGGATTCTATAAAGTAGTAAGTAATTAACATTACGAAACACAAAACATTCAATTACATTGTTTGCCATAATTATGTAAGATCAGCCACTACCCCACCTCGCCATATTTGAGGGAACGAGGCAACCCGACCCCCGACGCTACCGCAAGCAGTGATATCTAAGGGAGCATGACGAACTTGCTGCCGGTTGCTCAAAAGAATAGTATGATCAACTGTCGAGGTCGCTAGCTAACCACATATTGCAATACAACTCATTAAAAAAAACATTGAAATGAGTATAATAAGTTAATATAATAAATAAAATCAAACTAAATTGTCTAATATAGTCAAATAAAATTTACAATTATATGTACTCGTATAACTTGTCAGTAGGTAAGCTAATTCTGGAGAAAGAACATGAACATTAATCGTTGATAGAATAGTATGCCATTGAACAAAGGTTGGATTTTACTTAAGCTTTAAACGCATTAAAAGGCAAATCTAACAAAGAAGACTGAAGCTTGTTATAAAAGTTTAAATGACCGACTCCACGTCACACCAGGTTGTCACACCAGTGTGACGACGAGTATTTTTTTCCCTCGTCGTTACACCGTTGGTTTTACAACACCGCGAGCAAAAGCTAGTCTATATAAATAAAAATGAAATGCTGTGGGAAAATTTCATATTCGGGAAAAATAGACCGTCCTTTTTTCTATCGGATATTTGTATGAATTATTGAAATTTGGGCAAGACGATGTTAGTCAGATCAGTTACTTTAGAATACATAGTTCTTAACTGACTGGGAAACAATCCAAGTAGGGGGGGGGGGGGGTTTAAAGTGCCGGGGGTAAGTTGTTCCGGCGCGAATAATTATGTTAAGAAAAGAAGTAGCTGTGAATGTGAAATGCATCACTGAACGTTGAACCACCGCGCTGCTTCGGCAGCCATTTGAGAGACGCTGTAACGATGTGTTAGTTTGGTTTTCTCTTGGTAGTACATATTTTGTTAGGTAAGTAAAATTTTCCGTTTTTACACTATTTGGTCTACTTCAATCAATTTTACAGCTGTGTCGCATGTGCGAGTTGCACTTATCAGATGAAAAAACTTGGGTATGTTTTTTAATTGAATTATTGGAAAAAAGAAATTTCGTTTGAGACAACTTAAAAAACATAAATTTGAGGCTAAAAGTTCCGCTGGTTTGAGGTCAGGGGTGTGCCTATAGATAAACACGAACGGGGCAGGAGTTAGTTGAATGTGGCAAAGGGTAGCTGATGCTTGATGATAGAAAGCTTAAAATGGTAGCTCAGGATCAAGATATATTATGTCACTCGTTTGAAACATGTTCTTGTTTTTAATAAATAAATAAACAGACACTAATACTACTACTAATAGACACTAAACCCGCATAATTCTAAAGGACGATGCCACGAAATGTATGGAAGCTGGTAGCTGAAATCAATGATATATCACTATAAAAGTATTAACCGATTTAGTACAAGAATTCCAATGGCCACCCTTGTCTTGGCTCAAGAAAATAGCTGGCTCGTTTCTAAGATGCCAATGTAGGTATATGTATATACGTTATTATAATAAACTTCCTAGCCACATTCAAGAAGTAAGCTTTAATAAATTCAAACTATGCCGGAAAGCTTTTTATACTATTAAAGACTATAATAATAGAAAAAGGCTTGAGATTGAGCTGCTCCAATAAATAGTGAATCTTTTTTATTTTTTGCGTACAATTTTTTTTTCTATTCAGATTGCCAGGACCGCGGCGCGCAAACTGAAACTATGAATTCAGCACATGATTCTAGATCGCCTTCTTAACCGGCGGAAAATTTCTATAATTTTTCGCCGGTTTCATAGCAAAATGCAATACCAACGCGGTCAAAATGTATGGCAGAGCAAATTATTTTTAATAATCGACGAGTAATTTCAACGCATGAGGGTTCAGAATCATGTACTGAATCCATTCAACAGTTTGTTCGTCGATACCCCTAATATAAATAAAGAAATATTGTGAATGTGAGGACTATGTGGCTAATAGTTTTTTTTCTTTAATCGTGTTTGATTTGGCAGTTTGAGTATTTTTTATGCGACCTACCCAATGTCCTTTCTTTGGTATTGTTCTTTGAATCGTTAAGCTCCTAAAGTTCTGAGTTGAGCTGCATGATTACTGAGAAATGCGTGCACTGACTGGACAGGTCCACTCAATCTATGTGGTTATTTCCTCAAAAGACCATATCACACACCTATCTAAGTACATGGTCTTCACGAGATCTGACCATGATTCTGTCTGGACTTTAAAATAGACTGTGACCTCGTGAGTTTGTTTCGGCATTTCTTCTCAGAGTAGTCGGATAGAAAACACCGACCTCATCTAGTTTTTAAAATATGATTGACGTGTAAAAATGTTCAAAAATATAATTATTTATCACTTGATTCCTTGTCCGATCTGAGTAATACAGGGTGGAAGTTGAAACGAGGGAGTAAGGAAAGCTAGTTAAGGACAGCTAACAGCATTCAAAGATTTTGGAACAATGGTACAGTCAGCTAGAAAACCGTTAATTCATAAATTCTATTTTTGTGTTGCCAATCGATGCAGTTTCGTATTAAGGATTCGGAATACACATTTGGACTAACTGAGGTTAGAGTACTAGAAAAATCAGAAATCGCATAAAAGTTTGGGTTATTTCGTTTATCCACCCAAAAATCCACTCTAAGGTGGATACGCGGAAATACATATAATATATAATTTCCGTTTAACTAGGCCTAGGGTGTATTCTCGGGCATGCGTTTCCGCGTATCCACCTTAGGATGGGTTGTCTGGGGTGGATAAACGGACTATCCGAAAACATTTCCAATACCAACATTTCGTAGTGATTGTTCATCTTAACCACGATCTTTTACGACGTTTGGTATTAATTATTAACAGAAAGGCGTAATGTTATGTTTGTAATAATTATATTCATTCATCATCTGACTAGCCTTTTCGCAACCATGTAAGGGTCATCTTCCAATCTAAATTCAGTTCAATATCAGTTTTTTACATGGAGCGATGGCCTAACATACCTCTACAACCCAGGCACTGGGTAGCTCACCATTTTGTGGATCGCCCGGAGGACACGGCGGAGCATACGGTGGAGGTCTGCCCGGCTTGGGTGGAGCACCGCCGTGTCCTCGTGGAGGCGATCGGCAGTGGCGATCTCTCGCGTCTGGCCTTGGTCCAGGCCATGGTACGGAGCGAGAGGGCATGGGAAGCCGTCACCTCCTTCTGCGAAGCAGTGATGCTCGCAAAGGAGGAGACGGAACGCATGAGGAAGAGGCAAAATTCGTGCCCTCACGCCCCTAGTCGCCGCAGGAGATGCCCTGGGCGTCGGGAATCTCAAGCTGATTCCCGGCCACATTGGCGGCGAGCAATGGGTAGCTCGCCGTCCTATGAGGAGCAGGCACGGGTCGACGGCACGTTGTGTTCCACACGCGCCTCAAAGAGATGTCAGCAACAATGACGGGGTCCGATAAGGCCGATGCCTGCTAGGGTTGCGGGAAAGTCCGAAAGGGTTACCGTGCCCCCTGGCACAGGCAACTGAAGGAACACGGGTGGGTTTTAGTCAGTAAGAGTCTGACACGCCCTCCCGCTCTGCCCAGAGCGGGAAAATTTTTTTTTTTTTTTTGAGGGCGGGAATTTATTAAAATTCTACACTCATCACTCATCAACGCACCGACCGCGGTAAGCGTAGTTTAACCTTCGAACGGCAGCCGCGCTGCTGTTATTAATTAGCCACGGACCATAAATACACGTAACGTGTCCATTAAAAAAAAAAAAAAAATTCATCGTCTACTATGGCATCTCTTTAATAAATAAGGCGCGGGGCGGAGAATCCCGCATGCCTTCGGTACCCTGGGTACTAAACAATTGATATATGAGTACAAACACACAGACACAGAGACAGAGCGTCTTCCAGTTAAGCATGTAAGTAGGTACTATTGTTATCATTATCTTGTATTCTTTGATCTGTGTCATATTTAATTAATAAGTAACAATAGTACTTTCTAGCTATTACATATGTCGTGACTGGGTGTGACCACGTAAGAGCCAAGCATCTTCACCAATCAGGTGTAGCGGTATCTACTTCGCCACATGCGAGCTGCGCGTCATACTAACGTCACGCAAATCCTGCATCGCGCAAGCAGAGTTTACCGCGCGACTAGCATATATACCTACAACTTCCCGACATTAATCACCAGGGCAGTTGCCTACCAGACACGACACCCGTCGGGTCGGAGGATCCTCCTTTTTTTATGGAGGTATGAGTGAACTTGACATCCTGTTCCTCGTACCTCTATACCGGTAGTCAGGTACATCTTCCAGTGCATTTTCCCTTTAAAATTCTTTTGGATAATTATAAAGTTCAGTTAATGTTGGCTGTAGAAAGATCTTGCCAGCTTCATTTAGTATGCTCCCAAATAGATAGCTTGTTGTTCAGTGCTTGTTGTTCATAGCTCGGAAAATCCAAATCGCTTGCCTCAAATCTAAAAGCTCTTCCACTGCTCGAACGAAACAGGTAACAGAATCCAAGCGACAGCCGGAGTCAACAAGAAAATTTGTGACTGGAGTCCAGAGTGCGAATACCTAAACAGTCACAGAACAAGTAGTCACACACGAAGGGCTTGGAACCGGTACCAAAAGTACAGGTTCTATACCAATAGGTACTTAGCGGTTCTTGCCATTTCAGTACCTGGATACTGATTCCAGACGGGTACCGTATTCAATGTTAGTGTACCGTATTCAAAGTATTTATTTATTTATTTTATTTATTTATTATTTATGTACACACAATAAAATACAAGAGATAAGACATAATTATAAATTGAGTACAAAGGTACTGCTTAAGAAATTTCTTCCAGCAGACCTGCGAAAGGAGAAGTAAAAAAGAAACGTAGACAATAGTGCGTGAGAACAAGAAGAGAAAAATATGAATGTGTGAAGTCTAAAGCTAAAATATTAAATATACCTAAATAAAAATAATTAACATGACGTATCTTAAATAAATACATAATGCTAAAATATATAAGCATATATATATATATATAAATACTCACAGTATAGAGGAAAGGTAATGCTCTTTTAATCGAAATTTAAATAGAGAAATAGTATTTAAATCACGAATGCTAGGCGGGAGTGCATTCCACAGTCTTACAGCATGGACAGAGAAGGAATAAGAATAGTAGCTGGTTTTGTGAGGCTGAGATTTAAGGAGGGATCTCTGGTGTGATCTACATGGTGCCGCGCTAGAGCGAGCGTAAGAAAAACGCTCACGCAGGTAGGAAGGATAAGACGGGTTGTGTAAGATGTTGAAGAGGAGACATAAAATCCGAGTGTTCCTGCGAAGGCGGATTGGGAGCCACTTGAGTTCCTTGCGAAGGTGAGAAACATGGTCATACTTTCGAAGACCGAAAACAAAGCGAATGCAGAGGTTTTGCAAGCGCTCAAGCTTGTTTAATAGCTCCTCAGTAGCATCCAGGTAGCAGGCGTCGGCATAATCTATAATCGGCTGAATAAGTGTTTGTGCCAAAGAAATTTTAGTCTTCAAGGGCAGAAGACTTTGAAGGCATTTCAGCGAATGAAAAGAGAAATGCACCTTTCGGCTGACCTCATTGACCTGAGCACGCCACGAAAGATTGGAGTCAATAACTACACCCAGATCTTTAGCGGTTTCAGTGTAGTCAATGCGAACACCATCGAGATATAAAGGCATCAGTGATTTAACATCAACCGCATTGCGAACGAATTTGCTACCTATGATCATGGCCTGGGATTTAGTTGGGTTAATTTGCAAACCAAATGACTTAGCCCAATCGCTGATGCAAGCCAGGTCATGATTCATTGCAGCAATTGCAGTATATTCAATGTTATCGCTTATGTTTCTAGGGTACCGGTCTACATACACTGTCGATAGTTTTGCTTTAATTGATGTATATCCATTTTAATTTTTTTTTTTTTTTTTTTCATTTTCCGGTAGCAATTGTGATAATAAGTGATGCAGTAACTGTACTGCATCACTTATTATCACAATTGCTACCGGAACATCTTAGCTCAACAACCAATCCTATGACGGAGTGAATTGTTCGTTGTCGACTTTTCGCAAAAATGTTTCTGGCGAAGAAGATAACTTAATAAATATTACCATTTGATTTAAAACTAGAACACATTCTGCCTCTACTCATCCAAAAGTCTTGGGAGATCAGACCATGTTTTAACGGTTTTTTACGTGTTGTTTAAAAATCGGCACTTTAAACCAAAGCCTCCTCTACATACGCTGCCTACACCAATAACACCAAAACGAAACGTAATCAAAAAGTGGAAACACCAAACGAATTGTAATAGCATACGCCCCCAAAACAAATCTGTGGGTATCGCGAAAGATCAAAATAACATTTGTACCAAAATCATTTATCAGCGCTGATTCTCTTTCCATTTGGCGGCCCCCGGCCCACGCCACCGCCGCTTCGCAGTGTCATTATAGCCCAAGGACACGGTGGGCACTTCTAGCGATTTGTCGTATCTATTTTTAAAGTGAAACTTCTTAGGCGGTGATTCGATAATTGGACGAGAATTGAGTGTGAAGTTTCAAGGGCACGTCACACGATACTTTTAGACACATTTCGTTACATGAGAGAGAAGAAATATATATATCTAAATATCTCCCTCTCTGTGTCTCTCACACTAAACTTCTATTACTCTTTATTTTTTAAGAAGTTTTTGTTTAAGTAGGTGTGTTACGTAATCGCAGTTTCCCGCGGTGTCACTCGCATCCACATGTAGACACACTCCGTGACAATGCCATGGATGGATCGCAGTAGGACATTAGTTTTTGCCATGCGTATTTGTGTTGTGGCTGAGTGGCTGGTCACAAATGTGGACACAGATTTAGGGGTCTACTTCATGTAAGGTGTACCCCGTCCGTAACCCTCACATCGTATGTGTTAAGCCGAAACATGCTCTGTTTGGGTGCCTATACAAACATGCTCTGTCTGGTAACCCATACAAACGTGCTCTGTTTGGGTGCCCATACAAACATGCCCTGTCTGGGTGCCCATACAAACATGCTCTATTTGGGTGCCCATACAAACATGCTCTATCTGAAGATCAATTCCCGTAATTAAAAACGTTCAAAGTGAAAGAATTTTCGGAATCGGATGAGTAACAAATAAAAAATTAAAATAAATACATACAACCTCACAAATTTAGATATAATAAAGATTAAGTAACAAATACGAGCGATACTTAAAAAAAATGTGAAATGTAACTTAAATTCTTTGTGCAAACTTAATTTACGAAGTATTTATGACGATCACATATAGCCGTCAGTAGCAGTACCTAAATGATTGGTGACTGCACTGTAACTGTTACGTCATTTTAATAAAAATATAAATTAGAATGACTGCCTAAATTATACTTTATTACAATGAGGAAAGAGTTACATTGCAGTGGCTTAGTATAGGCGTTACGTAATAAAAAAAAATATCGTGAGCGTGCTCCTTTACACGTCCAGCGATGCAGGTTCCCTACCGCTTATGAGGGTCGCTACCGCTTATGAGTGTAGTCACAATCTAATCCCTAACGCGCTCAGACTAATGTGTTTCAGGGGAATAACATGTTTGTGGGGAGTAAGTCATTAATACGTGTTGGTGACGACGCGACGTTTAGATTAAATTTTAATATTTGTATTAACTGTCTGTTTGTTAAGAATACTTAAATATTCGATGAACTGATTTTTATTCTGGTTTTCACCTACCTTTTAATTGGGTCATTGTCAAGAATGATAAGAGGACAAATGACTATGAAAAAAAAATCACTTGTCGTGCTGATAGCCTGTTCCACAGGCCACAAGAAAAACCACCTACCCAAGTAACTTAGCAAGAAAATACCAACCCAAGATAAACAAAGATGCGTCTAAAATCTACGGGAACCTACTTAATGCAAAACCTACTGCAGACAAATTGCTTTCCAGTTCGGCAGATGTTATATTAGGTCAAGGAAAAGTTATTTCGTATTTTGTATACAAATTCAAGACTAACAGCTCGTGTGGCACCAGAATATCGAGCTTTTTTGTATACCCCGACTTTTACAAATGGGTCAAAACTGATTTGTGGTCAACCGCTAACTTTTCAGCTATGTCGTAGCTCTTAGTACGCCGATCTTGCTCCAGTTTTTCAAAAATGGCATCGTCTATATCCGTAACAGGGCGACCAGAGCGAGCTGCATCTTTGACACCAAAATTCCGGGACTGAAAACGCTTGAACCAACTTTGTGGTACTCTTACTGACTGCGTTAAGTCCATAAACGTCACATATTTTTTTCGCGGTTTTATCCGCAATATTTCCCTTTTTTGCAATACAACTTCAAAATATATCGAATTTGTTTGTTAGTTTTCACTCATTTAGTGGAAATTTTTCAGAAAAACAATTGAAAAATGGCGGGAAATCATTCTTACTTTTTATTTTTATAAATGTCATCTATTTAATGGTATCAAAACCAGCCAGATACAAACAGTACAGCCAAAGAGATTTTACTATAACATCATACCTATAAAATACAAAAAAACTTTTTCGTACCACTTGCTCAAAAAAGTGACATTTTATGCCACAAAAAGCGAACATAACAATAGCCATTTTTTAATCTGTTAAAAACAGGGAAAGAAAATTGTACTGAATTTCATTCATCCTCTAGGGGGAGAATGTGATTAAAGGAATGCTTACCGAAATTTATACTGAACTACATCTGTGTTTACACCATTGAGTTTGTATGTAAAGCATTATACATCTTTTTGAAAAAGGTATACGCATTTATTATGCAGTTATGATTATTAAATAAAATTACGAAAACCGAGGAGGCCGTATGAGCTTGATGCCTTTGCTTTTCCGACAAAAAAATATTAGTCTAGGAATTTGCCGCCTTTTTGTTTTCTTCAAATACACAAACGTTAAGTTTATTTTAATTTATTTTTATAAATAAGTTAATGTTCTAAAAATACGTTTAATTGTCATTATTTTTAATAAATGCTTATCTCATATTATTATTGTGTTAATTTTTTCGCAAATGGTACGAAAAGTAGAGTATTTTCCTCGGTGATAAAGCTGTCTTAGTCTTGGGTGAACTTAAATCCCTCGCTACACTCAGGTGCACCACGGTTTTTAACACCCTTGCTACGCTCGGGAGTAAACCTCGAGTCCTTCATTACGCTCGCGATTTAAATCGTCACCCGCGACAGAAGACACTGCTTTATCCCCTTGGTTAATAATCTACTATTTCACTCCTCTTGCTCAAAAAGACCGTCATTGTGGCATACCAGAGCGAAGAAAAAATAGCAATTCTTCCTCTAGGGGATTTTTTTTTTTTAATTTTTGTGTGTCAAATGACAATGAGTCTACAAAAACGAAAAAGTCTTTAGTCATAAGTAGAATAATCATGAATATAGACTCGACTTATTACTGTTTCATAAAAAAAGAACTTCATTTTATTTTTGAAAATGGAACTAAAATCGGCGATCTCTTTGGTAGAATGCATGCAATGCGTTGCGGCTGCAGAATAAAAAAACAAAAAAAAAGACATTGGCGCGAAACCTTTATAATTTTTCTCTAATTGTAAATTGAATTGGTAGTGACCGTAATTAATTTTACAATAGTGAAAATGTAATCATCTAGTGAGAATGGAGACCCTAATTTGCAAATAGAAGAGAAAGGAAAAGAACCACTCAACATTCATCTTCACAGAGGACTGAAATTAAGTTACCGGGAAAAAACATCTCGTTAAATATCCAGAATTTTACAAATTGTTCATTTAATTTTTAATAAAATAAACTACATATTTCATATTGTATTCGATTGTTTTATTTTCTCGCAATCGTAGTGAAAAGTAGAGTGTAACACACGGCGCTAAAAACCCATTAAAACTCGGTTTCTATTTACTCCCTCGCTAAAGCTCGGGAGTAAAACTACCTCGTATATAATGGGTCATTTTAGCTCCTTGTATAAATAACAATCTACTATGTCCCCGACCTATTATTAAAGTGCATCACCTTTGTACCTATTTTTCTATTATTTTCTTCTCTGCTGTTTATATATGGTTAAATAAATAAATAAAGTTAAACTGTAACGAAATGGATTACAAAAAAGTAAAATGGCTAGAAAATAAGTAGCTACCCAAGTTACATAACAAGAAAATATCTACCCAAGAAAGTCTTTATCACAACACAACAACGCATAAAGCAAGAGACCCACCCCAACGAAGAGACGCCAATAAAATAGGTGCAATTACAAAAATCCCCAAAAAAGCCGCTTTACAAGATCGTCCCTTGCAGTAACTCAATTGTCACGTCGGCTGTTTGGCCGATCTATTTTTTGCTCGGCACCAGAATTTGCGCCATATTGCCAACCACCCCATCTAAATGATAATTCGAGGTCCCTTCTTACAATAAAAATTATTGCGGCCGGTTTATTTTATTACAGTTTATATTGTGTTCGAATACCTACGTAGGGGATTGCGGTCACAAAAATAGTTTTTGCCGCCAAAATAACCTTTATAACGTAGTCGAAAAGAATAGAACCCTTTTCAAGTAATCGAAACCGAAAATTGTGTATGTATGTCCGAACTTGTCACAAATGTCGTATTCGGCAAATGGACAATGATTTCCCGTTTACCCTTTGACCAATTCGGTTACGATTCGTCGTATTTACATTTCGTTGGGCGCGTTTCGGTATAAATTGTGTTTTTCAGTTTATAGCCGAATAGGTTTCAGGCGAACTATAAGGCGTTGCGGGAATAACAGAAATATTTTTAGAACATTCCTTTTTATAATTTCAAAAATAATTAGAATAGTACATTTTGTTGTAGGTACGGTGGGCTGCATCAATTGGTTACCCCCAGTTGTATTAAAATTAACTTTGTAGGGGGTTACCCACATCGTGACGCTGACTGTACCTACATAAGTGTGCAAAGATTGTCATTGCACTCGAGGCGGGATTGCATATATATAAAAGCGTGTAGGACCACGCACAATGAAGGGTCCCGTATTTGGGATAAATTTATCCCAAGAACAAACTTAACATTTTGACAAAGATAATATATATTCTCCGTACATTCCAACTGCAATTGTAAGTTTGTACGCACAATATTGAGAGATTTACCATGTTATTATAAGACCACAGTCTTCATAAAGGGTTTCCTGTAATCTATAAGGTATACTATAATTTTTTCTGCATTTTTTTCAAAATTTTAGAGTCGTTTTGTTTCGGAGATAAGGATGGGGAATGGTAAATTTTCATATATTCTCTTAAATAGCTTCAAAACTATAAAATATATATGTATATATATTTGAGACCCTCACAGCACACACCCTTTCATTTGATATGTCACACGGTACAATTTCCAAAACTTTTTTAAAAGATTTCTTACTTTCCTGACCCGCATATTCAAAATTCATTTAAGTATTTACTCGTGTTTCGGTCACAGAAATTCATGTGTAGGTACCCTTAATTTTATCGGTCTATTTGATTCGGAGCAAAATGGCTGTGACAGATGGACAGACAGACAGACACAGAGTGATCCTATAAGGGTTCCGTTTTTTTATTCGGACATACGGAACCCTTAAAAGCGTCCATCACGAGAAGGTCAATAAGTTAATGCTTTACCCTAATCAATGTTAATTTGTAGACAAACAATATTTTTTTGCTTAAAAGACACGAAGTACTTACGTATGTTTGGAAGGAAATGCAAAGTAAAAAGCACGCGTGTTCACTTCATTTTAAACCTAAAATAAATAACTATAAAAACATTTCGAGCAAGTGTGTTGAAAAATGTATTTGGTTATGTTGAATCAAGACAAGGAATAGAATTATATACCTACTGGTGCTACTATTACTATTATGGTGCTGATACTATTATGGTGCTGATCCATGCGTCATGTTCGTGAACGGGCGCTGTCAGTTGGGACTGGTCATCTCTTAGCCACCACGGCTTATTTTAAATATTTTATTATGGATTGTCTTGTTTGAATTTATATTAGCTGTACACTGGACACTCAATGTGTACGTCTTATTTACATCGTTCTCACATATAATTATACCTATATTCAACATTAATGATGTAACTAATATTTATGTAACAATATACTTAATTTAAAAGAGTGTCCATGGAGTTTCTTGCCCGTTCTTCTCCATAGGTACCTACTACGCTTTGGAATGGGCAACTAGCTTCATATTTCTGACTGACCGACCACTTGACAATTCAAAAGTGCCTGTAAATGGTTTAATTGAAATAAATGCTTTGAGTTTGACGTACACGGTACGCCAAATTTAATATAAAATTCCTTTCCTCCCTATGGCCAACCTACAATCTTGTCATTCAGCATTAACCCCTTATTTGTAAATGTTGCCTAGAGTTAAGTAATGATTAGCGACTGCTTAATCATACATTGTTGACGTTTAAACGTAACTTAAAGCAACGTTTATAAACAAACCCCTAAGTTTTAGCGTTTATAAAACAAATTAATTAAGAAAACAACTGCATTAAGTATTAACATAACTTATCTGCGGTTTAATTAAAGACAGGTATTTCATTTAGGGCGAATTTCACCATACTTTACTATCTAGAATAAATCTTACCCTGAGATTTTTTTTTAAATATTTGACAGTTTTTCAATAAATAAATAATTTAAATATTTGATAGTGTTTTGAAATACTTTGAGATGCTCTAACTTTGGACTCCCCACTACTGGAGTAGGTGACGCTCTAAGGGGAAACTATTATTGTTTTGATTTTCAGTCGGTATAAAATAACTTATTCAAACTAACGCCACCGACCATAATACCTATGCAGACTTCCACTGCTGATATAGGCACTATAACAGTAATCAAACGCAAGACAAAGCCACCCCATTCTTATCTCCCTTTCAGATCGCAATCAGTGCCGCCATGTTGATGTCATTATGAATCAAATTCCCGCCTTTTTACTTTTTTTTCCATTCGCTAGGCACCGGCGTCAGATCTCACAGCCGATAAGTTCTTTATTATCCTGGATGATTTTTTAATCTGTACCTACACCTACTTGGTGGTTTCGCATTAGCGTATTGTTAGTGTGTTGTGGGGAAATTGCAAGGTTCTGAGAACAATGGAGTCGCTGTGATGACAGAAGCTTAATGCGCTGGGTGATTAAGTGCCTTCGCTTTAAATTTACTAAGTAATACATTAGACTTTAGGAGCTGATAGTCTTTTAATTATGGTCATCCGTTTTTATACAACTTTAGTTATGTTATGGGAATGGTGGCAACGTCGCAATTTAGTGTCATATTTCGTGGTTTTCAATTTTTATCATTTAATCGGAGCTATATTTTAAAAATCGGTTTAATTAACTTTTTAGAATTATGTGAAAACTGTGCAAAAGGTAAGAAATCGTTGCGTTTACAGTTCTTTTTATATGCAAATAATACATTGGAAACTTGCAGGGCGTTATTTTCATTGAAAAATAACTGTAAGCATTACGGTTACTTACTTTTTAAACACTTTCACGTAATTCTAAAAAGTTAATTGAACAGATTTTTAAAATATAGCTCCGATTAAATGACAAAAATTGAAAACCACGAAATATGACACTAAATTGCGACGTTGCCACTCATAAGGTATAAACGCTCTTTAACTTTTTTTTTAATATAGGTAGGTACCACGCTCATTGCTCCAGGGGTCTACTCTCTAAGCACAAAATCCGGACTACGGACATAGGAGTAGTTTGGGGCCCGACCTAAAAATGAATGACACCACGATGTGACAGTTGTCCCTACTCTTGATGTGTTTTTACCTGTTAATAAATCGGGGGTAGGGTTAACTCCAAACTTTCAAACTACTTTCGGACGGGCCCGTATCTTCGTTGACGGACTTAGAGAGTAGGTAGGTAAACTTTATTTTTGTTCTAGCAACCCGCCCTGCTTCGCACGGATTTCACGACTTGACAAAACATCGAGATTTTTTTGTTATACATATGTAAATTTATACTTTATAGTTTTTCCTTTCGGAATAATAAAATAAAATTTCTAAAATGGTGGTGATAACCGCATCAAAATCCTTTGCGTAGTTTAGAAGAACAACGCGGTCACACAGACAGACACGAATAACAACTTATATTTATTTAACAAGTATACTGAATTTGTCAATAAAATTAACTTTAGCTTAGACAAGCAGCGCCACATCAATGCGCGACATGGGGCAGGCTGATGGGACTAACGAACCTCATTTAATAGGTAAATAGTTAATTATTTAAGAATATTTTTATTGTTTATTATTGTTTGTGTGTATGAATAATTGGAATTAAAATAAATTGATAAGAATAAGATTGTAATGTAATTAGTAATGTTGTGTAATGTGACTGTATGAGTGTTTTTTTTCTATTATGTTATGGGTCAGTAGATACTCGAAATAAAATAATTTTGTTTTTTTTTTAATTTGTTTAAGTCAGGATTATGGAGGGTAGAGGTAAGAAGAACTATCTCATATGGGGTGAAAGTTGAAAAAGTGTCCAGCATAAACAATAAATAATAGTTCAAAAACCCTCCAAAATGGCGCTAGCGTAGGCAAGTGGTGTGGTATGAATGTAGCAGTTGTTAACGGATTGAAGTATGCCGAGTTAGAAAATTTAATATTTTTAGTAACTAGAGACTTTTAGTAATAGTCCAGTATACCGTACCTCAACAATTTACGTAGTCAACATTATTTTGTAAACTAAAATTATTGCTTTTAAAACTTACCCGGTGGCTACTGTAGCGCCACCCTTATGTAGCACATTTTGACGAACACTTTTCATACACATAGATAGTTCTCCTTACCTCTACCCTCCATAGTCAGGATGCAAATTACGTAGGTTTTCAAGCGGAACACAAACGATTTTCCACAGACAATAGAATGAAACGCAGTACACACTGAACGCAATCAGCAATAGAAACTGCAGGTCTATTCTGTAAAAATGTCATCGTGAGAACTTGGGTGAACTGGGACCGTACTATGACCTGTTAACGCCATCATGATTCCGTTGAGAAAAAGAGATAGTGCTATCGGTCATGTATAGCTCCGTCTCTCTTCCACGCTGGAACAATGATGGAATTAACACGTCATAGTACAGCCACAGAGCTTGTTGTAAACCACCTAATGCCAGGGATTGAAATTCAAACTCACTTCACTTAAGTTTTCATGGTGAGATTTTTACAGAATAGCCCTGCAGTTTTTATTGGTGAAATTCGTCCTTGGTCAATTTATTTTGGCGAAAGTATGTGTGCTCGTTTCACCGACAGTTGTCTTTATATTGGATATTCGATTTTAACATAGAAAATTCTTAGAGCTGCTGAGTTTTAAATTGATTTTCAATCGCATTTACATTCCAGAGGTCATAACAGGTACAATACGGTCATTTGTACACGGCACGGTTTCTTTACGGTACGGCGTATAAAACGCGCCGTAGAAAAAACGTATCCGTCAGCATGCTTCCATAGTGATTCATACAACACTGACGAACGTGCCTACACACGGCAAATACATCGTAGTTTTTCACGGCAAGAAAAACGTGTATTTTTGCAACACTGTGATTTTAGCAAACTAAATGTTAGACCCTTTGTACAAAATCACTCAAACTCAAACTCAAAGCATTTATTTCAATTAAACCATTTACAGGCACTTTTGAATTGTCAAGTTGTCGGTCAGTCAGAAATATGAAGCTAGTTGCCCATTCCAAAGCGTAGTAGGTACCTATGGAGAAGAACGGGCAAGAACCTCCATGGACACTCTTTTAAATTATATTGTTACGTAAATATTAGTTACATCATTAATGTTGAAATATAGGTATAATTATATGTGAAAACGATGTAAATAAGACGTACACCTTGAGTGTCCAGTGTACAACAAATATAAATTTAAACAAAACAATCCATAATAAAATAATTAAAATAAGCCGTGGTGGCTAAGAGATGACCAGTCCCAACTGACAGCGCAACTGACAACTGACGCATGGACACACAAACACAGTGTCCTCATCAAAAACAAACTACTTAACATTTTTTTTATAAATTTTCCTACAGAAACACTGCTTTTACAATGCCAGCTTACTTACCTACTTCTGAGATAAAATTGAGAAAACAACAGCGGATTCGCCGGACCTGCAAACTTCGAAGTTCGGGCTCTAAGTAGATTTTCCAATTTGAAACTCGTTACGGCCGATGTCGTGGCTCTTTTTCACTTGAACTGCTCACGATTTATTGTCCAACTTCTTCGGACCACGAGAACTTTGGCGAGGATGAAAATTGTCAGCTTTTGTTATTTATAACTTGTGCTTACTGAGAGGTAGCTTGTGTTTATTTCATTGTCAGTACCTATATGCAATTAGGCTATAAGGTTTATGTATTCATTAATATGTTGAGAAAAAAGTTTTCAGTATGAGTATGGATAGCTATAAGTATAGAAGACCAAAGAAACGATAGATGGACTGTGTGAAAGATGATATTATGGCTAGAAAAATGACTACCGAGTTCACGAGAAGCATGGAAGAAACCAAAATGTTGCGCTGGACGCAAATAAATTAGGATAAGGGCAGGATAATAACTACAGAATCTAATAAAATAGAATACTTCTTTATTTGCACCGAAAGTAGGTACAAGTTACAGATGTTGATTGCACGTGAGGCATACCGTTAATAATTTTTCCTATTATTCATAAATTAGTGATCTAATTTTCTAGTTTTAGCCAAAACAAAACACCGGTTGCACAATGACATCAAAGTGACAAGTATTATTTTGCACAGACAATATAAAAAAAAAACGCAAACACAAGAATCGTAGCATTGAAATGATTTGCGATTAACTTATTCTAGCATTGTAAAAAAAATGTAAATAGTTATTTTAAAACAGTTGAACCTACACAAAATCTTAAAAAGCCCCGCACGGTTCAGTCTTTTTAAGATTTTGTGCAATTCCAATGGTTTTAATACAAAACACTGCTTCGTTGGTCAAGTGGTCGTAGCGCTACAGCTGAACATGAGGCCTTGGGTTGGACTCCCAGGAAGAGGGGTTTATCCATCAGGAATTACACAGTTGCGTTTGGAGTGTGGATTTGTGCCCGGTTGATATCCATAAGCTCGCCCCCTATTACCTTTTTTTGAGGGTGGGTAATCATCAAATGACTTCTCCCGCTCTGGGTGGAGCGGGAGAGAAGAAGCGTGGAGCTGGGCATGTCAGATTCTTACTGACTAAAACCCACCTGTGTTCCTTCAGTTGCCTGAGCCAGGGGCCACGGTAACCCTTTCGGACTTTCCCGCAACCCTGAAGGCATCGGCCCTAGCGGTCCCTGTCAACCTAGAGGACCCCGTCAGCCCCCTATTATTTACAGGGGACTTGGACCATAACTGGCGAAATGTGGGTGTACACCCCTGCCTCACTCTTCGGGGAAAACAGGCTTGATGTTATGATCTTTATCTATAAAAATCAATGCCACTTTTCGTTGTAATTTTATAACTCAAGAACGGATGGACCGATTTTGATACCTAATTATTTTTTTAGAATATTCCTTGAAGTACGAGGATGGTTCATACGAAGAGAAAAATTAAAAAAAAATAATGTTAGGCGGTACGAAGTTCGCGGGGTCAACAGCTAGTATGTTATAATTTAAAACGCGAATTAGAAACAAGTATTTTTTACAAAGGTGAAGAAAGAGTGCCACCTTTATAATTTTGCAACTGGAATACCTTACGAACGGTAATTCTTTATAAGGACTCGTCATGCAGAGTCATCATCATTGATCGTGATCCTGAATAGAAACGACTTGATCTTCCTTGGCAGTAACTGATCTTCCTTCAATATTTAAAAGTGTCCATTTCCCTCCCTCTGTTTATCAAAAACTTACCTATATTGCAAAATAAACATTGTCTATGTAATTATTTGAGCAGCACTAGCGGCGTAATGGCGGCGCTTCCGGTAGGCCGCCATTAGTGGCCATTTCCTGCCAACTTCCGGACCGGCAGCGCCACCTAGTAGTGGCTCCTAACAATCGCTAAGGGCGTTAAATGCTTGCGTTACAATTTCATTCGAATTTGGAACGTAATGACGATATTATCGGTTTCGTAGGCAGAACGCTTGTAATGCGAACACAAATTGATACGGAATGGCTGCTAAGATTTTAAATTGGATTTGTAAGGAATGTTTTTCGTGGTTGTTTAAGTACCTACCTACACTTCTACAAGGATCTTTTGGCTTACAAATGACGTTGATAAGGGGCGCTTTTTTGTAAATATTTGGGGTTGTTTCCGTTTTTCACAGACAGATTTTCGTTTCGGCAGATTATTATTTCGACAGTGTGTCACTTTGCTATCTCCAACGTACAGACTGCGTACAAGGTACTTATATTAATAAAGTATATTGATGGTAGGTATAACGACAGTGAAAACTAAAACGTCAAATTAAGTCGTGCAAACCCAATGGCAATCTACCGACGAAAAACATTATCTACCTAAGCATTTTTAAACTTTCTTTTGTAGTCATTCAATTTTCATTTAAGTCATGGCTTATGAGTAGGTAGTTATGAGTTATGCGTTCAATCTTCATGTCCTTTGCAATAACAGATTTATTTAAATTGTTGGTCAAATTGTGATATTTAGCATTTAATAGTAGTCTAGAAAAAAGGCTTCCTTTAGAGCAAAAAAAAATTATACAAAGGAAATGTTTTTTTTAGTAAATCTGTTATTCACGCGTCGCTCGGTGCCAACCTTCCACATTATTTGTAGCACGGAAAGATACTTGGTAACAACTCAATGTAGCACTTGTGACCACTTTGAACGATTTTGTTAAGTTGAATCCAAATCGTTTTAAACGTCTTGCCGATGTAGTTTCACGTAATAGACGCGACAATACCCTACTCTGTCATCAGTCTGCTAAGACAGCACCATAATTATATTACTTTCCTCTATGGACAGCACTAATGCGCAAAAGTGCGCAAAACTACATGGCTCCGGTCATATAGGACAAAATACCAAAAAGTTGGAAAGAATTGCCGCTAGCGTTATTTGAAAAAAAACTTCGAAGCTTTTTGACAGACAAAGCATAGGTACTATTGGGTACTATAGTGTAACAGAACTCTTAAGCGAAAAGCGTTTTGATTCCTATACTATGTATACCTCGGATATCAATGGTATACCTAGATAATGTTTAAAATAAGAATTATGTATGTTTGGTTTTGTGTTGTTTTTAGTTCTGTTTGATAAAGTTTAGTGGATTATTTTAGTAATTTTTGCATGCTTACTGGTTATTTGCAAAATAAAATATTTTTATCTTTCATTAATGAAATAATCTTGAAATGCTGTTTTGACAGCCGAGCTCGAAGTATTTTGGTAAAAATAGATAGTACTGCTTCTTGTATCAGTTCTGCCGGTAATAATGCTAGTCGTAAACACAATCTTGTCATTTTCTACCATCAATATTATCGCTTAGGCCAATTATTTTGGATATTCCAAAGGAGATGTTCCAGAAATGTATGGATCCTGGGCTAGCACTATGTACACTATATGTAAATATCGCTATGTATTACAGTAACCGTTTTTGATTGTTAATTTTCTTTAATTTCACTTCGTTTCAAAGTACCTATACTCAAATTAACTTGGCCAAGGAGAGCAATACAACATAAAATTAAACATGGTGGATCAGATTAGCGGCATGCAAAAAATTTCATTTTGACAATGACATTTGATTGACGTGTACTAACTGCCATAAAACAACCAATACGAATTTCGAAAATCTTGGGTTGGGTTTCGGTTTCGATAAAATAAGACTACAGGGTATTCTACTCGACTGCGGCAGCACTTCTTCTATCACCTATTCGAGCAGTTAGAGATGGGTTATATCGGTGTCAAGAGGAGCAAGAAACGTAACGAAGGCTTGAACGTTTTGTTTATTATCAGTCCTACTGCTTCATTCTTTAATGCCTTTCAATATATTCTGGACTTAGATAATTCATAGGAGAGGAGTGAGCTGTGCTTTAAACTGTCAAACGTCATGTCAAACACAACTGTCATGGCTGCCCTAAAAATAGGGTTATCTTATTAAAAAACTTTTTAAATTATAATTTTTGAACGACTGTACCCTTCTTCAAACAAATTTTTAGTATTTTTATGGAATTCCCCTATTTTTTTCCTATTTATCTATGTAGTGTACATAGTGGTGGCCCAAAATCAAACTTCTCCTTTCCTTTACAAAATGATAATAGCAACCACTAACGATTGCGTTGGGGAATACTTACTATCGCAATTTTTGCCTCTATTTCATAAACACATTTGAAATTCTGTATCGTAAGATTGAAAACAGTCTGACATACGGCTGTCGTTTTATTTGGCAGAAGGACATAAAAGTAGTGGAACAAAATGTTGTATCTCATTGTTCTCCAAAGCATGTGACGAATAAAATCTCTTCGTCTTGGGCATATTGGAAATATTCCAAATAAACCTTTTTTATTACCTAATGGTGTAATTTTTTTTCTCTGTCCTTCTAAAACCACAAAATCGAAAAATAAATTTTATTGGCGGGCAATTTTACATTACTGATATTTTTTTAAATCGCTCTTAGCTTTAATCAGAGATTTAATTCGTGCTCGGTATATTTTTGATGAAAATGTATTATAGGATTATATAATATATTAGAATCTGGATTGTATAATTTACTTTCGAAAAATGCTTCTCAAAGATTTTGGGAATCGGCTCCATATTTATTCAGACTTCACGTTTGCGCTCATCAAACATTTTGTCATACTGACAGTTTATATTAGTAGGTGAAAAATTGTTTGCTTCACTATTTTATTTTTATGTAGGTACTGTTAGAGAAGTATTATCTACACGCGCCTCTTAGAGTACCTACAATGCCAATGAATGCTTCCGGACTTGTTTTCTTTCACAAAATTATACTCATGACCGCCACACACTAGTATTTTTTTCCTTTTGCTATCTATATTTAATAAACTAACTCACTGTTTTCATTCATTTTAGTATTGCTATTTTGACTTTAATAACTTTAGACTAAAAAACGTTCCCTTACAATTATGAATGACGGCAAAAACTCGAATGACATTAGTCATTTATTGTTACTCATTTATTTACGTATAGAATTTCGAGCCAGTGATCCATTCAAGTGCATAGTTTACAAAGCCCTTTTTTAAAATAATTTAATAAAATTATTTAAAAAAAAACTTTTTTAAACTTATGTATGCGGATCCTAATAAAAGTAGTAACAAAGTTCCTCAGAAATATGTATAAATAATTAAATAAATATAGAAAAAAAAATCTTATAATAAATAGATAATTTTAACTAAATCTATCACTTCTTGTGATTATACTTTTACTGTCGAAACAAATATCCGGCGGAACGAAAATCTGTCAAAAGAAAATAAACTAAATATTTACGCAAAATGGCGCCGTTAATCTCGATTTTGACCAGACACCAAAATAACCTTTCAGCGCTATACCTACGCTGCCTAAGTAACCGTATCGGAACTTAGGAAGGATTTTCAGGTATTTTTGGACACCTTAAACAATAATGGGAACATTAAAGCTGAAGTAGTGTCCTTCATAGTGAGAACCTTGAGAAGTTTTCACAGTAAAAATATACGCCCAGCGCAGGCAAGTCAACCTTCCTAACATTTACATATAAACAATGTTTGGGCACGCAATTCGTGAAATATAATATGTGAATGTGAGGACTATGTGGGTCATTGTTTCAGTTTTAATCATGATCTGGCAGTTTTAATTATGCGGCCTACCCAAATGTCCTTTCTTTGGTATTATTCGTCGAATCGTTGCTCCTTAAGTTCTGAGTTGAGCTGCACGATTACTGACACATGCGTGCACTGACTGGACAGGTCGACTCAATCTGTGTGGTTTTTCCTCAAAATACCATTACAGACACCAAACTACATGGTCTTCACATGATCTGACCAAGATTATGTCTGGACTTTAAAAGAGACTGTGACCCCTGAGTTTGTTTCGGCCTTTCTTCTCAGAGTAGTCCGATAGGAAACGCCGTTCTCATCTAGTTTTTAAAATATGATTGACGTGTAAAAGTGTCTGTGCAAAACTACCTACAGATAAACAATATTTTATCATTTACAAAGAATAAATTGAAAACAACAATGAAGTAAAAGTTCTGGTATGTATGCCTATTATAGGTACCTACACGCAGCATTCACCAAAAGATAACAAATTAGGTAGGTTGGTAACTATCTAAGAAAACATACGAAAATACAAAATGCAATTATGATAATATATTCTTTAGAGTTGTTTAAATATTTTTAACCATCAACAATATCGGTTATTTTTTGCATGATCTTTTTAGTCATGTCACCTCCTTTTAGGAAATGGATGATACAATTAATGGTGCTGCCACACTAACAGTTAAGTGGCGGAAACACACCCTTGTTAAAGAGCTGGGGTAGGTATATCCGAACACCGAAAACTTCCGATGCTTTAAAAGCTTGAAAAAATATCATATTGCTGGCGCTAAGTTACGAAGAATAGGGTCTAAATTACCGAATTTAAAAAATATGGTCAAGTCCTCTGCTTCGGAAGGAGCTAATTTGACTAGTTTGTTTCAATTGGAACACTAGCACCTGTCTGTCAACGCCTGCTATTGGTCTGCGCTGTAGAGCTGTGGTCTCCGGAATGCATTTTCAATCATGATAGTTTTTAACATGGAGAAATGGGAATATATTTTTTTAATAATAATATAATTTTTATAGAATGGGAAATATTTTTTTAAATGAATTAACAATCATGAAGTAAAACGCCTAAACTACTCTTCTCCATTTTGAAGTCGACAAATTCTCTGTCTAATCTTAAACACTGGCAACAATAGGTAGGTACCTCTTTTTTTTTTCTTTGGGCAACCTTCAATAGGCATCTGATCTCCGGGGAGGGAGTTCGGGGAGTGTGGGATTTTCACCTCACTAAAACCACCCCGGTGAGGTACCTACATCTACTAAAACATTTCTAGAGTTGCTCTGCAAAGCCCGTGATTTACTGCAAACGTAAATCATATTCCCTCTCGCAAATCTAATTAGCGAGAACATTCTCAATAAATCCACATGATACACTGTAATAACGTCGTAATCCTCGCTCGAGATGATTGCCTCACCACGATATATCTTTTTTATGCCCGTTTATCGCCCGATAATATAATAATCATATCACGCTGACAATAATGGCATGCCAAATAAAATCTACCTACCCTATATTACACCTATCAGGCGAAATTTTATAATGATGTCGGGTGAATTTTTAGGCATACAATTCTCCCTTTTATAGCTGCAGTTTTAAGCCTAAAATTGACTGCACCTCGTAGACGGTTACGCCGTTCTGGAAAGTTAAAAAAGTCTCTTGTTCGAAAACAGAACGTGTACAAATTGGTTGAAGTTTGGTGCGCGCGGGAAAGCAATATGTTTTTATTTCTTTTTAATTTCCGGTTCGTTTTAATGGCGTCGAAATCAATATAATGGTGAAGCGGCCATCGCCATTTTCACATTTTGTGGTTTTGCTCATTTAGCGTCGTTGAGCTTGATTCAACAGTTGTAGTGGCCACTTACGCTAATGAATGCTGTCGTTACGTCGCGTCGGGTACCTGTGCCATAGTGGCTGTTTTATATTGCATTCTGATCGTTTTCACTACAGCTGCTCAGCTGGTAGGTACGGTCTATAGGAAATATTATTATTGAAAAGATAAATTAGCTCTATTCCTTTTTTTTTTGGGTCGGATTGTAACATCAAAGTTCACCTGTCAATACGCTAACTTAGGTACTCGAAGCCTAAGCATTGCACAATCTGAGGTGGATACCAAAGCATTTTCGGGTAACAAAAACGATTACTTACTAACAAAAAACTTTTTTACAAAAAATAACACTACAGAGTAAAAATAAGTTTACTTTGGTTTAGTATTTTCTTTTTTGATACCGACTTCCGAAATTATAGTTATTTTTCACTTCTTTGTGTTTTTTTTTTGGAAGTCGGTTGTTTTTTTTTTTTAGTAAAATACTTTTTATTGTTTTGGTTTGTTGTTAGTTGCGGTACCTACCCCACATAAACTTGTTGACCACTACTAGCTATGTAAATAACAGCAACAGGAAGTTATTATAACATCATCACTATACATTAAGGGCTGATTTTAGCAAGTCAGATAATGGTGCCGATTCCCTTGTTCACAAACTAACTAAATTTAAGTTCATTGCATCTTTTTCTTTCTATTTCATTAAGAAAAGGACAGAAGATAAATTTTAGTTTAGTCCTGTCAAATTAATCAGCGCCTGACACTACTCCATACAAGTTTAGACGTGATTAAAAAGTTGACAACTAAAATTACATCAAATTACGTCAGGTGCTGACTAATTTGACAGGACTAAACTAATATTTATCTTCTGTCCTTTTCACAATGAAATAGAAAGAAAAAGATGCACTCAACTTAAATTTAGTTTAGTTTGTGAACAAGGGAATCGGCACCAATATCTTTTATCCGTGGAATAGAATTGACGTCTGACAGTTCTAGTATGGAAAAACTGTAAAAAATTCAATATTTATTCTCATGATACGACGTATTCTAGGTATAAAAGTTTGCTGAAATTCGTCCTTAGTGGAAAAATAGGTAAAGGTACATACCTATTATTGAAGCTAACTGAAAAACTACACACGAAAAGTTAATAAAAAAATATATGGGATTTATTTTTAATGGATTGGGTATGCTTTAATGGGTGGCCTGAGGCACACTTTATCCATTAAAAAAAGAATTTTCCGAATCAATCCACAATTGCCGTAGATATCGCGTAACACTAACATACAACCACAGAAAAAAAAACAGACGAATTGTAAATACAAGAAAATTTAAATTAAGAAGTCGGTTAAAAATGATTTATCTATTAAGCATGGCTGCCCGGCTGTATTGAAACAATTAAATCGTTTATGCGTGTTTAATTACCATCTCTATTACCTGCTGAAATTTAAAAATAATAAAAAACGATGGACATCAAGGATAATCTAGTCATTACTTGGGTACCTACTTCTTTATTATATTTATGGGTACCTGCCTGCTTGTTCAATAGTTTAGGGCGGACTGATTTTTCAATAATTACGCGTAGATAACTTTGTCTGAAGAATAATTGTTATGGTGTTTTGAAAGGTTTTGTTTAACAAATTATTAAAGTGGCATATTTAATTTTCAGATAAAATTTATATGACGGTTGAAAAACCAGCCCTTAAGGTTTTAAATCAAGCTGAATATCTAGTCCTGCTTGACAATCTGAAAGTCTTTTGAAAATTGAGCTCACATTACACTCCTGCACAGATAATATAATAAAAATACAAGGTTCGTTGTTTAAAATTCTGCGCATGTCTAGCCGATCCATTGGGTGATTGCGTCTCGCTCGTGGCAGACATCTTTATTTTTTTGCAGTATGCTCGTGATTTAGGAGGAAAGTCGGCGGGAAAGGGCGCGAGATTTAGCGGACGATGGTGTAGTTAACGTATAGTTTGGGTGTCATGAACTCGTAGATAGTCAATTTGTTGTTTTTTTTTATTAAGTCTTGAAACGGAATTAAAATATCCTGAAGATTTTCCTGTTCTTATTATAAATAAAAATAAATCTACACTTTCCTGTCATTTCTACTGAGTAGGTACCTAATAATACGTAAACGATTACCTACTTAATTCATTTAATAGAATATCACACGTTTAGTTCCGCTTGTATCACGAATCACGCGACTCTAGTAGAACAATTTCTATGAACGCTTTTGCGTCGCTCCTATCTGCGTACCTATTTTAAACATCGTTCTGTTTCTGCCAATCGTTTGAAGATGACAGAGACAGAATGATGTTTTAAACATGTTTATCGATTTGTGGTGCAAGCGGGCCTTAAAAACCAAAGAAATACTTACGAATAAGATACCGAAGCCATCTTAATAACATAAGTAAGTAATAACATTTTTTACTTTATAATAAGTGAAAATTACTTCTACATCTTAAATATTTGAATACCTACCGTTTTTATATTTCTAATACTTTTCAGGGGTAATAATATTCTCTTCAGCATTAATAGGTACCTAATAGGAAGGTCAATGAACTACAAAAACTTGAAGTGATGGTGTATAATTTATTGAAGTGTATATTTTACATTTTCATCTAATTAGACTAACTTTAAAACTTCGAATGAAGGTATTCACCAATACTAGGTGACACCTAAATACCGCGCTGTTGTATTTTAGGTTTTCTGCGCTAAGCCGAGATGGCAAAATCAAACAGAGAGTTTTTATTAAGGCATACATTTAGGTGTCGTCTAATGTTAGTGAAAACGGTTATATGTAATTTAAAGTTAAGTACTTATTTCATATTTGTTCAAAAATAATCACAACGACTGCGGTCAAGAGGCATGCCAATTTGACCTTTCTAATAATAGCAAAATAATATAAGTATTGGTAGAACACTTTAATTCTCCGAGCTATGTGCAGTACAACAGTAGTTTTCGAAAAATCGACCTCTAAAAGAATAAATCTCTATACGTTGATATTAATTTTTATACCTAATTCAAACAAAAAACCCATAGAAAAATGCACTTTCAATTATTCCCGAAGTTTTTAATTTAACGGGTAACATTTTCAAATTTAACTTTCGCCTAAAAACCTTTAAAAACATTTAAAAACAAAAAATTGGCAAATCGGTCCAGCCGTTCTCACGTTTTTCCGCTAACCAAGGAACAGCGTTTCATTTTTATTTATAAATAGATAATATTTAGATTGTCTGATCTCTATTGAAAAATCGACCCTGAGGGAACCTCTCTCAAAACAAAACTCAAGCGTTAGATACTTAAAAGAGTATGTAAGGATCCACAGTCCAGGTATTCAGTTCAGCTTCTTCTATTGGACTGATATTCAATTACGAAAGAAGTTATGGGCCGGAATCTTAAAACGATCCTTAATCATTGATGGAATGTGGACAAAATAAAGCCAAATGAAATGTCTGTTTTTGCCGGCCATGTCTGTCACAAGACCGATGGCCATTGCAGGGGAGGAGTTCTTCAGTGGCGAAGCAAATGTAGTGCAGTAGAGATCAATCCTGAAATTTCTTTATACGGGCCTGATCTCGAACCATCGTTTATTTAGGACCACGACTGGTGTGTTTGAATGTCCTCCTACTTAGGTACCTACGTCAAAACAATATCAGTAGCGTAGACAGAGAAAACCAAAGACCTTATACCTAAAACGAGAAAACTAAGGTATGTCAAAACGTCAAACCTGTAGTTTTATGACAGCTGCTCGCACAGATTATTAAAGACCAGCGCGGGGCGTGAGTGGTTGCCGGGAATGTTACCATTTTATAAATATCTAGAACTAGGTATTGTGTTTATTTTAATTCTTATTTTGTTATTTTTATCTTATCGTATGCTGTACCGGTGACGTCATCACATCAACGCCGGCTATCGCTGAAAGTCAGCGCTAGGGCTGTGTCTCCCATAGGGTCGTAGCATTATGCTGAGCGATAGCTATTTCGCGTGGATGTGACGTATATTTTACCCCATCTTGTTCTTTTTTGTGTTTGTGTTCGTTTCTCTGTGTTATGTTTACGGCAACTAAACGTATTTTCTTTCTTTCTTTTCTTACATTGGTTTCGATCGATCTTTATAGAGAGCCACGCGTTCACCAGTACTTCCAGTTGTTCTGATTCCAGGCTTGACCATCTCTCTGGGCTCTTGGATCTTTGCCCTCTACATATTTTGCTGTCGCTGTCTCCTGTAATTAATGAACGGCTCATGTTTGGCTACCTTCTCATCTGATGGTGAACATGCGGTCGACAATGGTGTTTGCTTGCCTAGAAGTAAGTGCCTACAACAATTTATATCCGTGCATTTTATGTATAAAATATTGGTCAGGCAGAGGCCATAGTCTTCTCATAGTTTTAGGTAACCAGTCCACTTTAGCCACCCAAATCCAAAGTCCATTACCTTTATTTTCCATATCCTGCAATAGTCCTACACCAACCGGGGGTTGTCCTTGGGTGCTCTTGCATAGTGCGTACAGGGATAATCGTCGGTTAGTGTCTCATTTTATTGAAAGCGTATATATACGGGCCTTTGCGAGTTGGCTTCGGCCCCTCGTACGCCTTCCAAAGGTCCGGGACGCCAGGGTCCCGAGATATGTCAAAAATTACTCTAAAATCACATCTTAAGCGCCAAGATTCAGACTAACTATCTTGTTTGGGGCTCATTGGCAATATTATAGTTGTAGGTAGGTAGGTAATATGGGCTGGTGTCCGCAAAATCCACGTCAATTTGACAGACCGGTTGGTGCAGTTGGTAGCGACCCTGCCTTCTGAGCCGCTGCTGGTCCTGGGTTTGATCCCCGGACTAGTCAACATGCATAGTGCATGGACATGTCTGTTTGACCTGTGTATGGGTTTGTATATGTATATCAGTCATCAGGTTACCGTAGTAGGTACCTACAGGCTCTACCTAGTTCGGGACTTGGAGACCTAGTGTGGATGTAAGTAGGTAATACCACTTTTAAACCAGTAAGGTAATACCACTTTTCAAATCCGGGGACAGCAAAGACACCAATAATTATAGACCCGTATCCGTGTTGCCAGTTTTCAGCAAGGTATTTGAAAAGGTAATGCTTAATCAAATGCTCATTCATTTTAACACAAATAAAATCTTACACAATCAACAGTATGGTTTCACCAAGGGACGTTGTACGACTGACGCTGGGGTCACCTTATTAAAACACATATTTACGGCGTGGGAAGAGGCCCAAGACGCCATAGGAATCTTTTGTGACCTCTCCAAGGCATTTGATTGCGTCGATCACGAAACCTTGCTCTTGAAACTTGAGCATTATGGACTTGGAATACTTGCGCTCACTCTAGTAAAATCTTATTTAAAGGATAGGCAGCAGCAAGTTCAAATAAATGGTGTCAATTCACTTAGTTTAAAAGTAGAAATGGGAGTTCCACAAGGCTCGATATTGGGTCCTTTCCTCTTTTTAGTGTATATTAATGATCTACTCCATTTATTAAAAAATCAACCACAAATGGTGTTATTTGCTGACGATACTTCTTTAATTTTTAAGGTAGAAAGAAGTGCTACAAATTTTGACGACGTTAATAACGCCCTAATGCAGGTCCATAATTGGTTCACTGCTAATAATTTAGTATTAAATGGGAAAAAAACTAAGTGTATACGATTTTCTTTACCTAATGTCAAAAGTAGTGATTGTGAGATAGTATTGAATCAAGAGAAACTAGAATTCGTCGATAAAACTGTTTTCCTGGGGATCACGCTCGACTCGAGGCTTCAATGGGGTTCTCATTTAACATCTCTGGCGGGACGGCTAAGTTCAGCAGCATATGCTGTCAGAAAAATCCGTCAATTTACCGATGTAGATACCGCGAGGTTAGTCTATTTTAGTTACTTTCATAGTATCATGTCTTACGGTATTTTACTTTGGGGACGGGCTGCAGACGTCGATTCTATTTTTATTCTGCAGAAAAGAGCCATCAGAGCCATATATAATCTCCGCAGGCGCGATTCTCTAAGGGAACTGTTTAAGGTTATTAAGATCTTGACGGTACCTTGTCAATATATCTATGAAAACATCATGTACGTAAGAAAAAATGTACATCTTTTTACTAAAAGAGGTGATAGACATAATTATAGTACCAGAAATAGGGACCTATTAGTTCAACCAGGTTTCAGACTGGCTAAAGTGGACTCATCTTTCATGGGGTACTGTTTAAAATGTTACAATAAAATACCTCCCCACATACTTCAACTGAATGAGACGAAATTCAAAGTTTGTATAAAACGCACACTATGCAGCCAGGCATATTATAAGTTGGGGGATTATATCGCTGATAAAAATGCCTGGCTCAATGCTGGTCCTGCTCCACAACCACAACTAATTGATTAACATTTGAAAATACTGTTGGAGCTGCTGAAGATTGTAAGACTACCTTTGCTTTGTATAAACTCAATCTCCTTTGTATTATATAATTGCATAGGACAAGTGTGAGTACTATGTACTATCGAGCTACCATTTACCGGGTAATGTCTTTCATTGACTTGAATGTGTCCTGGCGGCTGATAGATGTCATGCTCACTCAAATGTCTCGCTGACGGTGGCGCGTGTGTTGGATCATTTAGCTCCCTTCAAAATGGTTGAGCTGAATGGTGCTGATCCATGCGTCATGTTCGTGAACGGGCGCTGTCAGTTGGGACTGGTCATCTCTTAGCCACCACGGCTTATTTTTAATTATTTTATTATGGATTGTTTTGTTTGAATTTATATTTGCTGTACACTGGACACTCAATGTCTACGTCTTATTTACATCGTTCTCACATATAATTATACCTATATACAAGATTAATGATGTAACTAATATTTATGTAACAATATAATTTAAAAGAGTGTCCATGGAGTTTCTTGCCCGTTCTTCTCCATAGGTACCTACTACGCTTTGGAATGGGCAACTAGCTTCATACTTCTGACTGACCGACCACTTGACAATTCAAAAGTGCCTGTAAATGGTTTAATTGAAATAAATGCTTTGAGTTGAGTTGAGTTTGAGATGTTGTCTCATATTAATATAAAAAAATATATAAAAAAAATTAGCGTATTTCGCGATCCGTGATAGCTGTAGGTAATACTTTTAAATATAAGGCAAAAGCGCCAGGGTAGCCCCAGAAATTTTTATTTTCTAACGCTTTTTGCAATTTGGAGGTTAGGTTTTATCAAAATGTGATTCACGACCGTAACAAGTATGTGTTTATAACTCGTGGTCTCAAACCTGCGAACAAAGAGTATAGGTATACCTAATACTTAGGAGTTGAGTGATTTGTGTATCTTTTATTAGTTATTAAGTATAATACACATGTAATTAGCCTCTATTTATCGTAAACATAATGTTAGTCTAGCCAAACCGTTTATTTTATTCGCACCTACGCCACCATAATTATAATAAGATTATTAATTTATAGATTAGACACGTTTATATCTTTATATACTTATAATCAAGTCATCAAAACACAATCAACACATCAAGGAACAAGAACGTTACCCAATGCAAAACTTTGCTCTAATATACATAATTCTCGTTGCGGGTATAGGTACTTACATACTTTCACTGCGCACATAACACTTTGTCACAGCACCAATTTATCTCGTCCGCTCGACGTCCGTATGTCACTGCAGGGATCCAGCAGAATATTAGCGTCAGGTACATTTGCCTGACACATGCTGAGCTGGACTCCCATTTGGTGCAACCTTGAGACGCACACCGCACTGTGTATATTCGCTATTTTCATTTGTAGTATGTCATAGTGTCAATTAATATCTATAATTATGTTCGATTTTTTTACTTTTTGTATGTTGGCACCTTGTTTTTATATTTATGTCATTTGCTATAATTTAATTGTGCTTTTGTGTGTTGTGCTACGTCTTTTGTGTGCACTGAATAAATGGTTTATCTATCTATCTATATAATAAACTCATCAATATAACTGTTTAAGTTAGAATTGGCTTCTGAGGTTCTGACTCGGCTTGCTGGTAATATACTGGTACTTGAAAGATGTGTGTATCCTGCTTCGGCGAAACAATTGAACAACGCTAACTATTCCTGGCTGGACCACACTGCCACAGACGGTTTATTACTTCCTTTGTCCTTAGTCCTCGCGGTTTACAGTTAAGCTCTAACTACGGAAGCTATCGTAATATGTAGGTACCTACCTAGTGCCTATTGATATATACAGGGTCAATTTAAATTAGCTAGCAAAACTCCGCAGACGTGATGGGTATGGGTTTTTGGAGTCAACGACCGCTGGTAGTGTTGTTACATGAAGTATGAGTTGAAAAAATGTTTCATCGTATTATATAGTATCGTGTTATATCGTATTTAGATATCGATAGCAATCACATCTGTGAAGAAAACAAAACTGATATTATCTATACAAGTGAATACTCCAAGTGCGGTCAATGCTCCCACAAAAAAAAAACATCTAATTAATTTCTTTTTTGTTTTATCATGTTTAGATATCGATACCCATAACGTCTTTGGTACCTATGTACCAAGAAAACTTTGTAAGTTTGTCGGTGATAATCTCTGAAGATTGGTTCATGTTAGAAAACGCTAAGTAACGAGTTATAAATCATACTCAAAACTCGTTAATCTGTCCACGAGCCCAAAAACTTACCTACTCGATATCGTTAGATCCACCATCTAAATGGTAACATAAGTAGTTCAATAATCCTACTGGAACTATTAGTGGAACCAAGCAGTGGAAACAACGATCGGTGCTGTCAAATAATGATATAATTTAAGATATTAAAACTGTCCTGTTAAACCTAGTAAAAACCGAATTATAAGTAACCAATAGTCTAACTGGGTTCACTTAACATACCTAAGCAGGTACCTACTGGTTACCAAGCTACCATTTTAGGAGAAAACCGATGCCCAACAGTTGTTCGCGACAGCCTGACCAGCATAGCTATTCTCAACCGATCGATACGCTTCCGTGTCGAATCGAACATCCATCAATGTGATCAAAGGAGTCCTCTAAAGGCGGTTGACACATCCAAAAGCCAAAAATGTTGTCACTTTAAATAAAAAAGACGACCACCATTCTTCCAACAGCTATATGCAGTCGGGGGCAAGGCAAATCAGTCATTGAAAATGTGTCATTTTCGATACGACAACCTGTCCGAATGGTTGTGAATAGCTATGCAGATACGCAATATTGATTGGCAAACAACGTGATTAAAGTACCTACACCCTTCTATCTAAAAAGCTTTATAGTTTAACTACAAAGTTTGGCGGCTCCACTAACAATTATCTATCTCTGTCACAATCTATCCTAATATATCTTTTACCAAAATTTTATATTACCAGCTAATTGCACGCTGGGCTAATATTTGTCGTCCATTAGTTGTTATCATTAATGTATTTCGCGTGTAGTACTCGTGCGCAGGTAATATATTACGCACTTGGTATCTCAATTTATCGCACTCGGAGCCTCATTATCATATCACACTGATTGCCACGCACTCGTGAGCTTATAAACGTTTGATAGCTTTGTATTGAGCTGTGAAATTAATTTTATAGTTTTTTTTATTTATCATTTTTGTATCCTTGTCCTTAAAGAATGCATCGGCACTCGATCTGACCTGACTGTTCAGTCTTTCCGGTAGTGTACCTACAGCTTCTTGTCGTATCTCCGTACGCTGATTTGTAACATGGCATATAGCTTGATGATGTGGTGTAGAGCTTGGAAACTATAATTATTACGGCCGATTTGCGTTTTTTTTTAATTCATAGGTTGTTACTTCTGTGGCTAGGGGTTAGTTTACAAGTAAGTCCTATGTAATAGGTGGCGAGCCTATACATCAACGTGGCACAAATCCAGACTCCTGGCTGACACTGAGAAATTCCAGATGGAAAAACCCTATAACCCTTCATTCAAACATTCGAGATTTAAAAAAAAAAAACTATTATCTCAATTCAAGTATCGATTAAAAGAGCATTCATTACCTTTCCTCTTAACCGTGAGAATTTATATATTTTTATTTATAATGTGTTTATTTATAGCAATATGTATCTATTTAAGTAGGTATATGTTATTTTTGTGCATTATATGTAGGTGTATTTAATATTCTAGTTTAGTCACAAAACCAAATTCTTCTCTTCTTGTTCTCACACACTATTGTCTACATTTCTTTTTCCTATCTCCTTTCGCAGGGCTGCTGGAAGAAATGTCCTAAGAAAAAAAAGTCAGTATACCTTTGTAATCAATATCCTATCTGTATCTGTTTTACTGTGTGTACATAAATAACAAAAATAAAAAAAACCCTGCCCGACCTGGGAAATCAAGTGATTGAAAGTTCATAGCACATTGTTATGAATTATTTATTTACCTATATTATTTATATATTTTTCGTACCACTTGCTCAAAAAAGTGACATTCTATGCCACAAAAAGCGAACATAACAATAGTCATTTTTAATCTGTTATAAACAGGGAAAGAAAATTGTACTGAATTTCATTCATCCTCTAGGGGGAGAACGTGATTTAAATTTGGAATACTTACCGACATTTTTACTGAACTACATCTGTGTTTACACCATTGAGTTTGTATATAAAGCATTATACATCTTTTTGAAAAAGGAATACGCATTTATTATGCAGTTATGATTATTAAATAAAATTACGAAAACCGACGAGGCCGTATGAGCTTGATGCCTTTGCTTTTCCGACAAAAAAATATTAGTCTAGGAATTTGCCGCGTTTTTGTTTTCTTCAAATACATAAACGTTAAGTTTATTTTAATTTATTTTTAATTGTCATTATTTTTAATAAATGCTTATCTCATATTATTATTGTGTTAATTTTTTCGCAAATGGTACGAAAAGTAGAGTATTTTCCTCGGTGATAAAGCTGTCTTAGTCTTGGGTGAACTTAAATCGTCACCCGCGACAGAAGACACTGCTTTATCCCCTTGGTTAATGATCTACTATATCATTATCACAAGTCTTATTGCACTGAAATTCAGGTTGATACAATTCAGGCTGTTGAATAGATATAAAACTCTTTTTACCTAAGTATGCCAGTATCCGTCATATTGATAATAATATGAATTCTGGGTACCTAAAGTTCTGCAGATAAATGCTCAGTTTTCAATATATTGCTACTACGAACTTTTCCTCAGTCGTTCGCTCTTGGCCAAGTAGTCGTGGACTTTTCGGGTGATGATGTTGTCCATCCGACTCTATTTATTCTTTGCTCAGCAGTGGATTGGGTGATGTTATTAATGAGGACAAAGCCCGATGGAGAACGACTGGAAGATATCTTCTTTTACCTAGAAGTGCCTTCTCTACCTTTCACCAAACGTTACATGGTATCTGCGGGGCGAGCACGGCATACGGTGATAGACTTGAGTCACACACTTTTGTCACAGTTTGGGAGCAAAAACCATGATATAATAAAAATAAATAAAAAGTGTATTTCGGAACAATAACAGCCAGGACTAAGTACAACAAGTAAAACGATGATAGCTGCAAAAGTATAAACTGTAACGCAGCTAACAACGTCCTTCTCCAGATACAAAATGGAATGATGTTCCATGTTAAAAGTACTTAATAGGTAATTTAGTTAGATTTAGCTAATTGTTAAGAGGGCTATCGCATTTTTTCTTGTATTTGAGTGTTTGAAGAGTCTCACACTCAAATACAAGAAAATGTTTGATATTTATTTAGAACACTCCCGAGAGAAATAGGCAAACTTTCTCGGGGTAATTTTTTTTTTAATTTTTTGGCCATATCTAAACCATAATCACACATGAAAACTCCCAGTTTAGAGAGTCCAGTGTGAGACTCTTCAAACACTCAAATACAAGAAAAAATGGGATGACCCTCTTAATAAAAACAAAAAATAAATTAGGAAAAAATAATAATAGATAATAAAGAGTACCTACAGGACAATGATTTGGGATGTATTATTGACATTGAGTTAATGTGGAGTGCGAGGGGTGTGTGTGGTGTTTGTGGCATGTGTGGTCGTTGCGGTGTGCGAAGGAGTGATGAGTATTTTACACTTATAGTACCAACGTGACTCAAGCCTATCACAGAGACCGTGCTCGCTGCCCTGGAGGCAACACTCCATTAATAGTAAGTTATTATTGAAACTCTCGAAGGTTCGTATTTAATCGTACTTACTTGAGTCCAAAGTATACTTAAATTTTAGGTAGGTACTCTTTATCTGGTGGCTTCCGATGATGTTGTCAACGACGGTGCACGTTTGTCTATAACTTTATTATTTTTGGTATCATAACTAAGTGATCAATGTTTGGGGACAGGAAAACCATTTTCCCCTAACTTAACAGCATTTTGACTAATCTACTAGTATCTATGAACCCTCTAAAAATAGTTAAACGCCTAGATAAGTGGCCTGCGCGGCTGTTTTATCGTGTGCTCGATAATTTATCGTGTGCTCGATAATTTATCCAGCACTCGAGATATACTCACAATAATTCACTTTTAGGTGAGCTTTTTGCGGCGCTTTTAATGATAATGGCGGACAACCTACTCTAGCCTATCACTCGCCTATTATTATTTATCAAACAATGCTTTTAATGTAGGTCTGTGGGTTGTGGCTTTGTTTCTTCCTCAGGGTTTTACGAGTAACGTTTTATGTGATGGACCTGGAGTACAGCATCTACTTATACTTTATATTTTTATAACACTGCTAACATCAGAAGTCCACTTCCCGTAATTAAAAACGTTCAAAATCAAGTCGCAATCTCATCTCAGCGTCAACGTAGGTAAACGCTATACAATGTTTGACAGGTTGAGACTGAGATTAGAATGCGAACGTTCTTAAAAATACGAGAATTGCCCTTCTGGATATCTTGAACAGTAACAGCTGTCTTATTAATCCTAATAACATTGCTGCCGCCTCGTCTTAAACCGGAAAGGGATATAAAATCCTCATGGGTGCAGCCAGTTTCCTTCCTTTTTATGTTTCTTTTGTTCTAGCTTACCGAACATCAACTTCAGTTCTAGTTGTCCAACTAGATTTACGACTGTCAAAAGAATTCGTACTTTGTGTAAGTAGGTAGGTACTGAATTCCTGGCAGAGCTATTTGTCCTTGTGAAATCATTGGAGGTAATCAAAGGATTTCAGCAAAACGATATACGATATGGACATAGGTACACGTGCATTCTTCCCACTGTTCTCTTCTCTTACAAATCGACAAAAGTCTGTACTTTGACGCGGTAGGCTCCGGAGATGCTGGATGAGCTGGACTTATTTTATTTTAAATTGGCCCGCATTCGCAATATACCGTTAAAACTGGAAAGAATTTATAATATATAGGGCTATTTTGCCTACAGTGAGACTGTGAGACAGCTTAAAAATAAATTTAAGTAAAATTAGGGGTAAATTATTTTAATAATGAAAGTAGTACAAAACTGTGGGATAGAATAATTTCAGAAGTAAATGATTTTTTTCTTAAATATTTTTGGTACTTACCTACCTTTTTCTCAGATGGCCCTTAGTACTGCCATCTATTTCGAAATAGCAATACTGGCTACAATCTCCGAAGTATTGCTACTCCACAATAGATAGCGCTGTACAAGAATGTTCATGTTGTGTCACTAGATGTCGCTGACAACTATAAAAGGTCATTGAACGTCTGTCACGAAAACCAGCCTTCATTCATTGTTACCACTCGCATCATTCATTCAAACTTTGGCGACGCGTAAGTTTGTATTGCATCTGTGACTGTGTGACAACACCAACAGTCCGTGTTTCACCTGAGCGAAACAGGTGTTTCTGTTATTAATTTATTACACGTATCGACCAAACAACATTAATTTATTTACGAATACATAGTCAAACTTCCTAACATTGTAAATTATATTGAATTATACTTATTAAATTAAATTTAAAATAGAATAATAGTTACAATAATTCTAATTTACAAAAGTGTGAAGTGTGACAAAACGGCAAACTTTCCCAGCTTATCAATTTCGCGGTTCTAAACTGTGGTAACCTGCTCAAAATGAGTTGAACAAACTTTCGTACGCTTGTGGTGAGGTGTTTGTGCTACCAGTGCTGTGAAAAAGTGTAAAAATGACCACGGACAGGTTTCATAAGTAAGTAAAAACAGGACAATCTCTAGTCTCTGGTGCAATCTCGATAAGATATCGCTATGTTGAGGTATTTCCGATAACATTCAGTGTTATTCGATAATTAGAAATTACTTGATGCGATAGGCTTTATATTTTTAAAACGCAGGTACCATCCTATTATACCTAGGTAGTACAAAGCTTTATAATTTAAATGTTAGTAATCTATTGTTATAGTAATACTACGTTAGAAGTTCTAAAAAGTTTCAACCTGAAGTAGGTAATTTAAATTATTATGCAATTGAAAACGAAATAACGATGTTACTATGGCGTATAATCACCGCTTAATTATGATAAAACCTATGGCACTTAATTAAAATAATGTATTGTCCAAAAATAATTACTTACTTTACGCTTTTCTAAACATTTTAGAAATGCTATTTTGACGTTACTACGAAATTGTGAATTAATTGATTAATAGGTACGTCTGCCTAACGAATTGATTCCTAAAATGTCTACAAAACTATTTGCTATCGGTTAACTAGGTACCTAAGTAAATACCTAAATGTAAATTTAAAAAAAATATGACCAGTAATCATCACTTAAAAAAATCTATGGGGTGGTTTACCAGTGAAATCGTCTGATAATAATACCTAATTATTAAATTAATAATCTTCATAACTTTGCTAAATATCTACTTAGATATAATTCAATTGATACCGGTACTTACTGCTGCTATTTTTGCAGCGAAGATTTTTCATTGAAATTGATGCAAGAAATAAATAATTAAGCAAGATCACGATAATCTGATAACAGGGTTTATCGTATTTTATCAATGCAACAGTACAATACAGGTAAATTATTGTTTTCGAATTAATTACATACATCGGGAAAATGGGTTGAACTTTATCAGGCGTAAATCTATAGGCAAGATCTTCAGAGCAGAGATGTCAGCACCAATGACAGGGTCCGATAGGGCCGATGCCTGCCAGGGTTGCGGGAATGTCCGAAAGGGTTCCCGTGGCCCCTGGCACAGACAGCTGAAGGGACACGAGTGGGTTTTAGTCAGTAAGAGTCTGACACGTCCTCCCGCTCCGCCCAGAGCAGGAGAATTTATTTGATGATTTCCCATCCTAATAAAAAAAAGGTTCTTCAAAGCAGGTTCTAGGCAGGTTAGTCGAAGGCGCCTGTTTGGTTAAATTAGTTTAAATACAGACGATAGGCTCATTTCCACCCGTCCTGTTGCTGTTACATCAATGGCTGTTACCCACAACTTCGTTCCCCCCATGTGTGAATACTACTAATGTTCCCCCGTTTGGTCGTCTAAGGGGTTAACTCATTCCTTTTTAGCTAAATCGCTAACTAATGTTAAAAATGCGAAAATAAGTTTGCTTGTTTGTTACTTGTTTTGGCTGAACGGTTTTGGATGAAATTTGGCACATAGATAGACCATGACCTGGGTAATGACATAGGCTACTTTTCATCCTTGATCGCAGACGAAATCGCGGGCAATAGCTAGTTATCAATAATAGATGATAATTATTATCTGAGCTAAGTAACACGCCACTTAAAGCATCAAGCGGCAAACTATTCGTGTGAATCACGTCAATGCATAATCCCATACAAACTAGCATTCCGCTTTCGCTTCCTCCATGTCCACATCGTATTTGTCATCGTAAAACAAGTGAATTCGGTGGGACATTGAACCACATATTGTGGTGACGCCAAGCGTGTCTCCTCTGCCGCTGACTTCCACGTATTCCGACACGGAACGGGGAAGTGCCACTCAACACCGACAATCGCAATGATGTACTTGATTATAATAATAATAATACCAGATTAGTATTGTCCCACTGAAAGGAGGCAAGGGCCTCTTCCCGTATAGAGAAGGCATGAGCATTGATGACCACGCTTGTTCAAGACAGGTTGGCGACTTCAGACTTGATATTAACTAAGTATAAGGTCAGGTTTCCTCACGAGGTTATCCTTCTCTTATTTCAGTGATGTCCAAGATAAACATAGAGGACCTTCGATCAACAATACCGACTAGATATTGGGTCGGCGCAAGAAATACGTCTCGATAAAATAACAGCGCACTTGAGACGTGAGCTCTTATTTGGTTTAGTTCGCTTGAAACACAGCCAATGTAAACACGACTTTATATTACTGGGTGACATGGTTGTAATTAGGTTGAACTTATCGGACAGCATTTAGCTTTGATTTTGTACGTGACCAGTTATCTGGATGCTATTGTTGATCGAAGTAGAGGACGTAGCAAGAGATCTTTGTTAAAGAGCTCGTCCAGGCCCTGCAGTCTCGACATAGTTAGCAATCGTTTTCGGTTGCTAAGTCCTAACAATCCAGATGTAACGATATTTGGTGGTCTCCACACTCAAATTTATCGGTTGTTACCTACCGGTACCTACCTAAAATACCAGTAACAACCGATAAATTTGAGTGTGGAGACCACCAAATATCATTACATCTGGATTGTTAGGACTTAGCAACCGAAAACGATTGCAAACTATGTCGAGACTGCAGGGCCTGGAAAGAAAAACAAACATACCTATTCCTGCCACGACGACGCAACGTTGCCGTGTTCCGGTCTAAAGTGAATGGATTCTAGTACAGGAACATGAAACAGTTAACAGTTCAGCTTGTCTCTGGTCTCTTTTGGTTTGTTGTAGGTATCTCATAGGAGTTGGTGTCTACTACCATCAGATGGGCCAGCCTGCTCAATAACAATAGCACCCAAATTAAAAAGTCAACTGGCCACGTACCTATGTGGCGTATAATATGTAATTGGATAAGCCTTTGACACTAAGTACTATATGGGTTTTCATACTTTTCCCGCGGTTTTCACAATTCAGATCATTTGAAAGAGGTTTAGAACAACATACGTCGCTGATGTCTGGTATCACAAATGTTTTGAGCACTCATTGTTTTGAGTGCATGTTATTTAAACACATAGGTCTGACATTCATACTTTGTTGAAACTGTTCAAATTCGTACCTATTGTTATTTGTGGATGCAAGTGTTATTAAAACGAGTATGAGTATTTGCAGTCAGTCTAATCCACGGAATAGATAAATATCTATTCCGTGGTCTAATCAATGTCGTACTAAAAAGCAAGCCAAATCCCAACTGCTGAATAAATACCTGAGTAATTCTTCAAGCAGTTGAAATTTAGCTTGCTTTCCTGTGCTGTACCGAAATCAGACCTTTAATAATGGAGTACTTACCTAAAACAGAGGAAACATTAGCAAAAGCATTTGACGACTTATTATTTATTTATTTTATTTTATTACTTTTAAGAAGGCTTACAGACTAATTACAAATAAATAGGTAACAACAACATATCATCAAGTTGCTAATAACAAGCCTCATAGAGTCCTTGTTGATAGTCTGAAATTCAAAAACTATAAATTCTCCACGTGACATGACATGGTCCACCACCTTCACGCTTGCTTGCACACCACAGTCGAGGGTGAACATTGTGCCAAAAACACACACCCTATTGTAACACTTACTGAGCTCCATCTAAAGGTTATAATCCCGTGTAGTGTTACAGTTATCATTGTATCGATTGTGGGTGACATGCAGGTGTTGGGTTGTTGGTGACTGATCACTATGGTACCTATAGGGAAAGGTAAATGACATGCATTTAACAAATTTTTACTTTAGATTTGAACTGAATTCTGCGTTTGTATGAGACAGGACCTCCTACCCAATCAGCACAAACTCTCAATATACAATCCGAATCTACAGAAAATGCTCGTTGATGAAAGCCAAGGGATTGCAGCAAAATGCCCCTAGATGTACTTACAAGTTAATCTTGTATGGAGAATTGGAGACAGATTAATGAGGCTTAGATTGAAAACTTTTCAATAAAAGTATTGCCATAATTCTGGTTCGTTACAAAATTCAATAGGTAATGTCCTCTTGTTTCCATCATATCTAAAATCAAACCACATTTGATGGTTTGTGTACACAGGTTTCTCAATTCAAAAATACAATTTTGGAAAAATCTATCTTCTATCATTGAAAGGAATGTAAACAAAACTAAAAACGGTAACTTCTGTATTCATAGTATCTAAGAAACGTAATCTTCATTTACACCAGGAACCAGATAACTAAATACTTCGATTATCACTTATCGATCATTAAAATTTTCATGTTTTGATGACGGAAATGATATCGTGGGTTGAACTACAAACAATACTGTAGTATAGTCGCCGGCACGTAACTTGGCAAGAGTTGTTAGCTATGCGTTTTTGCTTTCTTTATCTTTCTTTTATACAGACATGTTTCAAAATAAAATATGGCAATGCACATAGAATAATGACAAACACTAAAAGTTTCATTTTTTTTTGTTGCACTAAGTGTACATGCGCAAACTTACTCCCAATACGCCAAAACCTTGCCAAGTTACGTGCCGGCAACTATACAAGACGAAATTAAAAAATATCAGAGAAAATTCAATTACTTAAACAAAAGAAGGCTTTATCAACTGTGGCAAAAGCAGTACAGTGCTGGATATAGCAGGGACATCTTTCTAATAAAAAATGCAAGAGATAAAAACCAGGTTATGTTACCAACAACAATAGGATACCTATTATAAAGGCTAAAGCAGATTGGAGCGGGCTGCGCCGGACAATGACCCTTGATTCTGACTAATGTCAGTTAGCATCTGATGATCTGATAAACCCCTATGTATACTACACCGTACATAGGATCATCCATGAAGACCATGGAGGCCATGCACTCATTTTATAATAAGAATTAAGTACCTACTGGTGAACACTGACCAAAGATTCCCTTTCTTATTTTTCCAGAGCGGCCAAAGATGGTCTGCTGGAGGTGTTACGAGAGGCAACCCGTAAGGAGTGCAACAACAAAGACGAGTCGGGCATGACACCCACACTGTGGGCCGCCTTCGAAGGACACATAGAGGCACTCCGCCTTCTATGCGGAAGAGGGTAAGTTTACTAGTAATTTCTGTGTCACCCTTTAGGGCACTAGGTGGCACACCGCGGCATGTCGGCAAACCATTAGCATTTGTATGCCGAAGCCTTCCGCGGCATACTGCAGTATCCCGCGGTATGCTCAAGTCTCCTTGTAATGATATCAACGAAATGTAAGTGCTAAGGGTATTAAAGTAAGATTCAAAATCATTTCCGCTTAATATTTTGCCATGCCATGACGCGCTGTGCTGCCTGGTGATCAGGATACAGGGCCGGTATAATAGGATTATGAAATTATTTTTTTTTTAATTTAAAAAACATTTGTTTGCAAAAAGTGCAAACAATAGGTATTATAAAAATAGTTAATCTTAAAAAATTGCCACGATAGAAACGTTTTAAAATACTGCTAAACAAAGACAGCACTATCACAGAAGTGACTTTGTAACTTCATACTAGCGCCGTACATTGTCCGTATACCGCACGACAAGGACGGAAATGATCACTTCGAAAAACGTTTAAAGCGTGAAGCTTCTCCATATGTCTATCGATTTTACAGATTGGTTCGATTATTTCATTTTACTATGCCTTCCGTAAAATTACATTATTGTTTCGAACATTTCTAACATTCGTCATCACATGATCACGGATAGCTTTGTTTCTGGTATTGCCGTTGATCATTATCGGCGCCTAACGGTGACCACTTTACTATCAGATTGACTGCTAACATCTCTCTTGAAACAGCTACATTCACGGGAGTAAAGCTGGGTATCAACTTGTCCCCGCCTGGCGCCTGTCCTATGTCGTGGCGGCCGTTTTCATCCAACCGCAAGTCAGATGCGCGGGGCACACTTGATACGTGACCACGGTGGCTTAATAGTTCTACCCGAACAGATTTTGTAGTTTTAATAAATCAACAAATCTATCTTCTCTTCTTGCTAGGAACTACTACGTGCCGAAACACATTTCTAGAGTAATATACAGACGCGACAATCTAATGCTATGTGTTGATTAAACATTATTTACAATGCCCCCTAATCGGACAGTATACCATTTCATACGCTGATTATTTTAATGGCTTACTTAAGGTTTTATTACTACGCCCACTTGAGTTAACACGTCACAATTGCTGTAAAAAAGGCTAGTCACCCTGACTAACATATTTTACCACTTTCGCGAACTAACATCTCTACCCTCAGACCTAGTCCTCAGAATTATGCATCAACGATTGGCTGCAGCGTCTTGTCTTGACTCATAGTTACTTCCATTTGCTGACCATTTTTTTTTTCAAAGTAGTACCTGTGGTCCTTGTTGACAGGCCTACACCGTCTCGCCACACCTATAGACATGAGACAGTGTAATGTGGCAACATTGTAAAAGCCAATTGAAATTTCAATTCTTTGCTCCACTACGACCTGTTACCGACCGTGGAGTTTCTTGCCGGCTCTTCTCCATAGGAAACCACCAATTGGAACCGTGCACCTAGCTACCAATATTTCTTATGTTCCCATGTAGGTATATGTGAAATAAAATATTTGGAATTTGTCGGATGTTTGTTGTTTGATCCTCTTACGCATTACGTCATATTTGTATTATAAAGCCATGTTTGTATAGAATTTTTTCAGAGGGTTTTTATTTGCTGCACTAGTTTTAACTAAATTGGGGTTAGGCCTGGAGAATGTTGAACAAATAAAGTGTCTGTCCTGCGGTAACCTTGCAATTTGCCTGTAAAGTAGGAATGTATCGATAGTTCCAGTCACTCTTACTTTTAGCACAATTTTCTTTTCCTAGTAACGGTTTATTAGAATAATGCTTGCCCTGAGAACAATGTGGTATCATTCACTGTCACTTTCACGCATTGTTTGCCTTCCAGCGCAATGTTACACAATGTTACGGATTATATTACATAAAAAATGTTATGAGAATCGCTTCATTAGTTTTAATTTAAAAAAATTGTCAGGCATCAAAGCCCATAGGGTGTGAGTATTACATCTTTCTTACAAACTATATTAGTAACTAAAACTCAAACTCAAAGCATTTATTTCAAATAAACCAATTACAGGCACTTTTGAATTGTCAAGGGGTCGGTCAGTCAGAAAGATGAAGCTAGTTGCCCATTCCAAAGCGTAGTAGGTACCTATGGAGAAGAACGGGCAAGAAACTCCATGGACACTCTTTTAAATCAAAATATTGTTACAAAAAAGTGGTTACATCATTCATGTTGTAATTATACATGTGAGAACGATGTAGAAACACGTGCACGTTAAAAGCGTCCGTAATAAAAAGATAAAAACAATTATGGAATTAAAATAAGCCGTGGCAGCTAAGAAATGACCAGTGCCTACTGACGGCGCCCTGTCACGAACATGACGTATGGATCAGCACCATTCAGCTCAACCATTTTGAAGGGAACTCAATGATCCAATACACACGCCACCACCAGCGACACATTTGAGTGAGCATGACATACTCTCAGCCGCCAGGGCACATTCAAGTCAATGAAAGACGAACCCAGTAAGCTTTATAGTGGGTACATAGTGCTCACACATGTGCTATGTAGGAATGCACACATGTAGGAACACTAAAATGAAAAGAAAAACACAATGACAGGGAGGTTTAACAAGCTTTGTTGCCAACTTGATAAATTAATAACCAGCTTGATAAACCTCTCCATCCAGCCTCTCTGCAAACTCCTTCAGAATGCTGTTGCTGCTTCTCCTCACTCGGACTCGGAGTTTTAGACGATATTGTTATCGTAAGACGCTGAGGCTGCGTAAGAGTGAGGTCACTGTAAACAGAAATAGAGTAACTACTAGCTACTTTGGTAAGCGCACAAGAAGGTACGTAGTACCAACGTTAGTGAATGAGCTACCCCCAGAACTAGTAACGCGTGTCAAGTCCAAGGATCAGCTGAAAAAAGTTCTGCAAAAACATTATCTCTCATTGTGTCCGTAGATATGTTTGTAACAAACCTTACGTCGGTGAAAACACCTTTTTGTTTATTATGTGATTCCTGTAGGCCAATTCTCGTACATAAAAAACGTTCAAATTCAAGTCGCAATCTCATCTCAGCGACAATCAATGTCAAAAACCTGTCAAAAATGTATGTAAATTGATTGTAATTTTGACAGCTTGAGACTGAGATTAGAATGCGAACGGTCTTAAAAATACGGGAATTGCCCCTCTGATCTCGACTGTAGGTTTATTTTTATATCATAATTAGGTTTTAGCACAGCATAATTATTAAAATTTGTATAAAACATTGCTAGACGAGAACAACTGCCGACAAACTGTTATATGCAGTTTGGCAGACTTTATGTTTGTTATTGTTTACAGATTTTGAATAAATAATAAAAAAATAACTGGAAAAGTGACTGCCTCGTTGATCAAGTGGTCGCAAGCGCTGCTACTGAGTATGAGGTCCTGGGTTCGATTCCCGGGTCGGGCAAAGTGTTATTGGGGTTTCCCATCAGGAATTTCTCAGTAACAGCTGGAGACTGGATTTGTGAACGGTTGATAGCGATTCACTCGCCCCCTGTTACATGGGACTTATCATAACTGGCAAAAGTGTGAGTACTATAATAGTCTCCTCTGTCTTGCTGACTATGGTTTTGTTATTGTTATATTAGTAATTAACTGTTTCTTTATTTCACTTCGAAGGTCCTAGTTTATCATTTGTGGCTACAAGTTACAGCTGTATATATAAACATAATGCAGCATTGCATATGTAAGCGGGCACGCCCTTTATGCCTGGAGACTTTTTATTATGTATTAAGTTCTGTTTACGTTTTTGTTTTTATTATTTATTTCTGCTTGAGTATAGTTTTAAATATTGGCGTGTGCTAGCTGACATATGGCAAATAATTTTAATGTTTTTGTGTTTCGTAATGTTAATTAAGTACTTATTACTGTATAGAATCCAGTTCTTCTAACTGAACAGACAGCAGTGCTGCTGGGGAGTTTGTTCCGCCACTTCTTCTTATCAGCTAAAGCACTAGGAAGTGGTGAAGGGCGGGCGTTTTGGGGGGGGGACTGTCTTATGTGATTTTGACGTTCAAAAAGTGCTGATTCTCAGCCCAGTTTGAATAAATGACTTTTGATTTTGGTTTCGTCTAACCCTTCGGGGATTGGCTGCTGAATATCGCGTCAATGGTGGAGCGGTCTATTGACACTATTGTGTCAATCCCTAGCACCAATAGAATGACCGCTCACTTCACCTAAATTTTTCACGGTGAGATTTTTTACATTATAGATCGGTATAGGTAATGTTCCACTGCTGGGACACAGGCCTCCTCTCGGTGAGAGGGACCGGGCCGTAATCCACCACGAGAGACCAAAACGAGTTGGTAGATGTCACATGTCTATGAATGTTTGGTTCTAGGACATGCCGGATTCCTTACGATGTTTTCCATCACCGTTTTGAGAGCAATGGTGATGAAAAAATTACACAAAGTAAAGCGCCCGTCTAGGTTCGAACCTACGACCTGCAACTCGAAAGCCGCGGCCATTACCACTGCGCCACCACTGCTGTAACACAGACTAGATCGGCTGTTCCTATTGAACGATCTAGGTTCGACCTCTCAGTTTGTAGAGCCAAATACACTGGCAAGTTTAATTGCACCTGGTTTAAATAACAAGACAAAAAACTTGAATAACTAAAGTATGTTGTTGGTAGCTCGTTTAATATAGACGTGCCTCAATCTCACACGAATATTTAATGTGACACCGAACACAGAGACGGTATACAGTTAAATAACTGTTTGTCACATTATTCCCTTTCGAAATGAGTGCAAATTCCATTCCGAACCATGTCATTTCACGTAAACATGTACTATAGATATATTTTTGTTATTTAAGCTGTACAAAAAAGTGTGTAACAAATAAATAAATAGCCCTGCAAATAAGATATATAGAGAAAACCTATTCTTTAAGGCTAGCGCAAATGATTAGAATAGAATAGAATAATCTATATAAAAAATTACAGATATAAATGTAGAAATTTTACATAGGGTGACACAATGGGCGGTCTTATCTCTAAAAGCGATATTTTACAGACAACCTTTGGATGGATTAAAGTGAGAAAGAGAGACAATACTGCAGGTAGTCAGTGGTGTACCATTTACATATAGGTACAATAAATACATACATACATAAAACATATACTTATCTACATATAATTATATGTACAATAATAAATATGAAACAAGAGCAAGGAAACCATATGTAGGTAATGACGATGTTTAAGGAAAAAATATCTACTTAAATAAAATCTGCTGTTTAATAGAAAAGTGCAATACCTACGCAGCCAAAATGTATGGAACAGCTAATTTGTTTTTTAATAACCGACTAAAAATTTCAACTCCGGGGGGCTTCAGAATCATGTACCCAAACTGTTAGGTACCATGGATTCACATGGTAACAGTTTGTGTCGGTCCTTGCCACCCTGTATGGAATTTGAAACTTTTAAAGTAACACAGGGTGTTATAATGGACAGCCTAACCGACCGACCGAACCCGACCGATCTTTTACAGGCGACCTTTGGATCGCTAAGCGATCATTCACAAGCATCCTGTGGAGCTGAGTGTCTAGAAACGATCAACATAGCACAGCCTACCTACATATAATCCTACAAAAATGTAAATAATTGTACTGCTACAGACATATTATTAATTGTCAGTGATCCACATCACGTCAACTTTCACTTTATCTAAACCATTTCGGTGGTGCGCCATTACAGTTAATTTGAATGTGAAAATATCTCTACAGTAATATACATTTCCAAACGAATGTCAATGGCACACCGGAAAGGTGATTTTCCTTTGCGTGTATGTATCTCTCTGTACTCGTTTACAAACACCACTGTTAATACAAAACAAGTTTTTTTCTCTTGTCGGAATTAATTTCGAAATATAAAAACTGGCTCGAAGGTGGCTCAGACGAAGTTACCCAGATTTTGTTTTGCAATAAGTCGGATAAAATCATTAGCCCCACTTTTTTCAATGGCTGGCGTCAGAGAATGCCACAACATCGAATTGGATTGAAAGACAGGTGCGCAACCTCACTATAGGCAACTATGGCATACAAAAAGAAAAGAGTTGGTATAGGGAAACAATAGCTGGGGATAATATAGGTAAATCACGTTACGTTATGTACGGAATCAGATGATGAGATGCCAGAGAGTCATTGTAGAATAGACAGAATTTTGTCGTCTGTAGGTGTCTACAGTCCTACAGTAGACCGCACACTTTGACCTTAAGCTGGCCTAGCGTAGTACAGATTAGTAGTCCTGACTCCGCAACTCCCAATTCGCATAATCAGCCTATAATGTTCCCACTGCTGGCACACATTACTTCTCTCTGTGAGAGGGAGTAGGCCGTACGTCAACCACGCGGGCCCAGTGCGCGTTGGTGGCGGTCACATGTCTTCGAATTTTTAGTTCTAGGACATTCCGGTTTCCTCACGATGAGATCATTGCTGATGAAACCCCAATTAAACTTCTATAATCTGTGTTTTACAGAGGAGAACCCGACAAAGCCGACTACTTTGGCAACACAGCGCTGCACCTCTCAGCGGCGCGCGGCCACAAAGAATGCGTCACGTTCCTCATCAACTTCGGAGCCAACGTGTTTGCGATGGACGTAGATGGCCACACTGCCCAGGAGCTGGCGGCCATTAATGGACGAGACGATATACTGCGGTATCTGGACCAGGCCACGGCTAAATTGGAGAATAATGATAAGTAAGTTTTTGAAATACTTGGTCGCAGCTTGGTATTGTTTTAAATTTTCTCTTTTATACCCGGGATCTTACTAGGGAATCATGAGAAATCAAGTCTAAGAAACACTACAGACTAACCTTAGAGGGCTTTATCTGATAACGCTCTATCCTATAGAGTAGGTCTGTATACTTTAGAGACCACACCATTTCATTCAGCAGGTATTGCTTCTTCAAAGATGGGGGTATATATGTGTAGCCTCTCAGGCTGACTGCCTATTATGGCTCAACAAATGGAGGAACTATCGCCACTTCCTTTTAATTCATTTAAGTTTTAATTTAAATTTAAATGCACAGTTTTATATCAAAGTAGAAAATCATCTCATTATTTTCTTTCATAGCGTGCTTAGCTCTCTAAGGGGCTATTGCGTATAAAATGTATATAAAACCTTCATCTGAAATTATGACACGATACCGTTAATTATTTCCTTAATGTTTACCACATAACGGCGTTTACATTTTACGTGTAATGTCTTGTTGAAATGGCGTTCGTGCTACAGTTTTATAATTGCCGTTGTATAAGAGTTCCCATCATTATTAGAATTGGGGTAGTGGGTTGTGACTGAACATGAGACAAGAAGATTGGGTTATGTAACGCCAAATAGGTGTATTAAATTAATCTAAGTGTAGAGTATAAGCATTGTCTGTGATGAATGTCGTAAAACAACAACATCCCGTTGTAATTCAATTAATATTGGGACTCTGACATGCCTCATTGTGTATGCAATTAGGATTTTCTTCTCAGCGTGATGATGCATAAATGACGTCAGCCCAGATTTTAGCTATGAGTTAAACATGATGAGTAGCATCCTTTAGTTCCTTTAGCGATGCTACTTCTATAACTAAACATATTAACTATTCAAGTCGCTGTTCGTGTCTGACTGTTTGACCGCGTTGTACTTCTAAACTACGGAACGGATTTTGATGCGCTTTTCACCATATTTTAGAGATTTTTTTCCGGAAGGCTTATGTGTACAACTATTTAGTATTACACTGAGATATAATATAGAAATTTCGAAGTTTTGTCCACTCGTAAAAACCGTGAGAAGCTGGGGCGTCCCTAGAATATTAAAAGTAGCTGTTTTTATTATTTATATAAATTCCTATGTCCCATTCCAGAAAAAAAGCAAAATCTCTAAAGGAGAAAGCCAAAAAAGACTACGAGAAATCCCACAAGCAGTACCAGAAACGTCAGAGTAAGGCCGATCTGATAGCTGAGAAAGAACTGAAGAAGCTTGCCAAGGAGTGGGACCAGGGGTATGCGGAGGAGGTGCATACGATGCCACATCGACCCAGCAATGTGTTGTGGGCACTTAAGCAGAAGATGACCAGGTCTACTAGCCATGGTAAGTTTCTTTTTACAAACTGTATTGTTTAAGCCTTCCACACCTCTCCTTGTGGTGATTTTCGACAGAATTTCAATGGGAGCAAGGTTGAAGCTGTTTTAGCAGTGAAAATCTTTACATGACGATAGAGATTTCTGACTCTTTGTGATATAATCGCAGTATCTAAATAACTGCATTCAAAGCAGTTTGTGACCCTAAGAGAAAGGAAATACAAACAAGCAACCTACTAAGGCAACAATTTATTTGCCACTTGATAGCCTAAAAATGTAACAATTAGCATTTCTCTGTTGTCTGAACTTGTTTATCAGTTCTGGTTGAAAATTACCAAAAAATTCTACCTTTACCGAAATTTTATTTTTTATAATAACATTAAATTCCCCGATAAGCAGAATTTGATATGCTGTTTTATTTCCTGTTGTAAGTAATAAACAGTCTCACTGATATAATCGTTCATGTTTTTATTTTGTTCAAATCTAAAAAAAACTTAATTTTATAACATCCTATATTTCGTCATACAACTTGTAAATTGCATTAACAAAATGTAGAAATAAAAATATAGTACGACACTGTAGGTAGTGCATAAAAACAAACTAACTCATTGGCTAGCTGATAAGATTAACTACATACTTAATAATTCACAGTACCTACAAGCCTCAAACCAAATAAAAAATCAAGACAGCGCCGTCAACTGTGACGTGAGGCCCGATTCGTAAACATACTCGTATGTGCACTTAGTGAGGTGTAGTTTGTTTGTAAATGTGTGTGTTTGAGCGTTCATGCACAGAGCAAGGTTTAGTTTTGCATGCGTGCATTGCACTGCATTGTTCGCAGCGCTATGCCGCTATGTCTTGTTTTTTATTTGGTCTGAGGTAAAAGCCTTTTTATAGTTTTAATTTTTTTGAGGGTGGGAAATCATCAAATAACTTCTCCCGCTCTGGGCAGAGTGGGAGGGCGTGTCAGACTCTTACTGATTAAAACCCACCCGTGTTCCTTCAGTTGCCTGTGCCAGGGGCCACGGTATCCCTCTCGGACTTTCCTGCAACCCTAGCAGGCATCGGCCCTAGCGGACCCCGTCATTGGTGCTGACATCTCTTTGAGGCGCGCGTGGAACACATCGCGCCGTCGACCCGGGCCTGGTCCTTAGCCTACGCCTACGGTGGCCGGGAATCGGCCTGCGATTCCCCACGCCCAGGGCGTCTCCTGCAGCGGCTACGCGCTAACGCTCACGCGTTCCGCCTCCTCCTTCGCGAACATTACTGCTTCACAGAAGGAGGTGACCTTCCCAAGCCCTCTCGATCCGTACCATGGCCTGGACCAGGGTGAGGTAAAAGTCTGGTGTCTGAATTTCTGCACGATTAACGGCAACTTTCGGTAGAAAACATACGCGATGTTGGTGCCATAGTGATGTGAATGACCCCTTTTTCAAAGTGTTAGTTATTTCAATTAGGTACTCCTTGTAGAGAGGAACCTACGTAAACCTATAATATCTTCAGTATGTAAGTTACATATAAATGATAAGTACATTTTAGTTTGTAAATTGCACTATACAACGCCTTAGCTTTTAATCTGTAATTATTATTATTATTTATTTATTTATAGTTAGTTTTTAATAATTAAAAACAAATCACACAATTAGACCTCTGGATCTTGGGCACGCCACAATTGCGGCGATATGTCCCCTCTTTGAGGAGTGGCTAGAGAGGCGCCACGGCGTCCTCACCTTCCGCCTGACGCAGGCAGGCACCGCCGTGTCCTCGTGGAGGCGATTGGCGGTGGTGATCTCTCGCGTCCGGCCCTGGTCCAGGCCATGGTACGGAGCAAGAGGGCTTGGGAAGCCGTCACCTCCTTCTGCGAAGCAGTAATGTTCGCGAAGGAGGAGGCAGAACGCGTGAGGGAGAGGCAAAATTCGCGCCCTCACGCCCTAGCCGCCGCAGGAGACGCCCTGGGCGTCGGGAATCGCAGGCCGATTCCCGGCCACCGTAGGCGTGGGCTTACGAACGGCGAGCAATGGGTAGCTCGCCGTTCGATAAGGACCAGGCCCGGGTCGACGGCGCGTTGTGTTCCACGCGCGCCTCAAAGAGATGTCAGCACCAATGACGGGGTCCGCTAGGGCCGATGCCTGCTAGGGTTGCGGGAAAGTCCGAGAGGGATACCGTGCCCCTGGCACAGGCAACTGAAGGAACACAGGTTAGTCAGTAATAGTCTGACACGCCCGCCTGCTCTGCCCAGAGCGGAAGAAGTTATTTGATGATTTCCCACCCTCAAAAAAAAAAAAAAAGACCTCTGGATCTGTCTTAGCATGCCATGACCTAAAATTTTATCAACGCGCTATTAATAGTTAGTTTATAATCGAGTTGATGTAATGTTCCTTCAGCTTAAGTTTTAAATATTATTAGTAGGTATTTGATTTAGTAAATTGGGTATTGTGAAAGAAGCGGTACGCCTGCCATAAAGATTACATTTGCGTGGCACTTGAAGTGATTTTAATTTGGCCTGTCGTGTATTCACGTCATACTTAACTGGAATTTGAATATCATTGTTATCAAAATGTTCTATGAGAAACAGAATCTGACCGCGCGCTAGAACAGGTTATTGTGCATGTGCACTTAAATAAATCAATAAACCTATTGCAATATCAACTCCTAACCTTACAGGCAACCTACTAGCTGAAGATCAGCCCCGTCCAACCTACAGCGCGCTCGTAGGCACCGTGAACTCAGGAGTGAGGGGGCGAGGCGCGGTCTACAAGAAGGCACTCGCAAGCAAACTGAGGAATAACACCGTTGGAAGAAATAATAACATGTCTACTGATGATTTTAAGGTAACTCCTTGGCTTCTAAATAGTAGAATAGAACACGTAACGCAAAAGTAGGAACTATCTGATCAGATTAAGGCCCTCTTGAAGTAGGGTGTGTCTTGCGTCTCGGCGGGCACTGGCCGGCCGGCCGGTGCGAGCGCTTGACCTACTAGATTTTTCCGACTATTTTAAAAATAATAACGAAATTATAAAATATGTCCTCAACATGCCCTAAAAAACAATAAGCCTTATTTTTTTATATAACTTTTACGTAGTTTCATGGAGGAACCTCTTCAAGGTTCACGTTTTAAATAGCGATTTAGTGTCATCTTTATGGTTTTTTTTTTTATCGGGCTAGTATTATAATTCACGTTTCTGTTTTCACACAGCGCTTGACCGCATGTTCTATTTTCCAAAAATATTTTGTTTTTGCGCAACATTTACATTTGGCTAGATTTACAGAGGTTAAAAGTACTGCAACCTCGCACTGCCAAAGATCCAAGAATGACAGCCGGGACCAACGGCTTAACGTGCTTTCCGAGGCACGGCGGGGTCTCGGTATGTAAAGATGGTTACCCATCCACGGACCGACCGCGGCAAGCGCAGCTTAACCTGATCGATCCGCCCGTGCGGCTATTATTGCTTAGCTTACGAGCCCCTCCTATTTTGCACAAATGTCACCGTGAAAACTTAGGTGAAGTGAACTGTCAATAGCAGCAGACGGGTGGGATGACAGCTCCCTTCAAGGGCACTTCACCTAAGTTTTAACGGTGAGATTTTTAAGGGAATAGAGCGGCTGATTTATGAACAGTAAACGAAGCAAAAGGAGTAGGATCGTAGCAAGAGGCGTTCATTAGTGTCTGCCTAACCCCATGGGAAGAAGGCGTGAATTTATTTTATATAGGTAATGTATGATCAGATTAGAACTCGTGCGAGTGAAAAAAAGCTTGTTGTCCAAGTTAATTTACAAGTATAAATACCTATATTAAATATACAGGGTTATTGGTAATATGTCGGCAATCCATTAGGGGAATGTGGATGAGGTCATTTGCCACCAAATGCCCTCTTATGACCCTTATGCAAATGTCAACCATTTCCGAGTAATTTTTTTGGCGGTATACAACTTTGAAAATTTATTTAAAAAAACAATGCATGATTTTTTAAAATGTATTATTATCTGCTTCTATTTCAATACATAATAATCAACCATAAGATGACAATTATCTTTAATATTTTTTTTTTATCAGAGCAAACAATTGTCATCGTTCTGAGCATCTGCTCAGAACGATGAATCATTCATCATGAACGATGAATGAATCATTGAACTAAAATGGTTGATTTCTGCAAAAAAACATGGATAAACTTTATAGACAGAACATTCTAAAAATATGTACAACTTCTAACTATTCAACGACATACAATAAAATACCAGATATTTTCAAACAAATATAAAATGTCAAATTACTGGAAAATGGTTGACATTTGCATAGACCATAAGGGGTCATTTGGTTATAAATGACCTCCCCTACATCCCCTTAATGGATTGCCGTCATATTACAAATAACCCTGTATAGACACGCTTACCCTAGTGGTAAATAAACGTGTAATTCAAATTATATTTATTGAAAGTGGTAATTTTGTCAGTATTTGTTGATAAAATTCGCAGCTTGTTGCGTCATTGTTTACACAACGCGAACGGTTACAAATTACAGACTTTAACATTTCTTGTTTATCAAACAAAAATCATTCCCAGTGAACATCGCTGTTCATGGGGTCTCGTAGGTTTCAATTCATACAATTACCGAAATAAACAAAACTGTAACTATACCGTTAAAAGCTAACGGCACTACCTACCTCCATCTCTCACTCCCCAGGTAGGAGAAATAGAGACGACAGGTCGTCGCTCGGTCACATCGTTGAGCGGAGTGCGTCGCGACTCGGAGGTAATGTACGTGGGTACCTTCGGTGCGGGGCCACAGCAGAGGGGCAACGTCGCCGATGTGTTTATTGAACATCCGGCCGAGCAGACGCAGAAGAAACCTCTCACCAGGTAGGTCATCATTTTATTTCCCTTACTATAATATATTTGGGGTCAGTGCAGCATGTGTTCTTCCGTCATACGCTATTATTACCAGACTGCCCCAGAAGGAGGGTAATGTTTTTCGAGAGAATGTATGTATGTCTATTTAACACGCTCTGTAGCCTAAACGGCTTGATGGATTTTAACCTATGAGGTGTCGTTTGATTCGTCTTAATTGTAGGAGTGACATAAGCCATATAATATTTATATATTGCATCTGGAAATACAAAAAAATGGGAGGGGAAGGTTAGAATGAAAAAAAAACTGCAATATTGGTATCAAATAAAAGCTAGTAATGAGTCAATTCCATATATATATACAGGGTGTCCCGTAAATAATGGATCAAACGTAACGGGTAGGTAGCTTACCTCATTTCCAACAATTTCTAACAATTTTTTTTTTCGATTTGAAAAAAAAAATCAATTGAACATTTTTTTTCTAAGGCAAATAAAATTATATTTGAAAAAGAAAATATTAACAATAAGCTATTCAGAAGTTTTTGACAAAAATCATACCTAAAAATGTTATTAGTTGCAGCGACAGCATTAAAAACACTGAATGCTGTTAGAGAAAATGGTAAAATTCGAAAAAAAAAATATCTTGGTTACCTTACCGATTTTTTTAACTGTTCAAATTAGTTGTTTGAAATGAGGTAAGCTACCTACCCATTACGTTTGATCCATTATTTACGGGACACCCTGTATATATGTTAATAAAACTAAAAAGCTTGAAATAAAACAAATGATTATAAAAAACAAAAACATAACTGAAAAGCGAAAAACAAGTATTATAATCTAGAAGTTTGGTATTTCAGGCGGGGACAAACCAATAACCAATAATATGGTGTAACTTTTGTTGGTCTCCGCCTGCAATACCAAACTTCTATACATTATAATGCTCGTTTTTCTCTTTTCAGTTAAGTATACAGTGTTTTGCAGTCGGGTTTTTTGTTTTTTTTAATAATTTGTTTTTATTTTATTATTTCTATCCCTATCCATATCATCGATACACATTCATACTTTTAAACTTTTCTCACGATTTTATCCACTTTATCCTATACTTACATATTATTGTTATTCACCTCAAATTGTTTAAATCAAAAACACCTACTTTTTGACGAATCATGTGTCAAAAAAAAAAATTCATTAAGGACCGTTTCAGCAACTTGTGGTAAATTCCGATTAAACTACCTGGCAGATCATTTCATACACATTCAGTTTCATTTATTTATTTGATAGATATAAGCAACTATCGGGAAATGTCTCGATGCAGGTCCGTACACTATCGCCATTGTTGATTGTGGTCGTTAAAAAAGGAGTGCATGATCCTCATAAAAAACGAGAGGTGAAAATAGTAGATTGTTATACAAGGAGCTAAAATGACCCATTAAATACGAGGTAGTTTTAATCCCGAGCTTTAGCGAGGGAGTAAATAGAAACCGAGTTTTAATGGGTTTATAGCGCCGTGTGTTACACTCTACTTTTCACTACGATTGCGAGAAAATAAAACAATCCAATACAATATGAAATATGTAGTTTATTTTATTAAAAATTAAATGTACAATTTGTACAATTCTGGATATTTAACGAGATGTTGTTTTGTGCATTGTATGATTTGTCCTCTGTGAAGATGAATGTTGAGTGGTTCTTTTCCTTTCTCTTCTATTTGCAAATTAGGGTCTCCATTTTAACTATTGTGAATGTGAGAACTATGTTGGTCATTGCTTTTTTTTTTGTATTTTTACTCTTAGTGTAATCATGATCTGGCAGTTTGAGTAACTTGTGCGGCCTACTCAAATGTCCTTTCTTTGGTATTGTTCGTCGAATCGTTGAGCTCCTTAAGTTCTGAGTTGAGCTGCACGATTGCTGACAATTGCGTGCACTGACTGGACAGGTCCACTCAATCTGTGGGGTTCTTTCCTCAAAAGACCATTTCAGACACCGATCTACATAGCCTTCACATGATCTGACCAAGATTCTGTCTGGACTTTAAAAGAGACTGTGACCTCTGAGTTTGTTTCGGCCTTTCTTCTCAGAGTAGTCAGATAGGAAACGCCGACCTCATCTAGTTTAAAAAAAAAATATGATTGACGTGTAAAAGTGTTTGTAAAAACCTACTTACAGAAATAAAATCATTTATCATTTATCATTTATCACTAGATGATGACATTTTCACTATTGTAAAATTAATTACGGTCACTACCAATTCAATTTGCAATTAGAGAAAAATTATAAAGATTTCGCGCCAATGTCTTTTTTTTTTGTTTTTTCTTCTGCAGCCGCGCATTGCATGCATTCTACCAAAGAGATCGCCGATTTTAGTTCCATTTTCAAAAATAAAATGAAGTTCTTTTTTTATGAAACAGTAATAAGTCGAGTCTATATTCATGATTATTCTACTTATGACTAAAGACTTTTTCGTTTTTGTAGGCTCATTGTCATTTGACACACAAAAATTTAAAAAAAAAAACTTTTTCCCCTAGAGGAAGAATTGCTATTTTTTCTTCGCTCTGGTACGCCACAATGACGGTCTTTTTGAGCAAGAGGAGTGAAAAAATAATTGATACGACTCCACAAACTAATTATAATGCTTACTTACTTTCTGTTTACAGATCGGCGAGTCAGCCCGACTTTGCAGCGCTTAACGAAGACAGTGGCATTGGACAAGAAGTAATGCTTCAGGAGCCTGCCAGTATATTCGAAAGACCTGGCTTTGGCAGCGTTGCATTCAGGTTGGTAGCACATACCCTATGTAAAGCCTTCAAAGCAAGAGTAAATAATCGCATGGGCACGCTCGTTCCATCATTAATCTCATCCATCGTTTCCATCAGGCGAGATCGAGGTCAAGAATGGGCACAATAACGAACAGAAAAAATCATTGTCACTGCTCTGTTTTGAACTATTGATGGTCTCGCGTTTGGACACCGTCTCAGATTGTGTTCGAAGATGGAGCACGTTTGCACACCGTCTCCGATTGTGTTCGAAGATGGAGCACGTTTGCACACCGTCTCCGATTGTGTTCGAAGATGGAGCACATTTAGACACCGTCTCCGATTGTGTTCGAAGATGGAGCACGTTTGCACACCGTCTCCGATTGTGTTCGAAGATGGAGCACATTTAGACACTGTCTCCGATTGTGTTCGAAGATGGAGCACGTTTGCACACCGTCTCCGATTGTGTTCGAAGATGGAGCACGTTTGCACACCGTCTCCGATTGTGTTCGAAGATGGAGCACGTTTGGACACCGTCTCAGATTGTGTTCGAAGATGGAGCACGTTTGGACACCGTCTCAGATTGTGTTCGAAGATGGAGCACGTTTGCACACCGTCTCCGATTGTGTTCGAAGATGGAGCACGTTTGCACACCGTCTCCGATTGTGTTCGAAGATGGAGCACGGTTGCACACCGTCTCCGATTGTGTTCGAAGATGGAGCACGTTTGGACACCGTCTCAGATTGTGTTCGAAGATGGAGCACGTTTGCACACCGTCTCCGATTGTGTTCGAAGATGGAGCACATTTAGACACCGTCTCAGATTGTGTTCGAAGATGGAGCACGTTTGCACACCGTCTCCGATTGTGTTCGAAGATGGAGCACATTTAGACACCGTCTCCGATTGTGTTCGAAGATGGAGCACGTTTGCACACCGTCTCCGATTGTGTTCGAAGATGGAGCACATTTAGACACCGTCTCAGATTGTGTTCGAAGATGGAGCACGTTTGCACACCGTCTCAGATTGTGTTCGAAGATGGAGCACGTTTGCACACCGTCTCCGATTGTGTTCGAAGATGGAGCACGTTTGCACACCGTCTCCGATTGTGTTCGAAGATGGAGCACATTTAGACACCGTCTCAGATTGTGTTCGAAGATGGAGCACGTTTGCACACCGTCTCCGATTGTGTTCGAAGATGGAGCACATTTAGACACCGTCTCAGATTGTGTTCGAAGATGGAGCACGTTTGCACACCGTCTCCGATTGTGTTCGAAGATGGAGCACATTTAGACACCGTCTCAGATTGTGTTCGAAGATGGAGCACGTTTGCACACCGTCTTCGATTGTGTTCGAAGATGGAGCACGTTTGCACACCGTCTCCGATTGTGTTCGAAGATGGAGCACATTTAGACACCGTCTCAGATTGTGTTCGAAGATGGAGCACGTTTGCACACCGTCTCCGATTGTGTTCGAAGATGGAGCACATTTAGACACCGTCTCAGATTGTGTTCGAAGATGGAGCACGTTTGCACACCGTCTCCGATTGTGTTCGAAGATGGAGCACGTTTGCACACCGTCTCCGATTGTGTTCGAAGATGGAGCACATTTAGACACCGTCTCAGATTGTGTTCGAAGATGGAGCCGTTTGCACACCGTCTCCGATTGTGTTCGAAGATGGAGCACGTTTGCACACCGTCTCCGATTGTGTTCGAAGATGGAGCACATTTAGACACCGTCTCAGATTGTGTTCGAAGATGGAGCACGTTTGCACACCGTCTCCGATTGTGTTCGAAGATGGAGCACATTTAGACACCGTCTCAGATTGTGTTCGAAGATGGAGCACGTTTGCACACCGTCTCCGATTGTGTTCGAAGATGGAGCACATTTAGACACCGTCTCAGATTGTGTTCGAAGATGGAGCACGTTTGCACACCGTCTCCGATTGTGTTCGAAGATGGAGCACATTTAGACACCGTCTCAGATTGTGTTCGAAGATGGAGCACGTTTGCACACCGTCTCCGATTGTGTTCGAAGATGGAGCACGTTTGCACACCGTCTCCGATTGTGTTCGAAGATGGAGCACATTTAGACACCGTCTCAGATTGTGTTCGAAGATGGAGCACGTTTGCACACCGTCTCCGATTGTGTTCGAAGATGGAGCACATTTAGACACCGTCTCCGATTGTGTTCGAAGATGGAGCACGTTTGCACACCGTCTCCGATTGTGTTCGAAGATGGAGCACGTTTGCACACCGTCTCCGATTGTGTTCGAAGATGGAGCACATTTAGACACCGTCTCCGATTGTGTTCGAAGATGGAGCACGTTTGCACACCGTCTCCGATTGTGTTCGAAGATGGAGCACATTTAGACACTGTCTCCGATTGTGTTCGAAGATGGAGCACGTTTGCACACCGTCTCCGATTGTGTTCGAAGATGGAGCACGTTTGCACACCGTCTCCGATTGTGTTCGAAGATGGAGCACGTTTGGACACCGTCTCAGATTGTGTTCGAAGATGGAGCACGTTTGGACACCGTCTCAGATTGTGTTCGAAGATGGAGCACGTTTGCACACCGTCTCCGATTGTGTTCGAAGATGGAGCACGTTTGCACACCGTCTCCGATTGTGTTCGAAGATGGAGCACGGTTGCACACCGTCTCCGATTGTGTTCGAAGATGGAGCACGTTTGGACACCGTCTCAGATTGTGTTCGAAGATGGAGCACGTTTGCACACCGTCTCCGATTGTGTTCGAAGATGGAGCACATTTAGACACCGTCTCAGATTGTGTTCGAAGATGGAGCACGTTTGCACACCGTCTCCGATTGTGTTCGAAGATGGAGCACATTTAGACACCGTCTCCGATTGTGTTCGAAGATGGAGCACGTTTGCACACCGTCTCCGATTGTGTTCGAAGATGGAGCACATTTAGACACCGTCTCAGATTGTGTTCGAAGATGGAGCACGTTTGCACACCGTCTCAGATTGTGTTCGAAGATGGAGCACGTTTGCACACCGTCTCCGATTGTGTTCGAAGATGGAGCACGTTTGCACACCGTCTCCGATTGTGTTCGAAGATGGAGCACATTTAGACACCGTCTCAGATTGTGTTCGAAGATGGAGCACGTTTGCACACCGTCTCCGATTGTGTTCGAAGATGGAGCACATTTAGACACCGTCTCAGATTGTGTTCGAAGATGGAGCTCGTTTGCACACCGTCTCCGATTGTGTTCGAAGATGGAGCACATTTAGACACCGTCTCAGATTGTGTTCGAAGATGGAGCACGTTTGCACACCGTCTTCGATTGTGTTCGAAGATGGAGCACGTTTGCACACCGTCTCCGATTGTGTTCGAAGATGGAGCACATTTAGACACCGTCTCAGATTGTGTTCGAAGATGGAGCACGTTTGCACACCGTCTCCGATTGTGTTCGAAGATGGAGCACATTTAGACACCGTCTCAGATTGTGTTCGAAGATGGAGCACGTTTGCACACCGTCTCCGATTGTGTTCGAAGATGGAGCACGTTTGCACACCGTCTCCGATTGTGTTCGAAGATGGAGCACATTTAGACACCGTCTCAGATTGTGTTCGAAGATGGAGCCGTTTGCACACCGTCTCCGATTGTGTTCGAAGATGGAGCACGTTTGCACACCGTCTCCGATTGTGTTCGAAGATGGAGCACATTTAGACACCGTCTCAGATTGTGTTCGAAGATGGAGCACGTTTGCACACCGTCTCCGATTGTGTTCGAAGATGGAGCACATTTAGACACCGTCTCAGATTGTGTTCGAAGATGGAGCTCGTTTGCACACCGTCTCCGATTGTGTTCGAAGATGGAGCACGTTTGCACACCGTCTCCGATTGTGTTCGAAGATGGAGCACGTTTGGACACCGTCTCAGATTGTGTTCGAAGATGGAGCACGTTTGGACACCGTCTCAGATTGTGTTCGAAGATGGAGCACGTTTGCACACCGTCTCCGATTGTGTTCGAAGATGGAGCACGTTTGCACACCGTCTCCGATTGTGTTCGAAGATGGAGCACGGTTGCACACCGTCTCCGATTGTGTTCGAAGATGGAGCACGTTTGGACACCGTCTCAGATTGTGTTCGAAGATGGAGCACGTTTGCACACCGTCTCCGATTGTGTTCGAAGATGGAGCACATTTAGACACCGTCTCAGATTGTGTTCGAAGATGGAGCACGTTTGCACACCGTCTCCGATTGTGTTCGAAGATGGAGCACATTTAGACACCGTCTCCGATTGTGTTCGAAGATGGAGCACGTTTGCACACCGTCTCCGATTGTGTTCGAAGATGGAGCACATTTAGACACCGTCTCAGATTGTGTTCGAAGATGGAGCACGTTTGCACACCGTCTCAGATTGTGTTCGAAGATGGAGCACGTTTGCACACCGTCTCCGATTGTGTTCGAAGATGGAGCACGTTTGCACACCGTCTCCGATTGTGTTCGAAGATGGAGCACATTTAGACACCGTCTCAGATTGTGTTCGAAGATGGAGCACGTTTGCACACCGTCTCCGATTGTGTTCGAAGATGGAGCACATTTAGACACCGTCTCAGATTGTGTTCGAAGATGGAGCTCGTTTGCACACCGTCTCCGATTGTGTTCGAAGATGGAGCACATTTAGACACCGTCTCAGATTGTGTTCGAAGATGGAGCACGTTTGCACACCGTCTTCGATTGTGTTCGAAGATGGAGCACGTTTGCACACCGTCTCCGATTGTGTTCGAAGATGGAGCACATTTAGACACCGTCTCAGATTGTGTTCGAAGATGGAGCACGTTTGCACACCGTCTCCGATTGTGTTCGAAGATGGAGCACATTTAGACACCGTCTCAGATTGTGTTCGAAGATGGAGCACGTTTGCACACCGTCTCCGATTGTGTTCGAAGATGGAGCACGTTTGCACACCGTCTCCGATTGTGTTCGAAGATGGAGCACATTTAGACACCGTCTCAGATTGTGTTCGAAGATGGAGCCGTTTGCACACCGTCTCCGATTGTGTTCGAAGATGGAGCACGTTTGCACACCGTCTCCGATTGTGTTCGAAGATGGAGCACATTTAGACACCGTCTCAGATTGTGTTCGAAGATGGAGCACGTTTGCACACCGTCTCCGATTGTGTTCGAAGATGGAGCACATTTAGACACCGTCTCAGATTGTGTTCGAAGATGGAGCACGTTTGCACACCGTCTCCGATTGTGTTCGAAGATGGAGCACATTTAGACACCGTCTCAGATTGTGTTCGAAGATGGAGCACGTTTGCACACCGTCTCCGATTGTGTTCGAAGATGGAGCACATTTAGACACCGTCTCAGATTGTGTTCGAAGATGGAGCACGTTTGCACACCGTCTCCGATTGTGTTCGAAGATGGAGCACGTTTGCACACCGTCTCCGATTGTGTTCGAAGATGGAGCACATTTAGACACCGTCTCAGATTGTGTTCGAAGATGGAGCACGTTTGCACACCGTCTCCGATTGTGTTCGAAGATGGAGCACATTTAGACACCGTCTCAGATTGTGTTCGAAGATGGAGCACGTTTGCACACCGTCTCCGATTGTGTTCGAAGATGGAGCACATTTAGACACCGTCTCCGATTGTGTTCGAAGATGGAGCACGTTTGCACACCGTCTCCGATTGTGTTCGAAGATGGAGCACGTTTGCACACCGTCTCCGATTGTGTTCGAAGATGGAGCACATTTAGACACCGTCTCAGATTGTGTTCGAAGATGGAGCACGTTTGCACACCGTCTCCGATTGAGTTCGAAGATGGAGCACGTTTGCACACCGTCTCAGATTGTGTTCGAAGATGGAGCACGTTTGCACACTGTCTCCGATTGTGTTCGAAGATGGAGCACATTTAGACACCGTCTCCGATTGTGTTCGAAGATGGAGCACGTTTGCACACCGTCTCCGATTGAGTTCGAAGATGGAGCACGTTTGCACACCGTCTCAGATTGTGTTCGAAGATGGAGCACGTTTGCACACCGTCTCCGATTGTGTTCGAAGATGGAGCACGTTTGCACACCGTCTCCGATTGTGTTCGAAGATGGAGCACATTTAGACACCGTCTCAGATTGTGTTCGAAGATGGAGCACGTTTGCACACCGTCTCCGATTGTGTTCGAAGATGGAGCACATTTAGACACCGTCTCAGATTGTGTTCGAAGATGGAGCACGTTTACACACCGTCTCCGATTGTGTTCGAAGATGGAGCACATTTAGACACCGTCTCAGATTGTGTTCGAAGATGGAGCACGTTTGCACACCGTCTCCGATTGTGTTCGAAGATGGAGCACATTTAGACACCGTCTCAGATTGTGTTCGAAGATGGAGCACGTTTGCACACCGTCTCCGATTGTGTTCGAAGATGGAGCACGTTTGCACACCGTCTCCGATTGTGTTCGAAGATGGAGCACATTTAGACACCGTCTCAGATTGTGTTCGAAGATGGAGCACGTTTGCACACCGTCTCCGATTGTGTTCGAAGATGGAGCACATTTAGACACCGTCTCAGATTGTGTTCGAAGATGGAGCACGTTTGCACACCGTCTCCGATTGTGTTCGAAGATGGAGCACATTTAGACACCGTCTCAGATTGTGTTCGAAGATGGAGCACGTTTGCACACCGTCTCCGATTGTGTTCGAAGATGGAGCACATTTAGACACCGTCTCCGATTGTGTTCGAAGATGGAGCACGTTTGCACACCGTCTCCGATTGTGTTCGAAGATGGAGCACGTTTGCACACCGTCTCCGATTGTGTTCGAAGATGGAGCACGTTTGCACACCGTCTCCGATTGAGTTCGAAGATGGAGCACGTTTGCACACCGTCTCAGATTGTGTTCGAAGATGGAGCACGTTTGCACACCGTCTCCGATTGTGTTCGAAGATGGAGCACGTTTGCACACCGTCTCCGATTGTGTTCGAAGATGGAGCACATTTAGACACCGTCTCAGATTGTGTTCGAAGATGGAGCACGTTTGCACACCGTCTCCGATTGTGTTCGAAGATGGAGCACATTTAGACACCGTCTCAGATTGTGTTCGAAGATGGAGCACGTTTACACACCGTCTCCGATTGTGTTCGAAGATGGAGCACATTTAGACACCGTCTCAGATTGTGTTCGAAGATGGAGCACGTTTGCACACCGTCTCCGATTGTGTTCGAAGATGGAGCACATTTAGACACCGTCTCAGATTGTGTTCGAAGATGGAGCACGTTTGCACACCGTCTCCGATTGTGTTCGAAGATGGAGCACGTTTGCACACCGTCTCCGATTGTGTTCGAAGATGGAGCACATTTAGACACCGTCTCAGATTGTGTTCGAAGATGGAGCACGTTTGCACACCGTCTCCGATTGTGTTCGAAGATGGAGCACATTTAGACACCGTCTCAGATTGTGTTCGAAGATGGAGCACGTTTGCACACCGTCTCCGATTGTGTTCGAAGATGGAGCACATTTAGACACCGTCTCAGATTGTGTTCGAAGATGGAGCACGTTTGCACACCGTCTCCGATTGTGTTCGAAGATGGAGCACATTTAGACACCGTCTCCGATTGTGTTCGAAGATGGAGCACGTTTGCACACCGTCTCCGATTGTGTTCGAAGATGGAGCACGTTTGCACACCGTCTCCGATTGTGTTCGAAGATGGAGCACATTTAGACACCGTCTCAGATTGTGTTCGAAGATGGAGCACGTTTGCACACCGTCTCCGATTGAGTTCGAAGATGGAGCACGTTTGCACACCGTCTCAGATTGTGTTCGAAGATGGAGCACGTTTGCACACTGTCTCCGATTGTGTTCGAAGATGGTTTGCACACCGTCTCCGATTGAGTTCGAAGATGGAGCACGTTTGCACACCGTCTCAGATTGTGTTCGAAGATGGAGCACGTTTGCACACCGTCTCCGATTGTGTTCGAAGATGGAGCACGTTTGCACACCGTCTCCGTTTGTGTTCGAAGATGGAGCACGTTTGCACACCGTCTCCGATTGTGTTCGAAGATGGAGCACATTTAGACACCGTCTCAGATTGTGTTCTAAGATGGAGCACGTTTGCACACCGTCTCCGATTGTGTTCGAAGATGGAGCACATTTAGACACCGTCTCAGATTGTGTTCGAAGATGGAGCACGTTTGCACACCGTCTCCGATTGTGTTCGAAGATGGAGCACGTTTGCACACCGTCTCCGATTGTGTTCGAAGATGGAGCACGTTTGCACACCGTCTCCGATTGTGTTCGAAGATGGAGCACATTTAGACACCGTCTCAGATTGTGTTCGAAGATGGAGCACGTTTGCACACCGTCTCCGATTGTGTTCGAAGATGGAGCACATTTAGACACCGTCTCAGATTGTGTTCGAAGATGGAGCACGTTTGCACACCGTCTCCGATTGTGTTCGAAGATGGAGCACATTTAGACACCGTCTCCGATTGTGTTCGAAGATGGAGCACGTTTGCACACCGTCTCCGATTGTGTTCGAAGATGGAGCACGTTTGCACACCGTCTCCGATTGTGTTCGAAGATGGAGCACATTTAGACACCGTCTCAGATTGTGTTCGAAGATGGAGCACGTTTGCACACCGTCTCCGATTGAGTTCGAAGATGGAGCACGTTTGCACACCGTCTCAGATTGTGTTCGAAGATGGAGCACGTTTGCACACTGTCTCCGATTGTGTTCGAAGATGGAGCACATTTAGACACCGTCTCCGATTGTGTTCGAAGATGGAGCACGTTTGCACACCGTCTCCGATTGAGTTCGAAGATGGAGCACGTTTGCACACCGTCTCAGATTGTGTTCGAAGATGGAGCACGTTTGCACACCGTCTCCGATTGTGTTCGAAGATGGAGCACGTTTGCACACCGTCTCCGATTGTGTTCGAAGATGGAGCACATTTAGACACCGTCTCAGATTGTGTTCGAAGATGGAGCACGTTTGCACACCGTCTCCGATTGTGTTCGAAGATGGAGCACATTTAGACACCGTCTCAGATTGTGTTCGAAGATGGAGCACGTTTACACACCGTCTCCGATTGTGTTCGAAGATGGAGCACATTTAGACACCGTCTCAGATTGTGTTCGAAGATGGAGCACGTTTGCACACCGTCTCCGATTGTGTTCGAAGATGGAGCACATTTAGACACCGTCTCAGATTGTGTTCGAAGATGGAGCACGTTTGCACACCGTCTCCGATTGTGTTCGAAGATGGAGCACGTTTGCACACCGTCTCCGATTGTGTTCGAAGATGGAGCACATTTAGACACCGTCTCAGATTGTGTTCGAAGATGGAGCACGTTTGCACACCGTCTCCGATTGTGTTCGAAGATGGAGCACATTTAGACACCGTCTCAGATTGTGTTCGAAGATGGAGCACGTTTGCACACCGTCTCCGATTGTGTTCGAAGATGGAGCACATTTAGACACCGTCTCAGATTGTGTTCGAAGATGGAGCACGTTTGCACACCGTCTCCGATTGTGTTCGAAGATGGAGCACATTTAGACACCGTCTCCGATTGTGTTCGAAGATGGAGCACGTTTGCACACCGTCTCCGATTGTGTTCGAAGATGGAGCACGTTTGCACACCGTCTCCGATTGTGTTCGAAGATGGAGCACATTTAGACACCGTCTCAGATTGTGTTCGAAGATGGAGCACGTTTGCACACCGTCTCCGATTGAGTTCGAAGATGGAGCACGTTTGCACACCGTCTCAGATTGTGTTCGAAGATGGAGCACGTTTGCACACTGTCTCCGATTGTGTTCGAAGATGGTTTGCACACCGTCTCCGATTGAGTTCGAAGATGGAGCACGTTTGCACACCGTCTCAGATTGTGTTCGAAGATGGAGCACGTTTGCACACCGTCTCCGATTGTGTTCGAAGATGGAGCACGTTTGCACACCGTCTCCGTTTGTGTTCGAAGAAGGAGCACATTTAGACACCGTCTCAGATTGTGTTCGAAGATGGAGCACGTTTGCACACCGTCTCCGATTGAGTTCGAAGATGGAGCACGTTTGCACACCGTCTCAGATTGTGTTCGAAGATGGAGCACGTTTGCACACCGTCTCCGATTGTGTTCGAAGATGGAGCACATTTAGACACCGTCTCAGATTGTGTTCTAAGATGGAGCACGTTTGCACACCGTCTCCGATTGTGTTCGAAGATGGAGCACATTTAGACACCGTCTCAGATTGTGTTCGAAGATGGAGCACGTTTGCACACCGTCTCCGATTGTGTTCGAAGATGGAGCACGTTTGCACACCGTCTCCGATTGAGTTCGAAGATGGAGCACGTTTGCACACCGTCTCAGATTGTGTTCGAAGATGGAGCACGTTTGCACACCGTCTCCGATTGTGTTCGAAGATGGAGCACATTTAGACACCGTCTCAGATTGTGTTCGAAGATGGAGCACGTTTGCACACCGTCTCCGATTGTGTTCGAAGATGGAGCACATTTAGACACCGTCTCAGATTGTGTTCGAAGATGGAGCATGTTTGCACACCGTCTCCGATTGTGTTCGAAGATGGAGCACGTTTAGACACCGTCTCAGATTATGTTCGAAGATGGAGCATGTTTGCACACCGTCTCCGATTGTGTTCGAAGATGGAGCACGTTTGCATACCGTCTCCGATTGAGTTCGAATATGTAGTACCGTTGCACAGCGTCTCAGATTGTGTTCGAAGATGGAGCACGTTTAGACACTGTCTCAGACTGTGTTCGAAGATGGAGCACGTTAAGACACCGCTTCAGATTGTGTTCGAAGATGGAGCACGTTTGCACACCGACTCAGATTGTGTTCAAAGACGGAGCAAGTTTGCCTAGAACTATTCACTTTCGACTTTTGGTTCCCTGTGTATAATTCCTTCGTCCTAACTTGGCTTCAAAATCAACGCATACTATCGTGGCTATCGTTATAGTTATTTTTTGTGTTGATCTGCCTTTTAGAAAACGAGAAATTCACACGCCCTTTAAACTGAAGCAATTTTCCATTCCAAACTAGATCTAAACTTAGGTATATAATTTTTTTCTAGACGCTCAATAACAGCGACGTTGAGCGCCATGGGTGGTGCTGCGCCGGGTGAGGACCTGTCCATCGGCTCAGCGGGGTCTTTAGCAGCCAGACACGCATATCAACCTGCTGAGTGGACTTCTGCGCAGTCAGGTAACATTATACATAGTGTTTAATCAATGGAATCTTAGCCTTTAATTGCCAATAACGTTAGTAGGATTTTTGTGATGGGGTAGTTAGTACCTTGACCGTTGTAGCTACAGGAAAACGGTTTTAGGTGGCTGTCCCAAAATGTCTCCAAAAGTGCCCTTACTGCCTCATTTCAAAAATCTGCCCCGTAACACAATTTTTAGCTTTATGCGAGTTATTTTAAAGAAAAAAAAATTTGAATGGACTATTGACTGACGTCCACGTGGACGTGACCGGTAGACCCCTCCTTCATTCACCGAGAATTTGCAAGCCAGGTCATTCTTGTAGCCACATATTACAATCATTGTTCAGTCAAACTAAGCCACATGAAAGGAAATAGTTTTATATTTGACACATATTAGTATTTTCCTTTCTCATTCACAGAAAGCTCAACAATAACATCAGATGAAGAAGCCGAGGCAGAAGATTCAGGATACGCTTCCCTTGAACGATTTCTAACAGCGTGGGGCCTCTCACAATACGTACAAAAGTTTAAAGACGAACAAATTGACCTGGACGCCCTCATGCTACTCACAGAGAGTGACATGAAGTCCCTAGGACTCCCTCTAGGACCCTATAGGAAACTTGTAACAGCCGTGCAAGAGAGAAAACAAGCGCTGTCACACCCTGGACCTATGATAGATTCGGTGATATGATTGGTTGGCTTAAGGCGAATGCGCCAGAGTAACCCGCGAAATTCAAATTATCTTTAGTTTTTTTCCAATTTGCATGTTGATCAAAATATGGTTCACAACCGTAACAAATATGTATTTACAGAATTATAATCATTAGCATCTTCAATACAACTGTCTAAGTTAGGTTTGGCCTTATATGAATATAAGGCCAAACTTGATATTGATCGACAAATCGCAAAAACCCTAAGAAAATTTAAATTTCGCGGGCTACCCAAAACGAATGGTACAAAAGGTTGTAAGTGCTCAATTTTGAATTAGATATCGTTTAGAAGCAGTGTTTGTACGTTTTTCTTGCACTTTGTTTTAATGTAGCTCACTATAATATAATCGTTGTAAACTACGAGCGTGCGCCAGGTGGCTTTTATGATTGTGGACATAAGGTTTAAATTACAATGATTGGCGTACGCCTGTGAAATGTTACAACTATAATAACTTCCAATGTCTTGCTGAATGCATATTGTGTTTTGAATCATGCATTGCGATTTTTAACGAAATTCTTACACACAACAAAATTAAACCGATATCGAAATGTGTGCGAGTTTGTTTTTCGATATTTATTAAAACTATAATTAAAATTAATTTTAATTAAATACCTTATGGTATTTCGTGGATTATTCCAGGCTACCCCACCAATCTGACCCACCAGTGTGATAGATTTGTGGCGCTAACTGGAATAATCCTATTTCGTCTAAACAGTGTGTTTGGAAGCCGAGTGCAAAGCATAAGGGGGGAGATAGTTGACACCATTTGGAGCATTTTGAGCATGTGTTTTAGGTTATGAACGATTGAGGCTATTTTATTTAATTTTTTAAATGACATAAACGCCATTTTGTTTTAATTTTAAAGTATTCTACGAGATACGTTAGAATGCATACCAGCTTTAAATTATCAGAAATATATAACACAACTTACAACTTATAATTAACAGTCAGAAATTGGGTAACTAAAAAAAATAACTCAAAATAGCAGTTAGAAATAATAATAAAAACATACTTCGCCTAAGACATGTATGGCTCAAAATGCTTTAAATAGTGCGAACTATCACCCTTAAAGCTTTGCACCCAGCTTACAAACACCCTGTATAACTCTTTTAATAAGTTTCCAGTGTGCTCTTCGATTACAAATAAATATTATTTATATTTTTACTTGGTACCTACTGTAATACATCTTGAAATCCAAATATTATTTCATAAATTCCTTTAACACGTTTTTTTCTATTTCACTGTTTTTTCCTAGCATCATTGTGTTTTTTTTATTATTTAATCATAATAATCGTGCCTCATTAAATGTGATAGTAATGTTCGAGATCATTCCATCCAATGTAACGTCCACTCGCCATATTAAATATTTTTGTACAGTTTTTTAATATACATTTGTATGAATATTAAGTAGTTTTTTTTTTTACCAGACTTCACGTAAGTACTCTGGCCATACACGATCTTGTTACCAGTGTCATTAATATACAGAGTTCACAGCTCTCTACTGGAAACTGCAGACGGGATGGTAATTCATATATTTATTTTTTCCTTTATCGTGTTTAGATAAAATGTTTACCCACGACATTTGCGGAGTTTTTCTAACTATTTTAATTTAAACGGGTACTTCCCGTTGGTTAACTACTGGGAATGATGCGTTCTACTGGTTAACAGTGTTGACGAACGAGACATTTTTTTCCCAATAGTTAATACCCTCGTCTCGCGTATAGTTCAGGAGTCAGGTTAAAGAAAAGTATTAAGAAATAAAAAATATAACGGTTCTTGAAAGTGTTTTAATTAAGACTTGAGGCACCAAATTAATCGCCGTGGTCGCTGAGCCGTACTCTGTCCCGCCCAGGGATGACTGGGTGGAGGACCTGAGCGGCTCAGTGACCCTAATTCCGTCGGCCGCCGTCGGTAGTCCGTCCCTCGAGGCTGTCACGAGGGGACGGGGTGGCGTGGCACCACGGTTCGGGGAGAGTGTAGTGGTAGGGGTATACTTCTCCCCGAACCGAACTCTTGCCGAGTTCCACAACTCCCTTGCGGAGTTTAAAGTCGTCGTCGTCGGGTTCCGTTCCCTCCCCGTGCTCGTCCTCGGGGACTTCAATGCCAAGAATCTGGCTTGGGGTATACCGGGAGGTATACGGACACACGGGGCAGGATGGTGGAGGACTGGGCTCTGGAGACAGGCCTGGTTTAAATTGTTGTTGAAAAGTTTAAATTGGTCAAGTTACAGCTAGGGTCCGCTTTCACTAACATTATAATAGACACCTAAATGAGTGCCTAAATACCTACCAGCGCCGTCTTGGATTTTCCACGTTCGGCTCAGCGTCGAAAGAATCGCCTAGTGTTGGTGAAAAAGTAAATAGTTCTTCTATATTCTATATAATAAAATCGTTGCGAAGTCAAAAGTTGCCAACTACTACAAGTTGTTTTAAATGAATTTTTGCAAGGTTTGGGATTGATTCTAATGCCGAAAATATAAATTTTAGATTTTTTGTCTGTATGTGTGAATGTATGTTCCAGCATCACGCAATAACTACCAGATGGATTTTGTTCTCATTTTGCTTAGATATTTCCTATAAGTCTGGCTAAAAATTATGATGCTATTTGCTATGGGGGATGAGCAATATTGCAATTTATTCGTATTCTTCTATAGTTTACCGCAAGCTGTAAAAATACGAGCCAAAGGTTAGAATATTGCAGATAGTTACAGATTAAACCTTTTAAATGATTATCATCACGCTATACCTACAAAGGTATAAGCTGCAGTCATCCACGACATAATTATACAAGGAGGATTTTTGAAATGGGACAGTAATGGCAGGTACCTTAACCGTAGTCGCTATAAGAAAACGGTCATAGAAATTTAAAACATTTTGATCAGCGTTCAAAGATTTTGAAAAAAAATACGTTCAGCAAGAAAAGGGGCATACTCGGAAAAAAAATGTTGATGCCCGTCGATTCTGTTCCTTATAAGGATCAAACAACTATGGGACCACTGATGTTTGAGAACTAGAAAAGTCAGAAATCGCAAAAATGAATCCCATCCCGTAGGAAATGAGACTGAGATGACAGAGAACAGAATAAACCAGTGTGTAACATTAGAATTATTCCATTAGTCCACCGGGCTGAATAGAGAACGAATACAAGTATATAGCAGATAATTACAGATTTAATCTTTTATATGATTTTCATCCCGCTATACCTTTAAGGAGATAAGCAGACAATCATGACTATTCATGACATAATAATAGGTTATGAAGATTATACCTATGAAGTTGCCGTTTTACAATACTGGCCATTTGAAACGTAATTTATGTTTGGCTGGCAATAAATTCTAAATTCAAATGGATTTTATTTAGAAAATATGGAATTCTATTTTCAAATTCAGTACCTAATTTATTTATTGGTTAGTGTTTTCTTTTCACTATATTTGTATCTTTTTCATCAATATGGACACGATAATAATACAATTTGATCTAAAAAATTAAACCCGTGGTCGCCCGAAAACTAAAGTCAACAACGACGAATTAAAGGCGATAGTGGAAGCTGACGATACTCAATCTACGGCTGAGTTAGCAGCACCTTTCAACGTTAGCATCAAAACAATGTTGATCCATTTGCGTCAAATTGGCAAGGTAAAAAACTTAATTAAAGTTAAGTTGTGTCACTTTAGTCAATTTCAGAATGGGAAATCGTCGTTTGACAGGAATAAACAAAATTTTGGTGATTTTTAGTCTAGTTTAGAGAATTTTGTGACAAGAGAATCGGCACCATCTATGCTAGTTGGCTTACCAATTAACTTTTCACAACTGCTTTGTTAGATAATTTTAGAATAATATTAAAGGCGTCTCTCCTTTTCTTTTGTGCCTACTTCAGTTGTCGTACAAACATTGGTATGACTGTGCCAAAAGCCTTATGAATGTCTAATTTAATTTTCTTTCAAGTTCTTCGTACGGTGGTGTCGCTGTCGTCGTGTCTTCTCAAAGAGATAAGAAAAACAACATAAGTATATTTCATAATTTTTTTATTAAGGAAGTTTTAAATACAATTAAATATAATCTACCATTTATTGTAATGAATAACCTACACTGATTAATGTACAAATAGTTCTGAGCTAACTAATTGGTACGATCATACCTCGACGATTTTGACTAAGGAAATTAAATACAAAATTCCATAGAAACACCATTAAGCTATGTTATCCATAAAAAGGACAGTTTTCATGATTTGACAATCAAAACATACAAACGAAATAAAAATTGATCTACGTAAAAGAAATGAAGATATATCAAAGAGAAATATACCATATTTCTTTCAACTATCCAGATTTACCTAGCTTGCATTATAAAGTTGTTTTGTGTACAAAAATACCTTTATCTACTAGAATACCTACATTAAATTAGATTAAGATATGTTTAAACAGTTCAAGTGAGCAATATTTATAAGATAGAAGGCACAATACTTTTGGATATATTTATTTGATCGGAGTAAATAAGTCGAATTTCATAAAAAAAACTATCTTATAACGAATCCAAAAATATTTAAATTCTTAGATTTTAACTTAGGTACTAAAAGAATTTGTTTCATTTCTGTATATTATGGCGGAGTCTTTACTAACTTACTCCTAATTACAGCGTCTCTCCCGATACATTGTTACAATACAGATTTATCATTATTTAAAATTCGTAGCAGAGATTATTCGTAAATTGTCGCATGGAAACGTTAAGATTCAGTGGCGTCAGAGTTTCGTACAGCCGTGCACAGATCTGCGCCGCGAGTTCGATGTCGTTACTTGTTCTACCACCCACGTACCTTATCGATCGATAACCTCGCGCCACAGCAAAAATAAATAAAAGTGCCAATAGTCTAAAGAATATTCTCTCAACCAGATTCGGGCCACCCATTTATAAAAACAGTGTATGAATGTTTTGAAGACAAGAACTAAAACTTTTCAAAATTAAATTCATGGATGGGTTGTGTACATACACTGTACGGCAATAATCGAAACTCGTAACCATTGCTATTCAATTATGTCTCGTGATACACCTACACCCGCGCGGGATTCAATACATGAATGCTAAATATAAATTACTATGTTTGGGGGAGTATTTTTTTGACTTCTTGTTGTACTGCCTGTAGCGAGCGAGCCGACAGCCGTCGTCGTGGTAGTACGTGTACTCCGGGTAGGGGATGTACGCGCCCGTTGCGGGGTCCAGCGGGACCATGATGGGCAGGTCAGTCATGGACGCGGGTCGCTCGTACGACGACGACGAGGAGCGGGTCGGCTCGGCGTACTGTGGACTGCTGCTCTCGACCTGGTTCTCCACGTCCTGGCTCTGGTTGCACACGGGCACGCTGCGGCTCGTGTCGGCCGAGATGTTGGAGCGCGAGCGCTGGATGGGCCGTGTCGACGAGAAGTCCATGGAGTGCTGCAGGCTCTTGGAGCGCGGCCGCAGGGAGTTGGGAGGCGTCTCGTCGATCCGCGACAGCGTGTGGCGCCGCACGGGCCGGTACACCTTCCTATCGCCCAGCTTGGGCCGCTTGATCCTGCGGTGGGAGTTGTACGTCTCGAGGGAGGAGGGCAGGGAGGGGGGCGGGTGGGGGGGCGGGTAGGGGTTGCGCGCGGGTGCCTGCGGGGCGGGGGCGTTGGCGAAGTGCGCCGCCACGAGGTCCCTCATCTGGTCACATGCTCAGTAGTTGTAGGGGCCGTACTGCGACCCGTGGTAGTAGGGGCCCGGGTACGCCTGGGGCGGCGGATATCCGGCGTAAGCATACTGCTGTTTTTGTGGGTACACTGTGGAGCACACGAAAAATTAGTTAATATACTGATTTTAAAAATATATTCAAAACTGTAACCATATATTTCACAACTAGTAGTTTGGTGCTAATACCCTCAGAAATTAGTTAAACATCTATGGTATCATAATTATGTCCAGCTAATACAACTTTGACAATAGCTACAGAAGGTTACTCGTTATTGTAGGAGATGACTAGCAGCCGATACAAATATTGCTGTCAAATTATCTTCAAAATTAGATTATTTTAGAATTTTAGATTATTTTAGAAGATTATCTTCAAATCAAAGAATTAAATAAGTATCAACATGACAAATGGGATCGTTATTAAAATATCCACAAACCGCTCATGCATCCAGCATTCACCCTGTTTCAAACGAAGAATATATTTACAAAAGAAACCATTGTTATGTTTGTGTTGCCATAAGCGAAAAATGTTCAATGTTGCCATTTATGAGTTTGAGTAATGAGGTTGTATAAAAATAATGTAATGAATCTGTCGTTACACGATGCAATCACTTTATTCTGGTGTTGTAGATAGCATAATTATCTACTTTTATGGTAATAACTTGATGAAATGCTATTTAGATGATAATGCGTGCACTTGTAATGAGCCTAATGGGGTGTGTGTGTGTTTACTACATGTTGATAAGGTGCATTTAATGTCAACGACATTTATATAATATGTTGCCTACGGGTTTACTTTTACTGTGATTCAGGATATGAACAATCTGTGTTTTTTATACTATGCACACTTAATTTTAACTACTTATAATTTTTTTTTGATGAAATGAATAATTCGTAATGGCATCTACGTAATGATGGGTTTATAAGCATACCGGGCATGAGGTACTGCATGTTAAGCGCCTCCTCCCGTTCCCGCTCGCCGCGCAAGCAAATGGCCGCCGACGAGAACAAGATGGCGGACAGCAGTGACAGGCCCACGCCGCACCACGCGACCATGTACGACCAGTCATACCACACGCGAGAGTTCTCACGTAATATCTGGTTTATACCGCGGGATTCACGCATGTTTTGATGTGTGGGTGTGTTTGTCGGGGCGGTAAGTAGGTGTGTGAGTGAGTGGAGTCGGTATTTGTGTTATTTGTGAGTGAATTTAATGTGTGTGTTTTATACAGTTGTTATTCATGAAAATTATACGGGAATGACCGATTCGTTTCATATGTGTGAGTGTCAGTTGTGTGTATAGGGTAGGAGTGTTTGTAATTCAAGGTTGTTACCAAAAGGTTATGTACAGTATCAGTTTTGTAATCAATTTAGTTCGTTCAGATACAGTTAATTTCAATATTTACAGCACCAATGTTAATAAATTCGTCCGTAAGCGAGTTAGTATTGCGTTTGGCATAAACCAGATATTATGAGATAGCCAGTTACATGTATATGCGTTAAACGACCGGTCGCAGTCGCGAAGTTATACGCAGTAGCCACGTTTCATAGAAACATGAAAAAAAAAAGAGAAAAAGCTTTTTGTTAGTATGAGATACTTACATGATTGTTCTTATAAACTAAGTTATAGATGATTTATTGTCTAGTGAAGAGTAATAGTATGAGAAGGTACCAAAATTAATAAATTATTTAATTACTTAATAATAATGAAATAAACACAACAATTCAATCTAAACATGTATTGAACTACTTATTTTTACACAAATTAAGGTACCTAAATAACACACATTACTAAACACATACAAAATATTTTAACAAAATCATCAAGGGGAAACCGTAGAAATTTACAAAAGAGTTTAGTCTTATTCCCGCCAAGCGTAAGACAAGATGGCCGCTCAAGATGGCGGTCTAACCTGGCATTATGTACTGCACGTTATTCTGCTGCTCCCGCCGTTTCTCCTTGCTGAGGCAAATCGCAGCAGAGAAGAATAAAATGGAGCTTCCGAAGGAAACGCCGACAGCTAGCCAGGCCAGGATGTACGACCAATCGTACCAGATTGATGAGTTGTCTTTTAGAACCTGGTGTTGGGGGTGGGTCAATAACGTGGAACAAACCTTTAGCTTAACATTTACTCAGGTTTAACTAAAAGGAATTAGAATTTCCTGTCCGGTTCTTGGCTAACGGATAAATATTGGTACAGGTTTTTTTGGGTAGAAGACTAATATTAAATACTAATATTTCCAATGCACCATAAATGACGATATCTCAGTACGTCACCCTGGACAGTCAAGTCCTCTACCAAACCTGCTGATGGGGTAAGTTTTTACTTTGTCGTGATAATTTCACGGAACGCCTGTCGTTGAATTGACTCTACAATCCAGAGTAAGTAAAGGAGTAGAAAAGGCAACTGGCTTTAACTTATTATTTCTTTTAAGTTCTAGATACTTTTGGCAGTTATATCGTATCCTCATATGAGACACATTACTTACATTAGGCCACTGTTGGTAGTACTCCTCTCCAACGACCTTCTCCTTCTCGTAGAACTCCACTCCGTGCCATAATGCCATAGCACCCGCCGCTAGTAAGCCTGAAATACCATAATAGACTAGTTAGTAAATACATCGCGAACACAAAAGAGAAAATAAATTTTATTTTGTCAAAAACTGCAACATATCGTTAAACACCATAACGTTTTAACTATTTTTAATATTTCAACTTTGTTAGTATAGTTATTAACATTATTGTGCACGCTGTGGTCTCCTATAAGTGGAGGATTAGGTACACCTACTTTATACCTGATGTTGCCCTTTATATGTGTAATGTACTCTGTAGGTATATCTTTTGTTGGTGATCTTAAATAAATAACTGGCGTTCCTACCAATTGAAGCTATTTGAAAAGAAGAGCTCGACGTTTGTATTATGAATATTATGATAAACTCTGTGATGATTTTATACAACTGAAATTGGTGATAAAGCTTGTAAATTCTTCCCGGGTGGCCCGACGAAAATATACCTACTTGCGGATGAGGATTTACTCTGCTAATTCAAAAGAACCTCAACTGGAAATTATGAAATAGGTATCCTACCATGCACCAATATTCTACCGTCAGCTATGTGATGGAAGAGTATTTGTAAAAATTGCACATCTTAAGGCCAGTAGCATTTTCAATACGAATCGAATTGGATTACAAACATCCTTTCTCAGTACCTATGGTATGTATAGACAACTCTTTCCGGATAGAGCTTTTGTTTTTTGACCTTTCATGGTAGATTATCTAAACATAATTATGTTGAAAAACTTACATGTAACCAGCATAAGGATGGCGGTGGCTGTGATGTTTCCAGGGCTTCGTTTCCAACAGCCGACCACGCCGGTCCAGAATGCGATGAACAGAGACAGGAACGCAACGATGAACAGAGCCACCGTTGAACGTGCCATGTGCAGTCTGGAATTATATGAAAACAGGATAAGTTTGACTATAGAAAGAAAGAAAAATTGATTATTCTACACAAATAAAACACATATTATAAAATACACACACTAATACAAAGTAGCCAAAAGCCTAGTTAATATTCTAAAAATAAAACGACTACGAGTAAAGATTGACGAAAATATTTATATCACTGATTTTTAAACAAGATGAAGGAACTTTTACCAGAAATACCGTAAACAGGATCCTTAGGAACTTCGACATCAACAATTTGTAAACGATTATAAAGGTCTTACTGCTCACATTAGTGTGTCAGGAAATCCGTGTCAGCGTCGACGGAGACTTTAGTATAGTAAAAGTGAACGAAAGGCCTGGCCACAACGACCATGACCCTGACACAGCAGGAATGCTTGCGGTAAGCCCTTAAAAATCTAGGGCATATAATGTACTGCGGTGGCTAAACGATTGTAACAAGTTTCAATCAAGCCACCAAATTAAAGTTTTTAATAAGCCTATTGAAAATTGTTTCAAAATATCCATACCGGCAAACAAATCACCTAGTTCTTTGTATGCAATGAGTAATCAGCTCATGAGACTTTATTATTGTACGAGAAACGAGTATTTCGAAAACATTTGTCATTCATTACTCCTCTCGTTATCATAATATTTCTGCCTTTAATGCTGAACAAAAGCCGTCCAACTCAAAATAATTCTGATAATAATGCCATTCAGTATTACAAAATCTCGACCAAGGAAGATGGTTGAAATAATACTAAAGTATACAAACCGCTAAGAGAAGCAAACATTGCGGTAGATTAACTTGACCACAGCGGTGTTTATAACTGTATACAGCTATTTCATATAGCTGTGCCTATATTATTTACATTCTTGGAGAAATTTAGCATTTCTGTAATTTCAACCTACAGCTCATTCATAAATAACACTTCTCAAATTATTATTAAGTTTTACGAATATTAATTAGTAAAATATTTAAATTCTGTGTAACTATTTCTAGATCTGCAGAAACAACAAACAAGTTTAAGACAAGCCCACAAATTACTCAAGAGCCTTCAACTAGCCAAAAGATTGATAGCTGGTCTTATAAAACATTATTTATTGAACGCCTTCTCTGAAGCAATAACTGCGAATGATTATCAACTATGATTCTAACAAGACTAACACGATTGACTATCAATATCGCTCAATGGCCGTCGAGCCGTTGACCCACTTGGTTTGAGCACAAGGCCTTGAAATCGCGTTGTTTTTGTCATTGCTCTGGTCCTAGTTATTCTCCTTGCGGAATACCATAGTGGCTTAGAAATACAGATATGTTTACAGATCGTTTATTGCAAATATCTTAGTCACGATGCAACTGATGCAAGTGCGAATGAAGACGAGATTATTGTAGTAAGCAAGGCCAATGCAGTTCCCGGTATTGAAGTAATGAAGGCTCTTGCAAACTATTATGCAACCATAGAATTAATGAGAATGAGAGGAGAAATCAAATGCTAAACTGAGTTTATTCTTTATTCTGAACAATAAAAGCTGTCATTGAGAAGAAATAATTTATAATATTTTGCTATGTTAACCTTTCACTTAATCATTTGCAAAATCTTTAACATTTGTATGCTTGCATCCGAGAAAGTGAAGATGAAAATCAATTGTCAATGGTTGCCATGGTAATTGTTCATGACATATTGAAGCCATGCCGACACTAAATGGCATATCGTGGGTCATATGGCTCCATAGAATGAGCCAATGACCCATAATAGATACAAATCTGTACCTACCGATCCTATTGTTCTATTCTTTAGCGGAATATCTTAATAAATTCTTGTTGGATATAAGCACACCTGGTCTCTGTTGTTATTTACTATCGTAGGGCAGCCTTATTAATAGTTTTTGTTTAAGAAATAAAGAGAACATATTTAATTGCGTTGGTGTGCAGTATTTGTAAACGAATGTCCTATTTAGGTATCGATCGTAATTTTTAGAAGCATTTTTTGAATCTGTCGCCAAGCCACATGCAACGGTATAAGTAATTTTTTACTGGTGGCAAAACTGTGAAGTTCAGAGTTTTTACATTACTTAATGTAAAAACTCTGGAAGACTAAACTACAGACCGCGGAGAACAAAGTGCAAAGGAACATCTGGCTCATGAATTTTGTCTTACATACATGCAGTGACTCTCATAACGACATTGGTTTGACTGAGGTTAATCGTGGTCCTTAGTCTAGTTCTTATGTTATGAATTTTACTTTACGTATGTGACTATGTGACCATGACCATTTAGCATATTATCTCTCTTATTGAAATTGGTTCCGCTGTGGCTAATTGTAGTCTAGTCTTAGCTTATCGGGACCAAGAAGTAATTACCTGTTCATCGCATCGTCCGAAAGGCCTTTCGTCTCGTTGTTCTCGTCAGGGATGAAGTAGTCCACATTACTGCAGTGCGTCTCGACGGGCGATAGGTAGATCTCAACTGGAATAGAAATAAAGGAGAAATTAGATTGCTGTGTGAAAATCAATTGGATCGAATTCAACGTTCTGGCTGATTTTGGTGGAACTTGTGGGAGGTCTTTGTTTTTGGCTGGCACGGTGATGATGAATATCACATTTTATTAGAGTCAAATGAGACAGTCAATAGGTATACCTAAAGAAATAAAATTTTGCCAAACATATGCGAATTTGAAATACAAATCCACACTTAAACACACTGTAATCGCCAATATGAAACGCCAAGCGTCTATTCTAAAATTAATTCGTAAAAACATCCAAAAGATTCAGCTGACATTTATTTACTATCAAACCAACGTATAAAAGAAACAGAATACCAATAAGATCTAAGATCATTGAGCAAATAATCATGCAAATACCAATCCTTTGAATCATCGGCCATTTTATCCGTTAGTGACGGAATTCAAGAATGTTGTCCGTCTTAGCATCTTTTATTTACATCTAAGTACAAACCGGTAAAGACTTTTTCATACGTTATTGTAACCTTGTATGTGCAAGAAAGAGTGAATTGTGACTTGAATTATAACTAGTTATGATTCACATTCACGAAACATGACTAAATATTTTTAAGGAGCCACCAATTTTCCCTGTAAGACCAACTCAGGTCTGTCTGAGTAACGAACTAACTAATTTATTAGTGAGAGAGGTTAAGTATATGGAACAAGAAAATCGCATGTAGGACATGTTTCTTATAGAAGAAATAAAGGATAGGTTCCCTTTATGTCGAGTCCCTTTACGTCGAGTCTGAGAGTCTATTGTTCTTGCAAAATATTGCTAGTTTACGCTTTCTACTACTGTTAGATACTTACGTCGAGTTTGGTTAATAGGTAAAGTCAGGATATAAATGTAAAGTAATGTATGTGTTGTTGTAATAGTTCTTCTCAAATATACTCATTTCATTACTTTCTTCATTTATATAAATCACAATATAATCATGACTATTAGTTTATCAGCATAATTATAGCTTTACAGTAAATCATTTTTCTAAAAAAAGTAAATATCTTAATCTCTAAAAATCACAATCTAATCATCAATATTATATAAATCAGTATATAGTTTTATTAGCATTGATTTTCAGTATGTTGCAGTCAATAATCTAATATGTTAGGTATGTATACTTAATATACTTCTTATTAAAAATTTAAAAGCTAATAATATGTTATTATTAGTAATTCAGTAGATTCGAAAACAATAACACAAAAAACATGTGAAACTGACTGTACTTCGAAATATGATCTTATGAAGCGGGGTAAAGAAACTCGACGTTATGGGAATAGAAACGGGACAGAAATCGTAGACTCGACGACGACCGCGACGTAGGAGTAATAAGAAGCGAGACAAGGTTCTCGGCTCGACGTAAAGGGACTCGACCTAAAGGATCCATTCAAATAAAGAGTAGGTATGGCCCAGGCAAAGACGCGTATTATTGACCAACTTATTAAAGTTTTTAATGTGCAGAAGCTACTTTAAAATTTCAAAATGTGCAATCAATAGGTTTTCCGGTATTTTTATTACATGACATCATTATATGAGTTGAGTTCGTGATTGAGTTTTAATATTAGTTTGCAGAAAAACAATGAGTCTGCTTCCAGTGTCCTTGTGTACCTAATTACGTATTTATGCAGCGAGGTTTCTCCCAAACTTCCCTTTACCCTTGTGGTTATCACTGCAAGTTTCGACTAATTGAGAGTGATGTCATAGCCGCAATAATATTAGGTATACTAAATAATTATTATTAATTAGTAAAGGATTTAGAACATCATCAGCATGGCTGATGGCTAGGTATTGATTGCTTGCCCAGCAATGATGTCATCCGACTACTTTATCAATAAACTAATCGTTTGAACCTTTTGGTACAGCCAAACAATGGACGAATAAAAAAAGTCGGACGGAACTCCGCGCTAAGACAGAACTGAGTCCCGTTTATGTGAATATTTATGTGTGTGTTGCAGTTTGCGCGTGTAAGGCCGACTAATGTGTGAATGTGTGCGTATAGCGCAGCGAGCTGGCCGACTTGAGTGACACAGTTTTCTGTTAGCGAGAAACTGTCCGACTTTTTTTGTTCGTCCATGAGTCAAACGAAAAGAATCAACCCACCAACAAACTGTTGGTCTACTATGGTACAGCATTTACGAATTTCAGAATAAATAATGGTGCAAGTATGCAGGGATCTTACTTCGCTATTCAACAAAAATCCAAATAAAATAACCTGCATAAAGTCAAGACAAGAAAACCTCCATAGATGCGTATTTTTGCTTGAACAGGAAACAGACAAGATAAATTATAATGCCTGATTATTAAGTCATCACATAATTGCAGCATCAGCTCACACACCCACGTAAGGTTCCACGGCCTTACAAAAGCAAATGATGATATGAAACATCTAATTACAACTATATCTGCCGCACTCAGAAACGTTACTTAAAAACTTAAATATAATCAATAATTTACTATTTCACCTGAATGAACCCATTCTGTTAGGTTTTTTTTTTTTTGAGGATGGGAAATCATCAAATGTCCCCTCTCGCTCTGGGTGGAGCGTAAGGCACTGTCAGACTCTTACTGACTAAAACCCACAGAAATAATAATTATTCCATTAAATCTATACATAATTATTATAAACTAATGGTAAGCCCAGAGGGTTTTTGAGCAAGCATATGCAGCTTTGGCATGGGCTAGATACTCGCTTCATCTTTCTGACTGACCGACCCTTGACGATTCAAAAGTGCCTGTAATTGGTTTATTTGAAATAAATGCTTCGATTTTGAGTATGATTATCGCATCAAAGATAAACTTTTAAAAGATGTCCAATAAGTAAGTTAGTTTCGGGGATTCGGGGAGAAAATTAATGTTACCAAAAGAGTCATGGGCACGAGAAAAGTATAATGCAGATTTCGTTTCCTCTAAAATCAGTCCTATGAGACTTTTCTGTATTTTCCTTTTGTGTTTGGGTTTTGGCCAGAAGTCCTTTAAACGCAGTTCTACTTATGTCAGCTCATTAACGTCGCATTTCTCTTTTGCTAGGAACCAGGAACAATGTCATCTCGTCATCTACTCGTGCGCACTCATTCGCGTTTCACAATCTATGGTCTCACACGTACAAAGACCAAATACCCAAGAGAATACTAATATTATTATGTAAATATACACGACAAATGTCATACACTGTACCCTCTTTCTGAACGTAGGTATAGTCGGTTAAAAATAAAAAGTAAAAGTTATAGAATGGATGATTCAGAAGGAGGTCAAACCTGTAAGCATCAATTTGGTTTATCACTTGTCTTGAGAAAAAAGTGCTCAACGTTTTTTTTGTCTTATACTGCCGGCCGGTAAAACCTGACAGTCGACTTGCTTGCTTAATAAATTAGTAGTCGTCAAATAGATCAGATGTGATAGTATTCAAAAACCTACTTTGTTTTGTACTTATAATTAAGAGATAAAGCCGCAGAAATGGCTCCATTGTAATCCAAGCTAGTTCTCACAACATTCTCTTAACAAACATCTATCGCACCTCTCTTTCTAACTGCAGCATTTTTCTTATGAATGAAAGTGATAGATTAGATAAGCAGTTGCGTTTGAAACGCGACCGCATTTCGATTTCAGTAGGAAAATGTGCTTATTTTGTAACCGCTCATGTTATGTCTACACTCATTTGTAATTTTCTTAATTCATACACTAGAAAACTGGATTCTACTTACTTCGGAATTCAATGTTCCTTAAGGTGCATACACGCAGACCGAGGCATGCGCCGCAAATTATATTTTTTTATATATTTGGCTGGCTCAGAGGCATTTAGCATATAAAAAAAAACAATTGCGGCGCATGCCGCGCTCTGTCTGGCTGCACCTGTACGTGCATGATTCCTTGGGGTGTACTGGAAGAGATTCCTGTACAAACAAACAATACCTACCTACCTAAGTTCTGTCTTCACATTGCACTGTTCTCTTATTAATGGAATTCAGTGTCAGATCAGTAATGCACCAGCAAAAAGAACCTACCTAATAAGTTGCACACAACGTCTAAATGACAACGAACCTAAAATTCACCAGGAAATTGCAACCAACCTTCCTAATAGCAAATTCAAATAAGACGACACACGTCCTTATTCCCACTATATTGCTAATGTCAAATATTTGGACAATTCACGTCTCACGCTTCAGCCAACACAAGGTCAGCAACAAATTAGTACATAGTACCTATCGTATACTATATTTAAACATTCGCATATTCAATGAGCATCAGTATTAATATTATGGCAATCGGTCGCATTGTTCTGCCTACATGACGATGGTATGCACTTAGCTGCCTGGCTGTCGTGTAAGATATAAGATTGCAGATGTCTATGCTACTCAACCCTGGCGAATAATGCTCGCTATTTTGTCATTTTGTCACTGAAGCCATTTATCCTATTCTGACTTCTAATCGACATAATATTTTCTATAGTAACAAAACTACTTCCGATACTGATAGATAGTTTGTCTATGAATCCGAAAAAACGTAGCTAAATGAACTAGTATCTACCAAACAACCTAACCTAACCACCCTACACGGTGCACCTCCTTCCTCCAATCACACCGGATTCCAGTGCTGCCTTGCGCTTGCGCCTGACCCCGGCAACCTAATCTCACCTTCACACAACATTCCAGCACATTACTCGTTAACAATCGCTCCACGCACATCGCTTGGCCCACACCCAAACATGATAAGTGCGTTCTAAATGGGTGACCGGATTCGGGCGACAATTGGTAGCCAATGCGATCCGTAGGCGAGCAGCCTGCCACAATACCAGCCTAGGAGAAAGTTAGCTGGTGTGTCCTTGTTGCAAGTAAGTGAGCCGATCAGGTGTGTGTCATATTTGCTAGGAATATGATAGCGGGTTTTCGAGTTCTTAGAAGCTATAAAACTGTTCGAAGGTCGAAGATGAGTCCGAATCAGAATCTTGTTTTTCTCAATATTGGCGAAATCAATCAATCAAACATACCTACATGAGGTACGATTAGGACATGTCGTTAGTAGTATAGATTAAAACGGCAAATTGTTCTTGGTCAACTTTGATTTGTAAAAAGCATCAACGGAATTGGAGTTGAACAATCGATGGTCGAAACTAGTGTGCATGATCGATAATTGGCAAACTAGACACTAATTACAATGAACGATAATTGATATTTATTCAATAACGATACATGCTAATGGCCAACCAATCTTCAATTTGAACGCGATAATAGAAAAATTTAAAGAATTAAAATGTTGCAATGTCAATCATGAATATCGATCAAAACTTCGGATACAGTAATTGTGAGCATGAAAGGATGTTGAGGCGTGGATGTTGCTAAATTTGCTGTATTTTGCAAAACTTCTTCCACCATCAACCGTGTTAAAAAATATGTAATACACTGACTCAGGTTTGTGCAGTAAATATACCTTGGTATTGTTAGAGATCTAGAATGGCAATTATAAGACACGGTTTATCTGTAAGATTTTATGACATAAAGTAAAGCTTACACTACTGTCTAGGTATACAGAGACTGTTTAGATTTTCAGAACAGTGTCTATCAATTATTATGGGATCTATTCAAAATTAAAATCAATAGGAGTAATATCGCTGTAGTTTCGGCTTCGCACAAAAATATAAATCACTTAAGGCATTGACCGTACTACAATTATTATTACTGTTTTAAACGGACCAGCCTTTGTTCCAGCAGCTAACAGCAATAACCATTCGCACAATTTAACATCCAAGTCATTTCAAATGGCACTAAAAATATTAATAAACTTCCTCATTTTACAAGTTACGCAATTATTACGTAAAGTTCACGATCTCTAAAACAATAGAGAAACATCAAAACGAACTTGCATAAAACACCTTGGTACTTACATAAAACTTGCTGACTCCTCTAAAATTAGCTTTGGTATATTTTTTTTTTGTTTATGGTACTTACTTTTTACAGCGTCTTCTCATTTAGTTTTAACATGAGATGCTGTGCAAAGTCAGTCAGCCGTATAAATAAGAAAATCATTGAATAATTTACAATTATTGATCCAATTTATTTGAAAGGCCTTCGCTAATTAAATATCACGTTCTTATTTATTATTATTATTTCCGCCTATAAATATTAACGAATTGCCTACTTGAAACAAATGATTGAATTGAATAAATATGACTCATGAACGCATAGGTTGAATTAAATTAAATTTATTTATGTAATTAGGCTGCATGCGTTATGCCAATTGTATGTAACGAGACCATGGCCTTGATGATAACGATTAAAAAAACACCTCGACAGCTAAAGAAAATGACAGGAAAGAAAACATGGCAGCCCAGTCTTTCCACGGCTCACTTTTCCCGCCAATTATCTATGGCCAGTTTCACTTTCATAATTTCCACTGTACTTAGAAAGGCCGGTGGTGGCTAATTTACAGAACATCTGGTTCTTCGGTATGTTAATTATGACCTCTGCGACTGCTTAAGGTGTGTTCGCAAATGAAAAATGTTTAAATAAATTGGCTAGTGGAACAAAGAAAGTAGAGGCGTGCTGTACTTCGTCAATCTTTAGTAGGTAAGTACCTTGCCTCGTTAATTCTTGTAATAGCGTTATTAAAAACCGTTCTCACAGAACATGTACATTTATCTATAGGCTGTTATTGTAAGATCAAAATGGTAATTGGTTTTATATTAACTTTGAGGAGTGGCTTCACTTTTTTAACTTGAAAGTATTTTCATAGAAAGGACAATAGCAAACAACTGTCAAATTCAAATGACGTTGAGAGGATCTTGGCAATCGATTTTTGACACGAATAGAGTCTAAACCAATTAACATTTTAAACACTTACGATTTCGATACGCTACTTCGCACATTCAATTCAACAAAAATATTCAAGGAACGTTTTAAGCCCTGATATACGACGATTAGCCAACTCTAAAAAGCAATAATCGTAACGTCGAATACAAAATACTTGTTTATAAATTACAAGTTCGTTTTGCGAAATAACGTGTTACATAAGTACACAGCTACCAAGTAACGCATTTAATTTGAATGTTATTTGGTCCATAACCATTTGTTTTTACACCTCCAGAACGGTCGTTAAGTATCGTTCGAGGTTGGCTGTTTCCAAGTTACTGAGGTTTTAAAACGGATCGTTTAGCTAACCAATCGTAAATGTTTCCAATGGGTATAAATCGATCGACACACCAGATGAAATTATGCGACGGAAAATCAGCGTTCTGACGTCTACCAATGCAATTTACGCGACGGAAAGTCAGCGTGCTGACGTCTACCAATGCAATTTACGCGACGGAAACTCACCGTGCTGACGTCTACCAATGCAATTTACGCGACGGAAAGTCAGCGTGCTGACGTCTACCAATGCAATTTACGCGACATAATTTCAGCCTGATGTGCCGTAAAGAATTTAAAAAGCATTTCAGGCGTTAGCACACCGAACTTTCCATCGCGTATTTTCCGTAGATCTGTCAGGATCCTTTGACAAGTCTTAGTAATTTTACCTTTAAAAGCTTCTAAAGTAGGTATGAACGAATTCCATAACATATTATGCCTGCTATATCCATCGATATTAATTAAGATGAGATCAGGAGAGAGTTAGTATTAACTATCGACATTAGAAATCGGTTTTATGTGTTGGCAATACCAACCTGTAAGCAAAAGATGCTGTTATTTATATGAAAGCCTACAAATAGTATGTCTAGGGCAAGGTTGTTAGGGCACGTCAAGTACTTACTTAAAGCACCGATGGAAGTGTAGGAAATGTAGATATTGAGAGGCATCCGAGAAATCCGACTAGGAAAGTGTATTTGTTTACATTTAAAGACGGACGATTTCTCTTGAGCTAGCGGTATTGACGACAGATAGTGTAGCTTTCAAAGCCACAGGTAGTCACAGTATTGCATTTTATTACCTGTCACTGCATACAAGCCAATCGGATTCAGAACTTAACGATTTAGAACCGAATAGACTGCAATTCCTACGGTTAGACATCAATTTCGATTCAACACCAATAAAATGGCGACTGGTTGACAATTCTCACGATTATTGTGACAAAGTACGGTATAGAATCGAATCAAACGTCAAATATAGTGATCCGAACCGAAACGGTGGTAAGGTAGACCTTCGAATATAAAAGACTTATTACCTATATCTAGCACGTTCAAAAAGTAAAACACCTATATTAAAGTCATATCCGAACAAGCTTTTAACGAAAATAGGAACAGTTTTCTATTAACACGAATCCAAGAACAAGTGAATCGTGATTTCGTGTGGTGTTAATTATTGGTCAATGGCTATTGCCATCCGGCGTCACGCATCCATTGATACGTAATCGGGTTAGCGTGATCGCTTACGGACATGCAGATCGGTGCTCGACTTATTTACATGGACTATTGAGTTTTGTGAACGTTTAATTGTGTATATGCATCTGTTTTTTGTTAAGATGTTCTGTCTAGTTCGTGTTTAAGCGCCGCGGAAAGAAAAAGAATTGGAGCAAGTAACGCTACTTGACTGAATCGACAAATTAATGTGTTGTACCGTATCAAAAATAAAAAATAATCTACAATTACACACAGGCATCGTAAACGACAAAGGGCAAATATAGCAAACATCCCTGTTTACTATATTTGTATCACACACGCCAACCTTAGTTGACACAACACAGGCTTCTTGATTTTTTTCTAAAAAGACACAATTTGAAGAATTTATTTCACCTTAGGAACTCCGCAATCCCTCCACCTTTTGGCAAATTCCTTTAAGCCTTAACACACTTACCCTATAAATCCACATAATATTAAATTCTCCTTCATCTGGCGTGCCTACGCGCACGGTCAAGCAACGGTATTGATCCGTAGTCTGAATATGAAGCCGTCGCGGTCGCGTCATTCGAATCCGTCTGCAACCGTCCGCAATTTGCCGACAATGATCGTTGCATGTGATCTAGTCTACCGTGTTCGTACCGCGGCTGATTTTCCGTAATAAAACGATAGCTTCCTCATGCTAATCTCAGGAAATTTGCATCTTTGCGATAGAACTGGGATGTTAAACGCACGTTTCTTGGGTTAACAGATTTTGCGAGATGTTGGTGGGTTTTGATCATTGTAAAGTGAGGTTTACCCCTAGAGTAGGCGAGCTATGAGCATATTGTCGCCCTCAGCTAAACATCTTCAATATTTTGTAAAATATTTGCACGTTGAGTTCTGAGTTTTTATTAGCTGCCTCTACTTTCGTAGAGCAGTGGTGGCCCAGTGGTAACAGCCGCGACTTACGAGTTGTAGTTCGTAGGTACTAACCCAGACATGTGCTTTACTTTGTGTAAATTATTTCATCACCACTGCTCTTAAAACGATGAAGGAAAACATCGTGAAGAAACCGGCATGACTTAGAACCTAAAATTCGAACACATGTGACATCTAACAATCCGCACTGGGCCCGCGTGGTGGATTATGGCCCATTCCCTCTCACCGAGAGGAGGCCTGTGTCTCAGCAGAGGGAACATTATAAGCTGATTACGTTGTGCTACTTTCGTCAACGCAAAGCATACTTACGCTTTAGCAGAATATGTAGATGTAGAAATTTTACAATTTTGTTATGTTTATCCATTTTTTGTAAATATAATGTAAATATTAAGTTAAACAAAGGTACATACTTTCTACAAAAAATATCATAAGCCTAAGTGCCCTTTAGCAAATTTGAATAAATATGTTGCTTTCTTATGAATAACAAAATTTGTCATTTACTTACACCCTGAAAAAATAAATGAATTTAACCGCAGTATTCCTACTTAAAATTAACAATTAATATGAGCGGCAAAATGCTCCTAACGCGCCCACCGACGCCGACGCTATACAGAATACTGCGCCCACTGTAGGGTAACAACAGAGAGCTGTTTGTTTATATTACAAACACGAAATAAAAACATAAACAAATCAAACATCTTTAAAACTAGTGACTCTTTGTTGACTACTTTTTGCGCTTCTGAAAGACTGCATTAATTGACAAAAGATTGACAAGAAACACTCAACTTCATTCTTCAGTCCATTTGAATAATATAAAGAAAAGAAAATGACGGAGTTTCTTTAATTTGCCCAGGTCGAATATTTGCAGTGAAAACTTTAGCCACAAGACCACCGACCGAAACGTTTACAATCAGCGGTAAGGCTCAGTCTATTTTGTACAAGCAAATAAAGAGTCACCTCATCGACAATTTGTTTCGCTGGGATGTCTCCAAGGGAGCACTGGGTCTGTCAAAAGGCAATATGATAGGAGTAGGAAAGTACTGTGTTGAAATAGTAAAGGGTAACACCTCTTGTTGACCACGATGAGCCCTCTTATATGTGTAATACCCATGTATTCATAATATTATATCTTATAAATATGGAGCCGCAATAAACCATGAACTCCTCCCCTTAAATAGCTGCACCAACTAGGTGCTAGCCCCTATTACACAGGACACAGCTAATGCAGTCATCATTAAATTACCGTGCGAAACGAAAGTATAATAGACGTAAGCCTAATACTTCTAGCACCACAGGCGTAACGGCTACAAATGAAAACTGTTATAAACTGACATATTAACATTATGAAGGTTCGACGCTTGCACATCGCCGTACATTCCTTCACGGAACGGTGGCTTGTTGCAAAACTCATGATATGGGCTTAGATACGGTTTGCGAAATAGCTATTAGTTTTCTAGCCAGCAGTTTTCTACTTCGATTAGTCGGAAGATTGTCAATCGTTACAAAAAAATATGTACCACGGAAGACTACTGCAATGTTATGGCCCGTTTACTTTCGAAATCAGGAATTGGAAGTATGATATCATTACCAATTTGGAGTATGATGTAATGGCATGTAGTCAGGATATGGCCCGTGACTGCGAAGCTAACAAACAATCTTTGTAATGTGATACTAGGATTTTCTGGTGTGCATTGTTATCATAGAAAGGAAATCGCTTGCAAAATAAAGGCACGTGTAATATTTATTGATATACATTTAGATTCAGTAATCAAAGTAGCCTAATAAACTTCCGTTCACAAAAACAAGGATATAAACAATGTAGTGTATTTTCAATGGAACAGTGTTATGTTACAAAACAATTTCCTTCAATAATCGTAGGTAATTGTGCGAAGATATAAACATATGCAGTGTGGAAGTGCACCCGTGCATATATAACAATCATAAAAACAATGCAGGAAGGAAAGTCGATGATAACCTGCTTTTGGTATATCAGTTTGTGTACATAAATGGTATGACAGTACAGCTAGAAGGAACAATGCATTTAGTTAACGATGATATAAAGCACAATGCAGTACCATTCTGAATAAGCAATAATCAAGAAATGAACATAATTAGAAATTATTATTAAAAGTTTAAGTCCATCCTTACTAGCCAATCAATTTTTGCAATAGGAAAAGGTATTCTAAAGAACCAACAATATTTCAGACACTGATGCAGCAGTCGTCAGGATTATCAAAACAGGCAATGAGTCCGAAATTCTGCGCACGTTTTAAAACGGAATCTTTAAAACGAATATTTTTATCATCCATGTCATCAGTGCATTTAAAACTCTTCCAATTCGACTCACGAAAACCTTTTAGATTTTCCTCCTTATATTACAAGGACAAGGAACTAATAATGAATATTATCTACGGCCCATTAATTACTGGGTATTAAATCTGTTTGCAGACCGTCACCTCGGCTCAACATAATGAAGACAAACAAACCATGATGACCTCATTGTATCATGATTTGACTTATAAGTACTTGGTCCGTAGATAGATAGTAACAGGAAATTGTTACAGGCCTATTTAATATACGAACGCATTTATGAAAAAAGAAGAGATTAAAAAAGGTTTAATTAAAAAAATCAATTACATATGACATCAATTTTAAAGATCATTATCAGCCTAGTGGCCCTAGTCTTTTCTTAACCATTTAATAGGTATTAGATATCGTGCGTGATCAATCAGATAGACCGCTCGTCAAAGTTCGTGATTTCTGTGCACTGTTGTTGATGGTAACGTACCTTCCAATGTGCAACAACATAACATCGCCTGTAATCACCGTAGGTTTAGGCATAGTCGTTCCTATAGTACACCCATATTCCGCTACTTATGTTTGTCCCATGGAATAGGGGGCGAGCCTATTGCCTACCCACCTACCTATTCTCGAACCAGAGTTTCACGAACTTATTTCGGTAACATTTTCCAATAATATCTTACTTCTAAGAAACGATCTCTAAAGTACGATATTAAGTGCGTGCAGTAAGTAGTCGTTTTACATGATGACACTCAATTATTATTACGAGCTAAACCTTGAAGATTTAAAGTCACCTTCATAAACATGTGCAAACTACACATCACGTCATTAAATCTGATGATGTTTCGTCTCTGAGTTTTAAGCCTTCAACACAAATCAGACTCTATGAACACTTTCCAAAATTAAATGTTATCGTTGCATAAAACTCCTGAGACTTTCTTTTTAATCATTTGGTTGCGAAATATCAATATAGCTGTTAGCTGTTATAAACAAATCTGAATTTCTAAAAATATTTATGGGGAACTGTAAATATGCCTTCGGGCAATCCAATTTCACGTCGATTACAGGGGAATTTATTTATGACTCTTCTCGGTGTAAAATGGAAAATCTTGTTCTTATTGGAGATATAAATGTAAATTAATATGCGTCCGATCCTCCTCTAAGTTGATGTTCATTGGGTTTTTTTGTATTGTCCTTAATAATAATATTGTCAAGTTTGTTCACAACATCGTTTTATTAATTTGATGGATTTTCTGTGTCTGGGTTGTTACAAATAGCATTGGGTGCGTCTTCGTGAAAAGATGATCTAATAATTACGTTTTCCCTTTAGTTGCAGTCCGTAAAAACCAAATGATCACGGCCCTTGACATCAATATGGTTGACGATGATCTTATCCATAAGCTTCTCTTGAGATTAGAGTTTGCGTTCAAGTTAACCACAATATGGTACAGACAAGCAAAACATACAGTAAATAACTATAGTAATAATTAATCTGTGTTCCAAGTCAGTAGATTCGTCATTTCCTCCAATCACACATTGAGACTGCGAAGGCCAAAACACGAGTAACGTCACCTACATTCAGAACGACACGGAAAGCGTGGACGGTATTCAATACAATTATAATGACAGAATAATCGTTAATTTTACGGAGAACAAAGGACATACATAATAACATAATTATAATAACACATAATAATATCGCGCTACTTCTCAAACCTATCGTTGTGACAATGGCGATGTTTAAATCTTGAGTCCGTACTTGTGGCTTAGTAATAACAGCCTCACGGGTCGATCAATCCGGTTAAGCTACGCTTGCCGCGGTTGGTCAGTGGATGGGTGACCATCTTTACATACCAAGACCCCTCCGTGTCTCTGAAAGCACGTTAAGCCGTTGGTCCCAGCTGCCATGCGGATCTTTGACAGTCGTTACGGGTCGTTAGAAGCCCGAAAGTCTGACAATTAATCTTACCAAGGGGTATCGTATTACCCAGTAACTGGGTGGTGGAGCTCAGATAGGCAGTCGCTCCATGTAAAATATGTTGGGAAAAGGCAAGGCAGATCATGAACTGAGTGCCTGTTCGGGATGAGTAGTGAGTACGAAGAAGGCTTTAAATTGGCGTGGTTGTAATCACTGATGCTAGCACGGATGGTGAAGGTAATTGACGCATTTTTTTTTTTAAACGTTGCCCCATACTAGGATTTCTCCTGTATCGTGGGTGTTTACAAACATTTAAACTCAAATACACAAACAGCCAGACCCGGAACGACTACTTGCAGGTCATACAAATAGTTGTTCCGTGCGGGGATCGAACCCGCGACCTGTTACCACTGTGCCAACCGTGCCGTGCCGTGCCGCAGTGAAGTAATCTTATAGCATTGAAAGCCTTATTTTTAACCGACTTAAAAAAGGAGGAGGTTCTAGAAATGATCCTTTTTGGCGTAGCCGTGAGCCACACACTATTGTTGTTAAAACATTATGTTCACTTTTTATTTTGTTATTTGTATTCTGTGTTTCACAAACTGTGTCCAAATAAACGTTATTCTTCATTTCTTTCTTTTTTATTTATTTTTTGTTTGTTACCTCAGGTCTCAGTTATTTATAAACCGATATGGATACTTTATTTTTATTTGAAAGGATTTACTTCCAGATTGGTTCCATATAAATTTGGTCAAGTTCTGATGAGTGGTTTTGGAGTCAGCTTCAATGATACGTATTTTTTCCACTTTATGTATGAAGATGATCTTGTAATGACTTCCTGTCACTGTTATTTACCTTGCAAGTAGTGGTACACCACTTTGTTTAGGGTAGGTACCACAACAAAAACTCGTAAAAAAAAACTATTCACAAAAAAAACACCGGTGTATTTGGTTTTGTATTATCGTTTATCGTCATCGACTTCCGAAATTAAAGTTATTTTACAGTTTTTTGTGGTTTTTATTTTCTAGAAGTCGTTGGTTTTTTTTTTTGTGAAAAAGTTTTGTCTATAGATTTCGAGGATGAAACGCAATTAAACAGGACTAGTAGGGTAGCAGGAAGGAATCGGGCATAAACGAACAGCTCGAATTGCATGTTAAAGTACAGTATGCTCAGAGAATTGAGGACGTATCTACATTCCACCCCATTTAATGTTAAAGAAACTGTCAGTCTAAATATTATGTATATTGCTATGTTTAGTCAAACAAGAGTAAAATGAAAGAAACTTGTTTAACATAAACTTAAAAGTAAGTTAAACTAACAGCTAGTTTAACGACTCTTATACCTATTAAAGGAAACCAAACACGTTTAACAGTTAAGTATTAAAAAAGGAGACAACTTTTTTAATCCAAATATATTTATGGTTATTTATAATTATAGATATACGTTTTTAATTGAACACTTTGCAGGACACTAGATGCCCCCAGAGCCCAGACGTAATAATAACAATAAAACTTCTATTGTGTATCGTTCAGTGTCTTTCGATTAATTTCAGTAACAAACAAATTCTACTTTTCATAACAAAAGCTTTCCGAGACAATAACTACCTAGGTATCAACTTTTGCAAGGTTAACTAACCCTTGATTTAACCCTCGGAAAAGTTAAATACTAAAACAAGCAACTTTCATTATTTTACAGTCAGAAGTTATTCATTATCAAATATAGTAATAGCTTGAACACTTTCTATAATTAAAGTCTTTCATCTACCTATACAGTTAACGACTTATTGAATGCTAGAATTAACGAAAACTAATCACCCCCAGATTGAAAAGACGCCAAATTAAAACGAAAGTAACATACTACAAAATAACCTTTTACAAGCTATTTCAGCGCTAAGAGATACATCTAAAACTTGATTTAACTTGTAACAATTCAAAAAACTTTTTTTATTTTTTTTCTATTTAAGATGGGTTTGCTCTTCACTCTAATCTAAGTCAATGGTGACAGAGACAGAGTCGACGGTGGTGTGAGCTTACCCAGAAGAAGCCTGTTCACTCTCACTTTGAAGAGATTAGGGTTGTATGCGTTCGGAAACACAGACGCAGGTAGAGAGTTCCACTCTTTTGCTGTTCGCACTACAAAAGACATTTTGAAACGTTTAGTGCGAATTAGTGTAATAGCTACTAGGTAAGGATGGTAACTTGCAGTGCGTCTACATGACTGACGGAGCTCTTTAACCAAATCATAATCTAAGAGTCATTCATAAGCGATAAAACTAGTCACAGAAATTCTACCAAAACACTATTTTATCCAGATGTGTCCTTGTTAGTCAAGTGGTCGCAAGCGCTGCGGCTGAGCATGCATTAGGTACTGGGTTCGATTACCGGGTTGGGCAAAGGGTTTTTCTTCTAGAATTTCTCAGTAGCCGCCCAGTCTAGTTTTATGCCAGGTTGATAGCAATAGGCTCGGCAATAGGCTTACATGGGATTTAAATATACCTGGCGAATATGTCTACTACAGGTACGCTTCTGCCTAAACCTTCGGCGTGATGTTATGTTGTGAAGTATAGTTAATTCTAAAGTAGGAATCAAAGTCATACTTATTCCAATGACTAAAGGTTTAAATTAAAATAAATTACCGCCATGGAGCCAATGATAAATGCGACTAAACATAAATATGCCATCGAAAATGTGACAACGAATCCATTCAGCTTATCTTGCCACATTTCCCTGTCCAAATTAAAATAGGACATCTCTTATCGTTCATTGACCACTTCGACAATGAAGGGACAAATACAATTGACTTTTGGAGCGTGTTTACATGTTGTTTTATCTTGAACATTGTACGTACATTTGTTTTGATTAAATCAATGTTTACGATCACACGGAACATCAACGTTTGTTTGTTGCACTTTGGTTATACAGTTAATTTTGTAAACAGTTCAACAGCACACGAATATTTTTCAAACATTATCGGGTCTACGAATCCTAAAAGTTAATTATAAAAGAAAATAGGAGACCATTATAATAGCGACCCTGCCTTCGGAGCCGCTGGTCCCGGGTTCGATCCCCGGACAAGCCAAACATTTGTGTGCATGAACATGTCTGTTTGACCTGTGTCTGGGTGTGTATATGTATATAAGTATGTATATCAGTTATCAGGTTACTGTAGTACAGGCTCTGCCTAGTTCGGGACCTGAAGACCTTGTGTGGATGTTGTCTCATATTATTATTAATGTTGTATTAAATTTCATTAATGTTGTATTTCATTTCATTGCCTATTTTAACCGACTTAAAAAAAGGAGGAGGTTCTCAGTTCGACTGTATGTTTTTTTTTGTATTCTTTTTTTGTTTGATACGTCGTACTTCAGAGGTGGTCCCATATAAATTTTATCGAAATCGGTAGAGCGGTTAAAAAAAAATCAACAATAAATTATTATTAAATTAAAAAAACCGCTTTCCAACGCGGACGCGGACGTGTAAGATGATCGTTTTCAAATGGGTGTGGGGTTAGGTACCATAACTAAAAAGTATTAAATAAAAAACTTTTTTACAAAAAATAACAACCGACTTCCAAAAAAAAACACTACCTACTACAAAGTGAAAATAACTTTAATTTCGGAAGTCGGTGGAAAACACTAAAATACAGATACAAAGACACCAACTTCCGAAGTTAAAGTTGTAAAAAAGTTTTTTGTAATGGCAAAAACAAATCTCCTTAAAATTACAAGTTGAAACCGAAAACTACTTTTTTTTCACTAGTCTTCAGGCATTGGCTCTTATCTCTGTACTTTGCTTAAAATGTGTGACTCATGTCTTAACGAATATCACTGTAACCTAATCAGTTAATAACCATTACTCATTTAAGACGCTAAGTCTTGAATTAAGGCTTACAGCATTATAAAACTTCAATAACATCTTTTAATGATCGTCATTTAAATGACAGTTGTTAGTTTTACAGTTATGAGTTCTATTCTCAACAGGTGTAAGTGACTCAGGTCATGTCTTAAGGGAAACAAGCCTAGGACAACAGTCTTGGACAGCATTCCGCCCCATTGCGACACCGCTCTTTGTCTGCGCCTGCGCACAGCCAGACGCCGATCTTATCTGTCATAACGAGCAGTTTGAATACTTCTATAATGACTAAACGAGTATTACTATATATTATTACTAATGTAGATATCCTAGACAAAGATAAATACAGTGTTTTGTAGGTTTTTGGGTAATTTAAATTGTTTGCAGGCAATACGAATATAATGACGACATTATTAAGAGAGTCATGAGTAGAAAAAGCGACATGAACAGCAGGAAAAAAGTGGTAGTCAAAAAAGCAACATTTCTCCTGAACATGGTTTAAATACCCAGAAACGCGAAGAAAACAGTACAGACAACCTTCAATTTATCGCACAATCTGCCAACCAAAATTGAGTGGATGACAGACAGAAACTGGTCCCAACATAACCCAAATACAATCTTCACCCAGTTCGTGAGATAAACATCCTCTGTTCGGCTACGTTCGAGTTTTTGTCCCAACAGTTCGGTCCCCTCGCGACCTTCCCGACCATCTTACAAAAAAAGAACACACTGAACACGTAGCAGCGCAAGCGCACCTCCCCGTCAGACGAGACGCGCAGGACCGGTTACTTAGTGGCACGAGAGATTTCACCTGCGACCATCGATTCTGATGTAAAAATTATATTGATTTTACTAAGAGATCGAATAGCTCCGAGTAGTAATCGATAAAATTGGCGAATCGATTATCGATACTTATGATGTATGTTGATCACCGACGCCGCTTTCTGCACTTGCAATGGCCGTCAATCTAAATTGAACAAGTTTTGGCGTGACAAGCGGTCTAGATATAAACGGTTATCAAATGGCCTAGATCTAGTGTGATTAATATTGATTGAGAAGGATGCCAATGAGGCAGGAGATAGAAAATGTTGTGTTGATTCTGATACTGACGGCTGCTCTCAGATCTTTCTCATCTCTACTAACATTATTACTAGTAAGAGGAACAATTTGTGAGTTTGTATGTAGTAGAGTAATTTTCGGAAGGTTCTACTGATCCGATTACGAAAATTCTTTCAATAATCGGAGGCTACAGTAGGTATTACCGAATGTCTGTCATCCTAATCCTAACTAATATTATATATGCGAACATAAGTTTGTTTGTTTGTTACGCTTTCCGCTAAAACGGCAGAACGGATTTGGATGAAATTTGCCACATGGGTAGCCGCCATTACCTGGAGGAGGACAAAGGCTTCTTTACTCCTGGATCGCAAACGAAGTCAGTCGGGCAACAGCTAGTAGGATATATTTTGTATTTAAGGTGAATCCTCAGTTGTAGCCAGCCAAATAAAAATTTTCTTTGGTTTTTTGCAAATTGCAGCTCTCTTTTACGTCGTACGTTAATCAAAATGCGATTCGCGACTGTAGAAATGATATATTTACTGAATATTAATCATTACTTTCATATCAGAATTTTTCAGAATATTCCAGAAGAAATTTTCTTAGGTGGAACAATTTTTTTTTAAATTTGTATTTGTTGGGCTGTAACTGAGGATCCACCTTAAACAATAAATTTCAGGGAAACGAAGTTGCGTGAAGAAGCTATTCAAGTACAATGAGCAAGTCTTGGTGAGATTTTAGACACTTATCACGACCCAGGGAACAGAGACAGACACAATGTACCCACATTCATTGCAAAATAAATGATTTCTGATGAATATATCGTCAGACATCAGAATTATTTAAAAAAAAATGCACTAGTTCCTGTTTTGCTTTCGTGTTTTGTTAAATGCCCTTTTCGTAATTAACTTCTCTACACACGAATATTTTGTTAAAATACTAGTAAAACGAGGCCTTCCTAAGGCCATTTTCAATGATGACCTTAGTTATTATTGTAATGATTTGCGTTGAATCTGACCATAAAATAAGATGCAATTTTTAAATGTAATGTTACATACAGCCTTACAGCATGTTTAACGTGTAATTTTCAACAACAAAAAAAAACTGATTAACTGCATTGCGAAGTAAATTCTACCTAGTATTTTTTTTACTTGTTTTTTATTTCAAAGTATCTCACTAATTCTGGGAGAAAATTGATTCGCATATATCGCACCTAAACATTTCTGGAGCCTTCTAGTTTTGGTGGTAGATATTTTAATGCAGATGACCAATTTATGTTACACGAATGGATAGTAAAAGAAATGAGTACTAAAGAGGAATTCTGAAAGTGGCACCGGTGACTGAAAAGTGGTGTGGAAATCGGTTGTCATGGTATGAGCATGTGATACGGAGGAATGAAGAAAATGTCGTGAGGAAAGTTTTAAGTATGAACGCCGATGGCTATAAGAGAAAGGGAAGACCAAATAAACGATGGATGGACTGTGTGAATGGTGATAATAATTGGTAGAAAGGGACTGACTACCGAGATGAACAGAGAAACGATAGATGAACTGAGTGATAGATGATATGGCTAGACGGGCGCCGACCACAAATAAATTGGGATAAGGGAGGAGCATGATGAGATGACCAATTTATATGGAAAGAAAGAAAGAAAAAGTGTTTATTGCGACTCGTACAGGAAGTGCTAACTAAATTATAAAAAAAAAAACCAAACTATATAAAAACAAAAAGTAACAAAAGAAAAAGGAAACAGAAATTCCTATACGAGGCCAAAAGAATCCAAAAGCACGAATCTGCGACATTAAAAAAAAAAAACATGCCGCAACGCTGGTATTCTGATAGGGCCCGCTGTGAAGTCACGGGCATATAACAATAATAAATAAATAATGAAATACATGTATGTAAAATAATAAGAAATAAAACATATGGGTATCTTCTATAGACATTTAGTTTCGGGTGACCACTGAAAATCAGCGCTGTGCTATCCCATCGCACAGCATCATGCTGAGTGGAAGCCTTCTTGTCACGGTCACGACGCGCAGCTGCCGACTATTTCTGTTTTGTGCAGCGATTACTTATGCAGAACATTTTGTTTATTTTTCTGATTACCTACTCGTGTTAATTATCTTTTTGTATGCACCTGTTTCTGTGTCAAATAAACCTATTTTTCTTTCTTAGAGTTTTTTCAAACAGGCGAGATACGCGTCGAGTACCTAGGCACCGCTCGTCGCCACGCGGGGAATATGAGTCGCGTGCGAGCTTTGTAGGAGCCTTTAGAAGAGAAACATTATCAATTTTACCTCAAAAAAGTCCACACGGCAACCATAGCAAGCTAGCATTAGTAATAAAGATTTTTTTCACACGTCTCACAGTGTGGTTACCAAATTATTCGCTTGCATGACTGCCGCATATTAACCACGCTGCCTTGCTGCTAATACACGCATTCAGGTCGTTGCTCAACCGACTATTGTCGCGGAACCAGATATCTCAGACAATAACATGTTTGGCAACTGTTCAGTGATACATACGATGATAGATTATAGTAAGCTTGCTTTTACTTTTTGTGTACCGTGTAAATTAAGTTAATGCAACCACAGCTACTGAAAAGTTGTTTAAACCAGTTTCTTTTATGAGGCCCTAGATGGTGCTAGCAACGTTGGTTTTCGTGGAAAGAATTCATGACGCGATTCAGGTGTATGTAACACTGCCATCTAGGGTTTAGTAAAACTTTATAATCAATATACTTTCGCACTTTTACTATTTGAAATAAAGCATACTCTCATTAAAGCAGCAGGATCGTACAGGTGGCTTTCTGCAGTTACTGCCTACCCCCATGGGAGAAAGGCGTGAGTTTATGAGTGTATGTATGTACTCTCACAAAAAAAAAGGAAAATAATCATAGAAAAAGAAAACTATAACTACCTACTGAACTACAGGCCGACAACGTGAAGTTAATTTTATCATCTGAGATTAATCGAAAATTAATTTAAACCACAAAAGGTTACCAGCCAGCAAGGTTGATAATTGCACGTTCCTATACACATGTTGTTGTGTAAATGGTTTTAAAATGCCCAATTGTTGCCGCAAATTGACCAAGAGCACTTAGCCAAAATATGAAGGTGGTGGAGTATTAAAGTTCGCCCCCTTAATAATTATAATATTTAGTTGGTGAGAAACTTAAATACTCCATCAGAGTACTATTTTCAGAGCATAGTTGGATCAAAATAGACATAATATTGGCCATTAATATGTCAGTAAATGATCCTATTACTCCTGAGCTCGCGAGGCTTTTGGCCACTGTAGAAGTTCTGGCAAGTGACCCGGAACAGGGGGCCTACTCCCTGACCACACAGTCCGTCGTTTCGGCCGAAGTTACGGACATTTCCTACTCCGTATCACTACCGGATATAATAGTAGCCCGGGGCCCGAACTAAAAATTAATGACAAATCGTTTAGACAGTTGTCCTTATACTCCCGATGTGTTTTTGCCCGTCCGAAAAAGATAATTAATAGGGTATAGGGTTCACTTTTAAGTATCGAACTACTTTCGGTCGGGCCCGTATCCTCGTTGGCGCCCTGGTGTGAATTTAAGAATTGTATCTGTTGTCTATTTTAAGATTCAAATTCTTTTCAATTCTGAAAGTCTGGTAGTCACATAGGACGGATGCTCGTTAAAATATTAGTAGTTTGTAGCCTTCCGGAGTCTGTTTAACAGATCCTTTGATATCATAGACTATCTATCTACAGAATCTTATAGTATTCCCATTTCCTTCAGCCATTGTTTTATATCCAATAACAAACAGCTTGGTTTGAAGGCACGGAGTCAAGGCCGAGGCCGAGGCTTGTAGGCGGGTTCCGCATCTATTGTCTTATTGGATACAGTATTGACGATTTCAACATCCATAAGTATTTGTTTTTTACTTTAACCTAAACACCCCAAGTCTATAATCAGGTATATTGGGTTGTATGACCTTCACATTAGTGCTTCAGTGCTCTATTCACAAATCTTACCAATCGTAATTATACACACTGAACATGAACTATAGTCCCTTTACGGTTATTTTACTTATTCTACCTCTCACAGCAGCCCAAAAGCAACCTTATTGCAACAAATACAAGAATAGTATGATGCCAAATCACAGGTAAAATAACTGTGTAAGCACAGTGTGATAGGACTTTAATATAAGTTTGACAGCTGAAACGTCAATTTTTGCTTATAATTTTGATCGCGTAATACGTAACGCGTAATACCTAATTACCTACCACAGTAGGTATACTTATTTCATGTTCAGTGAATATAGAGATAATAGAGAGCCTAATAAAAGAGATATATCTGAAGAAGGCACTATTATAGGTAAATGTGAGGTCAACAGCCTTTAATGAATTTAACAATCAAGATAAAATAAAATTAGTTTTCCAGAAGATTTAAGAAAGTTTTAATTGAATGAAAATTAACCCTCGAATTCACTTACTACTTACACGCCGAAAAACGACGTGGAAGACTTCGACAAGCTATACGTATTAAACGGTATTTAAAATATCGTTCGATTCTGTTTCTGTCATTCGTTGGCAGATGATAGATACAGAATGATGTTTTAAATAATTATGTTGTCGCTAGGCTTCCATACCTACTCCTAAATGTGACTGAGACAGCATGAGACTTAACGGTGACTTAAAATTGAGTTGCGTCTAAGATTTCAGTCACTAGTCTGTTTTATCTTTTATACATGTGTGAGTTCGCATTTCAATTATCAGTCTAGTGTCAGACAATAAACGTGATGTTTCTATGAGGCCAAGCCTTGGAGAATGCATGCACATCGCCAATCACGTAGGTACTAGATATATCACCTATTTTGATAGCGCAATAACAAATTTTATAGATAGAATTGCTTGTGAATGTGATGGAATTCTTGAAGTTAATGTTATGAGCTAGTTAATGTTGGTAAGACTAACTGCGAACTATAAAATTGTATTTTTTTAGGCTGTGCGCAAAGACTGTACAAAATACAGATTATACCACACTCAACGATGGTGCAGTTAAATGCAACAAAGCGCCGCACAATCAAAATAACTTAAATGTATATTTTGACATAGACAAAACTGTTTGTTTCTTTTGTCTAAGTACCTAAGCATAACACTTTCATCAATGCAAACTGACAATGATCAACACAACATTCTCAAAGATAGACGAATTCCATTTTCATTCATCAACAAATCAAGACTGCAAGCAAAATAATACCGGTATTCCAATTTTGATTGTCTATCTTTTCACCATTTGAAAGTTATCAACAATTAAGCAAAGGAACACGAATTAGAGCCAATCAATATGCAATGTTTTTCGTACACGTCTGACCTAGACCTTAGGACAATAAAAATAGGATCCTAAATAGTTAGCACGTCTTCATAAAGTGCTGGTTATATGGCAGGCTGTATGTGTTGAATATATGAAAATTAATTAAGGCCGACGTTAACACTTTCGAATGGGGCTGGGTCAACGGAAATGACAGACGAAGATCTTGAACAACGTTGTTGAAGTGACATTAAAGGCTGCCCGATATGTCTTGGTTGACATCCCAAATTCGTCATACTGAGGGAATTTTTGAAATCAAATCAAATCATTTATTTCCTTGCAAACATGGGTATAGTATATACATAGGTGTTTTTTTTATAATAAAGTTCTCTATATTTTACCGTCACATGGGCATGCAAAGGTTTCAATTCCAAATTAAAAATTAGCAATAAGTCAGATCATTGGAATTACAATATAAATATTATTAAAAATGTCAGCGTGATAATAGATTAAATTAAATAAAATAAAATAGGTCAATGAGAGGATCGCAATAATTATGTCAATCAGAATAACAGTACCTATGTCAATCAGTTAGTGAATCATCATTAAGAAAATCGTCAATCGTGTAATAAGTTTTCATAATTAAAAATTCGTTAAGCGCCCTTTTAAATTTTAATGTAGTCATATTTTTTATAATGTTAGGTACTCTATTATATATGAGTGGCGCAATAACAAAAAAAACTCATCACACACACACATCACACACACACATCACACTCACTCACCACACATCACACACACCAGACTCATCAGACTTCATCTCACTCTCATTTCTACCTGCATCATCTATGTAAAGAAAAAGTTCCTTTAAAGATTTTTCAAGTTAGAACACAAACAAATGATAGTGCAAATTCACTTGAATATAATAGATACACACTTTCATGATGGGGATTTGTGGCTAAGTAATAAGGTAATAACTGCCGCACGGCTCGATCGATCTAGTTAAGCTACGCTTGCCGCGGCTGGATCATGGATGGGTGACCATCTTTACAGTATACTATATCCGTGCTTCGGAAAGCACGTTAAGCCATTGGTCCCGGATGTCATTCGTGGATCTTTGACCGTCGTTACGGGTCGTCAAAAGCCCGAAAGTCTACAACCAATCTTACCAAGGGGTACCGTAGGGGTATCGTATTACCTAGTAACTGGGTTGTGGAATCGCTCCTTGTAAAAACAAAAAAAAACAACAAAAAAAAAAATACTGAAAAAAAAAGTACAAAAAAAACAAAAACTAAATACTGGTATTCAGCTGCATCCGGTTAGACTGGATGCCGACCCCAACATAGTTGGTAAAAGGTTAGGCAGATGAAGATGACTTGCATGATCATCAAGAAATATTTTGTGTACGACTCATTCTCATTTGTACGAAAAAAATGAATCTTTATCCAATTACCTACTACTCACGTTCTAAATACTGTAGACAATTACAATTATAGACTTTACAGAGATTCATGAGCAAGTAACGATGCAGCTTGAACAGTAAGTAACCCACATGTTTTAGTTCTTGTTCAGAGCATAACCATTATTGTTCTTCACTCACAGTTAGATGACTACGGCCATCTTTACCGTACGCGTACCACTGACCAGTCCACATCCCACTCAAATATACACCTTACAATCTCACCAATAGAATCTTAAATCCATTGACAGAACCATATAAACAGCATTCCCTGAACGGTCCATAACACATGCCAGTGTACACCCTACCTAATCATAAATAGAATGTATAATCCTTTGGTGATGTGCTCAGTATGTTTATTAACGCGCTAATAGATAATCATGGTTATAAAGTATGAACAATTAGATAAAACATAAAGTATCCGTTTGAGTGAATTTCTCGGATGCTTCTGTTCATCAATAGTTATGAGTAGGTGGTAAGTTATTTAGCGCAGCATGTGTAGAAAGAATAACATTGTAACATGTGTATTCTTTAATTAGTTATGAACATCTATATGGTTTATCTTTCCACGTGAATTCACTGGTAGTTCAAATCCATTAGATGCACGTCAAATGATACCAATCTTCGAATGTTATGGAATATAATAACAGTGAAATAACAAAGACTGATGAACGAATAAGAACAATATAATCTTTGAGCTAACATGATAGAAGACAAAAAAATAATAAAATACATAGACCATCATTGACAGAAACAAATTAATAGACAATGTGCGTGACTCAAACTATCAGCTCATTCAAGTTTAGAAAAAATTATGTCCCGATGAATAGTTATTTGCCATGTACTAATCTAAATTCAATCAATACACAAGGCTTATAGATATTACTATGACTAATACTAATTAATAAGCGGATTTGGTTTGTGATTTAGTGAATGGTACAAAATGGGCACATGACCAACACGTTTGTAACGACAAGTATGCAGTATCCGAACATGTTTCAGATATATAGTTATGCCCTTGCCAAAGAAACAAAACACTTCAAATTGATTTACAAACGATTGTGGATAAAGTGCAAAATCGTTTGTAAACCTGTATTCCGACACATTTTCTATACCTAACAAAAGCTATGGAAATGCATTAGGAATTAGCAGTTTTGCTAAGGAGGGTAAACTTTCTAGACATGTCATTTATAAATGAATCGCTTGCGCCCGTGATTTCGTCCACGTGAAACTACTTGTTTTAACATAAAATAAATCATATAGCAGCTGTGCTCGTTACTTCGTTTTCGTCGTTTTTTCTGAGTTTTCGTCCTTTTTGCTCGGCTCTGGCGAGCCGTAGCGTGGTTTTAAATAGCCTATAACCTTCCTCAAGAATTGGGCTATCAAATGCAAATAATTATTTATCAAATCCGATCACGTGAATCTCTGGAACTACCACCAGAGATTCACGTGTACAAACAAAAAATCTCTTCAGCTTTATTAAATTAGTTAGATTATTGCATAGACAATATTGTTCATCTTTAAAGCTTACTAGGCTACCTGGCAAATTAAGCCACTGCAGAAAGACGAAATGCAGTCAGTCAATGAGACACTAAAGAAAGATTTGGGGGAATGGACTGGTTTACTTTGAAAGCCTAGGAACCAAAGAGGACTCAAAACTCGACAAAACATCAGCATTCAAAATTATCAAGTATTACCTGAAGGCGGTCTCTCCTTGGGATAGCATATGCGGAACAGCCCCCGCGTCCTTGTGTAGAAGAAGTATTTGTTGTTGAGGCTGTCCAGAATAGACTGTGGTGAGTTGCCCGCCGAGTTCTCCGCTGCGTAATTCTAGAACAAATAGAAGATAGGGTTAAAAACTACATTCTGATCATATGTATAGGAGGACCACTGCTACTAAGAAACTAAGGGAACAATAACACCTCAACAGTTGGTGTTGAGGATCCTTATTTGGTCCATCAGATACCTATCGTAGGTCCCAATTCAGGTTTTAACAATACTTTGCTTGTGAAATATTCCGTTGTCACTTTTCGAATAATCAGGTAAGTACATCATCTTTGATTCAAGCTCTTCGTATAGGTGTTATTTTTGCGGTTAAGTATAACCCGTAATTAGGAAGGCATCTCAATTCTCAATATTATCGATACATTGAACAACAGATTGAGCGAAAACACTTTTCTATGTATAAGGCTTGTTTAAAAATAGTGGATGGTCGAAATCTTTTGTATGACTCAAGGTTTGATACTGTTGTTCCGTTAAATATGGCTACACTTTTGGCTGTATCGCCATAATGTCACCAATATCGCATACTTTATCGTTTTACACCATTCTGTTGCATTCAATGCATTTTTGGCCTCAATACACACATGACATACACATATAAACGCTTACAGAAAAATTACCAAAACGCAATAAAATAATTATGATATCGTTAAGTGATTAAGCCCAATGTATATTATAATTAAAGTGCAATTATAATCGTAGCCTAACGGCCCCAATGCCCAACAGCTAAGCGGTAGTCGGCCACGTAGTTATAAGAAACTGGTTGAGAACCGCATTCCTGGCGAGGCCTCCAGGACCAAAGGCCGGAACGGATTGATTGCCTTCAAGGGCACTCAAGGACCGCGTTCGGAATCATGCGTGGTCCTGTTGTTGGGGAATTTTCGGGGCCTTGTTGTTACCTTGAATGTTGGATGATTCTTAAAGGTTGCTTAAGTTTAGAATATATTTTATTTGCGGATTAATACAGCGTAGTGCAAAGTACAAGTGTCCAGTTTCCTTATTGACTTATAATAAAGAATAAAAATTAATATTGTAGTAATTGAGAGTCATACTATTTTGTATATCTAACTAATTAGTATGATTTCGTTATGATTTTTCCTGTTTACCTATACTTTAGTAAATTAAGAGTTATAAATAACTAATTGGTATCGTTATTTACCTTTTATGGCTCTTTTGTTTTTGATTACACGAGTACTTTAGAAGTGATCTGTATTCATTAATAAAATACAATACAAAATAATCTATTACTATAGAAATCAAACTATTAATGAATGAACTAATTAAATAAGCTCATTAATCCATCGCTATTTATTGCAATCGACGTCTTGTAAGTTCGTCGGCCGCATCCACACCAGTCTTGTCTAGGTAGGGCTGCTCTATCGTCGAAGCCGAATAACTTGACAATTGGTTTAAATGTATGCCTTGTGCCGCGAATGCACATGCTAGTTTCACGGATCATTGAGATGATGATTCTTGATCTTAGCCAACCCATCACTACGCTAAAGGACCTAATCCAGCGGTCAGCGATTGCAGCTCCAAGATGTTTTACGAAGGTAGACATTTGAGGAGTGAAGACTCAAGTCAACTGATATAACAACAAGGGGGGTGAATGTAGTAGGTATGTCGCATTTCACAAGCGTTTCAATATTTCCTTATTTTTTCTTATTCAGCCGATTTTAGTACAGAGGCGACAGGGCGTGAAATATGTATAAGAAGGAGCGTCAGTGTCTACGACAGGGATATCAAATAACGCCACCGGCTAAGCATCCCTAACGCCCGGGCAATAAAGGTCTCCACGTAGTCCGCAGTCTCCTTCAGAGTGATGGGTTCTTTAACTACGTTTCCCCATGCATGTTGACATAAGCCGCAGAATAAATCTCTAATTTTATTATGACGACGTGTTATTAGAGCCTGGCATGATCAACCTTGAATTCATTGCAGCCACAGCCATCACATGATTTGAGAATAGACTGATAACCTGTGGTGACGTAATGCAATAGATAGTTCGAAATGATCTTTCTTAGTCGGTATGATAGATAGCTACTTGGAGGACTTTGTTTTCATTTTTGTCTAAATTGAGGGAGAGCAAATTTTTCACTTGTATGGAAATCTATCTCTTCACCATGTTCTACTGTTAAGCTGATATTTAATGATAGTGTAAGCCACACCTTTAAGCACACTCTAGTAGATGATTTAAGTCATTAGAAAGTAGATATGGGCGGTCAGTAAGACGCCCTGTCGGTCCTAACACGGTTAAACTTACACGACAAGTGTTCGAACTTAACGCCCGTTTGTTTTAAACTTAGTTTAAACGTTAAGTATTAATGTTAAACACCTCAGGCAGTCGAGTAACTGCTTATTTGAAATCTAGCATAAGACTTCAATTATGAATATAATTGTGACCGACTAGGCGATTAAATAGTATAAATAAGCCGACTACCTAGTTAATAATGAAAAATATTACAAAAAACAAAGAATTTCAAATGCAGAAAAGTCTAAGAGCTATGGAATCATACTGCAAGTACACAGATCAGCCGATCTATTTTATAAAAATATTGACATACAAACTCAGGTGAAGTGAGCAGTCAATAATGTCAATCCCTAGCATCAGGTGGAATAACTTCGCCTACGTTCTCACTGTGATTTTTACAGGATAAACTAGTAGATCTCTCATGCTCTACCAGACAAACAAAACTCTCTTAAACAATTACTATTGTATGTAAAATATTGCAGCTTTCAAGCAACAACAATAATGACAAGATTTCAGCTCTCTGTGCCTTCCAAACAGCTTTGTCATCGACATTCTAGTTGCGGAGCGGATACAAGTCGTGAGAAACGCGGATCACAAGGTATCAGAAATTCTATCCCTATTGTAGGATACCTACATGACTAGAATTTATTAATTGTGATTGAATGTGTACCATCTTGGCAGGTTCCTCTATATTTAATCACATAACGATCCGAAGGAACATCATGCCTGTAGACCCGAAGGGTAAGGCAGGGGTGTACCTATAGTACACCTACATTTAGCCAGTAATAGGGGGCGAGCCTATTGCCATCAACGGGGCAGAAATCTAAACTCCGGGAATGCTGAGAAATTCCCGATCCATCCATCCAACCCAATCCGGTTGGATGGATGGATGGTGTTTTTAATCCTTTCCCATTTTAAAAAGATTTTTTGTGTTACGGTAGTTTTTTTTGTGGTGAGGGGAAGTTCTTTTGAGACTGATAGCTATCCGGTTTTGCAGGTAAACCGGATTGCGCTGTTAGTCAAGAAACATAAGTGACTCATGCGATTTTTAAAAGAAAAATCGATGCCGTCAAGTTTCTTAGTAGAACGTGAAGCTATATCGACATCTAATAATAGGTATAATACACAATTTTTTATTAAGAAAATCAGTCTATAAAGGCATCATCATCTAGCTATTAAAAATCATGGCGTCAATTCAAAACAATCACTTATCGAATGATCGAAACGGAACCCTAAACCTATACAGCCAGAATTAGGACTACAAAACCTGGTCCTTGTCTCTGCGTCACTATTGGAGCAGGTCTCGGAACAAACCCATAGGTAGACATAACCAGTTCAATACATTCAAACACTTACATAATAACAGCTCGGATGGCCTTGAAAAAGTGACTTCCTATGAGCGATGACAATGATGGAAAAGTCAAAAATGTATTGAATTGATATGAGCTACCGAAAAGCTAATAGTCAACCCTGTTGAAAGTCGTTGTAGAAATAGGAAACGATTGTCATTTGTCTAGGCCCCCCTGGAACTGTCTAAAATGCATCTGCTAATTACATTAAATTTTAACCTATCACAATCAAGCAAAACATCATTCGCCGCAATAAAAAACCAGACTTCAAACAAAAAAAAAAAAAGATAATTATATCCAACCATACCTACCATTACTACTTTCTTTATAAAATCAAGAAACAATACCCTCAACAAAAAACATAGACAATGGATGAATACGGAGCCCATCAGAGATAGCACATTCCATCAAACTGGTTGTAATGACTTCCCGGTGTAGGAGGAGTAAGGGAGGGGGTGAGGTAAATGATGCTGACGAGTGACGTCACGCCTTGGGAAAACGACGCAATGATTATATGCTGACATTAATACGATGAGAATTGTGCACGCGTGAGATTGTTTGTCAATGTGTTGCAGTTAATCGGTTTTAGTTTGTTTAAATATTTTGATTACGACGTGAAATCTTTAGGTTATGATGTAGGTACCATGAGTGTCTTTATATGTGTCGTCGTCGTTATTATAAGAAAGTAGCAACGTCATCCGTTTCTGCATTAATCCATATCTTAGCCACCGCCAACGCACCTGCTTCTAGCTAGCTCAGTGTCATAGTAAAGGATAATTGTGTCAGTAATGCAAGTCTGTGACCATTATCCATCTAGATTAAGCAGTAAACTGATTTCTATTTCGAGTCTCGCTATGTTTGATAAACACAAAATTAGGTATACTTTGTTAAATTGCAAAAACTAAAACGTATTCCTTATAATTATTGTAAATGACACGAAATCCCTTCACAATAAAATCCATAGGTACTTCTACTAATCTACCTCTATAATAGGTATAGCTGATCTACTACATTGGTTTTAATAAATTGTCAAACATGCGCCAGCGACTGTACGGACAAGACACAATTCGATCGTATTCCCACGCGCCGGTCTATACAAGTTCGATAAACTAACATTAAACAACAATAACAACACAATAAAATTGAAATCTGTTCCAAACAACAATATCTCTTATGATACAAAAGAGTTATTATTTTGTATAAAGGTGCTTTTTTGGGAGTTCCAAGGAGTTACCTTTCGAGAAGAGCATCTAATAGATCCATAATGTGTCCAGAATATTTGCGGGAGTATACCTTATGTACTATAATTTAAATGTTACTGTCAGCCAGCCCTCATCCTGCAGTTATGCAACGACCTCACAACATGGCTGTGCATAAATAAATTACTTTATTTCGGTTCATCAATTAAAAGGTAAAACATTGGTTGGCAAAGACGTAAGAAATTTCAATAATGCGAATATTCGCCAACAGAATTACTTATCACTGGCTGTCACTGACTAATCAGTCACTCAAAAAAAATTGTTGTCGAAACGTATTTAAATCAATGAGAATTCAATCGAAAGTATCGAAACTAACTTACAGCCGGTTTGGTGTTAATTACCGAATTGGTACAAAGGTATTTTAATTAATCAGAAGTAAACCGGGTTAAATAATTCTAGTGTTAAAGGTTTGTATAGTCGAAATTATTTGACCAGAGATCATTACGTGTTTTTCTACTTATTTTAATAAGGCTTTGCGCAGACCTGAAACACGCAAGACTGTTTTTTGGACTGTCCATTGATATGTGAAAACAATAATGGCGTTCACACTCACATCAAAGCTGTCAAAATGCACTGAAAAAGCTGCAAAATGGAGCTGCGCAAGCATAAATGGAGTAAAGAGGCAGTACAGCTCTTAATATTAAAGTATTATTATTCGTCTATTATCCTCCCACTTCGAGTAATGAGAGATCATTAGTTTTTTGCGGCACAACACTAGCATCGAGATCATCAGAGCGATCAGTCAACGGACCGAGACGTTTCTTCAACTCGACTAGAGTTCATCGATCGACGTTTTTATAGAATCGACTAAGCTATCCGATTACGATTATCGATGGGAAAGTGCAAAGAAAGTTGTATTTTAATACAGTGTCAATGTTCTGTGTGACGGAGAAACGTGATATAAGTTATCCTGTGAGGCAGTGACATTTGATTAATGGCCAAAGTAGATTATTACTCATTTAAAATTATTGTTTATGGTAACGTGTCTTTGGTTACTGCTGGATGAGAAATGTTGAGTCAGCTGCAAAATGATGTTTATTTTTCGTGATTTGACTATGGCCGATAACACGATATGCTGGTCGATTCTATACATTTTTGTACCACCCACGGTGAAAGGAATGAATTTGACAATATTGAATTGCTGCCAATCAGAGACCCCAACTTAATCACCAAAATATTAATAACCAGTTTGAAAATGATGTCATTATGTCAGAACATTAAAATTGCGGTAATGCACGCACCTTTCACTTTACATAATATTGTAATCATTAAGTTTGACCACATTTCACAAGTTATCGACAATTACCGGAATATAATATACCTAGTCCGGTTTGAACGCAATCGCGAATGCGACAGTTAACTGCAGATTTGTCTATCATTTACCTAAGCGAAGTATTTCCTTATCTATCTGAGGTATTTGTAAATAAGCACGTAGGTCCTATGAGTTTCACATTTTAACACAATCATATTGTGTATTTATTTAGAATAGAATAAAGTAAGACGTAGATGTCCGTATCAAGGTGTTTTCCTTGTTTTTGTTCAAGTCCTTTAATTAAACACAGTTAAGTATACATTTTGTGTACCTTGTTCAAATTCAATAGCCAGGAAAATAACCAAAAAGTTAAGTGGGCGATCTAGGTGCGTTCTTCTATATTAAGAACCATATTTTAAATGCAGAAACCAATTTTTCGATGACACTTATTAAAAAAGAAGCTGGCTGGTTGACCATAGAATTGCCAATAGTAGGAAGGAATAAATAAAACCTGTGATAGACACAAAATAACGGCCGAGAGAGAATTGGACAAAAAACCTGCAGTTGCAACCTTGCGTGACAAGACGACACGAAGGCAAGACCTTTCCGATTCAAATTGATTTAAGCCGAGTCAATCCGATTGTTTAACGCCCACGCGAAGTTAACACATTCCTCAAATCACAATAAAGTTAAGCAATAGGCAGTTGAGTCGATACGATTGATCAATTTATATTTCGACCGATGATCGATCAATTGACTTATAGATGACTCTCGACCTAGGAATTACTGGATGATTATAGTTATTACATCACCCACCGTTATGAATGCTTGTCATATGAAGCTGGCAGTAATTCTCCCATAAATACTTCTTATATGTATAATTGAGAAATTGCAAGTAAAGATGAGTCCATAAAATATTGATGTTTACGAGGGGAGTATAATGTATTCTCGGTATGAGGGTGATTTACTAATTAATGACATTATCTGAGGTCAAATTTCATATAGTTGTGATCATTAGTTTGCTAGTTATCCTTAGTTAACGATAACTGGAATGGCTAACGTGACAACGTTGAAGAAAATCAAGCACCGCGCTGTTATTAAATTCCTTACCAAACAAGGAATGAGTAAAAAAACGATTCACGAAGACATGTTTGCTGTTTACCAAGATTCTACACCGTCGTTATCTACGGTTCAAAAGTGGTCAAGTGAATTTAAAACGGGCAGAAAGTGTATTGAAGACGACACTCGCTTGGGCGGCCCGGTTACTGCCTCTACGAAAGAAAACGGGAAAAAAATTGAGAAGCTTATACTGGAGGATGCCCGAATGACGATGAAAATGATAGCAGAGATGACCCACCTCTCGTCTTCTTCCTGACCTTCTTTATCTTTCAAAAGTCAGTACAAGATGGGTGCCGCGAATGCTCACGGCGCCTCAAAAAAAAGTGCGAATCGAGTGGTGTAGAGAGTTTTAGAGCTCTGTGGTGAAATTCCATCTAGTATTTTCGTTCGAATTGTAACTGGAGATAAAATGTGGGTTCATCATTATGACCCTGAAAGTAAGCAGGAGTCCATGCAGTGGCACAAGAAGGGTACTGCGCCCCCTAAGAAATTCTAAGTCGTTCCATCTGCCGGAAAAATCATAGCCACAGTGTTTTGGTACTTAAAAGGAATTTTGCTGATTGAGTATACAAAAAAGGTGAAACCATAAACGGAGCATCCAACGCATCTACTTCACGAAATTTACTGGAAGCATTAAAGAAAAAAGACGGGGTAAACTGAGCACCGGTGTGTTCCTTCTTCAACGCCCCAGTCCACACGGCGCGTGTTTTTAAGGCTGCTGTGTGAGATTGTGGTTTCGAAGAAATTAACCATCTACCCTATAGCCTGGATTTAGCCCCAATTGATTATTATTTACTCCCTAATTTGAAAATAGACCTTCGTGGTTAATGATTTTTCACCGTTGAAGATCTCAAGGCGGCAATAAAGGTGCATTTTTCAGAAAAAGAGGAAAGTGATACCGTGATGAATGTATTACATTGAACGCCCCTCGTAGAGGACTTTGCCACACAGAGGACGATAATAATGAATAAGAACATTTTTTCCCAAAATAAATACAGCCTTATGAGTATCATTAGTCCAATTCCTGTCTATAAAATGTACTTCTGAAATGAAAGTCTCAAGTCGCTAACGAAGTTTTAAAGCATAATTACGAGTGTTGACAAGATAGACGTTTCCACCACACATGGTCAATATCGGTCACTTTCGCCACCTCTCGGAGCACACTCGGTAATTATAATACCCGAGCATTGTCTAGAAACTTTCGCTCAACCTGTACCTCTGTAGTTTGGACGCCAAACAACTAATCATTAATAATCTTATACCACGTAGTTAGAGAGTTTATTACTACGTTTGAAGTTAATGCACCAAGAAACATTTTGCTGTGCATTAAGTGAAAATAATAATGTTTCGTTTTTATTATGATCTGTTTACGCACGCGCACATGACTGAATAGTGGACAGTTAAAATTAAGACGCTGTAGATTTATGAAGCCTAATACTAGAGCAATTTGTCTGCAGATAATTGCTGTAGATCTACAATTTTTGTGTCAGTTACAAGTGGCTAATTGACGTAATTTTATATTACAATCAACAAAATATTTTTTGGAAATAATATTTTTTTATCAGCACTGATTGTGCGCTCGTTGATATCTTTTGTATTGCGAAAACAGCACCAAATTCTTCGGAAAACTTTCGAACATTTCGTCCTCATAATTTTCAATTAATATTAAGTACAGACCTACGATTAATATCACAAAAGGTTGGCTAGTTTCAAATGCTAATATATACAGTTTCGCTTGGCGAAGCGCACAAACGAATGCGCACGTCGCGCATACGTCGATGTATGATCGAGCACGTTCGGAATGTGGTACGAACTAAGAATGGACCGCGTACGATGATTTCACATAAAAAACCGGTCACCTGTACGCGACTAGAGATTCCACCGCCAACACTGCCGCTGTGGATGTGAGCTTCCTCTTTGGAACATTTACTCTAATGAATATTGAAAACCGGATGGAGACACGTTGAAATATAAATTAAACTCCGAGCAATTGTTAATGGCTCCATTAAACTCTAAGCCGTTTTTAATGGCTCCGTCTAGTCAGTCTTATGCCTTGGTGTTATTGTCTGTCTTTTGTCTTCACCTATCTTTTAGTTCAGTTGAATTCACAATAGTTCAGTTTACCAAGATCATCTTGAAAAAACCTCTGTAACATACGACCAAAAACGTGATGTTTTAAAGGTTCCGTTTTTTCTTTAAGTTCGGAACCATAAATACGAGACCACCTAATCTGTTGGGTCGTTCATCTCATCCGTTTCCAAGGGCCAACTTTCTGACTTCCTTAATTAACATCATTCACTCCAAACGCTTTAAACATCTCTCGTGGTCGTGCATTGTGTATGAGACCGGTGCACGGAGCATACAAGATGCTCAGTTGTACAAAGTGGACGTTTTTGCGCAGGAGTGAGGACGCGGCGCGGGTCATGTACTCGGTCGGGCCCGTTCACCTTGCAATGCCGAGTACCCCAGACATACGTATAAGTGAGGCTGTGTAGATGCTCCCACAATACAGGCTGCGAAACTGCAACTTGAGTTTGCAGACGGTTGTTCTAGGTATAGTTTAGTTAGTGCCTATAGCAAAAATTTCTCTTGACATGTTCGGCGACTGATCATTGATACAGTAGAAAGAATTGTGACAACTTATACTACAAGTAATAACTTATATACCTACATACTTTATTTTCAAAAAAATACTGATCCTGACTTTTAATCACGAGCGTTTTTTTCTTACCAATGCATATAAATACCAATCTGAAATTGTAAAATAGTAAGTAAACAGAAATAATTTATGAGAATGAAGTGAATCATCAGAGAAACTTGGATTTTCCGATAACTTACATATATTTTTTTTTAAAAAAAACGTTGCCTCACACTAGGAAATTCTCCTGTATCGTGGGTGCGTTTACAAACATTTAAACTCACATACACAAACAGCCAGACCCGGAACAACTACTTGCAGGTCATACAAATATTTGTACCCTGCGGGGATCGAACCCGCGACACGTAACTCAGCAGTCAATCGCTTAACCACTGCGCCAACCGTATCGTCGCATTTACTTATAAACTTGTAGTTACGGATTAAATTAATTAGCTTTCATCTAACTTATACCAACTGAATGAATTTGATTATACATTCCATGGTTAAAATCACATCTATTTACGTCTGATCTTAATGTCCACTTAGTATTTGTCTAATATTGAATGCATGCATGGTCAAACATCTCAAATTGCACTACACAGCTATCCAAATAAATAAATTCCCACGGCAGCCACACGGTATTCTTAATAATCTTAATAGGGCAGATGCTGCGGCAATCGGCAATAAACCTGCCAACCTTGAAGATACAGCATTACTATACAATAGCACCACTTGTTATTATAATTGTCTGATTTTTTACCAGCCAGTGTAACGTAGACTATCGAAATAGGAACTTTATAAATAAAACTTTTTGTTATAAGACTGATTTGGTTCCTAGTTTGAATAATTTAGCTTGATTAACGGCCGATTTTTCAATCTCTAGATAATTTGGACTGAACTTACCTGAAGATTGAAAAATCGGCCCTAGATTTAGGAATTACTTAATACGTTTTCACATCCTTGAAAGTAGACTGTTGGCTGCTGAATCTAGAAATTCCGGTGCGTGAGTCGATAATTAGTATTGATAGATCTTGTTTGCCATCAATATGATGTAGATACAAGTAATTTTATAAATAGCTTTTTCACTTTTATTGTACATCGGACAAGATAGTCACAAAACAGTATTCACAGTTTTCATCTCCATCAGACTTGAAATTATGCCTGCAATAAAATTGTCTCAATTTCGGTAAGTTTCCTTTAGTTTAAAGTTTGTATGATATAATGGGTCGATTGACTTGGGACGACCAGACAAATACAAGTTTTAGGTTTAGACAGTCATCTAAAGATGCTATGGTTGTGTCATTGTTATTCCTTAAGCACACAACGTCGAAGTGTCCGCTTTCTGAACTCAGGGTTATACGTTCGATGTCGCGTCGAAAACCTGTCTGACCTACAAGCTTTGCTGTCTGCACATAAAATTCGTCAATATCACATACTTTCCATTTTTAGTAAGCTATTTTGAAGTGACAGCCATATTGTTTGGTAAAGTTTGGTTGCTAAGTGTGTGTGTGTGTGTGTAAACCATTTCAGTTGCAAAACAGGAACCGTTCTTGTAACATGCCATCTCTCTCCCGCTAAAAAAAATATGGAACCAGTCTATGACGGTCTTATTACAAAAGAAGGTTTTTCTTTTGACATGGTTTAAACCATCGAGCCTGTTTTTGAAATACGAACCTAACAGAAATCGAAATACAGTTCCTTTTACAAAACTGACAACTTAGTCTGGTCTTAGATTGTCAATTTTGTATTAAGAACTTTACTAAAGTCGGCAGAAAGTTCGAAATACAAAAACTGGCTCGACGGTTTAGGCTCGGGCTAAAGTTAGATCGTGTTTTGTAATAAGACGGTGAAAGTCTACTGTCGATAAAGAAATGAATTTACTGTCCCCAACATTATAACAAACTAAGACAGACCTATTATTGTTAGGTATCAGAGCTTCACACGATCGAGTTCAATAATTATCAACAAAATAATGTGGAATAATTATTATGTTACTTAAAATTGTATTAAGAATGCTGTATTGATTTTTTTTTCTGTTTTTAATATTTACTTTTTTATACTGTATACACCTAGTTATATATTATGCATGCTGTGGTCTCCTGTGATTGAAGGAGCACACGTAAAAGAACCTTTTGTATTGTTGTGATTTAAAGGCTCCTTCGAACGCGCGACACAAAGACACCCACGTCCGCGTCCCGCGACGAGCGGTGCCTTTGGGTCGCGCGCACGATTCGCGTCGCGTGTCGAGCCCTTTTGAAGGAGCCTTAAACTGTATATGTGTATCCTTTGATGGTGATCCCTTATAAATAAATAAATTATAGGTAGCTACAATTAAGTCTGCAATGTTCTCTTTTCAAGTATAGACGTATTATCTTGGTACAAAAGCATCTCGTTACAATTATGGTGAAGCACCTGCTTGGTATCGTGTATCCAATATCATCTGCCTCTATACCACGGTCATTTTATATTGGATCCACAATAGGAATGAATCGGTAGGTACATTCTTATACAATAAAAACGGATAAGTATTACACATTTATTTATTTATTAATAAATGTGTTATTTAAATAAATGAGGCAGTTTTTTTATAAATCACTGGCCACTGCCTCGTTGGTCTAGTAGTCGCAAGCGGTACTGTTCAGCATGTGGTCCTGGGTTCGATTCCCGGGTTGGCCAGTGTTATTGGGTTTTTTTTATCTGGAATTTCTCAATAGCAGCTCGGAGCCTGGATTTGTGCCTGGTCGATGGCAATAGGCTCTCCCCCTATTACATGGGACCTAAATGTAAATGGTGAAATGTGGGTGTATTATACCGGGTGTCCCGTAAATAATGGATCAAACATAATGGGTAGGTAGCTTACCTCATTTCAAACAACTAATTTGAACAGTTAAAAAAAATCGGTAAGGTAACCAAGATATTTTTTTTTTTCGAATTTTACCTTTTTCTCTAACAGCATTCAGTGTTTTTAATGCTGTCGCTGCAACTAATAACATTTTTAGGTATGATTTTTGTCAAAAACTTCTGAATAGCTTATTGTTAATATTTTCTTTTTCAAATATAATTTTATTTGCCTTAGAAAAAAAATGTTCAATTTATTTTTTTTTCAAATCGAAAAAAAAATTCTTGGTTGCCTTACCGGTTTTTTTTAAACTTTCAAATTAGTTGTTGGAAATGAGGTAAGCTACCTACCCGTTACGTTTGATCCATTATTTACGGGACACCCTGTAGGTAGGTACACCTCTGCCCATCCCTTCCGAGGAAGCAAGGCGTGGTGTTATGTTATGTAAAAAAACAAATAGGTGAGTGCAATAGATTGAACTTTGATGCAGACACTTTCTTATATCGCAATCTTTTCTAAATTGTCTATGGATTTACGTCATCCGTATTTGAGCATTCCATTTGAGCTGTCTGTTCGGTCGAAAGTCGAGAAAATTATGTGAAACCCTACCGATCTCCATTTATTAATATGTATTACTTAAGGTAACATTTACGTAGTTAAAAATCATCAAAGTGATATCGCAAGTTATTTTAATGTTCGTAATATGCAAAACAGCATAAAAGCTAAAAGACTGTACAAAAATTATATACCTCGGCCATATTTTTATCATTTAAATCAGAAGTCCCCAAACTTTATTGTCTCATGGACACTTCCCATGTTTTTCGGTTTTGGGTAGATTTGCTTATCTAATATTGGATTTTAGAAAATTCATCAATTTCAGATGTGTTTCGACTGATGTTTAACTGTAGTGAGTTATAGGAGAAAAATACAACCTACGACCTACAGATCGTCGTCGACCTCTGGGAGTCGATATAGACCAGTTTGGGTATCATTGATTTAAATATATTTTGATCTAACATATACTTGAATATTTTTATTAATTATGTATTTACCTACTTTAACTCTTTTTTTCTTTGCCTCTGTCAAGCCCTTCGGAGACAACATGCGTAATGTTATCGTATATTTTATGAAAATGGAGTGTTTATTAATTTGTTTTAATTACTTAATACTTAGCGAACCATAAAAAAATACTTACAGAATAAAAACGAAGCCTTTGTAAACGAACAGATCACGCACATGAAGTAATGTCTCAATTGAAATGGATCTTGTTAGCTGCGTGTGCGCATCCATCAGTGCCACGTCAAGTTTCACTGCACCGAGGTGGACGCACTGGACACTGCAGAGTCCATGGACATTGGACACGCAACGGCCGTGTGTCTAGACTGGCTGGAAAGGTTTTTTCTCACGCTTTTATTATTTCCTCGAAAGGTGGTATTGAGAAGGTGCTCCTTAATAGATGTAACAGGTTAGCCACACCTTTAGCAGCTTTTGCCATTAATCCTCGACTTTTAAGCTCCATTGATACGACTCAATTTTCTTGCCTGTGGCATACAATAAAAATGATGCATCAAATGACTTGCTAGACAGCGTCTTCAACTTTTATTGTTGCCTCAACTTACGGGCAATTAAATCGTAGGTACTGTGTAGGATTGTAATATTTCACAACAAATGATGACACTGACAGCTCTTGAACTTAGTTTTAATGTGCTGATCGCGTTCAATTTCATTGGTGAAATCAGTCCTAAACCGCATTTATAAATCGTCAAAGACGCAAGGTCGCACCAGTTCAATAAATAAATTACCCATTCTAAATTGGAGCGAGAAATGAGTCTTTATTTCGATATTATGATCGTTACGGATAATACGGCTTTTATTCGCTTGGCAAAGATTCCAGCAAGTGCCTGCTAAGACAGGTTAGGTGTTTGTATGAACCAAAATATCTGCTAACTTTGGGCTATAACGACGAGCAGATGTGGCCCAGTGGTAACGGCCCCGATTTACGAGTTGTAGGTAGTGGGTTCGAACCCAGGCAAGGCACTTTGTTTTGTGTTAATAATTTCATCACCACTGCTCTCAAAACAGTGAAGGAAAACATCGAGAGGAAAACGGCATGTCGTAGAACCAAAAAATCGAAGACTTGTGACATCTACCAACCCGCACTGGGCCCGCGTGGTGGCCCACTCCCTCTCACAGAGAGGAGGCCTGTGTCCCAGCAGTGGGAAAATTATAAACAAAATGTGCTTGGGCCATAAAGCACTCCAACTATCTAGGAAGGCTAATTAGGGATAATTAGTTAAAACTTTAATCCCAAAAAGGAACAAAGAACCGTTTAGTAATCTTATGTAACAGTTTAACAATGAGGGCTATTAATTAAAAGTACATTTAAAACGTGAGCAGCTTTCTGTACGTAGACCTATTTAGGTTGAAACTAAGTAACAGGTGACGCAAAAACCAGCTTTTACCTATAGCATAACATCACGCCTGTGTTCCCCGAGGAGCTCGGCACAGGTACCTATAGTACACCCGCATTTCGGCTGTTTGTTTCAGTCTCCTTTTATTAGGGGGTGAGCTTTACCCAATAAACCGGGAACAAGGGGGTCTACTCTCTTAGTCCGTCAACGAAGATACGGGCCCGTCCAAAAGTAGAAGATTCGTAAAAACAACTATCAAATTTAACTTTTCGAACGGGTATACATATATGTATATATATCGAGAGTAGGGACAACTGTCAATTCGTGATGTCATTAATTCTTAGTTCGGGCTCCGAACTAATTAAATGTCCGTAAGTGAAACAGAGAGAACTTCGCCTGAAACTACGGATTTCGTGTTCGCGAAGTAAACCCCGACTCCAAGCTACCACTGAGAAATAACAGGCTTGACAAAAACGGAGTGACATAAGCCATAATTGCCATAACGTACAACCTCAAATTAGTATACTATGTCATACTTATGACACTAATTAAAGGAAAAAATGTCTTTATAATGTGCATAGTTGCAAAATCAATGAACAAACCGTAATGACACAATGGGGTAACAATAATGAGAGTATGCTGTGCGAAACTGTGCAGTTTGGCAACGAACGTCGTCGGCCATCTTACATTTCATTAAGATTTTTGTTCGTGTTATGAATGATGTGAGATAATAGAAGTTTTGGGGGGGTAAACTTTGAGTCTGATGTCATGGGAGAAATATTGATTTTGATAAACGCCCGATGGGCTTTCCGATCGGCAAAAATTACGGGCTTTTGTACAAAATTGGCCTGTGTAAAATACTTCTTTAGTGCTCACTTTCGGTATATAAGAAACTCTTGTACAAAATTACATGTGCGTAGTCTGTCAAAATTAATTTAAAAATTTTATTACGTAGATAATAATATCAGGTAGGCTCTCTAAGTATGGAACGAAAAATTTGCAATAGAAAGAGGGCTCATCTAAAACTATCTATGTTTTTCCTGAAAACTGTATTCAGATAGTAAATGACGCCGATGACGACTGGTTTTTGTTTATGTTGCATTCTCTAAGCATCCACTATCCAATGCTTTTTGCAAAGCGGTTGGTAAATAAGCGATATAAAAAATTGAATTATTATGTATGTAGCTTTTCAATGTGTCGAAAATACTTTGTATGAGCCAGTAACCGTCTCAAGTTCGGTGAAAGGCCGGGAAACTATAAACCATGGAAAGAATAAAATTGTGAAAGGCAACCATAATAGCGATGAAACTATCTGAGAACCAGATGGATTATCAACACTTTCCAAGATCTATAGTCATTTGTTTATTTTTGGACAATCAATTTATATCGGTTTTGTCATATTTAAAAAAAGAAGGCCATACAAACATGGCGGCATGTAATGGCGGCTATATTTTATGTAAGCGGCACTGTTGTTCTCTTATTATAGCCTCGTATACGTTCACGTGGCCCTTTACTGCATGTCGTACGTAATATGTAGTTGATAATCAAGTGACATAATTACCAAATTGTCTCAATCCGATTGATAAAAATAAAAAGCATTTGTATGTACTTAATAAATGTCTTTAAATACTTCTGGTTTGTAGCAGGTAATAATTTTATTTTACATAATGTAACCACCAATTCAGTAAGTAAGCTTTGTAAATGTTATAATATTTTTATTCGAGTTCACACGGTTGTTTTTACAACAGTTATTATTGTTCCCGCGCTTTTTTTCTTTGTACCGGTTAAGGAAGACTGCTGGTTTTCTACGTATTTTGCAGAAGAAATCTCAACATGTAACATGTAGCCCATGCAGCGGGGCCGAGGGCGAACACGGCCTCAGTGATAGGCTTGAGTCACGCGTTTTATCACAGTTTTTGCTCCCAAACTGTGATAAAAATGTGTGACTCAAGCCTATCACAGTAGGCCATGCTCGCCCCGCAGGTGTTCATTTTGTTGGTCCCACCCCTAGTGGGTGAGTTACGATTACCGGTGATTAAACCGTCCATTAGAAGCTGCAATCACGCTTGACCGTGCAATATCCGCGTGCATGCAATCTTGAACAAGTTATTTCAAAACGCACAATACAGTTTGTACATAACTATTTATCTATGGTTTGTATGAAATATCGACGACAAATGAGTTTCTTTTTGTACCTTAATTACTATGGATAAAATATTAGATCTTTTTCTTCTAAATTATTATGAATAAGAAATCTACGCAAACTCGTATTTGAATCGTTATTGATTTTAAATTCTTTTCCATTATATTTTTAAAGGTCTAAAATTAAAAACTTTCTCGGTAACATTTAATAAATTAATATTATGTTAAATATATTTCATTGTTTTTCAGTTTTTATTATTATGTAGGTACTTATATAGAAAATTCTGTGTTGTGTCAAGCATTCAGGTGTTTTTTTTATTATTAAGTATTTTACATGTCTGGCCTCTAGTCTAAACAACTTACAAATGACATAAACAAACTCGAAAGAAAAATAAAAACTCATTTTATTTTGTATCATTATTTATGGCTGGCTGCGGTTTTGTTTTTGGACACTAGCCAGTTACCTGTTTTAAAGACTGAATGATCTTATTTTTTTTAAATATGGTATTGGAAAGACCTCCAAGAAAAAATATCTTCATTCAACAACTATTTTGCTAAGATGATATTTCAATTTGTTTTTAGCGCGATACACGTAACCAAACATTTAAACTGAACTTTCAATTGGCTTTTCTATGAAACCAAGAAAGCGGAATAGTATAAAAGAATTGTAAGTAGTCGGAAGTCGTGAGAAGTGGGTGTCGTCGTGCAGGAAAGCTGGTTGCCGTGATAATCACCCATTGTCGATGACGTGTAGATGTAGGTAGACATAGATTCGTATTTAGGAATTTTCGTCAAAGAAGTAGGCAAGGTTTGTTAAACAAAAGAATACATATCTGTTTAGCATTGATAGTAACGACTTTGGTCAGGGTTTTCTCAGGTAAAAAACTACTAAACGAGAAGATACACCATTACACAACATAGAGCTGATGAGCGTGAGGACCACTGTAGCTGTCCAAAGTGCACATTTATTAGCTTAGAATCGGTAATCTCTTACCGATTCTAAGCTAATAAATGTGCTCTCGCGTTCAATGTTCTGACACAATAATACCCCGCCATAGAACGTATAGGGTCAGTCAGTTTAAGTGTCCGTTTTACAAGAAGCTAACTTGAATAGACCACCTGTCAGTGAATCCTTGGGTTTAGGCATTAAGAGGGCTATCACAATTGTTCTTGTATTTGAGTGTTTGAAGAGTCACACACTCAAATACAAGAAAAAAATTGATATTTATTTAGAACACTCCCGAGAGAAATATTCAAACTTTCTCAGGCATACCTATATATATTTTTTTAATTTTGTGGCCATATCTAAACCACAATCACACATCTAAACTTGTGATAGCTCTCTTAAGTCTAAGATTAACACGATGTCGAACAATTGCCTTTCTACCTGGCCTGTAGATGCTTAATCACCATCAGTAGGGATTCATACCCAAAAGGACACTATTACCAAGGATCTGCTGTGCGTCCATACGTCCGTGTTTCAAAGGGCTGTATCTTTGAACCGTAATAGATAGACACTCCGATTATAGAATAAATAATAGACACTTGAATTATTCACAGAGTGTGTATTAGTATGGCCACTATAACAAAAAATAGTAAAAATAAAATAAAGTTAAGAATTATAGGGGAACTCCCTTTAATTCTCAACGTTATTTTATTTTCCATACAAGAAATGTGGTTTTTTTACTAAAGGATTTTAGAAGAATGTAGTGTTATATAATAATAATAATACTGTACGGAGGTACGGAACCCTTCCTGTACGTGACTTTTAAAAATTGCGTTTATTTGTTTGGACAAGCACACATTGCATCCGGTCCCTCGCCAGGTAAGCCAATAAACAAACTATTCGTGTTCATCCCTTAGTTCCCAGATGTTTTGCTTCTTCCGTAAACAGAATTTTTCTCGAGTTTCTTTGTTTATTCTTTTAACTAACTTTTGGAGTCAATGAATAGGAGATCTCGGTGTCCGGTGTTGCCCACTGACAGTAAAAACCGACAGTCTTTATTCAAAATATAGTGGGAAATAGACAAGAATGTAGATAAACGTGTTACGAATAGTAACAGGGCAGTCAATTAAAAAAATTAAAAAGGATTCGTCGTTGTACCGAGATCCACCAGCTTTAAGTAATCTAGAACCATACCTGAAACTGACAGCTAATCATTCGGGGTAAAAGGTCGCAGTGGGTAAAAGTTCGCAGTGCTGTTTTCTCTGAGGGGGGTGGAAGGTCGGAGATGCTCGTTCCTGGAAAATGTATGCGCAAGGGGTGCCATATTCTGTCATAAGCCGCGGAGCGGTGCATGTCGCGTTTGCGTTATACGTAAACAGAGGTCGGAATTAGGTAGAGTTATTTATGTACTTAGGTACACTGATTTCACACAGCGAAAGAATAAAGTGGATATACCTCGAATCCTTAATTTTAAACAGCAGAAAAATCCCGTAATTTATTAAATAAAAACGTTATACAGTAATGTCGGAAGCGAACACTTCAAATCTTAGTGGTATTTTGGATGAATCGGACAAGGAAAATGATTCTGATGGGCCGTTTGAATGAGCAAACCCTTTGTATGTTAATTATCTTTGTTTTATTTGTCTGTCTATCTCTAAGGTTTTTATTATTATTTATTTGTAATATTGTTGGCCACACGGGCTTGTCCATTAGAAATCCCGGGAAGATCCATATTAATTTCAACATTTCGATGCAAGCACATAAATAACTCTACCTAATTCCGACCTCTGGTTATAAAGTGCAAAAAATTGTAATCTCCATAAAATTCCTATTAAGTTATAAACAATAATCATTGTTATTTTCTGCTTTTTTATATTTTTTAAAGATAATATTTACATATTATGTATGTAATAATAATATGTAAAAAGGAGGGAAAGAATCATAGGACATCAAAAAATTCGTCTGCATCGCTGTCAACGGGAAAAGTGCCCATAAGGCTGGCAGCATTGCTATGTTGTATAGCGATGCAGAGTCCTTGGCCAAAAAATAGGCCAGCCCTCTGGTCCCGCGACGTGTTCACGTCCGCGTGAAGCTTGTGTAACTGGAGCATTCGTATTTTTGAAAGTAAGTTGTTTGTTTTTATACATGTACTTATTTAACGTTTTTCTCAATAATAACATTTTAACCTAACCTCACTGAAACTTCAGCTAATAAGACTTTTGTTGTAACAGCCAAAAGGGGTAAACGTACGGGGATAATTGTACGCACGTCAGGTCTGCCAACTTTAGGAATTTAAAAAAAAACAATAATTAGTATCTAAAATGTCAATACTACCTTTCTTCATGAAGTGGCTATTTTATTTATATATCATAAGTATTTATTTGCTTCAGAATGCGAGATTATTCCACGTAAATATATTTTTTTTTAACCAGGGAGACAGTTGGTTTCGGGGGAGAAAATTATTGTTGCAAGAAAACTAATAGAAGAAGGGAAGAAGTAAGCGATAAGCAGCGGAATTTATTTTTCTTTCAGTATATCGACATGTGTACGATTTTCCTACATACCATGCGTACTTTTACCCAAATAACCAAGTATTTTTACCATCATGTTGGGGCAAAGCTACGCAGTCTAACCAAGGTACATTTACGACCCTAATATTTTAATAGTCTCGGCTCAGTGGAGCCGAATAAGAAAAAGTGCGACCTTTAGTCCCGAATGACGCTACTTATGGCTACTCAGCACCTCAAAGTCAGGTACCAAAAACATACCTAGTCCATAACCACTTATCTAATATAGAGGCATTAGGCACACTAGAAAGTATTCGTAATTCCTTCAAATTAACGTCTCACATTACATAAAACGTATGCTTGTTGCATAAAACCAAAACCATCTCGCACTCACAGAATATTTAGTTATTTGCACCAACCACTTTCTTTGGCGTTTGCATAACTTGAAAACTGACCAAACGTAGAAAACCGACGCATCAGCAATTTGAAAGTCTCTCATAAGGTTCATTCACGCGGATATTTTGAGCTCATTTAAAATAATTTCTATTGAATAATAAAATCTTTATGGTAATGTGAAGTAGGACTTATAATCTAATATCGTGCAATATGCTTATTACGAAGTTAGCCTACTTGAATAAAACCATGATTGTATGACTACATTACCTACATAAATAGTGGGTAATCTATCTAACTCAACACTCGTGAGTCGTGACTTTCATATCACTGTGTAGTAGCTGTACGTAGTATTTAGCTTTACGGAGCAGAAACATCACGAACTTCATTAATTTGCTCATCTAATGATAATTTTCTCCTCCCTGACAGTATTATAGTCAGTAGTGAGCTGTTGGGCGCCAACTAAACTAAACATACGGTCTTATTACAAAACAAGGTTTTTCTTTTGACATGGTTTAAACCATCGAGCCTGTTTTTGAAATAAGAACCTAACAGAAATCGAAATACAGTTACTTTTACAAAACTGACAACTTAGTACGATCTTAGATTGTCAATTTTGTATTAAGAACTTTAATAAAGTCGGCATAAAGTTGCATTTATAAAAACTGAGTCGAAGGGTTAGGCTCGGGCTAAAGTTAGATCGTGTTTTGTAATAAGACCGAAAAATATAAAAATATTTAGAATACAGAATTAAATAATTTTTTGTGCGAATGTTCTTTTGCTAACATACAATACAATTTCTGGGAGTACCGTGCAGCGTTTTGCAGTCATTTGAAGTTGCTCCACCGATAACATAAGACAATCGTAACAGCACGTAATCCAACGTTTTCTATTCGCAAATGTTATTTTCAGCATAGATAAATCCGCAATGACAACAATGACGTAAGTTAAAAGTTATGGTTATCGTAACGCGGTAACTAACCATGTAGTTATCTACTATGCATGTTCAGAGAGATTTTCACACAGATTTCGTCACTTTCACGATCGATTTCTCCCAAGCTTTCCACTGTTTGTCTTTACAAGATCTAATAGACTTGGATATGTAGATAATAAGCCATGCGCTACACGTCTTTGGGATGCCTCGCAAACTACAATTAGGCATTAAGCTAAGTTTCTTCTTGAAGGCCTCATTGAACGAGCTGGTAAGTGATAGTAAAGTAAGATTAGATTTTCTCTATGCAATTTTGTGCGCATTATGGGATGAGAAGTAGTGGTGGATTGGAACTTGCAAAATCAATTTCAAAGCATATTCTTTTTCTGGAAAAATTCTCATTTACTGAATGAGATTCAGTTAGTTCTTTATGTGTGCTGTCTGAATGGTTTTTAAATACCTACCATGATTGTGTAGGTAAGTAGTTTATGCAAACGTCAAGCTGGATGAGTAAAGATTAATTTTGATCAAAGTTTCATCATTTAAAAACCGTGACACTGTAAAACTTTTAATAGTCGATGTGATCTTTAGCGACTGTTTACATACAGAACTCGTTGTTGTGTTCCTGTATAAACCTAAAAAACGTATCTTGTACGTATCCTCTTTGTTGTTTAGCACATCTTAGTAACTAGGCTGTGATAAAATCATGTTTTTGATGACTTTTGCTCCACTTATGTGATTATGAATTTACAGAAATTAGGTAGCACAAACCGATAAAAATATATGAGGAATCTTTTTTCCAATGAATGAACACACTAGTTAGGTATCAGAAAAAATAAAATAACTGAAGATAGCCATACATACCTAATCTGTAAAACTTGTTGTTCGTTTAAAACGATGTAAGTATTTTTAGCTGAGGAAAGATTGCAGTTTCCCATTGGGCTTATAGACGCATCAACAAAAAAGGTTACAACCCCATTTAAGTTTAAGATACAGACAAGTTGCTGAAGGATTGGTCACGTAGGAACCTGTCTACGTGTAGCTTTTAAAGCCACCCCTATTTATAGAATGAGCAAAAAATTAAGCCGTCCTCGCGAGCAGGTAGAAGACAAGGCGATAGAAGTTGCCTTGGATCGCAAAAAAATACATGACCCCGACTCGAGAAAAAAAACCAGAAACTGTCGGTCTGGCGATGGCGTTACAAAAGTCCGACGCACGCACATAACACGCAAATTAACCGTGAGATGTTCCAGTTTTTGCAAATTACGCGTTATCTGCAAATGTGAACTGAAGTTATTGTGTATGTCGATGACTTCTTGGTTGCAATGCAAGGGGAACCCTCGAATAAACTACATCATGCATTTGCATGCAAGGTTTAAATGAAAGGCCTAAAACATCAAAATTATTTTGAGAAAAAAGTTTTTTATGTAGTTTTGAAGCCGACATACTGGCCATCATTTTGGAGTAATCATCGTTCCGAATTTGAATTCACGACCATTTCAAAAGTTTTACACTTCTATACAAAAAAGTGCGGGGGTGTATTTTAAAACGTGGCTTGGCGTGTATCGTTATCGGTCGTAATTTCTTTATCTCCACGTCTGGGTGCACAGGAGTAGCACGGAATAGTACAGTTACCCACACATTCGTTCGTGCCATTAATACGTGCATATTTATGCGTAACGTGTCTGTTCTAACGGTGCCTCGGCAAGGACTCGAAAGAATACGTGCTACGATGATTTTTATTGAGTCCATTACTACTTGTACCTACTTCGTAATGAAACAAGGGAAATGTCGTAAGTCAAAAGATTTACTGATGATCAAGATTGTATGCGCTGGCGCTCGATGCTAAACAATCGACAATGAAAAATTCTAAGATGTTAAATCAATTGTTTGTATGGTAGAAGGTGTTGTGTAGCAGCTGTTCTCCAAGTTTCTTAATTGTTTCAAGATTTCGTTGACTTCGACCTTGTAAATTATAGTTGGTGGTTTATGGTGAGACAACTGAAAAGATGCTATTATGCTAATTTCGAAGACTTCGTGGAGACTCGATGAGGAACCTAATAAATAACAAAAAATAAAAATCGGTTCAGCTGTTTGGGAGCTACGATGCCACAGACAGACACACATAGCCTTCAAACTTATAACCCCTCTTTTTTGCGTCGGGGGTTAAAAAGGTAGGTAGTTTAAAAATAACTTGACCTCAATCTGCCTTCTAACTACAATAAGAGGGTAACTATCGACTAACTAAAAACAGCAGTTTTAACTACTTTCTTCTTATCTGTACAGCCACAAAAAATAACAGGTAAACAAAGATACTTAATAATAATATCGAACTTATGTTAAAACATGAATAAGTATTTAATTATTATTAATTCCTTACCTGTATGCTCGTGCGCTTTACTTCAATATAAAGCCAGTTATCCGTCGAAAATGCTATAGCCATTAAAGCAGCAGCCACGATTGCTGTAATGGTCGCTATGGACAAAGTTACCGCTGAGCAAGGCATTTTTACAACCTTCAAGAGACAGTAATAGATAGAAGGGGGTTAAAGGAATATTATCACAATCACAACACTTTGTATCCTAAAAGTTCACCTATACAGCATTTTCGTAAACACTTAACGGATCGGAGAACACGACAGCACACACACAATATAATAAAAACTCATATGAATGCGGTCATCGCCTGCAGCGTACCAAGTTCGCGCGCGAGACTTCTTTGCCTACTTCACTTCGCCTTGCCTTGCCGCTCTCTTGCGGATGTGAAACTTTCGAAAGCGAAGTAACTCCGCCAAGTGGCGGGAATGCAAATTAAAAAACAGGTTTTGGGATGCCAACGCTAAAAAAAGTTTGACTTGTGGTAGTAATTATCATATCGAGTTTAGTCGTGAAAATAAAAAGATTAAGAAATAGATATTTTCTTCGATTGTTTTAAGTTTTATTAATTTTCTATACTGAATTTAAAAACATTTTTTTAGACCAGACATGTTTCCGTTTCATGTATTTTCAGAGATTCTGGTGAAATTAAACGCTAATGTCAAAATGAATGAAGTTACGTTATTGACTTTTCATGCTGCTGTCGTTCATTTATTATCATTCGCTCAATGTCAATCAAAACATGAACAAGACAACAACGCAGAGAAAAATAAAACATTTGTAAATTTAATGCATTAAATTACAACAATATGTCTGATTCTCCCGATATTTCAAAATATGATGACGTTTTAACGTCAATCTTAGTTAACGAAAAATCAATATTAGGTTTCCTCTCATCCGTATTCGGCTTTTTAGCCCGAAGGTGAGTTTCACTGTTTCTGTTTACTTTTTACTCTTGGGGCAATCTGATGGCAAACTATAAAATTACATAAATCTATTCATGTCACCACAGTCTGAACATCAGACTTTAAATTACTTTTCGATATGTTTAACTCAATTTTCTGTAATAATACAACAAAGAAATCCACATTTTTGTGCCTCAATACTCAGTCCTCCGCCTTTCCAATCTTCTAAATGTACTTGGCTCATATTTTAATGTAAATTTGAATAAATGAATTAAATGAATACCACATGGACACAATTTATTGTTGTAAAGACTGAATATGGCTTTGCACTCATTTTCTTGTAAATATTTTCCAGGACCGATTTCTACTATGTACCTCAAGGTCCGTACGAAAACATGGGATTCCCACCTGGAGTCGCTGAGGAGTTAGTGATCAAAGTCCTCAGGACATGTGACCCTAAAAGCTGGAAAGGGCCAAATGGTGCTCACAAACCTTTCGACCTTAACAATGAGATCATGTGCTCAACTGTAGCCCAGGAGGTGGAAGTTGCTGCTGACGATGATGGTGTTGATGATGAAGCAACTACTACAGAATCTGTCAAAGCAGTTGAAATCACAGAAAAGTCTTCTAAAGACCAACCAATACCAAAGCCTCAGTGTGAGTCTCCAAGTAATGTGACCAGTACTTCGAAGGCATTCCCAGAAGACTACAAACCTCCTGAGATACCTATACAGAAGAACAGTGATACTTATAACGGTGCTGAGAGGGAGAAATACTTGTGGTCCCAGAATATCATGGAACTAGGTTATAACATCTTGCACATCATTTAAATTTTACTTCTGTTGCCTATATTGTGGGTCATCCTCTTACTGTAACTTTAAAAAGATAAACATGTGGTAGGTACTTTGTTTTTATTTGTGTGAGAAGAACAGTAACCTCATGCAGAAACCGAAAATTAATATTTGTTTGATTAGCACCTATTTATTGGCAGCTGTTCATGAGGAATTTGATAATTATTACAAAAGAATGTACTAGCATTGTCTAGTTTCACTTTTATCAGTTTAATCATACAGAACAAACTAAATCATGGTTTCTTAGTTTTTCTGATATAGACTCACAGAGAGCCAACAGTTTGTGAAAAAGCCCCTTTATTTGTTTCTTTTGCTAAGAGATGTATAGTATGCATCAAACTTTATGGCGGCTCTGAAGTGTGCTACTTGCTGCGCAGTACGCCACTGCCACATGGATTTATTACTGGGCAGCAACTAGCCTAGTGTTCCGAGACACCATTAAGTTTGAATCAGACTGGACCAATGCCCATTTTATTCTAATTCCAGATGTAATCGTAAAACTTCCAAGAGATATAAAATCCTCAAAGGACCTGCAAGTGACAATAAACCCTAGTGACATATGTGTGGCATTCCGAACTGGTGACATCATCATCAAAGACTCGTTGCCATACAAGATCAAGACCATGGATAGTTTCTGGAGCATCAGTGAAGGGAAACTGTTGATGCATTTGGGTAATAATTTAGTTTATGTACTGTTAAATAATATTCATAGACATGGGCCTCTGAGCAGGTTTGAGCATATTAAAGCTATATAAGCAGGCTTGCGGGGAAGTCCGAGAGGGATACCGTGGCCCCTGGCACAGGCAATTGAAGGAACACGGGTGGGTTTTAGTCAGTAAGAGTCTGACACGCCCTCCCGCTCTGTCCAGAGCGGGAGAAGTTATTTGATGATTTCCCAGCCTCAAAAAAAGAGAGCCGTAGTATGGCTATTTCTTTTATTACAAGATGTGTGCCCGATGAGATTTCCAATTGGCCACTTCTCAGGAGCCTTAGGGGATGAGTTTCCATAAAAGGGATGATACACCTTACTTTTACTTATAAACAGAAGTCTAAGTACCAACTTCCATGTATCTCACTTGTAAAATGACGGACTTGAATTATTTTGCTCACTTTCATAATAAAAGCAACTCTTGTGCAAAATTTCTTGCGTCTAGATCAAGAGGGAGGGGTTTAGGGCGTGGATTATCTGTCAGTGAGTAAATCAAAGTAAGTTTGTTTGTTATCTTTTCACGACTAAACCACTGAACCGATCATTCTGAAATTTTGCATATATGTATGTTGTCAGGTGTACAGAAACGGACATAAGGTACCTTTCATCCCGAAAAAAGTACAGTTCTTGAGGAAAACAACAATAACGTTCTTGTGTTAATAGATGGCGACACGTGTAGTGTGTTAAGTTTTTTTTATTCTATTTATATACTTAATACATTTTGCGAGTCTAGAGTGTCGATAGACTGGTTTTTCATCCTCCTAACTACTTATAATAATATAAATGCGAAAGTATGTTTGTTTGCTTGATACCGCTGAACCAATCATCATGACATTTTGTATTTATATGTTGTCAGGGATACAGAAAAATACCCACCTTTCATCCAGAAAAAAAAGTACTGTTCTGAGCACATGAGTGCAATGGCCAAACAGAATACAACCCGAATTTATTGTCAAATTCTATATTAACGCGAGCGAAGCCGCGTGTAAAAGCTACTTTATGATAATTATTTATTACAATGTTTTTTTTTTATAATTTACAGAGAAAGTTCAAGAACGGTGGTGGAATAAACTTCTAAACAGTGAGGAAGCTATAGATTTGGATAAAATAGACTGTTCCAGACCTCTTGATGATTTGCCAGAAGACCATGTTGCAAAGGTAAAGACAAATTCAACCAAAATTTACTGCTTATTATTTATAGTAACTTCTAAAAGGGATCAATTGTATATGCAAGGCCTAGCTGAGGTATATACGAGGCACATACAAGCTAAGCTATGACTGTCCAGATTTGAAATGTATTGAATCTAATATTGAAAATCAATGAATAAACTCTGTATATCCAGTCTGCCAGAAATATATCTTTCCACACACTATTCCCACTATTCTTTCTTTTTATACAGACTTACATAAACGCAAGGTTTTAGCACATTTACCTCTCACTCTATACATAGGTCCACATACCCCCACATAGGTACTTTAAAAGGCCACATCATATAATTATTATGCATTTACTAGTAAGTAGTTATTTAATAATAATAAGCTGTGCTCGTCCTACATGATATAAATGTTCAAATTATAGGCGAGGACGCTGGCATCCTAAACACAAGTTAAATCTTACTTTGGGTGCCAGAGTTCATCGACAACACTCTTTCCCTTAGTTGTGACGCTGCATGGTGTTTAGATAAGTGTTTTTGTACAAGTGAAGGTAATAAAAATTCCTTTTTTTTTCTAAATCTTTTAAGATGAATATCGTATGCCCGTTTTCACCAAGACTAAGAGACACCTAAACGCATGTATAAATAAAGGCGCGCTGTTGCATTTTCAACGCTCGACTTAGCGCCGGAAGTTCAAAATCAAACAGCACAGTTTTATTTAGTCTCTCATATACTATGTATATACATTAAACTCTATTTTTTTGTCAGGTCCGCGAGATGCAATGGAATCAAGAGAGGAAAATGCAGGGTCTACCAACAAGTGACGAGATTCGGAACATAGGTGTCTTGAAGAAAGCCTGGAATGCGCCGGGATCTCCTTTCATAGGCCAAGAGTTTGATCCGAGCATCCTTAATAACTCTTCACACACACTGGGCTCATTCTCTGGACAAAAGTAATATCTTATTAAATTATTTTTAACTTATTTTTGAGTTTGTTTGTACGGTCATCTCATCAACCCAAGTGGGAAAATGTAACTACACCCTCGTAAAGTGGGCGACCTCGACGGTACGGCATCGGCAGCAGGGTATGAATGTGAAGTATGTGTCACAAACTATCTTCCACCTCCTATCCTGAGCACTGGGGCCGTACTATGACGTGTTAATTCCATCATTATTCCAGCATAAAAGAGAGACGGAGCTATACATGACAGATAGCACTATCTCTTTTTCGCAACGGAATCATGATGGTATTAACACGTCATAGTACGGCCCCTGTGCCCCAAAAAGTGTAGTCCACCGATGCCGTGGAAGTGGCGAAGTTTTGGGTCAACAATTTGATTTCGCTCAGTCAAAAGAAGTCGCCACTAGACATAAGACTCCCAAGAATCTGGCTAAATACCGGCCTGCCTGCATCCAGCGGATTTCTCCGATCTTCAAAGTCAAAGACTTATTTGCAGATAAATAAGGTTACAAAACTTCTTACAATGGTAGTATAATAGTAACTTAACATATTCAATCATAACATAATGACATGCAAATTTTTGGTATACCTACAATAAAATTAGGTCATTTAAACTAAAGGAATTCTCAATTAACAACCTGCGTAAAGCCCTTCTGAAGCGGACCATTGGAAGTTCTTTAATTTGGTTAGGAATCTTGGATACACGGGAAATACCTACACACTTCGAAAATATATTGACTCTATTTCCAATAATAAAATAGAACATCAATATACCAATGCATAGCCGAATGAATCGGTAGACAGACGTTGCACAAGATGAAATGTTTGAAGTCGAAAGTCAAAGACAAAGCATTTATTTCAAATAAAAGGCACTTTTGAACGTCAACATTTACATTTAAATAGAATTGATTCTAGTCGCCCCTTCCAAAAGGTAGTTTCGTATGGAGAAGAATGGGCAAGAAACTCCACCGTTACTCTTTTAAAACGTGTTACAATATTTTGTGTGAAGACGATGCACCTATAATAAAAATTACCCTACCACAATAGGTAAAAAGAATTTAATAAACGTAGCAATGATAAATAAGTTAATTAAGTGATAGATACATGATGTTCACTTATTTAAAAACATTGTAAAAGTATACGATTTCCCAAATTATGTAAACAAGTAATATGTCAGTGTGTGAATTAAAGTAATCACAGAATGTAAATCAATATCATAAAAAATAATTAACTATACAGTTAAAGTAGCAACCAGTTTAATTTTGTCTAGACCCTAGATTGTCCTATGGAGCTGGACCAGCATGTTTCCAAGCATTCTTATCTTGGATATAATCCTCTAATTTGTAATATGCTTGTAAGCTTGTAAGCCGATAAACTTCACTGTGTAATGAAGTTTATCGGCTTGTACATGTTGATGGGTGTTGTACAATTTCCCACGTTGGAATCGCATTGGAAACTAGACGAGATTTACTACCATCCAATATTTCACAATGTAAATAAGTCGTAAGTATAATCGTTTTTCATCTATATTGCGATGTTGGCACTTTGTCGATAATGAAGCTCCCAGAGATCAGCAGGAACGTTTGTACAAAATAAAGCCACTTTTAGACCTTATCATCAACAACTGGAAGAGTTTACATACACCTGGTGATTACACCATTGACGAATCAATGATGCCTTTTAGAGGGAGGATATCTTTTCGTCAATACAACCCATCAAAAGCTCACAAGTACGGCTTGAAAATTTATAAACTCTGCACAGAAGAAGGATTTGTCTGGAACTATGCCATTTACATAGGGCGCGATCCTGAAATTGCTGATCTTGACAAGCCGGGAAGTGTCGTAGTTCAGTTATGCGATGGTATTTTAGACGCTGGACGGGTTGTGTGTGACAACTTCTACAACAGTGTAGGGCTAGCAAAATATTTAGGTAGGTACTGCAGCGGAAGACAGACTTATGCGGCACTCTACGAGTAGGTAAATAGGGTTGACCTTCCATGGGCAATAAAAATAAAGAAAATGGGCCCCAAAGAAGGTGAATTAGTTGCTCGTCAGAAAGATAATGTCACTGTGATGAAATGGAGAGACAAACGTGACGTCGCAATGATATCTACTTGCCACGACGCTAGCATGCAAATGTCTTCTGGGTACCGCCCAATGTCGAAGCCGAAAGCAGTGCTTTTTTACAATGATAGAAAGAATGGCATAGATCTATCGGACCAGCATTCAAGCTATTACGACCCTAAAAGAAAATCTCTAGTGTGGTATAAGAAGATAGCTCTGGATGTTTTGGTTTGTGTGTCGATTACAAATGCCACGCTATTGTATCAAAAACTACACCTAACTACAGGCGCAGCAAGACATTATCAGGGAGTTCTTGCTATTGGACGATTCATCAGATACGAATGCCAATACACTGAGCAGTCCAAGACCGTCTACTAGTTCGATCACAACTCAACATTTTCTATCAAAAGTTCAGCTAAAAGAGGACAATAAAATTATCCGAAAACGTTGTAATGGATGCTACGAAGACTTGGGAAAAGATGGTACAAGCTGGGAAATTGCTGCTAAACAAGTCAAGAACACCCGAGTGTTTACAATGCAAAAAAAACCTTTTTTTTGCCATGTTTCAGAAACAAACATAATTAGAAACAGTGTAATTTCGTAAAAAAATAAAGATTGTTTTCCGTACGTCTAGGCGTTTTTCTCTACTATAATATGATCGTCTTAGCACGTCCCAAGCATATTTAGTATAGTACAAGCTCGTCCCGTAGAAATAATCGCTATAGAAGTTGTATTTGTGTCCCCTGACACACACATGGCTCAGGAACGTATTGGTGTTATCCAAGCGCAAGTTTCCTGAGCCATATGTGGTTCAGCGGACAGGGAACGTGTTAAAAATCTGGATACATAGGAAATACCTACACACTTCGAAAATATATTGACTCTATTACTTACCAATGTGTAAGTTTGCATTAAATAATTTTAGAACGTATGTTATTAGTCTCTCAGCTCTAAGTGTAGATAAATATGACCTATTTTAGAACATCTAAATATCCTTTAAACTATGAACACATTGTTTATACTTATCCCAATAATTGGTGTTAAGCTTAGCAGCTAGCTATGACAGCAGGCATTGAGACAGCTATCTAATTTGTTCTTCGGATTTAGGATTTAAAATAACATGGCAAAGATTGTATTAAAAAAGATTTAAGTATTTTAACAATGTGTAGGGTGACACGATATAAAATTAAAATCCTGATAGCACCAGCTTTCCAATCAATGTTTTATCTTCTAAAAGTTTGTGAGCCTTCTTTAAATTAGCAGCGTTGATTGGACTCATTGTTTTCGTCAGAGTGCATTTCAGCTTCCCCTCTTCCATCCACTGGGATATCTCCTGCAATAGCTCATATTGCCTGATCCTGTCTTCAGTATTATACTTTACCCTCGTAGACATCAACTCTGACACCAACGTAATGCTTTTATCTTTCAACGGTCTTAAATCTACCAGAGCACTGCTGTCAACAATCAAACAAATTCTACCCTGAGGTTTGATAGCTTTCATCAGTGTGTCCCAATACGGCGCGGGGTCGAAGTTAACAAGAATGAAGTCAACCCCTGCTCCAAAACCATTCGCTTCTAGCTGTGGTATCAGATCCTGAGTATGGTTGAGAACAATGTCTGCTCCAAATTCGCGCGTAAATGCTTCTGTTTCTGGTCGTGACGCAGTTCCAATCACTTTGAGTCCCAGATTCTTAGCGACCTGCGTCGCTACTGATCCCACTCCGCCGGCACTGTTGATGATCAACAAAGACTTGCCCTTGTCCTTCTCTGAGAGCAACAAGCGGTCATATATTGATTCGAAAGTAGTAAGCGAAATGACTGGCATAGCCGCGGCTTGTTCAAACGTCCAGTTCTTGGGTTTTCTTCCCACTTGGAATTGATCCACAGCTATGTATTGTGCGTTAGAGCCAGTTCTCCTCGAGTCACCAGTGAAAAATATTTCGTCGCCAATATTCCATAAATTGGCTTTCGCTCCCTTGGAGACTATAATTCCGGCGCCGTCGACTCCCAAAATCCGGGGCGGATTTTCCGTATTCGGTTTCGGAGCGCGTTGCTTAGCATCAACGGGATTGACTGCTGTAGCCTTAACTTCAACTAGTATATCTGTTTCATTAACACTTGGTAAACTCACTTGTACGTCGAGGAGACTGTCCGGATCTTCTATCGGCAAATATTTATAGAGTCCAACCGCTCGCATTGTTTTCGGTAAACTCGCCATTGTAGTAAGTAACTTAGAACTCGTGTGTATCGGTTGCAGACAGAAATGTTACTGAAACAAAAGGTTTTTTAATGTTATCATCACTATTTAATTCTTATCAATATCATAGTCACGCTTATAAACACCCATTATATCATTATATCTGTGTAAACACCACAAGGACAACGCGAAAAATATCTATGTTTATTACTCAAGTATAGGTATCGTATCGGGTTCTTTTCTTATCAAATTGTAAGCGGTAAGTAGGTACTTGTCTCAAGAGTAGGTGCATTATTACATAATGGTGCCGATTCTCTTGTACACCGAACTTAACTAAAACTATCACAAAAACTCCTTACTTTTGGCTATGCGAATATTAAAGCCATTCTGCTAAGAAAAATCTCTAAATTTAAACTGCATTTAGCTGTTCATTGATAGTGGGGTGAACATTCATAACTCATGTAAGTTAATTATAAGATGTTGAGTTTCCAAATAAATAAATAAAAATAATTTTGTCACAACTAAAATCGAATTTGACAATCGCGACTCCACGTGGTAGGTACTTCTTTGCCCTACCCCGTGAATTTGTTTTAGAGCGTGCATGGGTGGGGTGGGACCCTCGACGTGTTTTTTATGGATTTTTTCTCTTTTTACATGAAAAAATATTAATTGTTCAGTTTTAGGGGTTTATGGGCATTATAAAGGGGGTCGAAATTTTCATTATTTTTGCGATAGGACACACCATTTTCTAGATATACTTAAGCAAAAGAAAAGAAAAAAAAAGATACAGTTGGTACTGCCGATGTATTCTATAAATATCTGACCCTGGCACTTAGGTGAAGTGAACTGTCATTCCACCTGATGCTAGGGATTGACAGTTCACTTCAAGCTCACTTAACCTTCGTTTTCACGGTAATATTGTTACAGAATAGATCGGCTGTTGTTGCACCTGAAGTCGAGGTGTTCATGACAACTAATTTTATACCACACCTTTTTAGTTAGACAATCAGAATTCAGAATAGCAAAGTTGCCATTTTCAATAGATTAATAACTCAGTGCCATCTCAGTGCTGTCAAACTAAAAATAGTTAGGTTATGTAACAGTCAATTTCAGAATGGGAAATCATCGTTTGACAGGAATAAACTAAATTTTGGTGATTTTTAGTCTAGATTAGAGGCATTCAAAGACTACTATAGTATACTGGCAATAGACAGGCAGCTCCACCCTTTTTTTAATATTAGGAAGTGGTCGAACGCAGCGCCATCTAGTTTTTCTATAAGGGAACTAATTAATATAAACCTATACGTATAGATAAGCATGTAGTAGCTGTACTATATAGCTAGCTGCTGTACTGTTTATTACCGACTTATAGGTACGTACCGTACCTTTATGTCAAGTGGCGTTTATGGGAAGAATGTTACAGGAATTCGAAAAGGAAAAAAACAACTACATATTTGTATTTTTATTTACAGCAAAAAATTACACATTTAATACATAATTTTGTGTTCTCCTTTTTCTCCCTCTATGATTTAGGTAGTGTCGATTAGCCTTTTCTTTTAATGGATCATTAACCTCCCAAAAGGTTATTTTACCAGTGAGAACATTATTGACATCTTTGCACCAATTGTGTATGAAAAACATTGTACTTTTATTTATTAAATAATCACGTAAACTATCTCGGTGATCTGGACAACTAATAAATGATACACTTATATTTATATTTATGATTAATTTTATATAAACTGATATATTCTTTTTATTACTGTGCTCTTTTAAAATTTCAATACATACATGTTCCACTTCGGCAAAGAAATCAAATAATGCTCTTGTGGGATAGCACAACCATTTTTTGCTGCCAAATTCTTTTTTTTGTATATATTTGTGGAAACTTTGTAGCTCTTCTGCTTCCATACAGTTTCTGCAAGCCACACAATTTTTATAAATATTCTTTTTGGCAAGTTGTGCTATCCACCCACTGCAATACCCTATTGCTGCGGTTCTTTCAATAAGCATTGGAGTTTGTCCCTGTATTAGGTCGTCTGTATTTACCATTTCTATATTTAAATGAGCACTGTCAATTTCATCTTCACATTCAGTTAGATGTGTCTCTACTGGATTTTCTAAAAAATATTTTAATGATTGGAGACACACACCGTCATCTTTTTCACAGTTTGCTCCAACTGAATGTGAAGATGAAATATTATTAATTAATAAAGTTTTGAATGCTCCTTCAAATGCAGATGACGTGGGCATAATGTTGCTACAGCCATGTGCTCTAATTGCCCCAAAAAAGTTTTCCAATGCGTCTTGATTTAAATTGCGCAGCAGTAAAGAGTTAATCCCTTTGGATGTTAAATATTTTGTAATTAATTTAAAACCTTCTATGGTCTTGATCCAGCTTGACAACGAAGGCACTACTCCTTGGTTATTGGCGTTACAAAATTTCATACTTTTTAGTACAGGTAGACTGTAATTCCACAATTTGTGGTGAGGAGAGGTTGGAGTCACTGCAGTCCTGTAAATTTTTCCTCCTCTTATCGCGCTGAAGCTGCCATTTACGCTGTCGAACAAATCATCGAAGAACATGAGTAGATCTGCTGTGTCGGTACTTCCTTTTTCAAGGACTCCACATCCTGTAAAGGAGGAAAACTAATATTAATTATCTATTAATCTCGGTGTGGTTCGCGGAATAAATAATGCTGCGCGGTCATGGCGTCCCAGAGAGATTCGGCCCCTAGGGATTGTGTAAAGAAGATGGACAACAGCACCTTTGTTCGTGCTAAGAACATTGTAATGAGCAATGTGTAGAGTATGCAACCTGACTGATATTGTCACGATCCTGACATTATAGACACAGATAGCAAATGAATAACTGTAACTTTCAAACATTCACAATAATTAATGAAAAAAAAAAAGGTTTACCTGCCATAAGTCCAAGGGCTACTCCAACTGATTTACTGAATACCTGAGTACAATGTTTAACCCTCATTTTTGGGATCAATGCAGGCAACACGTGGTGAGCTGATAACTTAGGCACTAGCTTCACGCCTTTATAACCTGGGCACCTTTTATACAGCTTCACAATGTGGTCCCATTTCGCAATGCCTTCTTGGCCTTTAATGGTAAATTTTAGGTCTTTTGTGATTAGATTATTTCTAATCCCTTTTATAAGGTGAGGTGGATCATATATTGGAAAAATTTTATTCATATTCATTATGAAAAAACCCCCCTTATATTCTCGTCCATTGCGTAAGAATGTTTCTCGCGTTTCTTTGAGTAATGCGTTTATAGCAGCCACATTGGAGGTGCCTTGGTCACATACTGTTGCCACGACTTTTAGTCCTGTTTCTTGCACTTTTTTTATAATAGTCTGTATCTGTTTTTTTAATGCCACTGTTTTAGTGCTTCCACTACAATAATAAAAGGCCAAAGGCTGCTTGTATTTTTTCACAATGCCTCTAATCATGAAAACTAGAACATGATCACAATATTCTTTTTCCACTATATCACCATTGTCAACAAATCCTGATATTTTGTCATTTCTTCTGTCATATGAAATGCCGGCTCCAATTGCCATCTCATCAAAAGTTAAAGAACAATATTTATAATTGTTAGGCATTTTCGTAACTCTATTTTTCAAATTTTCAAATATTATGTCATTGATTCCAGCTTTTATATTTATCTTGTGCAGTAAATTTTGCAGAGTTCTTCTGCTTGGCAACACACATATGTTGCTAAGTAAGCGATATGCTTTAGGAGATGGCTTGTATAGAGACAACACCAAAATCTTTTCATCCAGTGTGAATCGCCTTCCTCTTTTTTTCTTGCCACTTTGTGAGACTTGCATTTGGCAAAATAACTTTGTAGTGTAAGACATATTCTTACAAACCACATTGAATGCATTTGTAGTTTTCATTTTTTTTGCAATCATGTATTTTGCTTTAAAACACTTCCTATCAGCTTCACATTTTCTTAACTTCTTTAAAACAGACTTAAATTCCTGATGTTGCGCCAAAGTTACACGAGGACCTGAAAAACACATAATTTTTCTTAATTAACAATCTAACTTTAAAAAAAACCGGTCAATAGCGAGTCTGACTCGCGCACCGAGGGTTCCGTACCAACATTTGATGATTTCTGAAAAAGTGTGCTATTTAGAGACATCGTTTTATTTTTCCTGTAATCTTTACAAAAACATTTATCACATTTTTTTCTATGCAAACTTTTTTTTTACATTTTTCATCAAGTCGAAAACTGTGCAGCCTAAAGAGAAAAGAAAAAATGTTTGAGAATGTGAAACAGCCCTCTTTCATATGCTACCCCACATGCCCTAGTAGCCCCACTTCGAATTTTTAAGACCCCCTTTCAGTATGTGTTGCAAAAAAAGTATAAATATTTTTATTTCTTTCTTATTTGCAAAATGTTTGGGCAAACATCATCTAAAACCATTCCAAATTTCAAGTTGATAGCATTAGCAGTTCTTGAGATATCTAGCTGTGACAGACAGACTGACAGACTGAGTCTCAACATAAGGGTTCCTTTTTACCATTTGGGTACGGAATCCTAAAATGAGATTTATACAGGGTGGCCGGGGAGTTGACGTTCAAACGTAAAATTTAGATACTTTATGATGAGGAGTATCTGAATCACCCCCATGTATGTTCTACGATTTTTCGTAGTTTTCGAGATATAATTTTTTTAATGATTTTTTCGTAATTTTCACCTAACATCAGTTTTCGATTTTTTTCTCGTTCTTTTCAGTTTTTGTGATAACTAATGGAATTGCAGAACTTAGAATTTATTCGAAAGTTCAAAATTAAGATTTGAGCTCAGTACTCACAAATTAAAAAAAAAATTAAAAGGGGAGATTTTGGGTTCAAACTAATTTTAAAAATCTCTCCATTTTTTTTTTTTTGATAAGTACTTTGAAAAGGAGAATGGGCGCTTTTGTATGGCCTCCGTCCTCAGACTGTATCAAATTGAACAATACGTCATTTTAAAGCTTGTTAGAATGGCTTTATTTTATTCTATGACACCAACCACCGCACTCGTGCGGGGGAATAAATACAAACAAACAAACATTTTGCTTCAAAAAAATGTCATTTTCGGTTTGGGTAATATCGTCCAATTCTTTTGACTTGCCAATATCCGGGGGTATGCCTATACTCCGACTTTTAATTAGCTACTGTAAAATGACACATCTTACTGTCACTTATGTGTCAAAATGTATGAAAAATGTTGATACTATCATTTAGCTCGCTAGCTGTCATTTTACTGCAGCTAATTAAATAATAATAATAATATTTAATCAGTATTAAAATTGAATTGAAATTAAAAGTCCGACTATAGACTATTCTATCCATCCAAAGTGCGATGGAGAGAGTTTCCTCGTTTCTGTCGTGTGTTTCCTCGAGGTAATGAGTGTTATGACAGTAGCTTATTGTATGCCACCAACAACGAAACTCGTGCAAAGAAAATACAGCGATTTTGTTTTTCGTAATAATATTATTTTTATCATAAACAGTTTTTCGTACCTACCTATTATTTAATTTACAACATTATTTTTTGTTTACAAAAACCCGAAAAGGGGTCATTCATTGTACTCATCATTTTGAACAACTTTTTCTATGGGACCAACCTTGAAATCTCGAAAATAAAAAACAGCTTTTTCCTACATTTTGACGAGTTATGCGAACATAAATGTAGGGAACAGCTGATTTTATTTCGCGATATCATGGTTGGTCACATAGAAAAAGTTGTTCAAAATGATGAGTACAATGACCGCTTTTCGGGTTTAATGTAAACAAAAAATAATTTTGTATAGTGTTCTTTACGGTGAAGCTACTTGTCTTATGTTGCGCCTTTACCGCCACATCCGCAAAATGGTTTATCGAATACCTAGTTTTAAAATGAATTAATCGCTGTTTCCTGTGTTCACTTAGTTTATTTTTATATTATTATTATTTTACTATGTCATGTAAGTTCAACAAATAATGCAATAAAACAAAAACAATGGCAGTTACTATATTTATTACTCAAAAATAACACTATTCATCTAAATCTACAATAATTTCGTCTAGAAAAGTTGCCGGTAATAAGATGTCATTTTGATGCCTTTTTTTTTTTTTTTTACGGGGGGAAATCCTCATGGACTACCTCCGCCTGGGGAAAAGGCGGAGGGGCGTGCCGGACTCTTACCGGCTAAAACCACCCCGGTGTCTCCTCGCACGTGCGCGCGGGGCCGCGGGAATCGAAATTCTTCCGCAGCCCCACACTAGTGCTGGCCCGGTCTGTCCGGGCCTCGTCTCCTGCACGGGTTAGTGAGGTGTTTAACTACCCCGTGCATCGCCTCAGAGGCGCACGCCGACACCCGCGCGCGCCTTCGCCTCGGGTCCATCAAATAGGGGGCGAGGACTTCCCCAAGTACCACGCCCCTGGACCCATTCATGGGGGCCGGAAAAGGGCGTTGTCCGCCCTTCTCCTGCGCCCGGTGCGCCTTCTGCGGCCGGGGAAGGGAGTCGAGATCTCCCTCTCCCGTTCCGCAGTTTCCTTCTGCGACATCACGTCCTCGCAGAAGGACACCACCGCGTCCCACGACTGCGCTACCGACCATCCTCCGCACAACTGCCGGCAGCCACAGATCGCCTCCTACCTCATTTGTGAGGACACGGCGCTTCTCCTCCCAAGCTACACACTCGGCGAGCGTGTGTTGCGCCGTGTCCTCCCCGCAATGGACGCAATGGTGGCACCGAGCGTCCGGCTCCCTGCCTATGCGGCACAGGTACTTGCCGAAGCAGCCGTGCCCCGACAGCACCTGCGTCACTCTAAACGACAGGGAGCCGTGCCTTCTCCCGAGCCAGTCGTCGAGTACTGGCCGGGTCATTTTGATGCCTCGCCCAACCCAAATACCATCTACTACTACTGTTCTTCGTCCAGTTAGGCACGAACAGTAATAATTGCGGACGGACTCCCTTCCCGTCGTTCTTGTATTTACTACAATGTAGGAGTAATATATCCGATTGGATACATGACGGGATTGAACACGACCTCTCAAAAGCACTCCTTCAACATTAAGCTGGTATTGTGCTAGGTCAGGAATTAAGGTTTCGCATACTTCGATGCAGTAGACTCCATTTCTTATATGCTCGCTCAGGTAAGATCGGGCGAGCTTTATTTGATAGGTGCCTAGTGCTATTAGCACTAGATCCTCTTCGCTTAATACTGGGAATGCCAGCGCTCGTACAGCTTCATCCGTGATAGTATGAAATGCTGCCCTCTGTCGATTGAGATTGTTTTCCACAACGTAATCACCCAAACTATTTGGCTGGTGAAGTCTTTCTTGGATTTCTCTGATTATTTGGTTGGCAAGTGGCGTGTTTGTCACTGGCTCTTTAAACGTGTTTGTTAGAGCGGCAGCAATTCGTACATCTTCGAACATATGAGGCAGTGCTCTGTTGAAATATTCATGCCTTAATATTTTAAAATCACGTTTTAGGCGACCATTTATTACCTCCACTACCCATCTGATTATTGTCACCAGCCGGGATTTATTTGCATCTTCAGTGCTGAGTTGTAATTCGGCCCTACTCTTGGTGGGAGGCATATGAGCATTATAACCATGCTCTTCTACATCTCCAAGAGAGTCCCTGAAGCCTCTGTCTAAGATGAGTACGTCGCCAGCATGAAGTACAACATGTATTGGAGCTTCGTTATGAATTGATCTCGACATAATCGTAGCATCTGATGTCGTTGCTGCGTGCGGTCCGGTAACATCAACAATAAATCCATCCGTGCAGACAATTAAATGTGGTTTTAAAAGGTTACGGAACTTATGCAGACTATATGACTGCTTTTGAAATAAAAAATTGCTACTTTTTTGGATGAATATATAAGTACCGTTAAAAATTAAAATGGCTCTAGTCCCATTGTCTCCATACAATGAGTTTGGAATAGTTAGGTTCCGGGAAATAATTTCTTGACGACTTATATGATCCCATCCTAAATGCCTAGGAACAAAGTCGGCCAACAGACACTCACGAGCTTTAGTCAATTTTCTCTCCAATGCTCGACGGCTCATCCCCAGGCGCGCAGCCAATCTTTCGTCAAGTTCTCCAGGCCTTACCTTCATCAAATATGCCCCCAGCAATGTCTTGGGGCGCCGTGATTGTTCCAAGGAAGGAGTTTCTTCTAGAATCCTCTGGAATTATTCGTGGGTTAGCCCGACACAAAAATGTAATTCCGTAGCTGTAATATTTTCGATGGTATCGAAATTAAATAAGTGTCGTTCATTATAAGCCGTGACAAGTGTATTCAACATGTCTTTTATTTGCTCTGGAGTAAATGAAGAATTATTTAATTCATTCAATTGTCTCCATGAGTTCCCGGTTAAATGGTTATCACATACACGAGCACTTACTGGGACGTACAATTTATTTTCAATCAACATTCTTACTTTGATGAATTGAGGTATTCTCAAAAGATTTTGCATTGTGCAGTTTGAAAATATACAACGTCGAGATGTATTCGCTGCTCTTCTATACTCTTAACATAGTAAAAATACATAAAATAAGTGTAGAACCTAAAACTAACATTAAAAAAATTAATAAAAAAATCATGGTTCCTTTCCTGCACGAGTTACGTTGTTGGTCTCATACAATAAAATAAAGCTATTTTTATGATCTTTAAAATGACGTATACCACATTTTGATACACCACTGGGGACGAACCGCCCATTCTCCTTTGTGAGTACTGAGCTCAAATCTTAATTTTGAACTTTCGAATAAATTCTAAGTTCTGCAATTCCCAGATAAACCATAATTTTTAGGGTGTTAGGTTAGACTATGCTAACTAGTTATCACAAAAAAACTGAACCAGAAATGTTCAACAGAACGAGATAAAAATTAGGTGAAAATTACGAAAATAAATCATTAAAAAAATTATATCTCGAAAACTACGAAAAATCGTAGAACATACATGGGGGTGATTCGGATACTCCTCATCATAAACTATCTAAATTTTACGTTTGAACGTCAACTCCCCGGCCACCCTGTATATACAAGATTTTAAAATTATGTTATTCTAAAAGTAAATTAAGTAAGTATTTTTTTGGTTTATGACCTAGAGGCTAGGATCTTTATTTAAGTTTAATTATGAAATTCAGTGTTTTACTAAAGGTTTTAATTATATATAATAACTTACTTTTTGATTTAGTTGTTGAGTATCTTTTCCGCTCTCTGCATTGAGTTTGGTCAACATTTTGATGTCCTGTAAATTTAATATTCTTAGTTATTGTCAAATTGCATAGAATGTAAACATGTATAAATATGCTATCTATGCAATAAAAAAAAGATTTCAACATAAGATTATCAGTTCCAGAGATTATTATTTTATTTTATTTATTAAGGGATAATAAACAACTACAACATATTTAATACAACAGGTTAAACAAAACTATAAATAGCAATGTATTAACTCCTACAAACATACTTACAGTTACAAACAATTTCACCTCTTTGTAATATTAGTATAGATATGATACAAACCTGTTATCACATAATTTGGCTGTGTCCTTGAAACATTTGATGTGGAAGCTAGAGCGGGCTGGCTTATTATAGCCTGAATTTTTCTTGAAGCTAGGGCCGGCTTGCTGATTATAGCTTCAATGTTTGATTTTGAAGGTAAGGCTTCATTTTCTGAAATATAATTAAATATCTATATTCAGTTGAGGCTCAATAAAGCAATCATGCAAAGGTTTGGAAAGAAGATAAGAAATCTGAACCAGCAGACCTTTGGTAAGTCTCAACTCTTGTCCTACACTGTCCTCACATAACTATTGTTTAGGATAATTGTATTTGTTACACAACATTTTGAGTTTCAATGAGTAACCATGGAGTTAGTGCTTCTTCGTCTCCATAGGAAATCAACACTTTTAACGAGGCAACTAAAGTCGGACTATTCATAAGTTCATGATATTGGTTTACATGAATAAAAATATATTTGATCAATTGATTGAATTACAAATTATTAGTAATAAAAGACACATACCTGATGTGTTAAAATCAGATTCTTTTATTTGGAATATATCAGAGGTTGACATAACCATTGCTTCACCGAGTGATTGTGGTTGCAGATCTAGAATAATATTAAAAATATTGTCTATATTATTATTTGTTTCAACAAAACAACAGCATTGATGAATATAAGTAGATACTTAACAATTAATAGTATTACCTGGGATATATAGTGTTGGAATTGCTAATTTAGACAGTCTACCAGTTGGATACTTATGAATTTCTTCAAAATGTCTATGACAGACACGTTTGTTGCTATAGATTGTATGATGATCCAATGTAGCTATTTCACCACCAATGTTTAAAATCCAAGTTTTCAATTTCTCTGCACTTGTCTCTGGATTCGGGAACAGGTGTAGAGGCACACCTGAAAACATGAAACAATAAATTAGGTGTGTAACTTAAATCAATCACTGGAGGAACTATACCTCATTCAGCGCAGCTTGAGACAAAGACTAAGGCATTAAGTCCGCCTTTGTACCTTTTTTGTGTGAAAAGTTTAAATAAATAAATAAAGTACAATAGACAACAATATACAATCATAAAAATATATTTATAACAAAAAGAAATTGTGTTATGCTAGTCTACTTGAAACATTTATTTCTGTTAGTTTTATACTTCACCATGAAAGGAAGATAAAATAAAATAAGATAAGATTGCTTACATTTTGTCTCAAGCCAAGTAGAATGGGTAAATTTTTTATAAACACCATTTTTACAAAATAATATTAGATAAATAGCTATTAGCCCTTTGATGTGAAACATGAAGTTAATTTGTACTAAAAATAAAATTCATACATGGTGTTTCTAATTATCTATCCAGCACTATAAACAATTAACTTAGCATAATTATTTATCATAACGGTCCACTTGGGAGATTGGGACAGAAGGAAAGTCATATTACAAGTATTAGATTATCAAGAAGGGTCTCAATATTAAAGTATTTACCAATTATTTACATCAAACAACCAGTTCTGTAAACCACTCAATATTCACGGAAAGATCAAATGAAAGGTCATACTATAGCATTGGGCCATTGGTTATAGGTTGGATTCACGGCTATGTATGGACAGTTTAGATTATAAGAACGACAATCAAGGCAAATCATACCGATCCTATTGACATTGACCTTCTTCTATGCATTATATTTAATGTACTCTGGTGCTATTACCATAGCGATATGGGGATATGTGAATCATAGTAGCGAATAGAGTGACTGTAAGCCTTCAGGTTTGGCATAAAGTAAAGGTAAAAAAACTAAATTTACTTACCGTCTTTCCTAACCACAGCACATCCAGGTACACAGCAAGAATTTTGTGACATGGTTGAAGTTCACTGTTCACTATTCACAATTACAGGTCCAAACTCAAAAGAGTGCCTATGCGTAGAGTTCACAGTAACTTCACAAGTTCTGGATGATGTTTAATTGTTTACAATACGGCGTCACACTGAGGAGGATACACAACTCAACACGAGCGTACGAACGAATTGTAAGCAAGGGCAGCAACACGGAGGAACGGAAGCTCAACTCAACGTGGATAGCAGCTGCACTTTCAAAACAACGAGAACTTTATTGCAAAAAGAATGCGCACGAGCAGTTACACTCTCACGCAGCCAGCCATTTGCAATTCAAGTGTGCCCATATAAAAACAAAATTTTGGACGTTTTTTAAACCAAATTTGACTTCTGCATTAATGTGCTGATAATAAAAAACCTCATTATTCTCGAAATTATATATTCTGCTTTTTTATAAATTTACTACAAGAATAACATGGGACTTTAATTTTATTTCATGATTTATAGTTTGTTAAACTCCCAGCCTATGAATAATATATTTAACCATAGCAACACCGTAATTTTGTTTACCCTATAGTTTTGATAGATGGAGCTGTTTGAAATAAAAAAAACAGAATTTTTGTTTTACTCCAAGTTGCCATAGCATGGAGGCATTTGTGACAAGAGAATCGGCACCAATAATAACATTGCATTTTAACTTACATACTTACATTATCGCACCATGTCTCTGTCTGTCCGTCCGCGTTATTGCTTCATCGATTTACCTGTTTGTTTTTAATTCATAGCTATATTTGCTGGCTAGGTTTATTCATTTGTTGCTTGAACATAGGGCACAGTTTAAAATGAATTAAAATAACACTACTTACTTTGAAAACCAACATATCTTAGAGGTAGATAATGTGGCTATCAATTTCGAATAGGGCGAAAGCTTTACTCACGACATGTTGCTCATACCTGCCCATACCATGACAATACATTTTCAAACAACTTCTCACTCACTGGCGACACTTTCAGACTATATCTAACGTTCTTTAACTCAACTCAACTCAAAGCATTTATTTCAAATAAAACAATTGTCAAGGGGTCGGTCAGTCAGAAAGATGAAGCTAGTTGCCCATTCCAAGGCGTAGTAGGTAGGTACCTATGGAGAAGAACGGCCAAGAAACTCCATGGACACGCTATTAAATCCAAATATTGTTACAAAAAAGTGGTTACATCATTTATGTTGAAATCATAGATGTCACAACGATGTAGAAAGACGTGCACGTTAATAGCGTCCATAATAAAAAGATAAAAACAATCCAGGAATTAAAATAAGCCATGGCAGCTAAGAAATGACCAGTGCCTAGTGACGGCGCCCGCTCACGAACACGACGTATGCATCAGCACCATTCAGCGCAACCATTTTGAAGGGAACTTAATGATCCAATACACACGCGTCCACCAGCGACACATTTGGTGAGCATGAATACTCTCAGCCGCCAGGGCGCATTCAAGACAATGAAAGATAACCCAGTAAGCTTTAAAGTAGGCTCTTACATAGACTAGACATAGACTTACATAGTGCTCTCACATGTGCTATGCAATTATACAATACTAAGTGATTGTTGTTTGTTTTTACAGTCTTCATCAGCTCCGACAATATTTTCGCATGCTAATCAATTAGTTTATGCGCCCTTGTGGAGCAGGACCAGCGCTGAGCCAAGCATTTTTGTCAGTGATGTAATCCCCCAACTTATAATATGCTTGGCTGTATATTGTGCGTTTTATACATGATTTAAATTTCGTTTCATTCAGTTGGAGTATGCGGGGAGGTATTTTATTGTAACATTTTAAACAGTAGGTAGCCAGTCTACAACCTGATTGAACTAAAAGATTCTATTTCTAGTTCTATAGTCGTGTCTTTCACTTCTTTTACTGAAAAGATTTAAATTTTTCCTTACGTACTTACATGATGTTTTCATAGATAAATTGACAATGTGACTACTGTCCCGTATAGTAAAAGTACTCTGTGGTACCGTAATGATGTTAATGTCTAAACAGTTTCCTTAGAGAATCGCGCCTGCAGAGGCTGTATATTGCTCTGATGGCTCTTTTCTGCAGAATAAAAATAGACTCCTTTGATTATAATAGACTCAATATCGGCAGCCCGTCCCCATAATAAAATACCGTAAGACATATACTATGAAAATAACTGAAATAGACTAGCCTCGTGTTAAGTTCTACATTAAATTGACGGATTTTTCTTACAGCACATGCTTCTGAACTTAGCCGTCCTGCAAGAGATGATAAATGATAGCGTTCTCATCACAGCTGCATGCAATGCCTTACATTCGTCCCTTTCCCACGAAAGGGACGAATGGCTGGGCCACCCCAGCATTCTCATCCATAGGTTGGTTTTAGAGATCTTCCCCGCTGGTTATTATTACCTACCATATTTTCTTGTGAGAGTGCGAGTGTTCTTCGATCAGACCGCGACCAAAACTTGACTTTAAAGGGGGTGATTATGGCCCTATTAACTTCCCTAGTTCACCTTAACCTTAAGTACTTAAAAATTTACTCCCAAGATTGAACGGCATTTTCCTCCTTCGGTTCCAATTCTAAAACCCCAGATTTCTTATGTTGTGTAATGTTGTGAAAATTCACTCCGTCTTATTACAAAACACGATCTAACTTTAGCCCCAACCTACACATTCGATTTAGTTTTTGTATTTGGAACTTTATGCCGACTTTAGTAAAGTTCTTAATACAAAATTGACAATCTAAGACCGGACTAAGTTGACAGTTTTGTAAAAGGAACTGTATTTCGATTTCAGTTATGTTCTTATTTCAAAAACAGGCTCGATGGTTTAAACCATGTCAAAAGAAAAACCTTGTTTTGTAATAAGGCCGATAAAGTTTGATTTGTTTTTTATTAAATGTCGTGAATACAAAAGAATAGAAAAAAATATAGATATATAAGTGTAACATTAGCATACAACCGGTAGCACATTTTCACTGCCTTACAAACTAAAATATAGCTAAAGAGTATTTATTTTAGAACCTTATAAAACTAAAATCCTGATAGCACCAGCTTCCCAATCATTTTCTTTTCCTCTATCAATTTATGAGCCTCTCGTAAGTTAGCAGCGTTGATCGGGCCCATCGTTTTTGTTAGAGTACTTTTTAGCTTTCCCTCTTCCAGCCACTTCGAAACTTGTTTCAAAATTTCATACTGCCTGATTTTATCTTCAGTGTTATACTTCACTCTTGTAAACATACTTTCTGCCACCAAAGTTATGCTTTTGTCTTTCAATGCTGTTATATCTAAGAGAGCACTGCTGTCAACAATCAAACAAATTCTACCTTGAGGTTTGATAACTTTCATCAGTGTGTCCCAATACGGTGCGGGGTCGAAATTAACAAGAATGAAGTCAACCCCTGCTCCAAAACCATTCGATTCTAGTTGTGGTATCAGATCCTGAGTATGGTTGAGAACAATGTCTGCTCCAAATTCGCGCGTAAATGCCTCTGTTTCTGGTCGTGACGCAGTTCCAATCACTTTGAGTCCCAGATTCTTAGCGACCTGCGTCGCTACTGATCCCACTCCGCCGGAACTATTAATGACCAATAAAGACCTGCCTTTATCCTTCTCTGAGAGTCGCAAGCGATCACAAATGGACTCGAAAGCTGTAAGCGAAGTGAGTGGCATTGCGGCAGTTTGTTCAAAAGTCCAGTTCTTGGGTTTTCTTCCCACTAAATATTGGTCAACAGCCATATATTGAGCATTAGAGCCATTTCTTCCTATGCTGCCAGTAAAAAATACCTCATCGCCAACGTTGAATAAATTTGCATTGTCTCCCTTGGAGACGACTATTCCGGCGCCGTCAAATCCTAAAATTCTAGGCGATGTTTCTATATTCGGCTTCGGAGCGCGTACTTTAGTATCGATCGGATTTAATGCCGTAGCTTTGACTTCCACTAACACATCCGATTGCAGAACACTTGGTAAACTCACTTCTAAATCGACAAGACTGTTGACGTCTGTTATCGGCAAATATCTATAGAGTCCGACGGCTCGCATTGTTTTCGGTAATCTAAGGGTCAGCTCACACCGAGACGCGACGCGACGCGACGCGACGCGACGTGACCAGTGATTTCGCGCTGCGCCGCGCGGCGCAGCGCAACGTCGCGAGGCGCATCTTGAAATCGTTGGCAACACGACGCCTCGCTGCGCCGCGCGGCGTCTCGCTGCGCAGCGAGACGCTGCGCGGCGCAGCGGAACGTGTAGCTGCATTCGCCACGATCACCCGCCCCGCCCGTCCACCCGCACTCTACCATTTGCAAGCGCATGAGAACGACGTATATTTGGCGGGTGCATTATGGAGTATCATTAGAGACATTAGAGACATATATTAGTCTATCATTATAATTTCACTCGAGCACTCGACCGAACTGCATCAATTCTACACGAAGTCTGGACGAAAATAGTTCGCCACGGTGACCTCGGCTGCGCCTCGCGGCGTCGCGCTGCGCAGCGCGGCGCAGCGCTGCGCCGCGAGGCGCAGCGCCGCTCCTGCACGCCGCGCGCACCGGCTGCCTCGCTCTACGCCGCGAGGCGCAGCGCGGCGCAGCGCGGCGTAGCGCTGCGCCGCGCTGCGCCGCGCAATTCTCACAATGAAATGTGTATCTTTTCGCGTAGAAAATAAAGTTGTATTTTGAGTCGCTCTTTTAAAATGTGCGCGCAGCGTCGCGTCGCGTCGCGTCTCGGTGTGAGCTGACCCTAAACATTGTGATATCTCGAGACGCGTGTGTAGTGGTTGCAAACAGAAATGTGACAAAAAATATAAAAGTGATAATCATTGGTTGACAATCAATTCTCACCGCGTTAAAATGATGTAAATTGTAATCGTCTTGCTTATCATCAAATCTCACCGCGTTAAAATGATGTAAATTGTAATCGTCTTGAAAATCAGTAAGAGTATTTACAATTTCTCCAATAAATGTCAACCGGCGCGGCGCGTCGCGATGGACAAGTTACATGCTCCTGTATAAAAATGTACTCTGTGATGCTCTGTGGCGATCTGTGGCGATGGACGTGTTTACTAATTCTGTACTCTGAACATACTCGCACACCACGACTACACAACTTCACGTTAATCAGTAAGGCCTGGCACACATTCAACGATGTGTGCCCGTCTTTCGTTCATACAAGTGCAGGCAATTAATAATGTACAATGATATCCCTAAAAAAGTGGCGCAATCATCTTTAGGTAACACGCATGTCATATTGATGTTTTTGCAAAATAAAGCTATTATAATGCAGCTGTTGTTTATATCCATATAGTCGTTAATAAGAATGCTGTTTTATCAGCTACTCATGTCTGATAACTACCCAACCGGTGTAATTAATTATATAGACAATTAATTAGTTATAGTAATGTAATAAATACGAAAACAAAAACGAAAATCCCCATTTAACGGGGACTCTTCAAACTGTCTGACAAACAACACCTAAATATAGGCATAAAATGGAGAAACACGCAAGCTACTTACTGTATCTGCATTGCTATTCTGTAAAAATCTCACCGTGAAAACTTAGGTGAAGTGAGCTTTCATTCCACCAGCATTCCGATTCTGTAACTATCTCACCGTGAAAACTTGGGTGAAGTGAGCGTGGAGTGAGCTGTCAGTGTCGTCACTGTCGTCCCACTGACATTTACATTTACATAACATTCATTCATTCATAAATTTTTTCATTTACATTTACTTTTTTTTTTTTTTTCTGTTTCCTTTTTCTTTGTTACTTTTTGTTTTTTATTTTATAATTTAGTTTGTGCACTTCCTGTACGAGTCGCAATAAACACTTTTTCTTTCTTTCTTTCTTTCAATAATAATCGAGATTTTAATATAATGCCAATTCTATTGATAATTTTATATTATTTCAAAGCTATTAAGTATCTAAGTGTCTAAAAAAACAACAACATTGTGTTTCAAACTGAATTTCTGTTATGATATTTTATTTTAAAACCCCGAAAATAGTAATGTTTAGCCCATAGATATAATAATATTTCTGTGGTTTAGCCACTTCACTACCTACTAACTTTGAAATAATATAAAATAATCAATAGAATTTGGACAAAAAATAATATTCTCGATTATGATTGTAAATGTAGGTATCTAATATTGGTCAATCTCTAGCATCTCAGACTAAGGAAAAGAAAGGACTCGGCATAACGAACAGTAGTTATAGGAATGTGATGTATTTCGACGGCATAGTTACTGACATATCGGCATCTCTTTTTAACTTATGAGGGTAATCATAATGTAAAAAAAGGACAACAGTAGTCTTATCATTACCAAAAATTGCAACATTATCTACAAAATATCTCACTGCGGCCGGTCGCCATGTTTTGTCACAGCCAACAAGTACATCAGTTGTTATAGCAACTTGTTTCTTTCAGTGTTTTGAAGAAAATTTTGATATTATAATGCGCGCAGCTCTACCGCAAGCCGCCATCTTTGTGCCAGACTCACATTTTAGGTATGCACGTTTTTTTCGTAGGTACCTACTTATGTCATGTCTATTCTTCTTTTCCTTAGTCTGAGGATGCTATGAAGACTTGCGTGGAGTGAGCTGTCTGACAGACAGCTCACTCCACGCAAGTCTTCACGGTGAGATTTTTACAGAATCGACCGGCTGATACAAGGGATTGACACTGTTGACAATTCCCTTTCCCTCCACGTTCACTCCACCTACGTTTTCACGGTGAGATGGTTATAGAATAGCACTGCTGGTAATCCCACCGCTACGCTCGTGGATTCCAAGCTTTATCTACTTCATTTGTCACACGCTCAGAGCATTAAACCAACGTCACACGTGACCCCAGCTTGACATTGAATCATGTAAAAAACTATGAATAACTATTTGTGTCTCGATAGGTATAAAAACGTTATATTTTGATACATATCAATCCACACAACAGAAAAACATATGCGAAGACTGTCCTTGTATTGGATCGCACTACGTACACAGTTCACAGTGTTGCATCAGCGCATTCTATTCAAAATGTTGCTGATTATGCTTGTAGGTAATCATAGTTTGAAATCATTGTAGGTAATGCTATTCAACTGAAGACAGGTTGAAACGTCACTATTGGGGTGAAATATTCCGTGGGGTGAAAAGTCTTATTGTTGTTTTGATTTCATAGTACCTAGCCACATTTATGACGAGTGGTGACTATAGTCATTAGACTGCGTTCAATATAGTAATGTGTGATGAATTCTCACAATTCAGGTTCAGTTGTATAATAAAACTGCTTGCTTCGTGACAACGATTATATTATTCCAATCAATCACTCTTGCTTATATTCTTACACAACTTTATTATAAAATAAATTAATAGTGTACAGCTATTAACACACTGATAATATTAAGACGTCTGTGTCGGTCGAGGTAGCCGATCAGAATGTCCCACTTTTTATTATAAATCACTGACCATGTGCATTTCGTTCCGGAAATCCAGACTGAACGAAATGTATCCATCAATCTGTTCGTTCTTCATAGACTAACAAAAGTGATGACATTTTGAATCGACTAACGTACTAATATCAATTAAACAAAACAAATAAAATCATCGAATTAATGAATGAAATGAAATGTAAATTCAATATGAATATTGATAAAAATAAACTTGATTTAACTGACAAATTTGTAGAATAATATTAAATAATCATAAATTCATTACATTCGGCCGTCCGACTACGTGCGATCTCCTGACGCACGGTACATAATCATGTAGAATAATTTTATGAATTCAAATAAATACTAACAAAATTATAAAGTTTCATGTAAATCAAAGGTAAACTAAACATATCTAAATATTTTATATCTATTAATAATTCATTACATTCGGCAATTATTTGGACTCAGATTGACTTTGTGGCAGTTCATTGTCACTTTTATTACTTTCGCTGTCAGTCGTACTACTGTTAGCCATCGCATCAACATTATCATTTTGTTCGGACATATTTATATTGATCCATGGTCGAATCCTGTCTACTGCTACCACACTATCAAATTTATTCTTGCGGTTACTAAAACCAGGTATTTCGATAATTTTATACCTTTCATTGCCCAAAACTTGTGCTATTTTGAAGGGGCCTATAAATTTTGACATCAGCTTAGTACTATTACCTTTATTATTAAAATTAGTTCTAGTTATTTTAATTAAATCCCCTTCCTTATAAGTTGGGGCAGGAACTCTATCTTGATCGTAGTTTTGTTTTTGTTTAATCTGACTAGATTCGATATTTGTACGAACTTCCTGCCTTACTTCTGTAAAATTAGGATTCGGCTCGTTAATGACATCTAACATATTACTTAGGCCATCTTTCAATCTGGTTCCAAATAATGCTTCAGTAGCTGTTTTCCTAGTGGTGGAATTTGTGGCATTATTTATTCCCCATTGGATTTTGCCTAGATACATGTCCCAGTTCCGTTCATCCTCACCGTCAGAATATTTTGCAAGTGAACTTAAGATCGTTTGGTTGTATCTTTCGGCTTGGCCGTTGGCTCTGGGACATGCGACAGCATTCAAAACATAATAATACTTTAACCGTTGTTTTAGTTTTTGTATCCTTAACAGCTCTTACAAATAAATATTTGGTAAATCCATCCACTATGGTGAGAATGTAAACATTGCCGTTCTTACTTTTGACAAACGGACCCAAGTGGTCAATGTGAATGGTGTGGAATGGAATGCTTACTTTCTCTATCGGGTACAACTGACCATTCTTATGTCGTGACGTATTATCCTTATTGTAGGCGCACTTAATACAAGACTTTACATACTTTTTAACAAATCTACGTAACTTAGGAAACCAGAAAACAGATTGAATTCTCTCGGTTGTCTTTGATACACCTAAATGACCAGCGTCATCGTGGTTAGATTTACATACTTGCCATCGAGCAGTGCGAGGGATTACTAGACAAAGCTTATCATCAACTCTCCTATACACTCTACTGTTCTTAACTACATATTTATTTTTAATTTCTTTAGCTTCTTCATCTGACTCAGGCTTAAGAATTTTATATATTCGGGATATATCAGGATCTGTCATTTGTAAAGTCAAGAGCCAGTTATCAGTTTCGATACTATAGACAGTGACTGTAGAATCATCGATATCATTGGGTGTTAATTTTGTGTTACGGCTCAGTGCGTCTACATGAGCCATACGGGTGCCTGGACGGTACTCTATACTAAAATTGAATTCGCTTATTAAAAGCCACCACCTAGCTATTCGGGGTATTAAGTCGCGTTTAGTTAATGTAGTTCGAAGGGCGTTACAGTCTGTCACAATTTTGAACTCTATACCCAACAAATATACTCTAAATTTCTTTAATGAACATACAATTGCAAGGGTCTCGAGTTCATAAGAATGCAAGTGGCGCTCCTCGGGAGTGGTTTGCCGGCTAAAATAAGCTATTGGTTTGAGAGCGCGCGGCTCTGGCTGCCATTGCATCAATATCCCACCCACGCCTAAAGAACTTGCATCCGTATGCAACTCAGTTTCGAAATTAGGGTTGTATAACGCTAAAATTGGTCGGTCTATTAGCTTGTCTTTTAGGGTAGTAAACGAATGGGATTCGGCATCTGTCCATTTAAAAACATAGCCCTTTTTGAGTAAGTTGGTTAGAGGCCTAGCTATTTCCCCGAAACTTTTGATAAATTTTCTAAAATATCCTGCTAGTCCCAAAAACTGACGGATTTCATGTACGTTCTGGGGAACAGGAAACTCTTTAACAGCTAAAATCTTATTTTCGTTAGGGCGTATGCCTTCAGCAGAAATCTCATAGCCTAAATAGTCAAGGGAATTATCGAAGAAACGGCATTTAGATAATTTTAAAGTAAGCCCATTCTGACGCAACAACCTCGAAACATTTTCCAACCTCTCAAATCCCTCCTCCAAGGTAACCGATGGCACAAGAATGTCATCCAAGTAAGCTAAAGCCGATTCATGACGTTTATTACCTAGCATCGCATTCATTAATCTCTGAAATACAGCTGGAGCATTCGCAAGACCAAAAGGCATCCTTTTAAATTCGTAATGCCCATCTGGCGTTACGAATGCAGTTAGCGGACGACACTCTTCTGCCACGGGCACCTGATAGTACCCAGAAGCCAGATCTAGGGATGTGAAGAATCTGTTGCCACTAAGGTTTGTCAACTGATCGTCGATTACCGGCAAAGGGAACCAATCCTTCTTAGTCTTATTATTGAGAGCCCTATAATCAACGCATAATCGCTGTTCCCCTGTCTTCTTTCTCACCAATAGAATAGGGCTAGCATAATTTGAATTAGACTCTTGTATAATGTTATTTTGCAACAAATCCCTCCCTAACCTGACCTCTTTCCGAAAAAGATAATCTGTACGGTCGGTAAACTACGGGTTTATCATCTAATAAGTCTATTTTCATTTCAGTTGAGTTCACACAACCAATCTCTCCTAGATTGAATGCAAAGCAATCGCGATAACTGAGTAAAAGTGAATGAAGTCTACCTAACGTCTCTTTGTCAATTTGGGGACCAACCTTTATGTCGGATATTAGCAAAGGTTCATATTTCGAATTATCTTTCGTTACTCTATTTGTGTAGGTGGTACTTCTCTCAACAAAACAAGTTCCTTTAGCAAGAGGACATTTCTTGGATAATGTAAGGTTTTGACCAGATAAATTAGTCACAGGCAAATAACACTTCCCATCAACAACCCTATAAACCCCTTGGTGCAAATAATGCTCTTTCTTAGGCTCACAATTGTAGTAACCTTCAATATAAATATCTCCACTGAAGCCAACGTCGGACGTGGTAACTTCAACTAATCCTGACAATGTAATATCGGTATCGTTGTCAAAGTTTAGCTTTAAACGCTTCACCGGCTGTATTATGGTATCGGTATCGGGGCTCTGGTAAAACGTTAACTGATGGCTATTCTTAAATACTGTTACGCTGGGAAGTTCAGTAACATTTTGACCTATAAGTAAAGCTGTCTGAAGGAACTGTTCGCTAACTACTAATACCTCTACATTAACCTCAACTTCATCTAGTTTCAGATCAACATTGCTCCTATATACTGGAAAAACTTTTGAGTTCCCGAATCCCCTGATTACTGGCAACTCTGTTAAATTCTTAGTTAAATTCAGACTTTGAGCATCAGATTCTCTTATTAAACTACATTCGCTGCCAAAATCAATAAACGCAACTAAAGATTTATCGTTTACCGTAACGGTTCTGTAAAATTTGTCGCTGTTGTTATTGAAGGTAGATATAGTCAGAATTTTCCGACCCTGGATATCTGCCTGTTTAGGTTCGTTCCGTAAGATTAAAGGCTCCAGTTTACAATTATCATTGTTGTGGCCTACCCGTTGGCATTTTAAACATTTAGTAAGGGGTTTGGGGCATCGAAAGTAAGGGTGTCCCCTCGAGCGGCAATTGAAACAAATGATCGAACTTTCGCTTGAGGGTGTTGCAGCAGCATTACCCGGTTTAACTATCATAGTATCGTTACGTTTCCTATTCAATGTATTATTTTCTAAAATGGGGTGCTGGGAGCTTAAAAAATTCAATAAGTCTTCTGGTTCGCGAACAGTCAGTGCCTGTGCACTGCTTCTAATCGATTTATCTAGTATCCCGTGGATAATACAATCGACGGCCTTTTTGCCTCTTATTTCGCATCTGTTTAACAACGTTAACTTATCGTAGAAGTACTCACGCAAACTTTCGCTACTACGAGTAGTGCGAGCTAACATTTCCTCGAGCAGCCGACCATAATTTTGCTCATTCGGGAAAGCTCTTATGAGTTTGCCCTGCCACTCGGACCAACTGAAAACAACGCTAGGGAGGGCTTCAAACCACTTCTTTGCCATGCCAGAAAGCTTTTGTAGAGCAAAATGTATGGTCTGCTTCTCGTTCCATTCATAGATTACGGCACATTCATTTACTTTCCTAACCCAACAGTCAATATTCTGAGTTTTACTTGACGGATCAAATTCCGGTATCACATTGTTGAGAAGATTGTTATTTAAATTATTTGTCTTGCTCTTATGTTCTTGAAGGGTATTAAACATATCAAGTACCTGTTTAGTAGACCAACTGTTTCTCTCCTTGGATCGTCTCTTACTCGAACTCCGTGAACTGTGGGGTGACTCGCTGCTGGATGAGGAGGAGCTGGACGTCTGCTTACGTCTCTTCTTTGATCGCTTTTTGGCTCTCTTAGACTTAGCTGCTGCTTTGAAGGAGGATCGTTTCCGTTTTCTTAGGTGCTCAACTTTGCGAGTAGGCGAGCCTTCAGGAGTCATCGCTTCGTCTGAATTCATACCTCAAAAGAAAAAAATATCATTGTATTTATGTCAGTATTTCAATTTATTGTTTAAGTGTGTTAAAACATTCTGTAAGCATAGTTAGCTTCTTATTAAAGCACACTTCGTTTCCTATTTTAGGTGCACATGACCTTTAACAACTAAGCACACATCGCTCAATAGGCATACATAGCGTCTAGTAGCTAAAACACACTTGACTTCCTATTGTAGGTACACATAACCTCTAACAGTTAAGCACACATGGCTCAATAGCCATACATAGCCTTTAGTAACTAAAGCACACTTGGCTTCCTATTGTAGGCACACATAACCTCTAATAACTAAGCACACATGGCTCAATAGGCATACATAGCCTTTAGTAACTAAAGCACACTTGGCTTCCTATTGTAGGCACACATAACCTCTAACAACTAAGCACACATGGCTCAATAGGCATACATAGCCTTTAGTAACTAAAGCACACTTGGCTTCCTATTGTAGGCACACATAACCTCTAACAACTAAGCACACATGGCTCAATAGGCATACATAGCCTTTAGTAACTAAAGCACACTTGGCTTCCTATTGTAGGCACACATAACCTCTAACAACTAAGCGCACAGGGCTCAATAGGCATACATAGCCTTTAGTAACTAAAGCACACTTGGCTTCCTATTGTAGGCACACATAACCTCTAACAACTAAGCGCACATGGCTCAATAGCCTTTAGTAATTAAAGCAAACTTGTACGTACCTTAGATGGGTCCTGATCCCACTTCTGAACTGTGATGAATTCTCACAATTCAGGTTCAGTTGTATAATAAAACTGCTTGCTTCGTGACAACGATTATATTATTCCAATCAATCACTCTTGCTTATATTCTTACACAACTTTATTATAAAATAAATTAATAGTGTACAGCTATTAACACACTGATAATATTAAGACGTCTGTGTCGGTCGAGGTAGCCGATCAGAATGTCCCACTTTTTATTATAAATCACTGACCATGTGCATTTCGTTCCGGAAATCCAGACTGAACGAAATGTATCCATCAATCTGTTCGTTCTTCATAGACTAACAAAAGTGATGACATTTTGAATCGACTAACGTACTAATATCAATTAAACAAAACAAATAAAATCATCGAATTAATGAATGAAATGAAATGTAAATTCAATATGAATATTGATAAAAATAAACTTGATTTAACTGACAAATTTGTAGAATAATATTAAATAATCATAAATTCATTACAAATGTATGTTTACATACATTAATCAAAACCGTTGTCGACATAAATAAAGGTATTTCTATTCTTCTGTTCCTTCACGAAGCCCATCCAAATCCAATGATGCATCAGTTGCACCGTAGTCTATATCCTAACTGGAAACGAGGACTAGTATCAAACGCCAATCATGCCCCTATTGACTACCGTTAAGGTTCTACCACTGTATCTTAGCAAACGATCTCTTACTTACAAAAACCACTTAAAATGCAACGTGCATATTATAGTGATATTGACAGTCCTATATTGCTACAATAAAAGCATTGTAGCTGCTGGTCGGCTCTTTTATAGTAATTTTCTATCGTCTTGATTTCCAATTTCCTAGTTGGAGGACGTTCTCAAGAAGTCAAGAGACAACAATAAATAAATCTATTCATCATCTATCCCAAATGTGCAGATTTTCGATAATGGACAATACTAACCGCGAGCATTGGCTACGCGAATTTGTTTTGCAAACATTCCTTGCGCGAGCTTTTGGTGCGCAACGAGAATTCATTCACACAATTATTCAGTTTGCTTTTTTATTGGCATACTTAAATTGAAATGTAAACAATACTGACGTTTAACTACGGGCAGATGATATAATAATCTACATTTTTTGTGGTTTACCCCACTACTCATTACTATGATTATCTGAAGTTAAATAATTAGTAGGTACCTACGGTCTATTCTTATCAATACGGGTAAAAAAAAATATATTAATATCGTCAGCATTTATTTCGGAGACACATTATTGAGTGTGCAAGTCACCCCCTGCCATTTTATCCGTGTATATTATATAGAACATAGGTCAGGCAGAGGACATAGTTCTTCCCATAATTCCCATAATTCTTTCCATAATTGAAGGTCACAAATCCACTGCCCAATCCCAAATCCCAATATGTTTTGATTCCATGTTCTGCAATAGTCCTACTTACACTAACCGGGGATTGTCCTTGTGTGCACTTGCACATTGCATACTAATAATTGGGATAATTGTCGGTTGATGCCTCATTCTATTTAAAATTGTCTAAGGGGCCTCGACGAGTTGGTTTCGGCCCCTCGTACGCCTTGTTGTAACCGGATCCCATGGTCCCCAGATATGTAAACATACAAAAATAATAATACCCGTCTTATACAGAGAAGACACGAGCATTGATCACCACGCTTGCTCAAGACGGGTTGGCGATCTCAGACTTATATTAACTACTGGCTTCTCATACAGAGATGGCACGAGCATATACCTAGTTGGTAGTGGAGATAACATAGAGCCTTGTGGGACACCGGTGCTCTTTTCAAGGGTGTGCTGATGCGATTATTCAAGAAGAAAGCGTACTTTCTGTAGACTATTAAATCTCTTATATTACATTGTAATCTGGGCTAGTATTGCCCTGTGGTAGCTGTCGTAGAGCTAAATGCTTTTGTGCCAGACTGGTCGAAGGCTTTTGCTACGTCGATATACTGTTTTCTGATAAATTGAAGATTTAGTAACTTGATGCCACATTAAACATGGATCTCATGTTATTAGGCTGGAATAGTATGTTTTTCATAGACTGACTTACTAATTCGAACGATCGATAATACCCTCTTCTGAACCACTGGTTAATTAAAGTACCATTCTTTTAAATTCGTAAATACATAGTCTATTGTGAGCAGAGAACGCAAAGTCTTCGTAGTGTTCAAACTTTTTCTGCAGATCTATTCCATCAGGATTAAAAACAACGACTGGGTGGATGCTTGTACATTTATTTCTAATAAGATATGGCTCCTATTCCTCAATACATTACGTTCGTTACATACAATTATTAACATTTACACAATATAATACAAGCAGATCATAATATATCACAGAGTACGCGTAACAATTCACAATATGCGAAAAATAAACCTTTTTTTAATATTTGTAGCCTCATAATTCGTCATATTACATTTGTATAACAATATTTAGACAATTTAAGGTAAATATATATATATTTTATGAATTAATAGCAAGGTGTGACCATTAATCTACTAACGATGAAAGTATTAGAAGGTATTGGTTTGTTTAGTTCTAAATAGGCATATATTCATGAATAGGCTGAACAAGTGAATGTGTTATTGCTACGTGAACATATCGTTGCATGATTTATTTTATCCCATTGATTATTCAAGGAAGTTTGTACAAGTGCATGTATTCTGTAAGCAGGTGCCTATCTATTACTTATCTAATTAACAAGGTGAATGGGCTATATTAAACACTTCTAACTATAACTGTGGATATGGGTACCTATAGGTCCCTTTTGTAGGTAGGTCTTGGTAGCTAACGTGGCACTTAGCTGCTTGGTACAGATTTTATAAATTTATTTGCTCAAAGAGTAGTAGTAGCACAGAGTTGATTGGACTATTGGTGTCACCATTAGGGATAAGGGCAATGAACTTAATGAGCTTGACGTACCTACTACAAAACAAATCTTATAAGCAATTGCAACAAATAATAATATATCTAAGTGTAGAACATTGAATTCATGATTAATTTTAGGTTGCTTTTCACACGCGTCAGACACTTCAAAAATATTTTGCATAACTGTAAATATTTTTTATATCCATCAACTCTAAAACATTAAATGAATTATGTATATTAACTTTGTAAAAATACACGAATATATTATTATAGATTTTAAACAAGAATATAATAAGCTGCCTTGTTCAAGATATTCAATTGAACTCCGTAGATTCTTAATCTTAATTATAAATCACGACATTTTGATTATGTATGTAATAATAATACAGACGATTAATTTAACATTATCATTAAATAAGTACCTACCTACAACGTCCAAGTAAATTAACTGGCAAAACTTCACAGAAGTTATGGGTATCAATATCTACATACATAACATACATAGTCAGCCTATAGTCCCTCTGCTGGGACACAGTGACTCTGTGAGGAGAGGGCCGTAGTGCACCACGCGGGCACAGTGCGGGTTGGTAGATGTCACATGTCTTCGGAATTTTTGGTTCTAGGACATGTCGGTTTCCTCACGATCGATATCTAATCACGGTAAAACAAAAACCATATCCATCACTTTTGACAAGTTTCGCTAGTTCATTTAATTCGATTTTGTATTCATTACGACTTACAACAACGTCATTCAGAAAGCAGGCATTTAACACCAAGCGAATATACCTACTCTACGTAGGTATGTTTCTTTTTTTAAATAAATCATTTAAATTTAATATTATACCTAAGTAAATGTTAATTCACAATATCTTTGAAACAGCAGAGCAATATTATACTTAAATATTTAGCCGATGACGTTATGAATAACTTCCCCTCCAAATAATTTTATTATTAATTATTAATAGTCAATCAATACCATTATACTTTAATTTATACAATAGGTACTTTTTACAAATTATGGTGTTTTTCAAACATTTTCTGATCCATCCATTTTGATATGAATTCTCCCTAGATGTTCTAGGTGCACCATAGTTTAAACATTATCTAGGTATAAACCAGGTACAATTTTCGTAATCATTTTGATAATTTATTATGGTGATTCGTACCACAAGTTAAAGTGATAGAACATTATTTATTTCCCAATTTGATATGTCCTGGCTATTTCCACAATAGTCTTTGACAGCAACCATTCCTTCCAATTTAATATGAATACTGATAATTATAATTTGTACTGATTACATTGATTTGGTACGATGTTCATTTTGAATTAAATGCTAAATTAACGAAACATACCTTCTTTGTTTTGTTTTTTATAAATTTGCATAGGTAAGTCACTTTAAACTCGTTTAAGTACACTTCTGAAAATAAATCGGTATTTATAAGCTTTGTGTGTAGGTGCATAAACTTCTAGATAAGTATAGCAATATTTTGATTGAGGTACGTACCTACTAGTTATTATTATTTTACTAGTTAGAACATTACTAGATATTGTAATGAAGGTTTCAAGCATTTGCTCTATACCCTTTGCAACTGCTCATTTTTTAACGCAACCGACTTCATCTACAACAATGTCCTCAAAACAATGAAACTGTCTGTAACTATCACTATTATTGATTGAGACAAATTCGTGATCTCTGTAGAAACAATTAGCATGTTCTATACAAATGTGGACATGAAAAGTAGGTCAAATTTTCACTTGCGTTACATCCTGAATTTTTTTCTTTTAACAAGACGTTAAGTATGCAGAAACGTGATTGTCTCATTACTATTCACAGTCGTGACTTTCTAACACCAATCATGATATTTTTCTTTATTTACTGTTCTAAAAGCGTACAAATATATAGACTGTTAAGTTAACATTAATTTGAGACTCCATTATTCCGATTTCTCTTTACAAACTCATATTTTATAACATCTTTTATACATAGAACTGTCTTCATACCCTTAAATTCTATCTGTTTACTATTTATGTCACAAAAATGGCAAATTGTAACTTAAATTCTAGAAAGCAGAAATCAATGCACGGCACTTTTATTAAAATTAACATTCTAATACTGACTCAGGAAATTAAAACTGCCTTACGACGCTTCGGCTTTAGCTCACAACTACCCAACAACCGCAAGGTGGATCACCCCCAGCTTATACAGCCTGGCAGGGACAATCACGCGAACCTTACCACGAATTCAGTACTTGATTCTGGACCCCACTACGGATTTTTTTTTTCGTCGTTATAAAAACCAATTTGCTAATTCCATACATTTTGGCGGCGCGGCATAGTATAGGTAAACTCAAACTCAAAACTGTTTCTTGCATTCATGTGCATTTAGTTGTCACAATTTATGTAAGTTCCAACATGAACTCCGGTTTAGGGCACAGCAACATAATAATAATTTTAATATAATAATAACATAGTTTTTGAAATGTGTAAATTCGTTAGAAACCACCTATCACTTTTTAATAAATAAAATAAAATAACCGACCAAAAATGTCTACACATGCTATCATGTGCTGAATTCATGGTTACACTTTGCGCGTCGTTGTCCCTGCCACCCTGTATAATTACTACACAAACAGCATTAAAAAAAAAAAAAAAAAGAAAATCAAATACAGCATAATCCTTCCCAAAATAGTCATTTCATTGTACTAAAGCAGCCTCTTCAAGTTTACTGCACAGCGTACTTGCAGAAGTCATGGGCCCCGGTACATTCGACGCTGGGCCTGTGAGTAGAGTCCCATATGCCAGGGCCGCATCGCTGACACATCCCTACCAGGGTGCAGGGGATGCGGACTAGCTGACGGAACTGATGGAGGAGACCTCTGGCCTTGCGTAGGATGAGGCGCCCGTCCATATACATTGCTGAAAGATGGTAGAAGAAGCTGTTAGAAAAATAGCAGCTGTTAAACAGTGGGTGGTGGCTAGAAGTATATTTCTGAAGTTACATGATCATCTGTTATTATTGTAGAACGGTGCTCTTGCTTGAATCTCAATTTAAAACCAGGGGGCCTACTCCCTAAGCCCCTGAAGTGCATGAAGTGTTTCCTACTCCGTTGATATCACTACGGAATTAAGATTAGTCCGGGGCCCGGACTAAAAATTATTGACAAAACGATTTGACAGTTGTCCTTACTCCCGATGTGTTTTTGCCCGTCCGGAAAAACAAATTAATCGGGAGCAGGGTTCACTTTTAAGTATCGAACTGCTTTCGGACGAGCCCGTATAGATCTTCGTTGACGGACTTAGAGAGTAGGCCCCCAGATTAGAGCAGATATATCTATGAAATCTGCAAGTTCTTCCACCTGAACAGCTCACTGCAAACTTACTTCATCTAAATTTTCACGGTGAGGTTTTTACAGAATAAGCAGATTGGCAGTTATTTACGTACCTAACGAACTAAAATGCAGCAGCATCTCGTCAGTATTGAGGTCCTGTGCGATGACGTCATCCGCGTACACGGCTATGATGGCCAGGCACAGGAACAGGTGGAAGTAGTCCGTCTGGTAGTTGGCCCAGCAAGCCTCCCACATGCGAAGCGCTACGGCTTCGGTAAACTCGCGTTTGAAACATCTGGAATTACAAAGTTACCTACATTAGTACTTACCAGCGTTGCCAGACGTCCCAATTTTGGCGGAACGTCCCAATTTTAGCCACACATTAAATGTCCCGCGCGGGATATGCTCAGTCCCGCTTTTCGGGGATTACTCGCGGTTGTTATTAGTAAAGTAACATTATTACATATTTTAATCACAATCATTTTCTATGCCTACCATATTTTTTTAGTTTTTTTTTTATTATGTCCCGATTTTTTTTACTCGTAAGGTTTCAAAATCCTGCTTTGCACAAAAAAATATTGGCAACGCTGGTTAGCAACCTACGTGAACGAAATGTAGACAGCTGTTTTAGTCTAAAAATAGAATAAGAGGACAATAAAAATTAAATCTAATCTCGTAACTGACAATGAGCCAATCCATTCCAGTGATTGGATTGTCTCATTTTTAAGGCCCAAAACTGACTTACAACAAAGTGGAACGATTCTGAGAAAAAAAAATCTAAATATACACTTATAAATATGTGCAAGTAATAATAAAGCTGAAGACTTTGTTTGTTTGAACGCGCTAATCTCTAGAACTACCAATAGGATTTCAAAAGTTCTTTTTGCATTTGATAGCCCAATTCTTGAAGAAGATTATAGGCTATTTAACATCACGCTAGGACCCTTAGGAGCCGAGCAAAACGAAAAAGCGTCAGAAAAAACGCTAAGTGAAACGAAGTAGCAGCCTAGTGCGATGCGACGCCAACGCGGTGGGTCGGGAGAGTAAGAAATTTTTTTTGACGCGGACGAAGGTGCGGGCAGAATCTAGTAATTTCTGTTATTTTGGAATACCTACTCCTCCTTATAAACAGAAAAGCAAGTTTCTGCGAAATCACTTCAATTATAATTTACTTATTTATCAACATGTTTTGCTAAACGATTTTCTCGGTAAGTATCAAATTTTTTCCGTGAAAGTTTCTCCTACGGCGAAAAATTCAAAAGGATCGAACGAAAAAAAAAACGAACACGACAAAAGGCCAGACTAGGGATAGTCTGATAAAATCGGATGTAGTAGGAAAAGGCAAAATGTCAAAGGGTCGTACTTACGTCTTCTAGGAATAATTCAATTCTGTCTGGCTTTGATGCCTGCCTTTGTCGATAATGCGGGGGTTTTGCGTTGGTGGAAGTAGGTACAAGATGAATGAAGTATATCAAGTGAATGCGCAATAGAAAGGTTTCCTAGTGCCATCATAAACCTATCTGTACCTTCAATATAAAAATATATTAAACAGAATCGTAAGGAGGAATAATCAATAAAGCATTACGAGAAAATTCGAAGTGTTAGTAGAATATCCAATGGTAGTATCAGTATTATGTGTAAGTATATACATATCTATCGTGATCTTCAACATGTTCCCATAACGATAAATCATACATAGTTTATCGTTTGAGTTCCTACGGAGTAATATTAGAGAAAAGGCAATTCCGACCGCTATTGCATGCTTAAACGTGACAACAAATTTTTAGGTAGATACTTATAGCTTCGTTCGCTCTCTAGGGAATACTTACAGCAGTATCCAACGATGACAAAACAGTAATTCCATAGCGTCGACATGTTTTTCCAAATGCTTGTAAAAGTGTGGCAACATTATCCTTATTAATTCGCGTAGGTAGCTCTGAAAGTAAAATGTCGTGCGTAGGAGTTTTCAATAACGTCATAATAAAAAGTATTAAAATCGTTGTAATCTGTTTGTTAGAAAATGATAAGATAGGATTATACCTACCTACCTTTGATTCACTACAAAAGATTATTGGTCATTGGTATAGATAGACAGGAGATTATATTTTAAATATTACCTAACTTTAACTAAGCAGCTAGAAAGAATGTCCATTATATGCATCGGGAAATATACCCTACATTTTACAATTACTTAATGTTAGACAAGCATTGTTATAGACAGGTTACAAAAAGCTATTAAGGCCTTATTGATTTGGCTCTAAAGCTCGCATAAATAATAAAGTTTAGTAGGTAAACAACCGACTCGACGTAGGTACTTAAATGTCACTGAAACAATAAACTGAACTGAATTTGGCTATCATGAAAATAGTGTTCTGTGGACTCCGTAATTATTTACTTAACTTATTCGTGACCACAATATTGTGTTTAAAAGTTGTTTGGACTGAATACTATTGTTGAACAAGTACCTATGCAAAGTAAAATTTCACACAGTTTTAATACCAAAGCGGCTGGTTTTTTTTGGCAACACGTGTGTATGATGAATACATATCAATCAAGACGAAATTAAATAACAAAAGGCCTTAAACAATATGTTAGAACAAAAATAATGTTACGGTAAAGAAAAAAGCCGACACCAATGAAGCTATACGATAACTATTCGTTTACCTACATTATTCGAGAGTAAACAGTTGTATCTTACAAGATTGTTATCCATATCGTTGTCTGTTGGCGTGCACACAAATATGGCCCGCTGCATCAGACCCACGAAACACCAGAACGCTTCAGCCTCACATTTTATCTCGCAGAGCACTGGAGCTAAGAGGTCACTCATTCCTTGTGTATAGCTGCAAAGTAAAATTCGTTTCCTCAATTTTATTATTCTTCTTCATCACCTCCGAGTAAACACTAGGTAAGTATCCACCAAGAAATGGAATAGAATTTGAATGGAGCCGTACGCCATAAAATGTGTCCGGCACTTTTCCGGGAGTGGTGATACAGGCTGAATCTCACAAATATCTTCTCCAAAATGTGCAACCCTGTAAACGTACTGGATACCAATAACTTGATCACCAAAAGAAAAGGTATCTATATATATCTTTGTTCCTCGCGATCGTTTATCTGTCCAACACAATGACCTTTTCGAGTCTTGAAGGAGAAACGGCTCCATACGCAAGGGCCAATGACGCTGCATTTCCAAGTAGCTATAGTCATTTGTTTCAATACTCTGTTGGGTGTAATTATCTCTTAGTATGGAACAATGAGCATCACAATACGGTACACAAAGGCCTGTGTCCAATAACTGGCCATTAACAGCACGAAATAATGAATTGTCCTTACCCTAAAACTGGATTATATACAGCGTAGTTCAGCAATATATTCTTCATAATTTCTACGTTATAATTATTGTCGCCGGCAAAAAATGGGTTTCCTCGGTCCGTTCTGACCACATCTTTCTCTATGACACACTGTACATTCTTCCAGAATACTGCGTGTTGCTCGGGGGTCATCTTGTCCAGTCTTCTTCTCGAAATTTCTTCATATTCTCTCGCCCTGATCTGAAGTATTATCTCTCTTTCATCATAAGTCGAATTGTATGGGTAGCAGTGTAAAAGGAAGGGCCACACTTCTCTCCTAAGCTCCTTGTCCAACCCTCCGAAAAAGACGCATTTCCTCAAAAACAGATCATCTTCGATTACTCCCTTTCCATTCATTATCTTTCCGTAGAATAGTTCAGGGGAGATTTTCGGCAGTTTCTCTTCTTCAGGGTGTTGTTCAGACTTTTGTACTTCTGGGCGGCATACCATGAAATGACGGTAGGGCAGGTTGGGCTCTTCAGAACCTGCGAACACAGTGCCTACTTACGTTAGCAGAGTTCCAAGCCAGAATGTATTTAAAAAGCTAATATAATCCTGTTAATCATATTACCTGGAGTGAGTTTGATGTTGTGCAGCAACGAGTGCCATCGATGAAGCATTTGTGCCAGATGATCGAGTCCTCCATGGTGGAAATGAAGGATTTTGTACTGAGACTCCCGGGAGGCTACCACTAGCTGCCCACATGTGCAGTTGTCATCGTTGAAGAACAGGCGCAGTGACCGCATCTGACTCAGGTCTACTGAGAACCTGGCGAAAGTAATTGAAGATTGAAATGTATCCAATGACATGTGCATGTAGCAGTAACAAGCTAATAAAATTGCCAAGTACCTAACCATAAAGAAAATCGCTACTTGGGTAGGTACACATTAGCAGTAAACGAGTACCTAGGTAATCTGATCTAGATGCGTGTTTTCATGCGGCACTAATGCACGTAACGTAGGTAGTACCTATAAGTACCGTTAACAACACTGAATACTCCAGAAAAACGTGAGGTAAGAAACGTAACAAGATGTAACATGTAAATGATCCTACTCGTGAGTCGTGTATCTCCCACGTGAACCGCATTATTTAGTACTCCGGGATTAATGTGTTCTACGTTCGCAATAACTTTAACTTAGCCGATATCTACCCTTCGTCTCTAAAGAATATGGACTTGCCCGACTTAAATATAGGTAAATGTACAATAAATTGAGCTTTGCTTTATTTGGTAGGTACCGAAACAAATAAGGCGTATGTACTGCTAGATCTCAATTCGCTACATATTTGCTTCGGTATTTAGAAGCAGTTTATGATGATCAACACGTTCTTATCAGAGATATAAATCGTCATAATAATTAACTTGTGTCTGATTGGCGCGAAAGTTTTTTGTTCTTCAACTCAGAGTTCAGTTTATGTAATCTAATAACTGAGGTTTGGGAAGTCTCGACAATCTCACGATTAAATTCCCGGGAGTTCGAGAAATTTTTAAATAAAATTAAGTAGAAGCGAGTTAATTTTGGGCCAGATCGTATCACTAAAAAAAGCAATTTGTTAGTGATTTTTGTAATAATGCCACCAGATAAGGAAAACACTCGTATTCAACAGATGTCTGTTTTATTGTGTTTAAAGCTTTGTAAAGTAGTTCCAAACTTCCTTTTTTAATTTTGCTCTTGGTTTTTTTGATAGATATTTGGGTGTACTGTACTGCTACAGCTACTGGTGCTAGGTTCGGCGTCCATTATGTCCAAATGTGGCGTTTGGATACGAGGGATATTTTCAAAACGAATGTAGTGCAGTTCTTCCGCAAAAGAAATAAGTGCGGTTTTGCTTTACAATAGTCTTTACTTTTAGATATGTATTAGTTTATAGTTATTGTTATATGCTTATATATTTATTGTGTTTTATGGGCCTTAGTTGCTTGAAATAAAGGATTATTATTATTTACCCAAATCCGAAGTGAAAACATCCCTATTTTGGGACTCTACGCTGCAGCGATCAGTGTTTCGTTTCGAGCCTCGACCCGAACGTCTCTGGATCCCAGACAACTAAATTTAAAAAAAGTCCAGGGACTTCGAGACGCGAGTCCTCCCGGGATCCAAACCCTACTAATAACTTACTAATAAGTTCATTTAGTTCATCACCCTACATGACGGTTATCATATTCTAGTTACGTAATAGTATGGTATTGAGGGCCGGAATCAGGTCATCGAATAAATAAATAAGAAGCTGAACTTATCGTAGGTCGTTTACTCGCTGCCCTATAAAGTATGTCACACTCCTTACACGATATATTAATTAAGTTATCGAGCCGTATCATGTTCACTGATCCCGTACGTGGAGTGGATAATAATAAAGGATCAATCCTTAGGGAATTTCTCAACGTTAGACTTAATTATAACCAAGATTTTATCATACTGCCCCAGAAGGAGGTTATGGTACCTATGTATGTGTTCCAAAGCCACCAAATGGAAACACAACTTTAAGTTGTTGCTGTTAAGTGAATCACCAATTACCAGATAATCAGGGATATTGTAAGGGTTGTTATGAAAAATGTTAGGGAAATCAGTGTAGGAAATTAAAAATTAAAAGTGTTACAGAGATTATAGCCCAAGCCTCAATAATTAAGGACTGGCGCTGGCTTGGCGCCAGCTAGCCTCGGTTGCTTAAGTTGTTGCGTAAAAACAGGCCAGTCTTTTCCATTGGCCACTCTGGGCAAGTGCCCTGGGCCCCGTGATCCATGGGCCCCCCTTGTACCTACCAGCGTCGTAGTTAGATGCTGTCAATGAAAAGCTAAGTAAATCCCAAACGGAGTGCAAAAAATTACGAGCTTTGTTCTTAAACTTTTCTGCTTAGGTCGACAAAGTAACTCCTATTTCTGTATGAACTGTCAAAAGAAAACCAAATCTCTGGCATCCTGCATTCTCCATAGTAGCCCCATTATCCTAAAGTGCCCAGGGCCTCAAATAGATTAAAGACGGCCCTGGTTAAGAGGGGTAACACGAGGTACCAACTATTTGTAAAACATTTCTAATAGTTACTTAACCTCGTTCAAAATCTATTCATAGGTCTGAATTTCATTAAACAGCATCGACAGTCTTGTATAAGTAGGTATATAAGTGCACGTCTCAATAACACTTTGACCTTTGTAATCTCTCTACAATCAAGATCTTTCTAGTAGAAATGTAGGTACCTACCTAACATTTTATGTCCAACTAGCTTTTGCCCACGGTTTCAAACGCGTGGATTTCGGAAATTATCCCACGGGAATGTAAGTACTAACGGGATAACGGGACTAACCTTAACCAGGTCATGATCTACCTATGTGCCAGATTTTATCGAAATCCAAGGGTAAAATAGACAGACAATTACTTTGACATTTATAATATTAGTATGAATATGGCTCGTCACTTAACATTCAAGAGGGGTAAACTTTTGAGGGTATAAATGAGATCTGCGAGCAATAATGACATTCTTGGCACGGCATGCGCCAAGAGCCGTGCAGGAATGCAATCGACGAGAGGGATAACGATGTGAGTATGTGACCTTGACGGGTTTCGCTCAAGGATCGTTGTAAGAGCAGTTATAAAAAAAAGAATGCACATGATGCAGTTGTAATAAGAAGCAGGGCTGGTGAAGAAGGTTTTTACCTATATCTAAAATGCAGTGCATGAAAATAACCATCAGCCGAGATATTCTGTAACAATCTCACCGTGATAACTTAGGTGAAGTGAGCTTGAAGTGAGTTGTCGATAGTGTCAATCCGGAAAATACAGGCTGGTTCTCAAAACAAAATGTTAGCCAACAGGCATCATGTTTACTAACAAAAAAGGCAAGAAATTATCAACGTTTTCCGAATAATGGCTTAAGAATGGCTTGTTTGGAAAGTTGGTGGATAAGATTTAACTCAACAAACATACTAAATTTTCAAGTAAGTACACTATTTGAAAATGTGGTATGTTTGTTATGTTATGTTTGCTCTGATGAACATGGACAAAACATATTCCCAAAGCAATATCTTCTTAATATCTTCGCTTTTGCCTTCATGAACGGCGAAATCAACGGTGAGGTGAGAGGCGGACAAAATAGCCCCTAGGCTGTCAGACTATTTTAAATGAAAAATATATTTTTATATCCATGAGCTAATAAAATAGGATTTAACGGTATTTTAACCAGCAGACAAGCAATTGGTATTGACAGAGAGTGGGCGTCCTAGAACCGTCGCGTCGCGCGTCGCCCCGTCCGCGTCATCCCCCGAGAGCCCTTGCGTGTCATGGATTTATTCAACCACTTCGCTCGACTGAAATGCTATTTATAGATAATTCTCTGTTCTTTTAAATATGTTGAACGTCAATGGAGAGTATCTATTTTTAAACTATTTATGTCGGTGTCAACTTAACATGGCATTGATATTTGCCCACCATCTCCATGCCTAAAATGTATTCCTGTGATAGCCCCTTTTTAGTTAATTCTACTTCTACCTTTGATTTGGGTATCTCAAGAGTAACCGTCCATAATAGATTCAGGACTTACCTAAATCTTACACCCAAGCGTGTCCATAGAGTTTCTTGTCCGTTCTTCTCCATAGGTACCTACTACGCTTTGGAATGGGCAACTAGCTTCATCTTTCTGACTGACCGTCCCCTTGACAATTCAAAAGTGCCTGTAATTGCTATATTTGAAATAAATGCTTTGTGATTGAGTTTGACTCAAAATTCTCAAAAACTAAAGCCCGAATCACAGTACCTACCTACCTACAAAGTAATGAAAAACTCCAGCCCAAATAACGCCAAAAGAAAGAAAGAAAGAAAAAGATTTATTATGCAACACTCCGTGAAACAAAATACGAATAAAAAGAGTGAAAAGGATGTTTTAATTTAATTTTTAACAAACCGAATTACTACCTACTTACCTTACCTATATCTAAACCTTTTTTTTTTTTTTTTTTTTTTTTTTTTTTTTTTTTTTTTTTTTTTTTGTTTCCGGGGTGGAAAATCCTCATGGATGTCCGCCGCCCTGGGGCGGGCGGCGGGGTCTGTCAGACTCTTACTGACTAAAAACCACCCCGGTGTTCCATCTCACACCTACGCCGGGGGTCGCGGGAACGTACGATCCTTCACCTATATCTAAACCTACTCCAACCCACCGACAAGACTTATAGAAGGGGATGACAGACTACGTGTTAGTTTATACCTAGTTGGCCATTGAAACGAAAATAGGAGCCCTGAAAAAAGGGGCTGCTATATCTAAACCTACTCCAACCCACCGACAAGACTTATAGAAGGGGATGACAGACTACGTGTTAGTTTATACCTAGTTGGCCATTGAAACGAAAATAGGAGCCCTGAAAAAAGGGGCTGTGTCAAACTTTCCACTGTGCCAAAACAATATGATACCCTCGGAATAAAAAATAACTACAATATCAAAACTCAAAGGATTTATTTGATATAGGTAAACGCTTTGAGTTGTGAGAGAAAATTACTTTAAATTTTAAATTTTTGTTCCGAGATGCAAGTTGTGTTTTGTATCCGAGGATTTGGACTAGTATCTAGCTAGTAGGTAGAGTTTTACGATATATTACTTACGTTGGAATTTGGGGATTAGGACTTTAGCATAAGCTTGCATGATTGGGAACGAAGCCATTTTTATAGTTGCTACCTACTTCCATATATCTGGAATACAATGAAGTGCGAAAAAAATATACTTAAAGCTATGATAAGATTAAACGTCAACAGTAGTGTGAAACATTTAGCGTAAAGCAACGCAATCAAAGAGCACTATTCAAACAAAAAGCCTACATGATAATTATGGCCGAGCCGTTACCACACATAATCGACTGCGCATAAAATCTACATTAACTTATGGTAGTAATGTAGTTACCTAAGTACCTACTGTTTTACGATACAAAATTACCTATTTACGTGGAACCAAAAATGCATAAAGCTGTTTTGGATGTAAAAGTCTTACAATATGGACAGAATGTACACGACATGTATCAAAATCGCTATGACCACTAGTAAACGCTACATGCAGCCTTAACCTTATCCCCGGGGATAAGATTAAGGCTGCATATAGCTTATTAAAACAACAAAAAACACACAGTTCCAAATCAGGTCATCACAAAGTACAATTTTAATCTAACATGCTGGTGTTAGATTAAAACTGTACTAGTAGGTAAAAGGTGGCTAGCCAAGATCTGCAAGGACCGAAAGTATAGAAAGAAACAAAACAGAGGATTCCCAGAGGAATTAATTTTCTGAGCTCGAACAAGTAAATAAACTAAACTCAAACAAAAATATAGTGGACCCACCTTCGACATTTCAAAGGAGCTCGTTTTTGCGGCACTGGTGAACTATGAACGCTGTCAGGAAACACCAAATTATGTTTCAAAGCTAAGAACTCCGGTGTACTCATCCAATTTGGGTTGCCCTCGTCACATGAACTCATTGACAGTGATCTAATAAATCTGTCCCCCGACAGAGAGTCAGGAGTCAAATCTACGTTCTCTATTGTTGGATTTGCGATTGTTATGTTAACCGACGTCATTGACTGTGACCTCACGTGTTTGTCGTACACAAACACCTCATCCCTGGACTCATCCTTCTCAAAACTACTGAAAACATTGTCCTTTACAGAATCTATTGACTTTACTGTAGGCTTAGAACTAGAGGACAACTCGTCCTGAGTCGTATCGTTGGGAGTGTATCTTGTATCAGACGATTTTATACTGTGTTTATCAGAGATAGAATTTAAACTTGTAGTTTCTGAAGAATCTGAAAATGCATGTTCGTTGTTAGCGTCCACTTTAGCGCTGTTCATGTTACTGCGTGATTTAGGTATTTCCTTTGGATTCGCCGGTTTACCAGTTACTACTAACTCATCGCTCGGACTGGTTTCTACGGCCGAAGGACATTTCCGCAGCGTTGAATTCGGAATCCAGTTGAGGAACAGCGTAGGTCGTTTCGCGTTATTATGCTGGTCTGTAAAAACTTTAGTAGTGACTGTGAGGTATCCTGGATGGTGTACAATATCTAGTTCATGCCTGGCGACGGTCGGCGGATGCACGCACACATTGTTCTTGCAAAACAATATTTCGTTGTCGACGTAATCGGGGGGTTCCTCGTTTTCGTCGAACTCCAAACCGAGGAAGTAGCTCGAGGCTCGTTTCAAAAGTTCTGGCAGCGGCATTTCGCTGCGGGATATGTTCACATTTCCTCAAATATTAAAGCACGATTTATTTACTGCGCCGCGTTATCACTCGCGACAGCCTCATTCAACCGAGGCTGTGTGGGTACTACGCGCATGTAAACACCTACACAGCTATGTTGATAACGCCGTATTGATCGGCCAGCGAGAATAGAACCGACGGGCAACGGCGCTCGGCTCGGCCAACGTCACAGCTGTGTCACTCTGCAACTTGAACGGGTAGCACGTGTGTCAATGGCTGCTTCACTGAGAATCGATTGCAGTACAAATCCTCATAACATGTAATTACGCAATATGATAAGTAAAACTGGGCGTATTCCCCTGCTGTTTCGAGCCGTCAGATTCAAGCAAGAGAGAAGCCTTGTTCGTGTCTAATAATAGACTCTAATTGGAAAATATCATTAAGTTGGTTATAACTAAGGGTGTTCTTACTGTTCTTACTACTAGCATACCGAATGCACCACACAAGGCCTACAGCTATGCTGTATGGGGTCAACTGTAACTAAACTTTTAACCTGAGAAAAAGTCTGATTTTATAAGATACCTATATATGGTACAATTTGAACTTAATTAAAAGTTATATAAAATATGTATGAATTTTAATCACAAAGTTTATTATAATATCCTATTATGTAAGACATTTGCCGTTTGGTTTAGGATATAGGCAAGTAGGTATGTCTATATGAAGAAAATAATCTTATGGAGAGTGCGTCAAGAAGTTATCATACCACAGCACAACGAACAACATTATTCGGTACGTATACCTATATAGATCTTATTAAGTAGATATCTATCTACGTACTATCTTTAGAAGTATATATATCTTGTAACAATCTTCTTTTTATGTGCTATCTATACCTACGTATGGTTAATTAAATTCTGGAAGCCTATCTGAATTATTATATCTATATTTTTATCTAAGCTTTCACTCAATGCAATAAGTATTGTTTTTCCAATTTCCACATCCACACGGACCGCCCCGCGGCGCCCCCCGGCCCGCGGCGCGGCGTGTTGCGGTTCTGTTTCTGTTTTCGAAATTCCACGCGGATGAAGTCGCAGATTGGTATTAGTAGCAGAATAATCGATTGTTAATTAATTGATACTAGTTGTTACCTCAAACCATGATATATTCTACATAGATTGTTCTACCGAAAGTAGGTACTTATCAATTTTCCTATTTCTGTGAACGAGGTAAGTAGGTCTGAGTGATTTCAGGACTCCCGATAGTATAGATCAACTCAGTCCAATCAGCTGATTATATTTTAAACACGTGACACGTGATCTCAGCAACTAACTTCGGTTGCTGAGATTCCTACTTTATTATCCGCCAAAAGTTATTCTCAACCTGTTGTAACATGGTCTAAGTCTTGTACCAAAAACGCTGCTTAAGAGTTAAGTCGTTCAAAGAGTAGCCGTTGCTTCAATTACACTTAAGGAGCACCCAGTTATAACGATAAAACTGATTACAGTAATAAGGCGGATACCTTATTAATCTGGTAACTTATTGAACGGCTAATCCATTGAAACCCTATAGGTAAAACCATTCCAAAGGTATTGATGGGAATGGATTTACTGACCTGCTCCTGGTATAGGGTTCCCCGTATAGGAATAACTGTTTGGTTTGAAGGGGTAGCCGGTTCTTTTAAGATAAGCCGTTCACGCACATTAATATTAAAGACAGGAGAAGTGGCAAGGGGGCCGGGCGTGTCGGCGACCACGTGGAGCTGAGTTCAGCTGAGCGTTTCGCTCAGGCTATTGAAAAAATGGCCGTCACCGCCATAGAGTATAGTAATGTCACCGTCGTAAAACAAACGATTATGCCGTCTTGTTCAGCGGTTTCGTGCAAAAATAGAAGCCAAAACAAAAATTTTAGAAGTCATGGCATCAGTTACCATAGGCAAGTACTTACAAGTAGGTATTTTACAATATTTGTCTTAAAAATCACGAAAAACAACAAGCCGTAAAATATATCTGACTTGTACTACTTTATTTTTGTTTTCCTATATTACTCCGAATGTATTATTTTTGCATTAAATACCTTGCTCTTTTACAAGCACCTTAGTCTGTCACTCATGTCACTGAGTGACTGAACAAGCAATGTAAAACTGACATAACGAAACCTCATTGCCGTAATGTCGCATGGTGCGTCCGCTGCTCCGGTCCGCCGTATTTGAGCGCGAGCTAGTGATGTGCTCGTGGTGATCTGACAAAGTCTATCGATAAGAAAGTCGACTGCAAATTTTTATATTACTATTTCAGATTTTTCTGCAATTTGTTAACTCTTGTAATCCACACACACTGGTGCGCTGCTTGCCGATAAACATGAAGAAGAACGGATTTTTATAAAATGCAAGGATAAAGGTGGACTCGTGTATCTATCTCATGATGTCGTCATTATTTGTAAGAGAATCGAAATTATAATAAAAACAGCTTGTCTCTCCGATAATAAATTAAAAATAAAATATAAAAAATTTAAACAAGAACTCACGGCAAAAGCTTTGCCACATTTTGTAGGGTTAAATCTATTTGAAAATAAAAAATATCACCAGTTTGAGCAGTCCCCAATGAATAACCACATAATATTATTAATAAAAGCAGTCATGGAAAAAATTATTAAATTAAGACTCCATTATTTAACCAAGAATGCAACCCCCATCTTTTATAAACGTCAAAAGCTCCACAAATACCTCCACTTCACCGGTCAGTAACTAAATTCATAGATCTTTTTTTTTTGAACATTTTATGGCAACATAATTATATAGGACAACGTATAAATAAGTGTCATTTGATTTGTAATTGTTTTTAAAATATTTTTATTAATAAGTAATGTTTTGTTGGTTTCTTAACATTTTTATTTACTTTATTTCCAAAACCTTTATAATAAATTTATCGATAACTCTTCGATTTAGTCAAGCACTATGTCGTATCCGCCCCCGAGTCCCGACAACACACAATGATTGTTTTAGTGTGAGTAAATTATACGGAAAAAGTACGCTGTGCTTGAATATATTTAAATGGCTGAGTTATCGATGGCGCGTGTGTGCACTTGTTCGTAGTATTGTTTTGACAGAACTGTGTGTGCAATATTAGCGTTATGGAGGGGCAATTGTGGCTTCACCGGTTTTCTATACATTTTGAACTCCACGCCATATCTCCTTTATTATGTAATAAAGAAGGAGATATAACACATAGAGCATACACACACATATAACGCATAGATATCTATGCGTTCACGTGGTTCACGTATTTAAAACCCTATCGAGAACCTTTTATACGGCTAACGACAATGATCCCTAATAAATCTACCACTCCCATAATATTATTATACCTACTCTTTGATCTACCAGTGCCTCTCAAACTCCCACAGAGCACCTTATAATACTGGGATCCGCTAGGAGTATCCTATACTATATTGTAGTCTGTGGCTAGGAGTAATATTATAGTGTTCTGTGACGGCTCTCAAGCGCTGAGTCCTCAGAACAATAATTAGTTATTGTTCTGAGGCTGAGTCTGAGTTTGCACCGTAGACAGAGTTCTCTGTCTACGGTTTGCACCTTGTTTGCACCACAGAACACTAATAGCCTAGCTACTTCTTTTCCTTAGTCTGAGCTCCTAGCGGAGGTTTGCACCACAGAGTACATTATTAAATACTGAGTCACAACCACAGAGTACTTTGTTAAACTGAAAGTATAACATTCTAATCAATAATCATACAAGTTATTAGAGGTAGTTGCTGCTTAAATTATACTAGTGATAAAAACGGATTGTGATATGAGAGGGATAATCGGTGAATTTATTATGTAAAAATTATAAAAATAAATAAACAATTTCAGATAACATTTGAAAAACATTAACCAGTAAAACAGAACGCAATTTATTTTGCTAAAAACCCGCAAGATGGCGTTTTCCTTGCATAATTTATTGACGCATGCGCCACACATTACAATCAGCTGTCAGAAAGAACATAATCACGTAAAAAACAAAATTATTTGTGTCTTTAGATAATTCCCGTCAATATGGCGGGGCAAAATCCAGGTTCGCCGACTGACTTTCAATATTTTTACGAAGATGAAGTGTATAAAATCAACAATCGCGGTCAAGTGGTCTTCGGTCTGGTACTCGAGAACTATGAAGCCAACTCCAGCGATCAAGAGAGCGACATTGAAACACCTATACAAAAAGGCGAAATTCGTGTTGTCTGGCATCCTTCCGGCACCGAGCGAGTCATATCCGAGAAGTCGGTAAGCGAGGACAACTAAAAAATATCCCATTTTATCTCACGCGGTGTTTGGCACTTGCGCACCGTAGCAGTTATTGAAAATATAATAAGGCCTCTAACAGCAAGTACAACAACCCCTAAGCCCGGGGCTAGTGCGAATTTCTTGAATAACACATGGTTTGCCCTTGAATATGTTTTATAAGGGTAAATAAATGTTGTGAACAACATTGAAATTAAGTCTACCCTCAAGATTTAATGTAATTAGAAACTAATCCAGAATTTGTACAATGTTCATAGAATTTATAGGAATTATGGACATTGAAATTGGAAATTGAAATAAAAAAAATGGTCTTAGCTTCAATATTTTGACCCTGAACCAGTCATGATACTCAGGTTTATTATTATTATAATAATTGGAATGCACATGTAGGTATATTAAAAAATATCTCCCAAACCAATGATACCATGGAATACTAATATGTGTTAGAAAGAAAAATACTTAGAATACAATAGAATTTTGCACTTAACATGGTACATAAAAGGTCTGAAATATAAATAGTTTCACATATTTTGCTTATTTATTTCAGCTTGCAAAAAATACCTTATAATAAACTATAAACAATAACACTTCAATTATTACCGCTGAGATTGTATGATCAAAAAATGCATTAAAATTAAATGATATTCCTAGTGAGACCATGTTAATAGACTCACAATATTTTTACACGGTGGATTCCTACCAACCAATAGGAGAGTGATGCTATCCATGCTTACTCCATTCTTATAATATCCACTCAATATAACTATAAAGTCTTCTTCTATGTTGTCATTAGGTCAAGAGGGTGTGGCCAAGGGTGGGAGCCCTAAGAACATTAAATAATTATTTCTCACAATTTATACATCAGCATGCATGTACGAAGGGATTAATAAATGTTTAATACTTATGTATAACTGCATCATATTATATTTTTTTAAAGCTTCAGACATTCAAAGCCAGTAACTGTCAAAAGTATGATATTTTATGCCATGCTTTTGTTAATATATAAATATTTTGATATCCTAGGTTGGCTTAGCGGACCGCTCGTTGATGCCGGGCGATGTTGTCCGCCGCCTCATTGCTGGAAAGGATACGCAGAGAGGCTACTGTAGGGACATCGTAATGAATGCAGCCCTGCAGATTGTGGGCACCAAGCATGTGATACCAAGTGTTGCTAGCGAGAGGCTCCAGCCTCTGGAGGAGTTTACTCCAGATTTAGCTGTATGCCTTGATTCTTGGGTTGGAACTTCTAAGGTAAGCAAATCATACAAATATTCTCATTGGAATCTGGGGTTGAATAGCATGTAAAAATGTCCACACTCCCCATGTGCAAAAAATAATATGAAATATGCACTACTAGAGTGTTCTAGTAATAAAAAACAACAGCAATAATAGTCACTAATTATGTGTATATTAGTGACTATTATCGTTGTTATTTTTTATTTTCTAGTATGTAATCTTTGAATTTATTCTTAGGCCTATATTGACAGAATACAAAATACTCTCATTTATTTTGAATGCCAGTTTTATGTGTCCTGGGGTCCTTTAATTTAGTTTTTAACACCATGTGCACTTCTACGGTTTGCTCATGTTTTATAAAGTATCTATCTTCTTTTTTTTTTTTTTGAAAAATTTGTAGCATATCATTTTTTTTTTTTAAACGTTGCCCCACACTACGAATTTCTCCGGTATCGTGGGTGCGTTTACAAACATTTAAACTCACATACACAAACAGCCAGACCCGGAACAACTACTTGCAGGTCTTACAAATATTTGTTCCATGCGGGGATCGAACCCGCGACACGTAACGCAGCAGTCAATCGCTTAACCACTGCGCCAACCGTGCCGTCCATATTGACATTTACTTATAAAAAACACTTCTGTGATGTCATTCTTCTCAGATGCAATATTAAAATTCATTAATAATTATTGGTCACTTTGCATACTGTATGATGTATCTTGCAGTGTAGGACCGGCCATGGATATGATGGCTAGTGGCCCACTTATGGAGGGCAAAGATGTATATAATAATGATCAGCATAAAATGTTTAAGTATGTTTCTATTATTAACACAGTGGTAATGTAGCAAGGCAACTGGACACCATAAATAGTTTGATACACATGAAACAATGCATTGTAACATACATCAGATAATGTAATCAGATTGAGGATGTGCAGAATTTGCTAATGAATTGTGTCCACAACAGGCACGAGAGGGAGTCACTTTCGAGATAATTAGGCTTAACATGGGATTAATATAATCGATTTTATCCCAACCAACTTCAGAAGGTGCCAAAAAGTTATGTCATTTAAAAACAGTCCTTCATTGGTGACTTCTATCTTTATTCCAGTGTTTTTTAAATTGCTTAAAACTGTTTAGTATAGTTTATGAGTTAATTATAAATGTTAATGTTACAATGGTAAAAGGCACGATGGGGTTGACATAGTATATGTTAGATAAAAACCCCAAAACAAATAAAGAAAAAAAATAACGTAACATCACGCCTGCATTGCCCCGAAAGGTTTGGCAGAGGTCTAGTACACCCACATTTCCCCGAAAGGTTTGGCAGAGGTCTAGTACACCCACATTTCCCCGAAAGGTTTGGCAGAGGTCTAGTACACCCACATTTCCCCGAAAGGTTTGGCAGAGGTCTAGTACACCCACATTTCCCCGAAAGGGTTGGCAGAGGTCTAGTACACCCACATTTCCCCGAAAGGTTCGGCAGAGGTCTAGTACACCCACATTTCCCCGAAAGGTTTGGCAGAGGTCTAGTACACCCACATTTCCCCGAAAGGTTCGGCAGAGGTCTAGTACACCCACATTTTCCCGAAAGGTTCGGCAGAGGTCTAGTACACCCACAATTCCCCGAAAGGTTCGGCAGAGGTCTAGTACACCCACATTTTCCCGAAAGGTTCGGCAGAGGTCTAGTACACCCACATTTTCCCGAAAGGTTCGGCAGAGGTCTAGTACACCCACATTTCCCCGAAAGGTTCGGCAGAGGTCTAGTACACCCACATTTCCCCGAAAGGTTCGGCAGAGGTCTAGTACACCCACATTTCGCACGTTATGTTTAACATTGCATTGTGTCGTAGGTAGTTAAATATGAAACTTCTGAGAATCAATATGTAACATTTTAGACACACGACTGCCTACAGTATTGTTTCTACTCTCTTTAATCCATCCAAAGGTTGTCTTGAATAGATCGCTTTTAGCAATAAGACCGCCCATTGTATACCCTATGCAAAATTTCTGCATTAACATCTGTAATTCATATGGTGTACCTACATACTAAAGAGTTTCTATTTTATTTAGCAGTTCATTTTAAACGAATTCATTATATTTCCAAATGAATTTGTTTCCTTAGATAAAGTTACGTACAAGTAACATAATCTCTGGTGTTAGTGTTCTATAATTGCATAGGACAAGTGTGAGTACTATGTACTACTATCGAGCTACCATTTACCGGGTAATGTCTTTCATTGACTTGAATTGTGCCCTGGCGGCTGATAGATGCCATGCTCACTCAAATGTCTCGCTGACGGTGGCTCGTGTGTTGGATCATTTAGCTCCCTTCAAAATGGTTGAGCTGAATGGTGCTGATCCATGCGTCATGTTCGTGAACGGGCGCTGTCAGTTGGGACTGGTCATCTCTTAGCCACCACGGCTTATTTTATTCATGGATTGTTTTGTTTAAATTTATATTTGCTGTACTCTGGACACTCAACGTGTATGTCTTATTTACATCGTTCTCACATATAATTATTATACCTATATATTTAACATTAATGATGTAACTAATATTTATGTAACAATATTATTAAAAAGAGTGTCCATGGAGTTGCTTGCCCGTTCTTCTCCATAGGTACCTACTACGCTTTGGAATGGGCAACTAGCTTCATATTTCTGACTGACCGACCACTTGACAATTCAAAAGTGCCTGTAAATGGATTAATTGAAATAAATGCTTTGAGTTTGAGTTAGGTGTAAGAGAAGCTATACAGAACGAATTGCGCCATCTCTTTTACACAAAGAAACAATGATGGTTTTGACATTTCCAGACACCAAAACTATCCAACCATTCAACACTTCAATGTCGTAATTCACAACAAAACTCATTGCTTCACAGGCGGTCCACAGCAAACTCCGCCTAGCTTCCGCTGAGGGCTCGCGCCTCGAGTACCCCGACCTGGACACTTGTCCTCTGGAGGACTACTCCATGCGGCGCCGCCGCTCCACTCCCTACTCCTCGTCTGAATTCTACCCTGGCCAGGTGGTGTACGGCCCGCTGGGCTCGCTCGACAGCGCCAACTGGCTCCACATCACCAAGGAAATGAAGGCCGCCAGGAAACATAAGATGCATGATCATAAGGTAAGCTTAAGAGACCTCCCTTTTTAACACGATCTATGTCATGTATGCTCCTTCCTGGATAGCAATGTAGGCCATAATATCACAGAGCTGGTGTCTTGGTATAGAGAAAAAGGCAAGAGGAGTCTTGACAGATTCCTTAAAACTGGAAGAATGAAATGTGGCGTCGCGAAATCGAGATAAACGCTTGCCATAATAAAATTGGCTAAAGAATTTGGATGAAAAGTTTACTTACGTACTGTTAGTGACCGGAACTTCCTCATCCATCGGCCGAAATACGGATTTGCAAAATATCGCTAACTTCCTCAAAAAAGGAGACTATATTAGTATATTATGCAATTAGTGAATAAAGGACGGATTTAAAGCGAGGGCCATAGATGAGTCACGAGCTAGTGAAAGATTCTAACGACTGTATCACGACCGTAGGGAGTGATTCAAGTATTAGGGTTGGACCTCATCTGGCAGCACGGAATCACCTTTTTCCGTCGCCCTTTCTCTTTCTGTCGCTTAGAACTGCCATTTGCTAGACCGAGACAGAAAGCATAATGCGATAGCACGCGGCGGAATCCTCGAGGCGATCGGCATCACGGACAAAATGCAATGGTCGGCAGGGAGACTCCGGAACGCTGAAGCGCGCGATAGCATGCTAACGCATCCTTACACCGCCGATCACTTGCTATCGCATGCTGTCTCACTCTATCGTACAATGGCGCACGCGGCCGCTCGTCAGCTCAGTGCAGCCTGTTCATTCATGCCATACGGATGGAAATAACAATGATACACGTACACAATGTACAAAATACACGCTAGAATCACTGCTCTCTCTTCCGTGGTCCTATCCATCTCGCGCTTGAAACTAAACTGATCATGAAAGAACGCGGCAGTATGCCACCCATGCTGCAGCATGCTGACGCGTGCGATCGCCTTTTTTTTCTGCGGAATGCGACAGCGCGCGTTCGCATGCGGCAGCATACTGCAGCACGTGGTAGCATAGGCGGAACAAATGCTATTCCGTGCTGCCAGATGAGGTCCAACCCTAACAATGATACACGTACACAATGTACAAAATACACGCTAGAATCACTGCTCTCTCTTCCGTGGTCCTATCCATCTCGCGCTTGAAACTAAACTGATCATGAAAGAACGCGGCAGTATGCCACCCATGCTACAGCATGCTGACGCGTGCGATCGCCTTTTTTGTCTGCGGAATACGACAGCGCGCATTCGCATGCGGCAGCATACTGCAGCACGTGGTAGCACAGGCGGAACAAATGCGATTCCGTGCTGCCAGATGAGGTCCAACCCTTAGAATCCTGAGCGACGCGAGTGATTCATGGCCCTCGATATAAATCCGTTTTATTCAAGAGTTGCATACTACACTTTATACCATGACTACGAGAAAAAGAAAGATTTAAGCGAAAATAAACATTTAATAAAGAAAAAGGAAGCTTTAATTAATTAAAATGCACATTAAAATTGGAACAATGACTAAAATTAAGAGTAATTTACTTGTTATTATTATTAGGATGGTCAACTTGTGTAGCGATATAACAGTGAGTAAAAGTGCTTTTTATTCACTGTTTTCAGTGAATAAAATAAGCTTTTTAGAGGGGGAATGGTATAAAATATATTTTTTTAATAGGAGGGGTCAAGGTAAACAACGAACCAAATATTTCGTTTCGTTATCAAGAAACCTCAAAATGTATGCCATCGTTTGTGGCAAAAACGCGGAGCGATGTGACACAAGGCTCGAAATCTTTTAATAAAAATTCATCGTCCTACTCGCACCTTTTATGACTGCGACTACCACTCGTCTTCGCGTTTAGTATAAAATGCTACATGATTATTTGTCTCCAGTTCACTGTGGAGGCGGTGATGACTGAGAGCGTGAGCGTTCACTGGCAATGCCGCGCGCTGTGCACACACCCGTCCGACCCCGCGACACCGCAGCAGCCCAAGTTCCTCGTCGAAGGTAACATAGCCAAACATTAACATAGCGTATAGACCTCATAGACTGAAGACGTAGGGAGAGCGTGACTGTTTACTGGCAATGCCGCGCACTGTAAAGTGATACAGCAGTATTACTGTACACATCTACCTACACTGAGCCCGCGTGGTGCGTTACGGCCCAATCCTTCTCGCAGAGAGGAGGCCTGTGTCCTTCTTGTGTTCCTGATGTCTTCCTGTGTTCATCTTATGAAAAAACAGGCGTAAAATGTCGATTGCAACCAAGTTTGTGATGCAAGAACCCTAAAGAGAGCTACAGGCAGGTCTGGCTACCTAGACTTTTCACTTCCTTTGACAAAGCTTAGGGTTTGGTAATTATATCGCTCTAGTTCGCGCGTGAAATTTCTTGTTCCCCGACCCACTTTGCCGCATCGCATTGTCTGCCCGCGCTATTTCCTCGTTTCCCTTTTTTTTATTTTGGTCTGCTTCTGAGGGTCCGAGCGTGATAATAAGTAGCCCACCTTCCTCAAGAATTGGACTATCAAATCCAAAAATATTTTTTTAATTTGTCAAATCCGACGTACTTCTAGAAATATGCGCGTTCAAACCTTTAGCTTTGTTATTACTATTAGATGTAACAAACTTCATTTTCCTCATTCAACCTGAGAAATAGTGATACTTTCATCTGACTACAGAATCACAATAGAATTGCGTGCACACCTTTGCAACATATAAATAAATATTGAAAGCTCACGAAAATGTAAATACATTTTGAAGTATTATGCAGCCTATTCCATTCGTGCTGTGGCCTATAAAAAATATCTCAAACTTAGATTATACTGCATTCTCCATAAACAGGTGAAGATCTAAAGAATTTGAAGTTGCTGAATGTATTCGAGCCGTGCACACTGCAAGTCGGTGACAGGAACTTCCTCACCATTGCCCCCGAAGACAGCTTTGTAAGCAAGAAGCAATGGAGAAAACAACAGAGTAAGTATTGCATACTTTTTCTCATGTCACGTAGAAGAATTGAAATGAAAAAGCTTTCTGATAATTTTTATCTGACTATAATGAGAAGGCCACGGAGGCACCTTGATTTTTGTCCTTTTTCTTTTGATTGACACCCAAGCTTGTTAAGCCGTGCATACGCCCGTGGCCGATGCAGTGGCTAGATTCAGAAACGGGGCGGGGCTCACAAGGAAAATGAAAATCTGGTGTTTTTTAAAAATCAGGATCATTAGGATGTCCATGTTTTTGTGTGACCGGTTGGTGCAGTTGGTAGCGACCCTGCCTTCTGAGCCGCTGATCATGTGTGTTGGTTTGTGTTCATGAACATTTGTCTGTTTGACCTGTGTATGGGTGTGTATAATTGTATATCAGTCATCAGGTTACCGTAGTACAGGCTGTACCTAGTTCGGGACCTGAAGACCTTGAGTGGATGTTGTCTCAAAAAAAAAAACATCATATATTAGACTGCTGCGCCCCACGGTTTCACCCGCATAAGTCTCGATCCCGTGGGAACATCAGGATAAAAAGTATTGTATGTCCTAATCCAGGTCGTGGTCTACCCATGTGCTAAATTTCATCCAAATCCGTTCAGCGATTTTAGCGTGAAAGCGTAACAAATCAACAACAAAATCAAATCTTATCTCTTTATAATATTAGTTTAGACGAACAACAAAACTTACATTGGTGCCGATTCTCTTGTCACAAAATTCTCTAAACTAGACTAAAAATCACCAAAATTTAGCTTATTCCTGTCAAACGACGCGATGATTTCCCGATTTCGACGATAAGTGACACAACTTATCTAACTTTTAGTTTGACAGCACTAAGATGGCACTGAGATTATAATTTAGTGAAAATGGCAATTTTGTTATTCTGAATTTTACGTTTTTCACCAAAAATTTTGATTGTCGTAACTAAATCTGCCTATTTTTAATCGCGATTAAAAAGGTGTTGAATAAAATTAGTTGTCATGAACTAAAATTCACACCAACACCTCGACTTCAGATGCAAAAACAGTAGGTACTGTATCCTTTTTTCTTTTCTTTTGCTTACCTATATCTCGAAAACGGTGTCCTATCGCAAAAATAATGAAAATTTCGACCCTTTTTATAAAACCACTAAACCTCTAAAATCCAACGTGTTGGTAATAATTTTTCATATTTTCCATACAAAAAGTGAAAAATTCCATACAAAACATGTCGAGGCTGCAAATAATGCGCGCCTCCGGCTCTAAAAAAAATCACGTAGTACCACGTGGAGTCGCAATTGCCAAATTTGATTTTAGGTGTGTTAAAATTATTTTAAAATTTAGAGATTTTATTTTGCACAATAGCTTTAAGATTCTCATAGCCAAAAGTAAGGAATTTTAGTTATAGTTTAGTTAGTTTAGTTTGGTGTACAACAGAATCGGCACCATTGACTTACCAATGGTTTCAAACTTTTTAAATGGGGACTTTTGAATGTCTTACTGCTTATGTCAACCATTTTATTTAATCGAATTTGAGACTGCTGGTTAACTTGTAATTGGGGACTGTATAAGTCCCGAGGCTATTGTTACCTATAGTGCTTAAGATATACTACAGAAGCTGTTGGTGTACCTTTGTAAATAAATACTTTTGGGTCTAGGTAAAGGCTACAGGAGTCTCCGCAAACAGGCTAAGCCGATAAAGAAGCCATCGAAGACCGACACCAACACGACTGACCACGTACCTTCGAGACCTAAGAAGCGCGCCTCGGGACACCGCAAACTGAAGTCTAACGAGGTAACATAGTTGTTTTAAGTTGTTTTACTTGATTAAGTGTTGCACAATGTCAAGAGTGTTATAGCAAAACCACGAATTGGATCAAAGCAAATCAAAATATTTTATTTCACATAAACGTACATGGGCACTTATGAAACGTCTTAATCTAAGTGCACGTTTCCAATTGGTAGTTTCCTATGGAGAATAGCCGAGAAGAAAGTCTATGGTTACTCTTTTAAAAATAATTGGCTTTTACAATGTTTTCAAATTACAGTGTTTATAGGTATGGGAGGACAGTGTAGGTCTGTCAACAGGTACCTGGTCCTTAGCCTACAACATTCTCACATTCACAAAATCCAAAAAATCTATCTTACATAAAAATAAAAGCCTATTTAAACCAAATGACATGATTGTTATTACAACTATAACAAATCTAAATTATGTCAAAGAAGACTGTAAAAGAGAAAAAATGGCATAATTCATTAATTTATCAGATCCTTTGTAATAATGGGGTAATCTTGTAATAATGCATACAGGGGTTTCCTATGTTCAGGCAATCAGATCATTCAGAAAAATTGTGTGTTAGCAACCCTTTATTATCATTACCGAAACTAGGGAAGATGAAGGGTATAACCTAAAAATGTTTTCGGACTTAATAAAATACAAGGTTTTTCTTTATACGATATGTTTTAAACAATCAAGCCAATATTTGTGATATGAACCTAACTGTGGTCGAAATACAGTTCTTAATACAAAACTGACAACTTTGCCTGGTACTACGGTGGCAGTTTTGTATTAAGAATGTAGATTAGCTGCCAGCATATACCTTCGTGATAGCGATTGTCTCTGACGGTCACTTGTAAACTGGAACTATCTAATGCCGTCGGGTAATACTTTCCAAAAGAATCGAGTAGCGTTTTGTGGGGACAAAAAGTTTGCAAATGTGAAGGAGATAAGAGAAACTATGTTTCTGTCTCATTTACTCTTACTAATGGATTTAATAAGTGTGTCCTTGTCTCATTATAATTATTATTCAGTGACTCGTCTATTGCTATACTCTGACTAATATTAAGTCAGCAGAAAGTTCGAAATAAATGGTTTATGTTTTTTAGATATGAAGAACTATTGTGTGTTAAAATATCTGTAAATTACCATATTTCGTGCAAATAAATGAATCTATCTATCTAGAACGACATGGACGTCGATCACATCGCAGACCAGCTCGAGTCCTTAGACGATGCTTTGAAGATGGACGCGAACTGTCCCAGCATTAAGATCGAGAACATTGGAGATGTCTCCCTACCCATGGCCAGCAGTCAGGAAGACACCGCTACTGAGGAGAAGAATGATTCGGGAATCAGGTAGGTATGGGAGGGGGGTGTTAAGCTTTTGCTGCTTTGGGGGATGACTTTTATAAAATAAGTACCTTTTGCCCGCTGAATCCCGCGTGGATGTCGGAAAATATTCCACGGGAACGTGGAATGAAAAGTACCCTATGTGTAAAACCAGTTTATAAATTACTATCTGTGTGCCAAATTTCATCCAAATCCGTTCTGCCATTTTTGTGCCAATCCAGAACAAACATTCGGACAAAAATTCTTAGTTACTATTGTGGAGGCATCTATAACGCCACATGCGAACTACGCGTCATACTGACGTCACACAAAATCCTGCATCGCGCAAGCATAGTTTACCGCGCAACTAGCACAACTGCAATGTTGCAACACAACACTAACAACGCCCCGACAGCAATCGTTGGGCAGTTGACCACTAGGCAACACCCGTCTGGTCGAAGGATCCTGCCTTTTCTATGGAGGTATAAGTGAACTTTACACCCTGTTCCTCATACCCTCTATACTATTATGTGTATAAATGTATTATAGATAATGTGGAAAGATTTCTTACTGTTTTCGTAATATGAAAGATTTATTGGTTAGTTTTTGGAGCCTAAGATTTGATGTGAAGGAGTCGACCGATTGTCTCATTGAGACTTGACGGGTTAATCAAATAAGGCAAATTGTATTTTTCTTTATTTTAACATCTACATCCGACTAATTATAACTTCCTAACATTATCATCAAATAACTCCTATGAAATAAAATCAAAACAAAACAAACTCAAATTCATATCACCCTACATCACGACAACCAATTCACTTTCAGACACCGGAATAACACACCCACAATCATACTCTACCCTTACCTTCGATCAACAATAATACTGGATTTTCTATGAGATCATCAAAACGGCCGGAAGAATAAGACCACAAATGATGTGGTGGTCTTATTTTGCATCATAGTTTTTTCAACCTCAATTTTATAAATTACGTTTTATTTTTCCATAGATATTATTGTTCTTATTTTAAAAATACGCTTATTTTCAATCGAATTAATAAATATGTTGCAAACGATAATAAACTTTATGCTAGAGTGTTAAGGTTATATGTGATATATATTAATAAGGTTAATCAAGTTATATGCAATCGAGTCCACTTGAGCGATGTGTTTTTGTTCCTAATCCTTTAACTGGTCCTATTGTTGATTGAAGACCCTTACACCAAATTTCGCTATCGCTTATCGCTACATTTCATCACCATAACATAACCGAGCCCTCTCATCAAGCACACTATAACGCTAACTAGATGGCACATCCGCAGTCCTGAGCCGACCCGGGAGGACACGCTGCTCAACGGAGACAACAAATTTGATGCGGCGCTCAATGACGATGATTCCGATAACTGGGAGAATACTAGCAGCGATGGTAGTGATACTGACAGGTAAATATTGCAAATAAGCTAAGATTTTATGCAACAAATAATCACTTGCAAAAAAACGGGCGCTTAACGTATTTCGTAGAGTTAATTTGATTATTCTAAGTAGCCTGAATCCTCAGAATCTTGTTAGTTGTCTAAGTAGAGAGTTGTTTCTATCAATTTGGTCATACAGTTTCGAATAAATCATTGAAAAATTATGTCGAAGTCTAAACAGTCAGTGTACATCGTTACGTAAAAAATTGACAATTTTTTGAGAGCTTTTATTAACGTAAAAGAAAAAAAAGTTTCATTAATACCGAGTGTGGACACCTCTTGCTAAAATGAAATTCCATTTTTAGTTCCCTAATGTTTTGGGGAGCAGGCACCACTGATTTTAGTCGTCGACTTCAGAACATTCCAGATGTGCTCTATTGGAATGGAGTTGGAACTTCGAGCTGGCCAATCTAAACGACAAATTCCGACCTATTGTTTATAGGCTTCCACTTTGCCATAAAAATAAGAAGCATATTTTTTGTCCTGTTATTTATTTTGTGTGAACTCGTTTTTTTATTTACTTTATTAGAAGAAAAAATACTGTATGTTGTTTTTATTAAATATTTTTACCAAAGAACTGATGAGTGTCATATTAAAATTAAGAAGTAAATATAATTTCAAATTTCTGTATGTTGTTGATTCCTTTAATATATATAAAAATATTTTTATTTTACCTTTAATTTTGGTTCAATACTACGAGGGGGCGTTTTTAAGTTCGCAGAATGGAAGGTGAGAAGTGAAAATAAAAATAATACTTAAATTATTTTTATTTTTCAATATATTCACCTGCTACCCTTATACATTTTTCAGATCTTTCAATTAGCTTACCTTTCAATTACCTTCATAAAAAAATGCTTTGTCTTTGTCCGAAAAATAAGCTGAAACTAGGGATCGCAATACAGGTCCCTCTCTCCGAAACCGGTATTCTCGGTATTGAGTCTAAGAGAATACCGGGATTCCGGTATTTCCGGTATTTTCAACATGCAGAGAAATTATATTTATTTTATAAGTTTTTGTTTCCGTTAGTCAATAAAGTGTAGTAAAGTGTAATTTCTAATTTAAAAGGTAAGTTATAAGTTTAATTATATGTATTAAACAATAAAAGAGCATTTAAGAGGAAATCAACTTTTAATCAAAGAAAACTTATCTCCCTCCTATCGAAATTGCAATATTGCAACATTTGCAACGGTTAGTTACAAATTATATCAAACAAAACCATATTAAACAAAAAAATAATACTTCTTGGTTTAATTATTATTACCAAAAAGAGGTCCGAGTGCTCACGGTTTGTTCAACGAAATCTCCAAACGGCTTGTTGACACTTCCCGGGATCCAAGGGCTGGCCTTTACCTTGGCCAGAGGCTTAGCTTTGCCATACAACGTGGCAATGCCGCCAGTCTCTTGGGTACTTTACCAGTCGACAGCGATGCAGAGGAATTTTTCGACGCCATATTTTAATTTGTTAATAGTTTTAGTTAGTTTAGGTTATTATATTTTATATTTTTGTTTGGTTAGTTTATATAGTTATTTGAAAACAAATAAATATAGGTACAATAAAAACAAAAAAAAAGAGATCACAAATAATCACAATAGTTTGTCATAAATTGTAGTATTAATAAAAAGATAATATTTTTTTTAGACTAATAATAAATCTTCAAACAACTTTAACCAAAAAAATACTATTTTAATTCTTAAACAAAATACGTAAGTTTAAATCTTAAACGCGTAATCGAAACCAAATTAACAGTGTAATGAAAATAATTCAGTCATTCTTTGTTTTTTTGGTTTAAGTAACGGGTGTCCCAAGAAGAACGCAATTTTTAAATCTGGCAACATTCGAAGTGTCATTGTTTGACATTTGAACAATTGTTATTGTTTGCTAGTAGAAGGTACGAGGTTAGTAAAAATGGAGCGCTACACGAATGAACAACGCATTCTCATTGTGAAATTGTTTTACCAAAATGGTGAAAGTTTTGCGGCTACAGTTCGCAAATTGCGATCAATTTGGGGTCACAATAATGCTCCAAAAGAGTCAACTGTAAAGAGATTAATGGATAAATTTGCCGAAACTGGGTCTGTTAGTGATGTAAAGACAACAACGCGCCATCGACCAGGTCGTTCGACCGAAAATGTCGCAGCTGTACGTGATGATGTCGCTCAAACTCCATTTACCTCAATTCGACATCGAGCTCAGCAAATTGGTGTCTCCAAATCCACTTTGCAGCGAATTTTGACGAAAGATTTGCATCTTCATGCATACAAAGTTCAATTGACTCAGGAACTGAAGCCAGCTGACCATGGACAGCGAAGGGAGTTCGTTAATTGGGTATTGGAGAGACAACATGAAAATGCTGATTTTGCCGATAAAATCATCTTCAGTGACGAGGCCCATTTTCATCTTGATGGCTTCGTCAATAGGCAGAATTGTCGCATTTGGGGTGAGGAAAATCCTCGAGTGATTCACGAGAAGCGAATGCATCCTCAACGTGTCACTGTGTGGTGTGGTTTTTGGGCTGGAGGAATCATTGGACCTTTTTTTTATGAAAATGAGGCAGGTCAAGCGCAAACAGTCAATGGTGTTCAGTATCGTGAAATGATAACCAGTTTTTTCTTGCCTAGAATTGAAGAAATGAATGTGGAGGGCATGTGGTTCCAACAAGACGGCGCCACATGTCATACAGCCAGAGAAACAATTCAATTGCTGCATCAGTCATTTCCCGGTCGTGTTATTTCGCGTTTTGGAGATCAGAATTGGCCGCCTAGATCGTGCGATTTAACACCATTAGATTTTTTTCTTTGGGGTTTTTTGAAGTCGATGGTTTACGCGAATAAGCCGACGACGACTCAAGCCTTAAAAGAGGAAATTGGACGCTGCATTAATGAAATACCGCAGCATTCATGCAAAACGGTCATTGAAAATTTCATTAAAAGATCGCGTGCATGCCAGCAAAGCCGCGGCGGCCATCTGCACGATATATTGTTCCATACATAACCTCATTCTGTCTACTTTACGATATAATAAAGTTTCATGTTTTTCTTTACATATCTGTGTTTTATTTAAAATTTAAAAATTGCGTTCTTCTTGGGACACCCTTTAATAGGATCGCAAAAAGGACAGTGTATCTAGTGTCTTATCACTTAATTTTGAGCGCAAATGGTTACAGAAATAGCCAGATGAGGAGAATGCTCTCGACTCTACACTAGTCGGAGGAATGCTTTTCAGGCAATTGTACACTAATTCTAAAAACTTTCCTCTAGTGCCTCCATTTAATAGAGAGCCATCTCTATCCTGATTAATGTTTCTGTTTCCTCCAATGTAGAATTAGATGAATTGTCTTGAGCCTGCAGTCGCTTTTGCACCGCCATTTCCAACTGCTTCTTGAGCGGTAATGAGTCCAATTCGTTACTCGTCGTGCATGAAATGTCCTCATCCGGATCCGGAGGAACAGAATTATCAACGGTCGAGATGTCCGAGTCAAGTCCGATTTTGTAAATGTCCTTGTCCGGAATATGTTTTTGCATCTCATCTCCATTTGGTTTCAAAAAGACGTCGGCGTATCTGTTTGCCGAGTCAAAATATCCATCGTGCGAGTTCGGAAGGTCTCTTGCGTCACTAACCGCGCTCGCGATTGCAGTAACGCGTTAAGAGCTCGTACAGGAAAAGCGGCAGCGGTGTCGCCAACTCGCCAGTCGACACTACTCGTATGGGAGGATTTGCGATTTGCATCGTTCTGTGATGAACACCGAAAATATCGTAGGTCCCGGTATTCAAAAATTCAATTCCGGTATTGTGAAGGCTTTTTTTCGTGCCGGTATCCCGGTATTTTCGGTATCCGGGATCCCGGTTTGCGACCCCTAGCTGAAGCCGCGTCCTTCACTTCTTCATCAGTTGAAAATTTCTTCCCACGAAGTTCTTTTTTCAGTTTTGGGAAGAGGTAATAATCACTGGGAGCCAGTTCTGGGCTGTAGGGTGGATGGTCTAAAATATCGAAGCCCACCTTATGCAGGGCAGCCAACGCAACACGGCTCTTGTGAACAGGCGCGTTGTCGTGAAGAAGAAGGACACCTTTGTCATTTTACCCCTCCTTTTTTCTTTAATGCTTTCTTTCAACCTCTCGAGGATAGAAGCATAGTATTCTCCGGTTATAGAAACGCCTTTATCTTTATAATCGGTCAACAGGATCCCTTCTGAATCCCAAAACACTGTTGCCATGATTTTTCCAGCCGATTGTGGCACTTTAAACTTCTTGGGTGGTGGTGTGCCTTTTTTGTGCCACTGCATAGAGTCTTGTTTCGACTCAGGTTCATAATGATGAACCCAAGTTTCATCTCCAGTAACAATTCGACTTAATAGTCCATCCTTATCTTCGTTACAGAGGTCCAAAAATTCTCCACGCGGTGTTGTTTTTGAGGCGGCGTGAGCATTCTTGGCACCCATCTTGCACTGACCTTTGTCATGCCAAGATGATCGTGTAGAATTTTGAAAATGGTCGTATCCGATACTCCAACCATTTCTGCAAGCTGTTTCTTCTTTAGTCTGGCATCTTCCAATATTATTTTTTCGACTTTTTTAATAACTATTATTTTTTTTATTGTAATTACTAACACTTTGGATCTTAGTTATCTGAAATAAAGAATTATTATTATTATTAATGATTTCCGGAGTAGTCACCCTCGATCGACCGTCCGGGCCGTGGGTCGTCTTCAAGTGAGGTCCTGCCTTGTTTAAAGAGACTGTGCCACTTGTAAACCATGCTTTTACCCGGGCAAGAGTCCCCGTAACCGGATTCCATCTCTTCCAGTATATTTTGAACTGACTTTCCTTGCTTGGTAAGGAACTTTATTACGGCACGGTACTCGATTTTTTCCATAATTCACACTTTCTTCCCAATTGAGTTGTTTGCTTGACGATAGTTCAAAGACTAATGATCCAATTAAGATAAAACCTGGTATTTACACCCACCTTACGCTCCGTGTTACATATTTTCACCTTACGCACGGGTTATAAATGCGATTGAATAACTAGTTATTGTATGTGGTTTTATCCTGTTAGCGGCGCAACGTGGTCATCCCGCTGTTCATCAGCGGCTTCAGCGCGAGGCAAGCGTTCGCCTCAGCTAGCAGTTCGCTTGCTGCGCGGCAAGCGCCTCAAGCGCACGGTGAGGCGCGCGCCGCCCGCGCCCCCGCCGCGCCTGGGCGAGCGCGTCGTGGTGGAGACGCTCCACACCACCAGCCGCGCTAACGTCGTGTGGCAGGTATGTAGTACACACGCGCGCCGCGCCTGGGCGAGCGCGTCGTGGTGGAGACGCTCCACACCACCAGCCGCGCTAACGTCGTGTGGCAGGTATGTAGTACACACGCGCGCCGCGCCTGGGCGAGCGCGTCGTGGTGGAGACGCTCCACACCACCAGCCGCGCTAACGTCGTGTGGCAGGTATGTAGTACACACGCGCGCCGCGCCTGGGCGAGCGCGTCGTGGTGGAGACGCTCCACACCACCAGCCGCGCTAACGTCGTGTGGCAGGTATGTAGTACACACGCGCGCCGCGCCTGGGCGAGCGCGTCGTGGTGGAGACGCTCCACACCACCAGCCGCGCTAACGTCGTGTGGCAGGTATGTAGTACACACGCGCGCCGCGCCTGGGCGAGCGCGTCGTGGTGGAGACGCTCCACACCACCAGCCGCGCTAACGTCGTGTGGCAGGTATGTAGTACACACGCGCGCCGCGCCTGGGCGAGCGCGTCGTGGTGGAGACGCTCCACACCACCAGCCGCGCTAACGTCGTGTGGCAGGTATGTAGTACACACGCGCGCCGCGCCTGGGCGAGCGCGTCGTGGTGGAGACGCTCCACACCACCAGCCGCGCTAACGTCGTGTGGCAGGTATGTAGTACACACGCGCGCCGCGCCTGGGCGAGCGCGTCGTGGTGGAGACGCTCCACACCACCAGCCGCGCTAACGTCGTGTGGCAGGTATGTAGTACACACGCGCGCCGCGCCTGGGCGAGCGCGTCGTGGTGGAGACGCTCCACACCACCAGCCGCGCTAACGTCGTGTGGCAGGTATGTAGTACACACGCGCGCCGCGCCTGGGCGAGCGCGTCGTGGTGGAGACGCTCCACACCACCAGCCGCGCTAACGTCGTGTGGCAGGTATGTAGTACACACGCGCGCCGCGCCTGGGCGAGCGCGTCGTGGTGGAGACGCTCCACACCACCAGCCGCGCTAACGTCGTGTGGCAGGTATGTAGTACACACGCGCGCCGCGCCTGGGCGAGCGCGTCGTGGTGGAGACGCTCCACACCACCAGCCGCGCTAACGTCGTGTGGCAGGTATGTAGTACACACGCGCGCCGCGCCTGGGCGAGCGCGTCGTGGTGGAGACGCTCCACACCACCAGCCGCGCTAACGTCGTGTGGCAGGTATGTAGTACACACGCGCGCCGCGCCTGGGCGAGCGCGTCGTGGTGGAGACGCTCCACACCACCAGCCGCGCTAACGTCGTGTGGCAGGTATGTAGTACACACGCGCGCCGCGCCTGGGCGAGCGCGTCGTGGTGGAGACGCTCCACACCACCAGCCGCGCTAACGTCGTGTGGCAGGTATGTAGTACACACGCGCGCCGCGCCTGGGCGAGCGCGTCGTGGTGGAGACGCTCCACACCACCAGCCGCGCTAACGTCGTGTGGCAGGTATGTAGTACACACGCGCGCCGCGCCTGGGCGAGCGCGTCGTGGTGGAGACGCTCCACACCACCAGCCGCGCTAACGTCGTGTGGCAGGTATGTAGTACACACGCGCGCCGCGCCTGGGCGAGCGCGTCGTGGTGGAGACGCTCCACACCACCAGCCGCGCTAACGTCGTGTGGCAGGTATGTAGTACACACGCGCGCCGCGCCTGGGCGAGCGCGTCGTGGTGGAGACGCTCCACACCACCAGCCGCGCTAACGTCGTGTGGCAGGTATGTAGTACACACGCGCGCTGCGCGGCAAGCGCCTCAAGCGCACGGTGATATACAACGTTAATCTTATCTTCCACAAAGGCGACTTGGGATAATATGAAAATTACAACATATGATAAATTATTTGTGGGAGACAGGTATCTGCACTCGGAAAACCTATCACACAGATTACCAGGTCCATGGATATGTGTCATGTACATTTGCCGTACGAAATGGTTAGGCAATTTCCAATTACAAATATTTCCACTTATGCCACCCACCTATTCGAAATGTCAATTTCATTCAGTTTGTTAGCTGAACGCAATCGGTTAATTTACGGCCTAAAAGTATGCCTTTACACTTCCCAACTGCAGCAGCGAATCGAGCAAACCGTGCGGCGATCCACTTAAGTAACTTTTGTTATCTGTCTGTGTGACCGCGTTGTTCTTCTAAGCGTCGATTTTGATGCAGTTTCCACCCTAATTTAAAGAGTATGTTCCGGAAACTTGTTAAGTATAATATTTGAATATCAAACTTACATTTAATAAAGAAATAGTTACACGGGAAAAAAAATTGCGCTTTTAAAAGTATAAATCTGAAAAAGTCTCAAAAGAATGATCATGTTCAATTTATCCACAGGACGGTACAATAGAAATGGGCATTCCATCCACACAACTGTATCCGATCCATCACTTAGATGGGCAGGAGTGTTTCCCGGGCGACTTCGTAGTCAGCGGGGCAGCTAACATCGAGGAAAATCAACAGGTACTGGCCTTGCATGTTTTTGTGTGAACTCGCAACAATCAAAACTTAGTCAGCAACACTACAATTATTTGTTATTTTTTAAAGATCTGATTATTTTGGATTTCACTTAGATGCTTCTCAAAAATCTTAAAAATGTGGTTTATATGTAATTTTAAACCATGCTTCCTCTAATTCTTATAGTTTATGTAGCTTGATGCTCGTCGGCGTCGGCAATCGCGGTCACAAAACATGCGAGTAGGACAGTGAATATTCAGAATGCGGTTCTAAAAAATATATTGACTTTCGTATCATCTCGCTCCCACGTTTTATGATCGAGTCCGTCTTAAAGTCAATAAATCAAAGGATTGTGTAAAGGTGATTTTAACAGGCAATGTGTGAAGTATGTTCATCTGTTCCCTCATCACTCCTAAACTAATCATCGTATTTTGACGAGGTAACGTCGAAAAAGGCAGGTGGTTATTGGCTACATGACGTCATATAAAATCCAATATGGCGGCTTATACTTATAGGGTAGGGAAAGTGTTACCGAAGAAAAGGTTAATATATCGTGTTTGGTATCTAATGAAAGGTCTTAATAATATATATATTTATTTGCATATAAACACGGTATTGAACAAAGCATGTTTTGCCAATATAATAACAAGCATACAATTTTTTCAGTAGGTAACTGACATTAACATTTTTTGTCAATGTAATAACACTATTAAAACGATTAACAGATAACCATTCGTAAACTTTATTTTTAAATAAGGAGTACTGTATGAAAATACATTATCTATATCTATAATTTAAGAGCGTTTATACCTTATGAGTGGCAACGTCGCAATTTAGTGTCATATTTCGTGGTTTTCAATTTTTATCATTTAATCGGAGCTATATTTTCAAAACCTATTATATAACTTTTTAGAATTACGTTGGTTACGTGGTTGGAAGTCGGGGTGTTGGTGTGAATTTTAGTTCTTGACAACTAATTTTATTCCACACCTTTTTAATCGCGATTAAAAATAGGCAGATTTAGTTAGGACAATCAAAATTTTTGGTCAAAAACGTAAAATTCAGAATAGCAAAATTGCCATTTTCACTAAATTATAATCTCAGTGCCATCTTAGTGCTGTGAAACTAAATTTTAGTTAAGTTGTGTCACTTTAGTCATTTTCAGAATGGGAAATCGTCGTTTGACAGGAATAAACTAAATTTTGGTGATTTTTAGTCTAGTTAAGAGAATTTTGTGACAAGAGAATCGGCACCGATGTCTTGTTTATACTTTTTAGTCGGCGTTTTTTGTCGTAGTTGGGTTATAGATTTTAAAATTTTTTTTTTTTTCGTTTCACTTTGACCACAATACCTCTAGAGAGCGGCACTCATATATTATTGTCATTGAACAGCTGAAGCACAGGGAGTATGGTGTGGTTCAACGTGTGGATCATCACGGCAGGACAGCTATCGTGCATTGGTACCGCACCTATACAAGCGCTGATGAACCAGTGTGAGTTATTTCTACTATTTATTGTCATTTGTTTCAGACTCATATATCGTCGCCTTCGAGTGAAAAAAATGCATTTTTGTTCAAAATTATTTTATTGCGTTTCTAGGAAAAAAACCTCGCAACGCACTCACAATCTTATAATAGTATCGAACAGCTCTGGATATAAAAGCGGGTTTAAATTCCATTAATAAAAAACGTCGTACAAAATTTTACAGTTTTTTTCTTCCTCCTGAAAAGTTACTTCTTTTACTCTTACGAGGTTTTCACTCTAAGGTGTCGTTATGTAGTTTGGAAATTATGTATAGACACGCCGGGTGCCCGATGGGATGTCCCATCGGCAAAAATGAGGAACTTCCATACAAACTTTCATCCCCTATTTGACCCCTGTAAGGGGTGTTTAAAAAAAATACTTCTTTAGTACTCACTTTCGGTATTTAAGGAACTTTTCTGCAAAATTTCATGCTTCTAGACCCAAAGGCGGTGCATTGTCTGTTAGTGAATGAATTTAAGCTTTTTATTAAGTGAGTACTAAATTATGCTTTTTATTAAGTGAGTACTAAATTATGCTTTTTATTAAGTGAGTACTAAATTATGAAACTAGTCTGTAAGGCGAAGTCGAAGACGCAGGCAAAGTCGCGAGATAATTCGTCTGCGCGTATTTTGTTTTTCATCTATTTTCATACAAATATCTAGGATGAAAAGAAAAAAAGGCTATGTCCTCCTCTTGTCTCATAACGATCGGTTCAGTCATTAATGGCTCATTTTCATAAGTCTATAACGCGGCCGGTACAAGTTTTACACAATACAAATTGATTAATAATAAATAGCGAGAGAAATAGCAATATAATAGAAAATGGAATAAAATAAAATGAAAAATATCAATACATTGCATTTCGACACACAGACTGAAAACAGATAATAGGATTAAGTAAGTATGAAATACTTATGTCAATATACAGTACTAATGTCAACATACAATACTAATGTCAACATACAATACTAATGTCAATATATAATACTAATTTCAATATACAATACTAATGCCAATGTACAGTAATAAAAGCAATATAGAATACTAATGTCAACACACATAGGTACTAATGTTAATAACACTTGTGACAGAGGGTATCTTAGTGCGGGATCGAGTATCACATTTACATAATGTAACAATTTCATGGAAATAAACATATTTTTACGTCTCTTCACATAGAAACTTATTATTATTATCACTTATCGGCTCTTATATTCCGTAGTCCACAAATGCTTCATGAGAGCGAAGTCAGCGTGTATGACCTGAAGGACCACCCAGATTTCCAGTATCGACCCGGGACTGTCGTCATCAGGGTCGCCAACTTTACCGGGGAAGATGCCAACTGCACTGCAGGACAGGTGAGACATAAGACCAGAAACACACCTATGGGTTCTATAAGGTCGATCAAGTATCTGTAATGACATCAATGTCAAATCTCACTTCTGTTCTTTGTGATTGGCTGTCGAAAATATCAACTTAATTGAACCGGCTTTCAGTAACCGAGGGTTTTTCAGTAAATGTTTGCAGTAGCAGAAGTTTATGAAATTATTTGTTTACAGGTGATTGACAACTTCCCGTCTGGCCGCGTCAAAGTATGGTGGGTCGACGGACACACGAGTATGTGCTGGCCACAAGATCTATACAAGGCAAGAATTATAATAAAATTAACAAACACAAAAATTCAGTGAAATTGAGAAGTTCTTCCGAATAAAGCCCCAGAATAAAACTGTCCTCTTTACAGTCAATTATTTATTATCTATTTGGCACTGTATGAGCCACAAAACAGTGTTTTTTTTTTTAAAGTAAGTAATTTTTGCATTGGGACATTAGGGCAATATTCGACATTGACCATTTGGCTCTATTCACCATACAGTTCTAGAAATTTAACCCTTTTCTGAAATTCTCCGTATATTATAAATAAAGTGTCATAATTACGTAGGTGGGCGAGTACGACAGCGAAGAAGGCGAGCTGTGGGGCTCGGAGGGCTCCGCGTCCGACGACTCGTGGGAGACGCAGAGCTCGGCGCACGAGCCCGAGCCGCGCACGCCCACGCCGCCCGAGCTGCCGCCGCCCGCGCACGGTACGTAGGGCTGGTGCAGGGACATTGGTACAGTACTGTTGTCATGCCACCTGCTCAATAATGTCAAATTATATGTCATGCAAACCTAACCTAAACTAAGTCGTATTTGCCCTAGGCTCTAGTCTAGCACTAAACTTGTATTGGATTTCATTATAATCCGCTGGTCAATTATGCAATTTGAATTTGAAATGTGAACTAAAATACTTATAAAAAAAACTTACAAAAATAATACATACAAAAATCGAATTGCTTTTTATTACCTCGCACAGGTGTGAAATGTTGAGTATTTCCCATCCCAAGGTAGGTCGTTTAGGGTGAGTTTGAATCCCTCACTGCTCTCAGGATTAGTTAACTCTGAGCACTAGGAACCTTCGTTACGCTCAGGATTCAATAAAGCACTTTTTTCTTGGGATCTTCATTTAATTGTTGTTTTTTATCGATATAGATGTTGTGGTGCCCGCTGCAGTAGCCGTAGCGGCAGAGTGCGGCTCGTGCGGGTCGTGCTCGGGCGTGGGGCCCGGGGGCCTGGCGCCCGCGGCCGTGGGGCCCGGGGGCCTGGAGATCCCGCGCCTGCTGGAGCCGCGCGTCGCCGCACACATCGAGCGAGGCCGCATCGCCATGAGGAAACTAGAAGAGATGTTCGCTAAACACCCCACGTTACAGAGTCAAGAGGTAAAAGTGCTATCTCTGTTAAGGTGGCTACCCACGTCCTCGGCGGACGCGTGCGGCGGGGTCCTATTAACGCGCGGGCCCGACGTGCTCATCCAGCGCCTATTCGACTACCTGCGGAGACTGCAAGTGTTGTTCGCCAAAGATCCCTCCGCAGAGACACAGGAGGTAGGTACACGTCGCCCGGCGCACCCGGACCGACACCGCAAAAGTATCTTTTTCTTGTCTAAAGGTTACGTTCCCTACGACAACGGTGGCCGCCACATAACGGCTGCAATGACAGCGGTCATGAAAATTATGGCACCGGGGTTTGACTTTATGGTGCCAAAACGCTCTTTATGGAAACACCACTTAATTTCATAAATTACGTTTCAATGACGTCATTTGACAGTAAATTGCAGACGCTATGTGGCGGCCACTGCATCATAGGAAACCCAAGCTTTATTATATTACTATGTGCGTGTAATATTGCTCAGATTTCAACTTATCCCGTAATCACTGGGAACGGTGACAGAAAGGATGCTTCGGCATGCCGCCGCGACACGTGCCTGCTTGTGTCTCAGCGTGGTGGTGGCAGAACCTCGAGCAAGAATCTCTAGTCATTTATTATTCTAATTTGAGTTGCTCTTTTTCTGCAATGCTTGGCATTAGTAATCATCTCATATGCACAATCATTCGTTGGGAGCGGTGTAATGTGAAATTCAGCAGGACGGTGCGGCATACCACAAGACGCTTCGGTATCCCAAAGCATCCTGCTCGCACATCGTGATGCAATCTCAATATGTCGAAGGATACTTTTGCTGCCGCCGGCCCGGTATGCGCAAGGCCTCGTGAAAAAACAGTGTGATTTAATAATTGCTCCTCTTACACGATGCTACGAGCACAAAGCCACGATTATATCAATATAATCATGGGTTTGAGCACCGATTATAATTGTTCAGCATGGCATAATAATATATCTTTAAAATTGACCCCGAAGTCGAATATCAAAGGTAAACTTACTTCATGGAAATGTTGGATGAATCAGGAAATAAACAAGTGCGGCCCTGATAATCCTACCTGTTCTTCAATGGCTTCCTCGTTTTTGGTTCCATTATCGACTTCTTTATTACATTCTTTATTTTTGTTTTATTTATACCTATTGGTTAAGAAGAAAAACTAGACATTAATTGAATATTAAAGTTATATAAAAATATATCTATTCTTTTATTTTATTTTTCCCCTCCTCTATTTTCCAAAACTGTATTTTAATTTTATTTTAAACCCTGTGCGATACAGATAAACAACACATTTAAAACGATTGGAATCCTAAACTGAAACATAGTGCGACATGGATCTCTAAATGAAAGTACCACCATTACTTTCTGCTGTTTGTAAAAGGTAGAAGGTCAAATTCGGTACCAATTTCATTTTAGTCCTCAATTTCACCAAGGTCATTTAGAATATTAGATGCCATGTCGCACATAAATACAGTTGTTTAAATAAATATAGTAATCAAAATGTTGTTATTAACCATTTTGATAAAAACCCCGTATTTTGTTGGCAATTTTATATAAAAAAAAATATATTATCATACAGACTGTCAGAAATGGTCTGTCCGATTGCGGTTCGTTTGTCATGATCTGTTGGTTCATCAAACCTTCTAAAGTTTTTATAATGATATTTGATATTTCGTGACACATCAAGTAATGAACAAATCCTTGATTAACAATATGCCCTCGATTTCGGTCGATACGAAACGTTTGATAACATCGCTGTCGGACTCATCAATAAGGAAAAAGCCTTAACGTATTACAAGTGTCCTAGGTTCAGAGCGGATTTTTGAACAGTTTAGAACAGTTGATAACTAAAAGTTATCAAAGAATACAATATTGTAGTTTGACAGGTTTTGTAAACACGGTCAAATTATATTAGCTAGCGAAACTCCTCAGACGAGATGGGTATCGATCGATATACAGGGTGTTTGGTAGGGAGCTGTACATACGCCTAGGGTAGAAACTAGGGATAGTCTGCTACCTACCCCCGCCCATTATATTGACCTTGGCCTCAAGGTTTTTTTTTAATTTATTTTTATTTTTTATTTGACTTTTTTGTGATTTTTTGACTAAAACTACCTGTAGCTCAAAATCTATCCATGGGACCGGTCGGCTAATGGTCTTGTTTTAATCGTTAGAGTCTTAGGGTCCTGCAAAAAATTATTTTACACCAGAAAATTGTGGAGAAGAAAAGTTATGGGGCCTGAAGTACCGTAGTAAGGTAAAGAAATAATTTTAAGGTAAGGTAGTAAGGTAAAAAAAACCTTGAGGCCAAGGTCAATATAATGGGCGGGGGTAGGTAGCAGACTATCCCTAGTTTCTACCCTAGGCGTATGTACAGCTCCCTACCAAACACCCTGTATAAACATAATGAAACAAAAAAAAATAAAGATAATTTTTCTGGGTTCGACGACCGCAGCTTAATTGAATTATATAAACTCTTGCTTCGTAATTACACCACATGCGGTCGCTGATCCCAAAAATTACAATTTATTTATTTGGTTTTACCATGTTAAGATATCGATACCCATAACGCCTGCGGAGTTTTGCTAGCTAACTTAATTGGATCTTGTAAAAAATATGTCAAACTGTAATTTATACTTCAGATAAAACTTTTATATATCTATCTATATCCCTCTCATCTGTCGATCGAACTAATTAAGTTCGGTAACAAAGATAAGTAATTGTGTCTCATTAGCGACAGTTGAGCTCTTAAAATTGTAGAGTATGTTTTTTTGTTAAAAAGGATATCATTCAGTCCAAGTGTTACATGTGAATGTAAACATAAGCTTTCTAAAGATTTCTTTTATTTTCAGATAATGCGCAAGCTGTTGACCTTGTACAAAGATTGCCGATTTTTAGACCGCCTTATGGGAACGTCCTTCTTCCATGAGGATCACTTTTTGGTAAGATATTATCGAATGCAGAATGTTACAAACTCAGACTAAATAAAAAAAAAGTAGACGGAGCGTACACCAACAAAAGCGTTCAAATATGTAAAGCCTCTTATACAGAGTTTTGTTTCGTGGCCTTGTGTGTGTTATGATGTCTAACGTGTTCGGTTTCGCGCGTTGCACTACCACGATCGGCTTCCTATTTCAAATTTGGCTTCCTTTAACCTGCTTCACTCTGTGAGCGCGGTGCTCCGTCTACCTTTATTATTTGGTCTGAGGTTACAAAGTAACCAATGCACACATAACACTCCCAACTATCAAACATTTTGCCATGTCGATTCGAGAAATTATGTTTAGGAAACAGTTTTACGAGAAATTACGTTTTTTAACCCCGCATTTCATGTTGCAATTAATAACAGGGATTAAAAACCGGTACGAATTTGGATTCCGGTTCTTAAAAAGGTTCTGTTTTTTGGTACAGTTCCGGTTTGGTTCTGGTTCCAAAGCAGCGGTTCCAATGTACCGGTTCCGTACCATCCTATTCAAAGGTTATCTTAGAAAGAAGTACCACATGATCTACCAAAGCAAATGTGTCCCTCTCACAAAATCTTCCACCTCTTCACCTGCCGGCGGCCGCCCGTACCTCGCTGCTATCGTACGGAGCTTCGTCCTGCGCTGAGCGGCATAATAAAGAATCTTAAAGGTTCCGATTTAAGTTCCTGTTCCGGTTCGGATTCGGGTTCGGTAACGGAACCAGTCAATACCGGCTATATACCAGTATTTTAGAAAACTTTTCAATCCGTGATTAATGCTGACAAAAGTTTGCTCATTTGCCCGTTATTGAATTTTATATTTATCATAGAATAAAAATAACTGTGCGCATCTAAACTCACAGATTCAAAATACTGTCATAACCGTCATCATCAAAATGACAAAACCAGTCTCCAAAAAGCGCACCCACTTATTCTCTATAATTTTTGAATGTATCAACTAAAACATATACAAATTCAAAACTAAGAGCTCGTTTGGTACCCAAATATCGAGCTTTTTGTGTACCCAGACTTTTTTTAAATGGGTCAAAACTGTTTTGTGGTCAACCCCTAACTCTTCAGCTATGTCGTAACTACTAATATGACGATCTTACTCCACTTTTTCAAAAATGGTATCGACTTTATCCGTAACCGGGCGACCAGGGCGAGCTGCGTCTTCGACATCAAAATTCTCGGACTGAAAACACTAGAACCAACGTTGTGCTACTCTTATTGGCACTGCGTTAAGTCCATAAACGACACATTTTTTTTTGCAGCTTGTCGCGTTTTTCCTATTTTTTGTAATAAAACTTCAAAATGTATCGAATTTTTTCGTTAGATTCACTCATTTTGGCAGAAATACAATTGTAAAATGGCGAGAAAGCGTTTTTACTTTTATTTTTTTAAATGCAATCAAAAGCCAGCCAGATACAAAAAGTACACCAAAGAGATGTTACTACAACTTTATACTAAAAAAATACGAAATACTTTTTCCCGACCTATTACATCTACCCTTCCCAACCCCAGGGTCTGCTCGAACGCGTGCGCGAACGCGGCGCCATCACGCCCCGCGCGGGCGACCGGCGCGTGCACGAGCAGCTCGCGCGCCTGTTCGCGCCCACCGACCCCTCCGCCGACGTGCCGCCCTCCCCGTCGCCTGACCCCATGCTAGTGGATGAGGACATGGACAAACCACTGCAGTGTGAAGGAATGAAGACCATCATCGCGGCGAATGTTACTGTGGAGCCTATGCAGGTGATGTATACTTGTTACATTAATGTTTAGGGGCTGTATCATAAAGTATTCATGAATAAATTGATGTATGTATACCCATTGCCAAACATAAATGATCAAAAATCAAAACAAAATAATTTAAATTAATCAAATATGAATTTAATCCAAACAAAATGATTTTTTGATAAACCAAAACAATAAAATTTTAAAAATCTCTCCTAGGACTCTTAAGAGCGTTTATACCTTATGAGTGGCAACGTCGCAATTTAGTGTAATATTTCGTGGTTTTCAATTTTTATCATTTAATCGGAGCTATATTTTAAAAATCTGTTTAATTAACTTTTTAGAATTACGTGAAAGTGTTTAAAAAGTAAGTAACCGTAATGCTTACAGTTATTTTACAATGAAAATAACGCCCTGCAAGTTTCCAATGTATTATTTGCATATAAATAGAACTGTAAACGCAACGATTTCTTACCTATTACACAGTTTTCACATAATTCTAAAAAGTTAATTAAACAGATTTTTAAAATATAGCTCCGATTAAATGATAAAAATTGAAAACCACGAAATATTACACTAAATTGCGACGTTGCCACTCATAAGGTATAAACGCTCTTATTGCCGTCTTGATTCCGTTGCAAAAATGGGATGATGCTATCCATTCTGTATAGCTCCATCTCTCTTTCACACTGGAACAATCATGGTCTTAAAACGTTTTTGTGGCCCCTAAGCTTATATAGCTGTATCCTTTGAATGTGGAGTATTTAACAAATCATGTCTTTGCATGTTTTTTTTTTTCGTTATCAAGGAAACTATCGCTGCGTAGGTACAATATTAAAGCGCGTAATTTTTTTTAACTTATAAAAGATCGGGTTCCATACAGTCATATCTAAATACAAGAAAAAAAAAAACAAAAAATCAAAGTAATACATGGTACTTTTGATCACTACTCTATTCATTATGTTTTTGTCTTAAATAAACTTTATATTCATTACGTTTTTGCCTTAAATAAAGTTTATAATTTGTAGGTGGAGTGTACTGTGTCGAAGAAACACTTACATTTGGACATAGAGTCGGCGCAGGCCGCCGGCTCTGGAACAACTGTGGTACCGCCAGATAGTATCGCCGCTGTGGACAATCGTGAGTACACATATTTTTTGTTAACAGTTGTTTTAGGCACAGTACGACACAACTTAGATGTAGCATCGACAAAATTCGTAAAACTGATCATATCCGGACTGAGTGCGCCTTCAAAATCACCAATCTGTGTTACTGCATTAGACGAAATCGTAGATTGTTGCATCGAGCTCAAAGTGAACTTATTAATGCACGAGTGTTATGTTGAAGCGCATGCGAGGGCACTAATAACACGAGTGCATTAATTACTCACTTTAGCAAGGTGCGTAATCTACTATTCTTTCAACTACCAATCTACCTACCGTGATAAAATATACCTACTCAAAATAAAAACTCGGATAATGAAAACAAAGTTTAATTCATCTTCTCCTCAAACATTTAAAGCTTACAATTATTATATGTGCGGTTATTAAAAGTGAAATTTGCACTTTTACTTGGAACATTTATTCCAGTAGATATTTGTTTGGTTTATTTGTGAATAATAATTATTCTGGAGTTGAATTCATATCGCTATCGCTATCTATTTCCATTTTTTTAACTTTTCTTGCTAAATTTGAAGTATTAAAGTTTTACAATGATATGAAATGCGCGTCATTTGTTTTTTTTTTTTTTTCACCAAGTCGGTTTTATTCAGCCAGTAGCTTTTTGATCTAATGGGCACATATTAAACTTAATGGGAAACATTAAACCTCTGTGGTAAATTTATATCTAAATAAAAAATAAAAAACTGTGCAACCATGAGATTTCATATAACATTTCTGCATTGTTTTGGTTCTAAGCAAAAAATACGTCCTTTGTGACCGGTTTTGTAGTGATTAATGATAACATTACTGCGTAGTTGAAAGAAAATGATATTTTCGCAAACGCAATAACTTGTAAAATCATATAACCAAACACATTCGTATGATTGTTGCGTAGATTTACAACTTGTTTGCAAAATAAATGATCTCGTAAATATAGCCTGTATCATTTGTTTGTTTTTTAGATTCGTTTGTTTTTAAAGATATAAGGCTGGAACTAAGAATATCACAAATCAAACTTCTAGAGATATATAAACTTAAAAACTTCACTTCATACTGTTTAAATTATTTCTATCTTTGGATTATGTTTATTACATAATGTAGCATAATAAATAAATACCCTATGTTATATAAAAAGGTACTAGTCTACCCTTCAATGTAATTCATAGAGTTATTAATATGTTTATCTACACCTCAGAACAATAACTAAAGCATAGAAGGCGCTTTAGGACATTTGAAGTGTACGCTGTCATAGACAAAAGAGTATTAGCTAGTGATGCGACTATGCATAAAATAAATACCGATATCGACTTCTTAGTTTATGGTATCGCTCCTTGGCATTAAATCTAAAATATGCTAAGGTGAAATAAAGAACTCACTTCTGTCTGATTAACTTATTTATTTATAAACACAGGATAAATTATTAACTAATTGAAATTACCAAGAAAACGTTTAAATAATTTTTAAAGAGCGATTGGCCCCGGAACAAGTAACAAAAAATTTAAATCACTGTCCTTTAAAAATTATAGTTTTTGTTAGAAATGTCCTTACTTTTTCTACAGGAGAAGATAATTCTTTCGCGATATAATGAATTCTAATGGTTAAATATTCTTTGCTTATCAATTTAATCAACAAATTTCTATGTTCATCCAATACATCATTATCAAATGAATGTTCGAGTAAATCATCAAAAATTGACGTTGGTAGCAATATTTTAATAAAGCAGTCATCGCTGAAATGTTTGGAACAAATACGATGTTGTTTTTTTCCATTCCCAGTAGTTACGTGCAATAGCGTTGATCCATGTTTGCCTCATATCAATATCAGAGGGAAATCTGAAAAAAAAAATCATAGCTACACATAGAGTTTAAATTATTATACCATGAGCCACACGGATTTTGGACCACTGTCATTTCATTACTCATACGTACGATTTGCTGGCAAAACCGTAGGTATTTAGGTATTTATTTCACTCTTAAATATTTAATCCTTCCCAAAACTACGTGTAAAGAAAAATAATGTAATAATTTAGATGACGCTAGTTCTATCGATATTCTATCGATAGTTTATTTTTGCAAGCACTATTGCAAAAATTTATATGCCGATTTAAAATTTCTATTTTCCCTAGAATCGAATTATTTAATTACATAAAATATTGATTTCAAAACACTACCGTGTACACTAAGCTCAAATAATTTGAAAAAATGCCAAAATAACCTACAGTGAGAATACAAAACCGATAAAATGACCATATTTGATTACTTACCGATGGAAGCTTATGATTTCCGCATCATTTTCTTTGCGGGATGAATGTGATTTACATCCCACTATAATGCAGGACATTATTTAATCTTTAAGCTTTGCGATTTACACTAAACCACTATTCATTTTGTACTATTTTTACAAAAACACGTAAAATCAACGAAGCACTTCAACTCCCATGCGCCCATAAGCATTATACGAAAAAATGCGATGAACAAAGTCATAGACAAAAACCTGAGACGTTAAGTAGCTTTTACACTTAGTATCATAAAGGTAGCCAAGGTAGCCAAATTGACGTTTGCTTTGTGACGCTTTGCATTTTGAGCAACCTACATCTGTCTCTTTCTAATGCTGTTATGAGTGTATAAGAAAACAGAGACGACTATATTAGTTAAATTTAGCTTCCTTCTATGCTTTAGTTATTGATCTGAGATCTACACCCACACACATCCTCTATAAAAGTACCTGAAACAGTTAGCTTATTGCCAACATGAAAACGACCAGTGTCATAAACTCAAAGCATTTATTTCAAATTAACAAATTACAGGCACTATTGAATTGTCAAGGGGTCGGTCAGTCCGAAAGATGAAGCTAGTTGCCCATTCCAAAGCGTAGTAGGTACCTATGGAGAAGAACGGGCAGAAAACTCCATGGACACTCATTTAAATTAAAATACTGTTATAAAATAGTGGTTACATCATTCATGTTGAAATTTTACATGTGAGAACTATGTAGAAAGACGTGCACGTTAAAAGCGTCCGTAATAAAAAGATAAAAACAATTCAGGAATCAAAATAAGCCGTGGCAGCTAAGACATGACCAGTTCCTACTGATGGCGCCCGTTCACGAACATGACGTATGCATCAGCACCATTCAGCTGAACCATTTTGAAGGGAACTCAATGATACAATACAATACATAGTAACCATAATATCATCCACACGAATGATATAATGTTGTACTAAATTTAATAATGCAACTCGATCTCGATCCCTTCCTTACTCATCAAACAGCCACATTCTCACCACTACTCAATTCGTGGTATCATTATGAATTTAAAAAAAAACATTATCATGCACGCGCGTTTCACTACTACGGCTAATAATTAAAAAAAAAAAACTTATAGATTATTCGAATCCTCGTCGTATCCCGCCATTTTTGTTCGATATTAGTTCTTACAACACTGTACACCACCCTATGGTTTACCCTTTACCCACATTCGAGTTTTAATATACAACAGTTGCATAAGTAACTAATATGTAAGTACCTAGTTAGTCTATAAAGTAACATTATATATTTTTAGTCATAATTAAGGGTACGCAATAAATGGGATAGGTTATTTATTAAAAAAAACTATGGCAATATTCTTTAATTGGCCTTGAACGATATCACCAGATATTATAAAAAAACTTTATTCTTTTCCGAATGGTTGTACACCTTCGACATCCATACTTATATCTCCAGTCTCAACAGCTCCACTAAAATCGTCGAAACGATTCGTCGCCGTCTGATGATGAGTCATTTAACTTTATATGATTGGTCTGTGCTCGACTACTTTTTCTCATTCACATACGCCAATAGATTCGAATTTCTCCATTAATATGTAGTTCTTTTGACTTTCGTTAGATTCATCGACACATTTTTAGAACTAACATGGCCTTTCTTTTGGGCCCAAATATTCTCAATTGGGTTAAAATTCGGGAGATAAGAAGGTAATCGTAAAACAGAACGACCATGTTCGGCCATTATTTGGTCAATTGAGTACTTAATGTCTAAGTCTCCTCAGTATAAACTATATCCCGACCTTCACTTTTAAACTTTCGTATCTGTCGAAGATACTTATTCCGTTGAATTCTTACTTCATCTTTTATTTTCCATTTTCTTGAATTCGACACCCAGTTCATGCAATATTCTTCGGAAATTTTCATCGGCCTGTGAAGTTAGTCTTCCTTTAATTTGTTTAACAAGGATTTTATTGCAAGCAACCTACACACATCAAAAGTGTCTAGGGATCAACATATATTTTTGCAATAACTTTTCTCCTGATTGATATTAATTAAAATTTTCTTTAAGGATTCATAAAATAAAGTGTTTTCGTTTGTCACAGTAACGATAAACCAAGTCACCTTTGCATTAATAAAGAAATTTGCCATTTTCCTAATAAAGGGATTTTTGACATTTGAACCACTAACACAAAAGTTCGAAAAAAAGACTGAAATAACAGTTTTCTTTAAAATTTTATTGGGTAACTTAAACAATTAATAATCCGTGTTTCTACCGCGAACACTAACAACACAAGAACATCGGTTTGGCATACTCAAAATGAGTTCATCCAAATCACGCTGTGGAATGGCCGCCCATGTTCGTTGCAACAACAAAAAAAGGTCTTCTTGCGACTGGATACCCTCCATATTCGGCAGAGCTCTTCTCTGTAGCATATCCCATGCATGCTCAATCGGGTTCAAGTCTGGCGACTGAGCAGGCCAGGGCAGGACATTGATGTTAGCTGCGGCGAGAGTCTGTCTTACAACTCTTGCGGTGTGCGGTCGTGCATTATCATGCATTAACTGAAATAAGGGACCGATTTGCACTTGTAGAGGAACGATGACGTCTGATACAATCGTCTCAGCATAAATTTGAGCGTTGAGGTTGCCTCTGATCCAAATCAACTCAGTTCTTCCGCCGATCCAAATACCCGCCCATACCATGATGGTTCCACCACTATAAGGATGGACTTCCTGGCAGGATTTTAATCGCTGTTGGCGTCCAGGGGTTCTCCAGTGTCGTATACGTCTTGTATCCGGTCTCATACCAAAACGAGACTCATCAGAAAAGCACACGAAACGCCATTGTTCTTCTGCCCAATTTCTGTGTTCAAGAGCCCATTGATATCGAATCCTACGATTGTGCATTGCTATAGGTGGTACCCGTAGCGGTCTTCGGGAATGAAGGTTCACTTCATGCAAGCGGTTTCTGACTGTTTGGTCGCTAATTAAGTTCCCTGAAGAGTGATGAAGCCTCACGGCTAACATCATGGCGGTTATTGTTGGAGCTCTTCGAGTTAAGATTTGAATGTATCGGTCTTGTCTCCGTGTGGTGCAGCGATACCGTCCTCCATGGCGCTCAGCCACGGTACCAGTGCTTCGGTAACGTGTCCAAAGTCGACTGATAACACTCTGACTTGTATTCAGAGCTAAAGCCACAGTACGTTGCCGGGAACAAGCTTCTATCATTCCCACGGCTCTGAGCATTTCTTCCCTGCTTAAATGACGTCGCCGCTCCATAATAACGTTGGTTTTAATCAGTAGTAGGAAAACAGTAGCACTAATAATGTCTTCAATGCGTTGTATGTTTTTATAGGGAAAATATTGACAGCTGATTTTCATCTTTTACTCGAATTTGATTCACAGTTCCTGATTCAAATTATGAAATGCACCAAAAAGGATCCATATAAATTTATAAAATCATAAATTTATTACAAAGCCACATCTTAATCTCAAGAAATCCGCATAAAAATGCTTGATCCCTAGACACTTTTGATGTGTGTATTTTCGGTGACATGAAAGTCGCACATCTTCCTTCTAATGACATCATAATGAAAATCGTCTAAATTTACCCGATGTTCTATTTATCCGGACTTTTAGGCGAACTAAAAAGTGCACGAGCCGAACCACGAGTTGAACTAGTCGAAGCCGAGGTAATGTCTCGAGCAGAATCACTAGTTGGAACTTTTGACTGACCGGTTGGTGCAGTTAGTTGCTAATCGAAGTCGAGGCATTGTATTGCTCTTTCCAAACAGCACTCATTCTTCTACGTGACGCACCAGTTGCTTTCGCAGTTCGCTCTTGAAAGTTTTGTAAATGATCTTTCCCTAAACTATATTTTTACACTGCGTGGCCTCTTCACTCATTAATAAACATTAAACATGATTTCACGACTTTGGCTATTATACGGTTTACCACGATTCAAATCCAATGTAGTCGTAATGAAAAAAAATAACACTTTCCTATTAAATTGTCACGCAGTGTACGGACTGATTTACTCGCGTGCATTCACAACACTGTCTCGGGTTGAACTCGAACTGAGGCGGGAATATATAGCGCCAATAGTGAGATCTATTGGTTGTGTAAATCGGAAGTGACAGATTTTACGCATTTGGTCGATGCTGCATATAATTTTTGTCAAGCTGTATTTATTTCAGGTTTGCCCGACCAGTTTCGATTTAGAATAGACATCTTAGTCTTGTCCTCATCTGGCGATGTCCCAATAGAACACGATTTCGCGACCATCGTAAGTTCGCGCAAACTTTTCATATGTACTCGTTGTACGAGCAAACCTGTACACTCGTCTTCTAAAAAATACGTGTTCTAATTCATGATTGACATTTGTGTAATATAATCCCGAGTTGGTTGATCACAAACAAAAATGAATAATATAATCGCTTTTTACCTTATAATCTTCTCCGTTCAACAAACGATAGATCGAAAAAGTGTTAAACACAATTTATTTTGGCTTTTAGCTGATCCAAGCTGAAGGTGGACGTTACTTTTTGCGGAGCAGTCAGTGTTCGTGGGCTACAGCGGATAACAAAAGTTATTTAGTAAACATACTACAATTTGTAGAAGCTTACATCACGTTATCGTTTTACAAAATGTTGTTCTACAAAACGTAGCTTCGGTGTGCATGCATTTTAACGTGATCACTTGTGTTGCCAGCTGCCACGGAGACAGCGGAAGGTGATCCGGGACAGGGCAAGAATGTCTGTCATAAACTGTGCTCACTCATACATGCACAGCTCATCAAAGCACATACTGAAGTTAGCCGGTAAGTCACTACACTAGTTCATGAGCTAACTAAAGATATAACATAATTTTCAGGAAAATTTAGAATGATTGTCTTTTTTTTGCAACGGCCGGATCTTAGTTAAAATGATGATTAATGGTATTTATTTCTGAAAATTGGTTCCAGCAAAACACTTTTAGGCGTCAAAATAAAATTATGTTTTTAAAATTAGACGAGTTCGGTGTTTCCTAACTGTCATTGAGAAGACTCTTTTAAAGTCCAGACATAATCTTGGACAGGCCAAAATAATCCTTTTGACAGTAAAATGGTACCTACCAGCTTTCATCTAATGTTTAAAAATGTTGACGCCGAGAAATATTGATCTTTTATTTATGCTTCTTAAATGTTTATTCATCCTATTTAAGACACAAATAAATATTATAAACAAAAAAGACCAACTAACTAAATATACAAATCAATAGATCTTTCATAACTCAAACATGGTCTTCACAACATGTTTAGTGTCGATATTGTCCAGGTCCGGCCGCAGCATTATAACAAATTAAAACTTGGTTATTAGTTTTGCACACTGGCACCACGGCACATTTAAAATTAAAAAGCCTTATGTAAGTTGTAATAAAGGTTACATTTATTTCGCAGGAGAAGGCCGCAAGAGTTGGCCGATTTCCTTAACGCCTTAATGAGAAAACAAATGACAAACGGCTCTGAGGAGAACTTAGTCTACCACTTTTCAGTGTGAGCCTCCTTTATTGTTTTTATTTACATTTATTTTTGGGCTTCTGTACATGTATTTTGCTTTATTCATAATAATGTTTTGGTATCCATACCACTTATATTTTAGTTTTCATGATACATACACGGTGCAGGCAGGGACATCGACTCACGTTACCATGGATTCATCCTTCTTTTTTTTTGAGGGTGGGGCATCGTCAAATAACTTCTCCCGCTCTGGGCGGAGCGGGAGGGCGTGTCAAACTCTTACTGACTAAAACCCACCCGTGTTCCTTCAGTGGCCTGTGCCAGGGGCCATTTCGGGCTTTCCCGCCTTCGTTGAAAATTTTGATTGGTTATTTTTTTTTTTATATGCTTTTCGATACATTTTGATCGCGTAAATATTGCACTTTTGTATGGAACAGCAGTATTTTTTTTTTGATATAAGTACTAAGAATTTATAAGAATTATGTGTTGAATTCATGGTTACAGTTTGCGCGTTGGTGTCTCTGCCACCTTGTACACAGGGTGGTGATTGTACTCGTCACACTTAACAACTTTTCATATGAAACACATTTGCGATTCGTAAAAAAAAACAATTCCTTCGCAAACAACGTTTGTATGTTTTTTTTTTTCATTTTTAACCCCATAGGGGATGCAGGTGACTGAATCACTATTCTGTGTAAATGCTGCTTGTGCTTATATTTAAAAATGCTTTAAATGCTGATTATAGCTGGTGTATATGACATACTATGTATACACAGTTACATTTGACGGTTACTGGGCTATATTTCTAAAAGATATGGGCGTGTCACGTCATAAAACTGTTTTTTTTCACCACCATGTACAGATTTCCAAAAAGCTTTTTGTTTATTATTGTTTTATTAGTTTGTTTATATTGTTATGTTATTATTTTTTATTTATGCATTTCAATACGTCGTACTGTGTCGTTGGGGTCTCATATGTATAAATGTATCTTGTACAAATTTAAAAACTGCCTAATAAGGTAATTTGACTTCAAGTACTGACTGAAGTAAGTTAGTTGAGAGCTTGAATGATGCTGGTGTAAAATTATGAAAATTTGGAATAAGCTGTACTGATGAATACTTATAAAAATTTTCGATGATATTAGAAAATACAAAAGATATACCGAATTCTGACGACTTGCCGGAAATTTTATTATTATGATCACAAGCCACAGTATGTTAGTTGTTTCATAGTATTTTTTGTTCTACCCTCTTACCCGTAGTTAAATACTTATATTAAACAAATGTATATGAATATAAAATTCTTTATAATTTTGTATCATGTTTATTTCGACTTACAGTAGTACTCATTTTTTTCACTTTATCTTTAGACTTGAATATTATCTTAAAAGTTATAGACAGTGTCCTACGAACGTTTTTATGTAGCTAGCTATAATCTTTCGGTAGGTGCCCTTATTTATTGCCCCGTTTCGAATGAACACCCTGTATACAATGCATGAAACTCCTTCAGAATTTATAGACTGATAGATAATTCAGTATTAAAATGCTGATAATATCGTTCTTCAGCACGATGTGACACCGGACAAATATTGACGTTGTCCATTTTGACTGACTAAAGTCTTGCTGCAGATTGTCTGTTGTTGGTGCAGTCATTTATTTTCGAAAGTTGTTTTATTGAAAATAATCGTTTATTTTTATGGCAAGCTGGAAATAAATCGCAGCCCTTTTTTTCTATTACAAAAAACTCGCAACAATTTCTGTATTACAAAAATACTGTTGCGTTTGATTGCATTTTAACAGCGTAGTCTAGCAATTGGCTGCGATTAGCTTCTATCAAAGTATAACAAAATAATAGTGATTACAGTAGATTCCATTATTTAGTAATATTCTTTTTCCTCGTCAGAGTATGTAACACCTTTTCCTTTATTTTTTATTTACTTTTTTGTTTGTTTCGTAGATGACTCTATAAAAAGTGGTAACTTAATTTCTCTGATTTCCCGATTAAACCCGATATTGTTACGTTTACCGATTGTATTACCATATATTTGTTTAATGTAAGTGTTGCAAGGCCCTTAGGGGTTGATTTGCAGTGACGAAAAGCGTTTGCGGTGCAGAATGGCGCTGCTTGCTAAGGAAATTAGACATTAATGTGTTATATTCAGTACATTTTAAATTAGTTCCGTCTTTTGCCGCCTGCATTACAAAGTTACGGACAACGTTGTAATCGCTATACTCGCGTTTCGTCACAGCGAACATAACACCTAGTTTGAAACCTTGTAAACCCCTTGTATAACGATATGCATGGTACTGTAATATTATTGGTACTGTCTTATCCATTAACGGTTGATGACTATCTTTCTGTTCCTGAATTCCTTGTTTTTTTCCTAATTTATGAATCGTGGGAACATCGTATTTTAGGCCAATCATAGGAATCTAATGTTTTTTTTTTTTTGTAGCTTTGTACTTGTCAGTCCAAATAGAAATATCCCGTCAAATCTTCTTAGATTATTTTTCAATTATTAGGGAACTTCTCTATAAATAATTCATTTAAGTTCGATGATCATAGTGCATTCAACTACAGTTCTAACATGTTATAACATTATCTCACATGTCGATATAATTATAGCCAGTACGGTGCGCTGGTTGTGAGCATGGCGGAAGGGGCCGAAGCCGCTAAGGAAGTTGATGTCAAGGATGCTACCACAGCCACTGCACAGAAGATGGAGGCAACTGGTGAGATATTCCACTTAATATGAACAGCAGCCTAATTGCGGATTTCACTTACAATTGCAATGCCTTACATTCTGACAATTAAACAATATTCATTGCGTTATTTACGTTGTTAGCAGACGAATTTTTCAAACATATGAATTAATGGATTAGGAATGTTCTGAAAGAATGTGATTGAAAAATGTGTGACGCAATTAGGGTGCTGGACGTTGAGTAAAAAGTAAATAGTACTCTGTAAAGTAATGGTTGTAATGTTATTTTAATACTTGTATTATAAGTACCAGGACCCCTACATTTTCAGAGAATAGCTAATAATAAAGTATTATCGAATTCGTCTTTGTGTTAGTACGAGAATTCGATGTGGTACAGTTTCCATTTAATCCTCATAAAGAAAAGCAGCAACATTTCAATAATAACCAACATTACTCAAACGTTTTTGCTAAGATATCGTTTTATGGCAAAGGCGCCCGCGATATTCAAATTTAATTAAGTTTTATGCAATTTGCACGTCAGTATCAGGTTGTATTGTGATCTAAATATGATTCGCGTTCATAACAAATATGTATTTATAGAATTATAATCATAAAAATCATCAATACCACTCTCGTGAGTTCATATTACCCTACTGAACGACTATTTATTTCATGAAATCATGACATCTGAGGCCAATTCTAACTTAGGGATTTGTATTGCTGATCCTAATGGTTATAATTCTGTATAGCCATATTTGTTACGACGGTCTCGAATCATATTTAATCAACATACAACCTGACACTGACCTGCAAATTGCACAAAACCGTAAGACAACTTGAATTTGGCGGCAACCTTACAGCAATAATAAATATTCCGAAGCCCCTAGTATAACACAGAACATTCCTTAGTAAAATTATATTTCCTCAGTTGCCCCCGACACAGCGCCTCTCGCGACAGCAGAAGGTACGGACGAGGCAGAAATGGACACTGCCAGCCCCGCTGCAGCAATGCTTGAAGAAAACAAGGAAGGTGGCGAAGGATTCTGCATACTGGAGTCTGCGCCCGCGGCCCATCGGTTCCGACTGTCCATGCTGCAGCCATCTGAGCCCAGGACCTTCTACTCCGCTGTGAAGAGGGAGATCAAACTGCTCAAGAGTGATCTACCACCAGGAGTGAGTATTTCAACTGAGTTACCTACAAAGCTGATGTCTTGAGGTCGAGGTAATTATACTGGAGTGGATCTCAACAGTCTGAGGTTCCAGCTGTCCACCCATGATTCAGCCATGTGAACCCAGAACCTTCAACTTCGCCGTGAAGAGGGAGATCAAACTGTTCAAGAGTGTTACCACCAAGGGTAAGATTTCTAACCTAATCTTCCTTGCAAAGGCGGTGTCTTGACGTGGAGAGAAGTACACTGGGGGTCGATCTCAGCGGTGTAAAAGACTTTAATTTAATTTCACGTGAATGAAGTCTGTCTTTAAGGTACTATGTTTGATTCCGAAATAACTTTACGATATGAGTGTAGATAACAATATATTGATCACATATATATTGGTTCTTAGTTATATTTATGAAAATCTTATTTATATCTAAATCTTTTCGCACAGGTATGGGTCCGTGGCTACGAGGACCGTATAGATTTACTCTCCGTAATGATCGCGGGCCCTACCAAGACCCCCTACGAGGGCGGACTGTTCGTGTTCGACGTGCAACTGGGAGGAGAGTACCCGCGGGCCCCGCCGCTGTGCCACTACCACTCCTACTGCACTGACAGGCTCAATCCTAACCTCTATGAAGATGGCAAGGTATACCTACTGTTAACGTCTACTGTACGGCCAGCAACGAAATCTTAAATACATTTTACTTAATAAAAATGTTAAATAAACTCAATGACAGACAACAAACGTCTGTTCTTTGATTGGCGATCTATCTGTTTGACGGATATTCTGTCACGTAAGTCGCTTTCGTTTGTTAAAATCACATCGTACTGCTTCCTCTCCGCCATCTTTTATAGACACTCGCGAAAAGAGCTAATAGTTTGCCTTTTTTGTTTGGCTGTTGTTCATTATAAGTTACACCAGTCATCAGATTTGAGGTCTACAATACTAACTATTAGTATATTTTTTTGTAACTCGTTAATTTTTATATTAAGTAACATTCTTTATGATAGTCTGGGACAAATGTCTTACTGCGCCACAGGATTTAACTTTTTTAGCTATCTTCGTTTCTTTTATTAAGTGTAAACCCAAACGTTTTGAAATAAACTTATTTACATTAACATTTATTTTTTTAATCATTATGCTTAAACGTGTACATAATACAGGGTGGCAGGGGCATCGACGCGCAAACTGTAACCATGAATTTAGCAAATGATTCTATACAACGTGTTGTTTTGCATCCTCGTCAAATTTCAGGAGGCTGTTATGAAAGACATAAATAATCAAATAAAATTACGTACGACTATGTCGCTGTGTGCATGCGTTACAGTTACAGCGCAGTTACAGGGCGGTATCACACGGACCCTACACATGCCGATTTCCGAAAATGACAAAATTTAAAAATAAATACCTACTTATTTTATTATTGATTCGTGTCGAGAATCATTAGCATAGTTACCTCCTCGAATTTGACGAGGATGCAAAACAACACCTTGTATAAATTTTTAATTTCAGCCCAGAAATTATTCGTCGGTTATAAAAAAAAAATCTGTTCTTTCATAGAAAAGTGCAGTACCTAGGCTGACTGACGAAGATACCTACGCGGTCAAAATGTATGGAACAGTCAGTTTATTGAATAAAATAACTGCAAAAAAAAATCCAATGCAACGCAGTCCAGAAGCATATATTACTGAGTCCATGGTTACAGGTTTCGCTTCGATGTCCCTGCCATCCTGTATACTGTCTGTTTAAAATCGTTCATAAGACAATATTTATATAAAATCGTTCATATAGCAATATTTTCTTCCCTCCAGGTATGCGTATCCTTACTGGGCACGTGGTCTGGTCGCGGAGTGGAGGTGTGGGGCAAAGACAGCTCACTGCTACAGGTTATTGTCTCTCTACAAGGACTCATACTCAACGCGGAACCCTACTTCAACGAGGCCGGCTATGAGAAGCAGAAAGGTATGGAAAATTTTCGTTAGCGGTATTCTAGTTTTTAACAGACTTCAAAAAAGGAGGAGGTTATATAATAATAATAATATGAGACAACACCCACACAAGGTCTTCAGGTCCCGAACTAGGTAGAACCTGTACTACGGTAACCTGATGACTGATATACATACTTATATATATATACACACCCAGACACAGGTCAAACAGACATGTTCATGCACACAAATGTTTGACTTCTCCGGGAATCGAACCCGGGACCAGCGGCTCAGAAGGCAGAGTCGCTACCAACTGCACCAACCGGTCAGTCATAAAATACAAATACATTGTGGAATGCAATAAAGTTTTTTTTTTTTTTTTTTTATGTCCGAACTTTTTTAGACACATTGACAATTGATGAATTTTATACATACAATGACATGAGTATTTACTTTGTAAAGTAAACATACATATAAACACCCAGACACAGGTCAAACAGACATGTTCATGCACACAAATGTTTGACTTGTCCGGGAATCGAACCCGGGACCAGCGGCTCAGAAGGCACGGGGAATTACAAAGGGTGGTTGCATTATACTGTGATTTGTAAATTAATACTTAACACGTATAATATACTTAGTGTTATTTAATGCCCCTCTGTCATATCCACCCTGTATATTATAAAGTATGTTTTTCCCAAAATGTTCATCAGATTATGTTTCCACGTTGCACAAGGGTATAGATGAGGTATTTCTACACAAATATCAAAACCGTATCGCCCCATTGGTCCATATACCACTTCCCATACAAAATCGCCCAGTCTCCTTTAGCACACAACCTCGACGTTTCCACATGTCGCTACTGCACCCGTGCGGAGCAGGGGGTTGGTCGCTAGTTATATTTAATAATAATAATCTTTATTATCAAAAGCCAAAATACAATTCGTCCATCTCAAACAAACATAAAAAAAAAACAATGAAGTACACGCTATGCATTATTTGAGACAGAGTGAACGTCTGTGTCCGTGCTAGTATAAACTGTGTTACAGACACAGGCGCCTTCCTCTTACAGTTAATTAAATTTGCTGCACTTGTTGGAGTTTTGGTAGGCATAAAACTTAGTTTGACGCAAGTATTTCACACTTATTAAAATGTATGTAAGCAAGAAATGGGTGTGTGTGGTGTGGGTGTATCTGTAGGTGTATGTGTGGGTGTGGGTGCATGTGTGGTGTGTGTGTGTGTGTGTGTGTGTTTGTGTCTGTGTTTTAGTCGTGTTTTGTTTGTCACAGTATAAAATAAATAATAAAAGAGCAATTTAAATCTGTTTATAAATGCGTTAGTAGGATTTTCTTGCAAAGAGTTGTTCAATCTCATCGTACGTCAACTTTTGGAGAAAACCACGAACTACAGTTTTACATTTAAATGTAGGTAAAGAACATATGTTGCAGGTTTTATTTATAGTGTTATAAAGGTGGCTGCTAAGACAGGGGTAGCTACGCTTCGCCAGAGCAGTTTTGGTGGTGACAGGTGGACATACAGGATCTTTACGTCGTTTATTTTGCTCTAGTAACGTCAATGATGAGTGTACACGTAAAGTGATGTTAAGTGCACAGAGCTGTCGGACAGTGAGCACAGATATGTCTTTATAGAGCTGCGTAGTCGGGTACCGATAAGGTTTGTGAAGCATGACTTTCAAGACAGCTCTTTGTGCCCTCTCTAGGCGAAGCAAAAACGTTTTTAATGTACCGCCCCAGACCGATATGCAATATGTAAGAAGTGACTGAGCTAATGCAAAATAAATAGTTTTTAACAGTCGGTCGGCAACTACTCTTCTTAGTTTCTTCATAGGGAACATTAGCTTACTAACACGCGTAACTGTCACACTGATATGCTCTTGCCAACTCAATGTGTTATCAATGTGTACCCCCAAGTATCTAACACAAGAGCTTCTATGTATAGTAGGGCAGCTGCAAGGGGTCAGTGTAGGGTGACAACTATGAGCCTTAACGTCTGGCATACTAGGCTGTGTAGCAGAGTTGGCTGAGAAAGTGACATAGTGGGTTTTAGAGACATTTAGCGTGAGCAAATTCAATGAAAGCCAATCCATCACTATGCCTAGAGCATTCTCAGCAGCGTGGTGAGCAGATTCCCATGTTTCTCCACTTATGATAAGCACAGTGTCGTCTGCATATACGAGTATCTTGCAGTTTGGGATTGACAGCGGACATAATCTATTTACAAATAGGAGAAAAAAGGTGGGACCTAGCACACTGCCCTGTGGTACGCCAAAGGTCAGATTCACATCGTCACTAATGTAGTTGTCTACCTTAACTCGTTGATTACGGTTTGTGAGATAGTCACGGAAAAGGTTTAGAGTGATATCTCTTATTCCCAAGCTTTCCAAACAACGTAGAAGGATGGGAGTAGAGACCGTGTCGAAAGCTTTGGCTAAATCAAGAAAAATACCTATAGTTTTAGTCCTAGAATCAAGATTCTTAACAATTTGGCTTGTCAGTTCAAGAACAGCATCCTCTGTGGATACACCTCTCCTAAAACCGTATTGGTTTGGCGCAATTATGTTGTTGCATTCAAGATAGCTAAGCAATCTTTTGTTCAGAACTTTCTCCATAATTTTAGACAGTGTGGTGCGTACCGATACAGGCCTATAGTTCTCGACACGGTCACCATCTATTATATAAACTAAGGTCAATGTTAATGTATTATTTTAATTTTCCCCTCACAGGTACACAACAAGGCAAAGAGAACTCTCGCATGTACAACGAGATGGTGCTTCTCAAACTAGTGCAGTCGATGACGAAGATGTTGATGAATCCGCCCGAGCCCTTCCGCGACGAGATCCTGACGCACCTGCGCGCCACGGCCCCGCCGCTGTGCTCGCGCCTGGAGGCGCTGGTGCTGCCGCCGGGCGGCGAGCCGAGCCGCGAGCCGAGCCTGGCCGACTTCCCGCTGGTGCCGGCGTCGCGCGGGTTCTGCCTCACGCTGCGCTCGTCGCTGGAGTCGTTCCGCGCGGCGCTGCGGCGACACGACATCGCCGCGCCCGTCAGCGCCTTATAGCCGCGCCAGTAGCGCCCGCGCCGTCGCACCACCTCGCGGCCTCACAAAAATATATTGTAGTCTATTTATTGTGATGTTCTCGAGCTATCCGCTAGCTCCGTCTGTCCTCGTGTGTCACCGGACTCGAGTGTCACGCAACGCATGCGGACTTCGGGCTAATTGCTCATATTACCGGATAATATGAAACCGACCGGTCCTCTCTAAAATTAATCATAATCAAATTCTAAATGAAATGTTCGATCTTATGCGAATGGTACGATTCTTAGATTTATTAATGCATAGATTAATATTATTTATTTGTTACAAAGTAATGTCTACTTTTAATTCAACATTCGATGTTATAATGTTTAGATTATGAGTACTTATTGAAATTGCATACTTTTTACGAAGCGAAACTTATTGCTATCATTCGAATATTTGCTACACTAATATTATTATATGATACAATAAAGACAGATAATTTTAGATGTACGTCTAGAACATTTTGTTCCTGATTCCAATATTATTTAATATTACAATTGTAACTCCTACTTATCAATATTAGGGAATGGGTGTGCGAGTATTACGAGTATCTCATCAATGTCTATTTTATGTATGTGTAATGTTGTATGTAAAAAATGCATTCACTCATTTTTATGTAATTATAATTTTGTTTTTATTTAATTTTTGTTTTTATCGCGGGAAATATTAATTAGCATGGTAATAATGATGTAGTAACACCGTCGTGGTCATATTGGCTCAGTTTCGATAAGCAGCAGTACATACCAGTTAGCGTAGTCGATAGTTGCAGTGTACGAGCTCGACACGCGACTCTAGATGTTCACTATGTTATCGATACCTAAATAAATGTTGTTTTCTCTTGTTACCAATGTATGAAATTAATGAAAATAATTTACACTCTTAGGTTTAGTGCAAGTAGATGTTTGGATATTTCATTTCCTCACCACATACGAGCGTCACAAAAGTAATGTCTTACTTACCGTGACACCTACAGCTATATTATTAATATTAATTTTACGTTTCCCGAAAATTAATATTAACATTAAAATTGCAAGTGCTATCCAGTGAATCGCGCCTGAATAGTGATATTTTGAAAATTAGTTTTAATTTTCTATTCACTCTTGTTTTAGAAAGAAAAATTCTTCCTCGTTAGTGCTTTTAGTATAAATCCATACGGCCCACGCCGCGCCGGCGGCAGCACAAATACAATGTAACTTCATGCCAAAGTCAATTGAGCTATGGAAGGCTTTTGTCGCTTGTGTACGCGAGATAAGTGACAACTATGTATAATGATAAAAAAATAAATAATTCTTCAACATTATCTGTGCTTTTTGTTTTGTTTACCACAACCAGAGATTGAATATTCGGATCCTTATATACCATAAAGTAAATTTTTCTATGAAAGAATGGAAGCGACTTCTAAAAATAAAATTGTTTAGAAAAACCCGGGGTTCTTGGATTGCATAACTATTTAGATAAAATTAATGTTTATCTCCCGATACAAATACGTGTAAGAGGAGGGGTATTGTTTGTTAGTTACAATAAAGAAGAAAAAAACAAAATTTGACGATTTTGCAATAGCGGGATTATTACGATCGATACAAAAGTGCATTCCATATAAGCCAACATTTGAAAGAAAGTTAATATACCTATCCGATTCTATAATCAGAAACCTAAATTTGTGGATTCCGGAACCGCGGGATTTTTTCAATACAAAAGCGCATTCCATATTAGCCTACATCTCAACTTTAGGTGAATATGCATCCGAATATCCGATCTCTAACCACAACATTAGCCAAAAAAAAAAAACACAACATTAACGTTTACAGATATTGCAATTCACGAAGACGCGCCCCACCAATTTTTGGTTGAGGGGATCGCGGGGTGCAGGGAGTTTGCTCCGAGCGTCAGTTGCGAACCGTCAGCGCACAGACTACAATATAGTATCGTCAGCGGTTCAATGCACACGAGTAGTACAAACTATGTTGCGAAAATCCAGTCGTCGCGAAAGTTGCTCTACTTTATATATATTTAAATGTCGAGAAAATCTCAGCGTGTTGTACTTAAAAGCCAGGTATGTGTATTGTGTGGATCGCCCGGAGGACACGGTGGAGCATACGGTGGAGGTCTGCCCGGCTTGGGCGGGGCATCGCCGTGTCCTCGCGGAGGCGATTGGCTGTGGCGATCTCTCGCGTCCGGCCCTGGTCCAGGCCATGGTACGGAGCGAGAGTGCTTGGGAAGCCGTCACCTCCTTCTGCGAAGCAGTAATGTTCGCGAAGGAGGAGGCGGAACGCGTGAGGGAGAGGCAAAATTTGCGCCCTCACGCCCCTAGCCGCCGCAGGAGACGCCCTGGGCGTCGGGAATCGCAGGCCGATTCCCGGCCACCGTAGGCCCGGGCTTGCGAACGGCGAGCAATGGGCAGCTCGCCGTTCGATAAGGACCAGGCCCGGGTCGACGGCGCGTTGTGTTCCACGCGCGCCTCAAAGAGATGTCAGCAACAATGACGGGGTTTGCTAGGACCGATGCCTGCTAGGGTTGCGGAAAAGTCCAAGAGGGTTACCGTGGCCCCTGGCACAGGCAACTGAAGGTACACGGGTGGGTTTTAGTCAGTAAGAGTCTGACACGCCCTCCTGCACTGCCCAGAGCGGGAGAAGTTATTTGATGATTTCCCACCAACAAAAAAAAGGTATGTAAATTATGGTTTTTAGAAGTTTATAGTTACTAAAACACATGAAATAAGCAAAGGAATGTAATTTAATTTTGAAAATAGCAAATTTTACTAAAAGAAGACTTCATTTTATCTTTAGAAGTAGGTAAGTAAAACGATTAAATATTTTATTTTTAATTTTAGGCAAGAGAAATAAATGATTTCTAAAGTTTATGATTTTATGAAAAAAGAAGCAAGTAAAAATTATGCAGAAAAACTCACTGATGCTTGATGGAGAACCGCACAGGCTGTTGGAGTATCTGAAAGCACAGTGACTAGAATTCTGCGCGAAAGAAAGGAATATAGTAATACAATGAAGCAAACTACAGTACCTGCTATGGAATCGAATATAACTACGGAGACGGATGCGATAGTTCCTATAGTCCCAAGTGCGGAGCGTACAACAGAGCCGTCTATGGAAGCGAATATTGAGTCTGAAAACGAAGCGAGCACGTTGCATTCGAATTTAGTAGGCAGAAATGCTTCTATTTTTACATCACCTATGAAGAAGAGAAGGGTAAGACCACGAAAGATTAATTTAGACGAATTTGATATTGGTGTAGTCCGAAGAACTATCCAAAACTATCACATAGAACATCGTCAATTTCAAACATTATCACGACTTAATGTTGTTTTGAAAGACCGTATACAATTTAATGGATGTATAACCACCCTAAGAACATTGTTACTTAAACTTGGTTATAAATGGAGAAAAACTGAGAATAACAGGAAGGTGCTAACCAAAAAACATAATATTCAAATGTTAAAATTTAAATATTTAAAACAGGTAAAGTCTTTTCGTAATGCAGTTAAACCTATAGTCTACACAGATGAATCATATATTCATACCAATCTCGTGCAAAAAAAATCTTGGGCCGATAAAGGTTCTAAAACAAAATTTTACAAAAGGAGTTCGCATAATTATAGTAGGTAGGGGAAAGTGGTCACCCTTCGTACGCGGGGCACATTCGTACAGTTAGTATAGCAGAACAACTAAACAGCACACAATGACGCCTTTGCTTGTGTGCATAGGTATACCGGTCGCCATGTTTCTCGCGGAGTGTCGCTCCAGTCGCACATCAGTGTGTCAGGTGACAACACGTTACGTGTTTTCGCGCGCGGTGAGTAAATTTTTTACCTAAGTTTTTTTCGTGATTGTAAGTAGAGTTTTCATGTTTTCGACATACTGGTGATTATTAATTACTGTTTACAATGTTCATAATGAGCTTTAATAGTTATATTTCTCAAACTAACATAGAATTTGTATAGTTTGTATTTTTATTTTGCCTTGCACCATGGGGTACATTCGGACAGACAGACGGGGGGCACATTCGTACGCGTACGAATGCTCCCCTTTACTTATTATTAACCTAAAATTGATATTTATGAAATAAAATATTAAGATTACTTTAAAAATTATCGTCTATCTGCACGATACGACGCAATAACATTTTTTCCCTTTTTATGATATATTCTGCTTCTAACAAATTAAAATATTTTTATTCAATAAACCTTACAATTCATATTTCATTGCAGATGATCTGATGATGATTGATGATGGATCTGATCTGATGATCTGATCTGATGGATCCCAGTTAAGCTTGCGGGAGAGTTCTACATCTTCAGTTGATTTAGAATTGGACGAAGAGACTGATGATAGTAGTGTAAATTATAATTTAAATGTGACACCAGAAAAAATCAAAGATAATTGTTATGTTTTGGTAAAGTTTGAAAAAAAGACTTCTGTTGTCTATTACGTCGGAAAAGTTCTCAGTCATTACTCGAATACAGAGCTGAAAATATCTTATCTTCGGAAGAAACCGGGTCTATCACGGTCATTCTTTTTCCCTGATATAGAAGACATACACACTGTATATCAGCGACATCGCCATGATCCTCCCTGATCCTCAACCACGAGCGGGCTGTACAGCTAGAATGGCTAGACTTCTTACTTTTGCACATAGTTTAAATAATTATAACGTGCAATAAGTTCCAAAGTAACAACCAAATGTTTAATTACTTATTTTAAATTTAAATTGTAAAAGAGTTTTACGATGATCTCACACAGAATGATTGTAAAGATCTCATTTAGACTGATTTTAAAGCTTAGAATTATCAATAAGTAAACTAAGTTTGAACGATTTTATTTTTTGTTATTATTCTAAAGAAATTTATTGACTATGAGTCAAGTCAAACAATAATAAGTTAGTTCTTTGATAAATAATTATTTTTGATAATATAATAAAAACATTAAAGACTTTTATAGGCTTTTTATTTACCCTGTCTGAATCCACCCCATGGCGTACGAAAGTACCCCACGTACTGTACGAAAGTACCCCATACGTGGGGTACGTTCGTACAAATATCTTACCGTAGGAAAATGGCTATAACCCTTTAACCCGTTGACTTAATAGTTTCGGACTTTTTTGTAACAAACTACAATATATTTGTTAGACTTAGACACATAAACAAGATAAATCCGACAATTAATGACAGAGTAAAAAAATAAAATCTAAAAAGTGTACGAAGGGTAACCACTTTCCCCTACATGGCGGAATGCAGAGGGTTTCGTACCAAATGCGTTGTTGACATACAGAGCAGAAATCAAATCTGGAGACTACCACGATGATATGAACACGGAAAATTACTTAAAGTGGCTAAAGGAGAAACTAATACCAAAACTCCCAAATCATGCCGTGGTAGTCTTGGATAATGCAGCCTATCACAATACTACTTAGTTCGGAAAAAATACCAACGTCCAACTCCAACAAATTAGACATGCAGACATGGCTGAGTGCAAAAAATATCCATTTTGAACCAAGCTACAAAAAACCTGAACTTTATGACTTTATAATAAAAAACAAAGAAAACTTCCGCAAGTAGGTACAAAGTTGACGAGTTATTGAAAGAACATGGATTCACAGTGATTCGGCTGCCTCCTTATCATCCAGAGTTAAACCCAATCGAAAACATTTGTGGTCTTATTACAAAACAAGGTTTTTCTTTTGACATGGTTTAAACCATCGAGCCCGTTTTTGAAATTGGAATCTAACAGAAATTGAAATACAGTTCCTTTTACAAAACCGACAACTTAGTCCGGTCTTATGTCGTCAATTTTGTATTAAGAACTTTACTATAGTCGGCATAAAGTTCGAAATACAAAAACTGACTCGATGGTTAAGGCTCGGGCTAAAGTTAGACCGTATTTTGTAATAAGGCCGTTTGGGTATTGTAAAAAACGACGTTGCTAGCCGCAATATCAATCAAAACTACACTTTGAATATGCCCATTATAAATAAAGCATTTGATCGAGTAAATAAAGATGTCTGGTTCAATACTTTGTCAGCACGTGGAACAAAATAGAAGACGAATACATGAGACACTGTGATGTTGATTTTAGTTTTATTATAAATGTCGGTGATACATCAGCCTCTGAATCAGATGGGTCGACGGCGCGTTGTGTTCCACGCGCGCCTCAAAGAGATGTCAGCACCAATGACGGGGGCCGCTATGCCTGCTAGGGTTGCGAGAAAGTCCGAGAGGGATATCGTGCCCCTGGCACAGGCAACTGAAGGAACACGGGTGGGTTTTAGTCAGTAAGAGTCTGACACGCCCTCCTGCTCAGCCCAGAGCGGGAGAAGTTATATGATGAATTCCCAACCTCAAAAAAAAAAAAAAAAGCTTCTGAATCAGATATTTCTGAAACGAGTGATTGACGATTTTCATTTCTCAATAAAGTTCCGTAAAACTTTATCACGTATTTCATTTATGTCTATAATTACCCCCATTATAAAAATGGTAATATTATCGTATATTAACTAATAATCACATAAAATATCCACACCTAAAAATAAAAAACATAACCCTTTCCTTGTAGTCGGTTAAAAAATATAAAATTGAAGTAGAGCATCTTTCACTTTGACCATGGCACTCTCTCCTGATTAGTCTATGCATTGTAGTGTGTGTGTGTTCCGATAACACTCAAACATTGACGGAAGCTTGCACACATATACTCTAAACGGTTAGGAGGAATAGTGGGGCGCGTCTTCGTGGATTGCACTATCTGTACCATATTGTGATCCGTAAGATATATTCGACAGCACATCATATTATTATACGAAACTGTCAAATTCCTCCGAATGATTTTAAACCTTAACACGATGAATATTAAGTTCAAAATAAAATGAGAAAATTTTACAGTTTTAGTAACTTTACTTGCTGCTGTGTGTACAGTGAGCATTGGCAATTGGAGCGTGAAGCGGAAGTATCATGGATTCAACAACGGTATTCTTAGACAATGGTTTAGATTATAGTACGTAAACTGATTGTTAAAGTAGGTAGTAAGGTCGGGCAATGTGTGGTTGGGTCTGGATTTGTGCCCGGTTGATAGCAATAGGCTAACCCCCTTTTTTATGAGGGTGGGAAATCATCAAATAACTTCTCCCGCTCTGGGCAGAGCAGGAGGGCGTGTCAGACTCTTACTGACTAAAACCCACCCGTGTTCCTTCAGTTGCCTGTGCCAAGGGCCACGGTATCCCTCTCGGACTTTCCCGCAAACCTAGCAGGCATCGGCCCTAGCGGACCCCGTCAGTGGTGCTGACATCTCTGAGGCGCGCGTGGAATACAACGCGCCGTCGTCGACCCGGGCCTTGTCCTTATCGATCGGCGAGCTGCCCATTGCTCGCCGTTCGCAAGCCCACGCCTACGGTGGCCGGGAATCGGCCTGCGATTCCCGACGCCCAGGGCGTCTCCTGCGGCGACTAGGGGCGTGAGGGCGCGAATATTGCCTCTCCCTCACGCGTCCCGCCTCCTCCTTCGCGAACTTTACTGCTTCGCAGAAGGAGGAGGCTAACCCCCTAACGTTGGAAAAACTGGCGAAATGTGGGATGTACTTTCTATAGGTATATGCCTAAACCTTCGGGGAAAACCAGGCGGATGTTTATGTTATGAAACGTGATAGTTTGCAACATAGAGATAGATCTAGTCACTCATAATAATTATTATGAACAACTTTTACTATAGGACCAAATATGAAATCGTGAAAAAAAATCTGCTGTTCCCTACATTTATGTTTGCAGAACTCGTCAAAATGTAGGGACCAGCTGATAATTTTTTTCGCGATTTCATTTTTTGTCCCATAGTAAAAGTTGTTCATAATAGCGTTAGAATGGCAATGCAAAAGAGAAACAGCATAGTCTAAGCGTACGTCAGAGCGAGATAGATAGAGACCAACACACGATCGGCCTGTATCGGCCCACTTTAGTCGTGAACGAAATAAATCCCGTTTATTATCACATAATCTCAGGCTTTAAAGTGTTTTGTAGACATGATTAATAATCAGGGTTGGAAAAAAAAAGCAAATTAGTTCAGAATGTTTAAAACAAGTGTTTCTTTTTGTTTTTTTCCTGTTGACTAATTTGTCATCAATTTCAAATCAGCCTGGCCTAATATAATTCGTTAAAGACAATTTTAAAACACGCCTGAGTAATCAAAACCTACAAAAATCTCTCATTCGATCATTTTTCTTAACTATTATTGTTTAAAATCGATACTGAACCCCTTACATGCACGTTGTATGTTCCGCCGTTCGTCCTTAGTAGGGGAAACACCTTGTTACCCTAGGCGTGAAAGTAAGTTAAAGTTCGAGGGACTAAATAAGTCTTTAACCCGAGGTAAACACTGTGCTTTTCATTACGAATACAAGGAATGTAAAAATAAAAACATGAATTAGCTAAAGAAGAAATGAGCCTCTTCTCTTATGAAATCAGGCAATAAATCCATATCTGAATCAGATGAACTAATTTTGTTAATACAAATCTCTGCTATACGGAAGTACAGTCGCCAGCACGTCAAGTTACACCCTCAACTTAAGTATAGCTTCGACGCGGCATGGCATGTTAGAAAGAAAGTATCCTTGGCATGATTGGTGGAATTTTCAACGTTTCCAAAATTGACCAATGGTTGCGCATACTAACAATTACCAGCCAATAATTCATGCCTTACTAGGAATAGGCCACACCCCCATGCCCCTGCGCAACTAGTCAACTACCCCGAACGCAGGGGGGGTAAAGTTACCTTCACGTTCACAGCAATTTTTTAGGTGCGCCGTCTATGAATCGTGTTCCATAACTTACGGCAAATAATTCACATATGTCGTACTAGATGTCTCTACAAAACGACTTAGACTTCATAGTTGTTGAAAATTGCTATTTTAATTTCTAATTTATTTTCTTTGTTTGAGTTTAAATTTGAAAGTCTTAAATAACGGACAATTTTTTTATTTTGGTTCATCGATTTATTTATCGATTGTTCTAAAAAAATCACAAATGTCAAATGTGAAAAGAAAATGGCCGATACGTTTTGCAATTTGCGTTGCGTGTACGCTGAATTGTTTTCGTGTTGTTTATGCTGTTTTCTTTGCTGCTTATACGTTGAGTTGAAGCTCTGCTCCTCCGTAAAGGCTTGAAGATTCCGTCATCAGATTCGTCAGTCCATCCTTGCGTTGAGTGTTTCCGCGGGGCGAAGGCCGACTGAATTCGGTGTATGTTTGCGATATTTGGACGCTATATTAGTTAAGGTGTTGCGGTATTGGACGCTATTAGTTAAGTGTTTTTACTATGCCTTCTACGAGACGATGTGTATTTGGATGCGACACTACAGGTAAGATTTCTCGCCTCCCTCCAAAACCCCTCTTCTGTATTATTATTGTCTCAGAAAAAAAAAATGAATGAATAATAGTAACAATGCTGTGCTATACATATAATGCATGAACAGTGTTTTTATTCATTATCAGACCCTAAGAAAGTCCTATGGAATTGTGGAAAACTGGAAATTGACACTATTCTTATTCTTCTTATTTATTTTTCTTATTTCTGTCACAAAAAATAATATGTTAGAGTTAAATTGCTTATTAGTATAATCATTATAGGAACTTGTTCTTAAAATTAAAAAAAAAACCTATTCTTAATTGAATCGCATTGTATTATTATTCCGCTGGAAGCACAGAAACAGTTGAAGTGGAAGTGCTTAGGGAAGCCTATATCCAGCAGTGGACGTCTTTCGACTGAAATGATGATTATGATGGTACGATTCTGATAAAACATGGTATTTAAATAAATTATTTTAATATTGGTAGTTTAATTATTTTTTTAAATTGAATTATTCGCAGGTGTCACAATCCATACTTTTCCGAACCCAGGAGTCTTCCAAGAGCGCTTCCGGATATGGGTTAGCTTAGCTGGTGCCTCAGTTAGTGGACTGACCGATATGCAAATATATAATAACAGGAAAGTCGGTGACAAGCATTTTGCAGAAAAAGACAAGAATCGCAATAGTCGCTTAAATGCTCTAGCTATTCCTCACCTGCATATACCAAGTAAGTACCGTATGTGAATTATTCATACATAATGCATTAATAAGAATATCAATTGCCTAAACTAGGTATTTAGTTTGTTCATTCACATTCTAGTATTATTCTGTACTAGCAACAACCTTAATTTAAATGAGTAATATAGGCAGCTAAAAAGTCCAAACTCAAGGTTTACCAATGGACGATGGAGCATAGTGTATTAGGTATTAAGCTCAGCGACCGAATACGTAATCACGATACGCTCCAAAACTGGAATCACCGATGCGGGAAACGAGTCTGCTAGCCTGAAGTGGGATTGGGTGGGCCATGTATATAGGATGAGAGGATTGGTCAGAGTCGTCACGCAGTGACAGACAGGCGTCACAGCCGAGGGAGGCCGGGGAAACACTGGCGTGATGACTTACGATTGGCTGGAGACAGACAACACACAGGGAAGAGTGGAAAGCTGTGGGGGAGGCCTTTGCCGAGCACTGGAACAATATAGGTTGCCAAAAAAATAAATAATAATAATATAGGCAGGAACAAATTAGCAACAAACAAAAAATCTTATTTTCGATACTAATTATTTCATATTACTATTTCCAGAGGTGTCGACACCCATTGCATCTACAGGAAGTGTGAACCTACCATCTAATTCACCATCGGTTCAACTATCAGGTAAATAAGTAAATTCTATGTGTATTCATTACTTTTGTTTTGAAAGATCACTCCATCTTGCAAGCATAATCAGCCTATGACATTCCCACTGCTGCAACACAGGCCTCCTCTCCATGTGCCATAATCCACAATGTGGGCCCAGTACGGGCTGGTGGATGTCACATGTCATCGATTTTTTTTGTTGCCAAATGGAACCCTATTACTAAGTGTGTGCTGGCTGACTGTCCATCTGTCTATTAGTGGACTGTATCTGTAATAGATACACAGTTGAAATATTCACAGATTGTGTATTTCTATTGCCGCATTAACATCAAATAATAAATATAAAACAAAGTTTCTAGGTGACTCGAGGAATGGGTCTTGCGTCCAGGCTCCAGACACTATAAAACAAAGTTAAATTTTAAAGTGGACGGACCTTTAAATTTTTAACTTTGTTTTATATTTATAAACAATAAACTATTGATTTTGATTTTTTTTTCTTACCCTAGCATGTGGGGTCTTTGTTTAGAACTATCGAGTAGAGTACAAATATATATATATATTATTTTTTTCTCCTATCTCCCAGACGCAAAATACGCGCATTGTCGTGGAGTTGCGGATACCAGCCCGTATTACCTATTTTATCTTTTTCTATCTTAAGAATAAGAAATAGGGTTCCGTAAAAGTTGTCAGTTTTAGACATTTTTGTACAAGCTCTATCGCAATAAAATAAATTAGGAATTTGAAACTTCGGTGTATTAATGAACAAATACTAAAAACGCCGATTCTTATGGTAATTATTTGCTTAAATATGGGCGATTTTCTGCAACTGCAAAAAATAACTGTCTCACAGTATCATTATGAAATACTGAGTTATCTTTGCGATTATTAAAATTTAAGATGAAAAATATTCTTCATCTATATGAAGAATATTTTTCATCTTAAACTTGGTTCAGTTAAGAACCAGTTGGTTTCGTTTGGTTCTTAAGTTTGGTTGGTATTTCAGTTTCTTAGTTCAGATAAATGAAAAGACTATTCTTTTCATTTATCTGAACTAAGAAACTGAAGTGCGGAACCCTCGGTGAGCGAGTCCGGCTTGCACTTGACTGGTATTTTTTTTATTATTGCATGAGATCAGGTTATTGAGTAGTTTTTGTTAGAATTGACTTCTTTGATAATGATCTTCAGGAGGAACAAATCCAAAGTATGAAGCTCCTACTCATTAAGTTTAATTAAATGATAAACAGATTTCTTTTAAATCAATTTTTACACCTATTTCATATTATTATTTCCAGTGCCACTTCCGCCTGTTGCATCTAAAGCAAGTCTCAACCTGCAATCAGATTTCCCAAGTAAATCAGTTCAAATTTCAGGTAAATAAGTGTTTTGATAAAAACAGGGTGTAATTTTATTCACCGTTATCCTCTTAATGGGTCATTGCATGGCTCTTAATACTCATCATTATGGACAACTTTTACTATGAGACCAAACCTGAAATAGCGAAAAAAAATCGCTACATTTGTTTGCATAACTTGTCAAAATGTAGGGAACAGCTGATTTTTTTTGATGTGATTAAAATTACAGACTGTATTTTACTTTGCAGTCTAGATGAAATATTTTATTAAAGCAACATCAATTAGAAACATTTCTGAAAATGTAATTTAAAATCTTTTCAGGAGCAACATTAACTCCTTCCACCCAGAAGGAATTTAATGTTTTCGATGATCCTGTGCCTACAACCTCTAAAGCAACACTTGCCTCGCGTAAGTAGTTTTTGGTATTAGAAGTTTCAAAAGTTTCAAAATCATAGCACTCGGAAATTATAGTAGGTACATCTTTCTGTCACTAAAACGATTTTCGAAATCGGTTCAGTAGCTCCAGAGATTACCCTCTACTAACTAAGTAACAACTTAACCTCAATTACCCATATTAGTGTTTTTTTTTTTTCAATTTTCCAGGTTCAAGAACCACATTGTCATCAGTGCGAGTGGAGTTTTGGCAAAATACTCGAAAAGAGTTACGAAACCTCAGAAGCGAAATATGTCGGCTACGGAAAAGGGGACAAAATTTTAAGGACAGACTGCAAAAAGCTGAAAAATTGTCCAGTAAATATATGCTGCAAACATTAACAAAGAAAATGTCTTTACCAGCAAAAATTTTCACTGTTTTGCAGTTCAGGGAATGTGGTAAAAAACCGAAAGGACGTCGATTCCTCAAGGAATAAAAAGTATTGGCGCTTTCTTTATATAAAAGAAGCCCAAAATGTTACGCATTATTGTCCAAGTGTTTTACATTGCCATCAGCAAAATCTTTAAAAAATCTTCTTGCTAAAATAGTGATTAAAGAAGGGGTTAATCCTATCATATTTAATAAATTAGCGTCAAATGTTAAAGAACTTCCAAATGACGAAAAGTTGTGCATTTTAATGTTTGACGAAATGTATATTAATCCACAAGTTCATTACAATGAAAGGGAGGACAAAATAAAAGGTATTGATTCATTCAATAAGCATAAAATTGCTGATCATGCACTAACTTTTATGGTGAAAACCATAAAAAATAATAACAAGCAACCTGTAGCGTATTATTTCACAAATTGCCTAAATGCAATACAGCTCAAATCCGCTATAAAAGAAGTAGTACATGCTTTGAATTCTGCAGGTTTAAAAATTTTAGCTACGGTTTGTGACCAAAGTCGGGTAAATATATCTGCAATTGACAGTTTAGTGGGGGATGCCAAACGGTCATATTTACGAAAAGGTATGGAATGGCGACATGATATTTTCATTGTGGATAATGTATCTATTATACCAATTTTTGATGTCCCGCATCTTATAAAGGGAATACGAAATAATTTATTGAATAAAGACGTGACTTACGTAGATATTTATGATAATGATATCGAAAAAACGGTGAAATGGGAATATTTCCAAAATATTTACGAATCCGATAAAATAGATGGAGAATTAAAAGTTTTACACAAATTTACTGAGGAACATGTATATGTAGAAAAAATGAATAAAATGAAGGTGAAAATAGCTACGCAGTTATTAAGCCACAGTGTTGCCGTGGCAGCAAACCACTTAACCAGGAGTGGGCGACTGGACCCTGCATGTCGCCAAGTCATACCTTTCGTAAAAATGTTTGACAACCTGTTTGACTCCCTAAATTGTCATAATTTTTGCGAGGTCGATGGAAAAGTTTATAGGGCAGGGGTCAAACAAAATTCTCCCCACCACAGGTTGTGGACAGAAGCCATTAGATTTTTAAAAAAATTAAAATTTTTCGAAAAGAAAGTAGATGGCCAGAACGTGATGATGGTTGAGAAAAAAGATATACCATCAGTTAAAAATTATGTTAAAACAATAGAGGGTATGCAGGCCATTTGGAAAGTTTTAAACAAAAAATATGGCTTTTATGTCATGTTTTGTAGAAATTTTAATCAAGATCCAATAGAAAACTTTTTTGGCAGAATAAGAGGTGTAGGCGCTCGAAATGTGTCTCCTAACAGCATTTGCTTTGAAGGTGCCTATAAAGCACTTTTGCTAAATAATTTTTCGTCCTCACACTCCATAAAATCTAATTGTGAGGACGACATGGGAGCGTACTTCCAGTCCCTAGACTTCATGATGGACGAAAACGATGTAGAGCAGGATAAAGATTTTCCAAATCAAGAAATTGTTTTAAATGAGGAGTTATTGTTGGATACTACAAATGTTCAACCTATGCAAGGAGCCGGACAAAGAGGTTATGTTTGCGGGTGGGTTATCACAAAATGTTTAAAATACGTTTGTAAATCATGTAAAACATGTAAAAAAGATTTTCTCGACAGTCAGAACATTGAAAGCAATGCTTTAATAAGAGCTAAAGAATGTAATTATAGTAAGAAATGCCTTGTATATCCCTCGATCGAGGTGACAAATTTATTTGCAGAAATTCAAAAAATAACGGAATCAATATTAAAAAATAATGTTCCAATTAAAAATTTAAGAAATAATATAATAATGTTTGTTGACATGTTTGTCACTTTTACATTTAAATGCGAAGAACACAAAACAGTGTTAAAACATTTTTTTGTGTCTAAAACAATTAATGTTTTGATTTATAGTTGGTGCCGAATAATTAATAGAATATTAAACGGGAAAATAAAATATGATGGTGATGATGAAATGAAAAAATATGCTTACGAATACTATTGTAAACGAAAAGAATATGGAATTGAAAAATAAATATATTTTTATTATAATATACAGGCTGGAATATTTTAACCTCACATGGACGGAAAGTACTCTAAATACCTACTGGAGATAGCTATTTTTATTTTAAATAATACCTACTTTGTTTTTTTTTTTAAATAAAGGAATGTTTCCTTTGAGTGTAATTTGCTATCTCCAGTATTTAGAGTACTTTCCCTCCAGGTGAAGTTAATAAATTCCATCTTGTTTATAATATACAATGTGTTTTTTATTATATACCATAACTCTAGGGTATTAATGAGACCATCATTTTCAACAACTTTTATATGGGACCATTGGGGAAATCGCGAAAAAAAAAATTTGCTGCTCCCTACATTTTGACGAGTTATGTGAACAAAAATGTAGGGAAAAGCTGATTTTTTGTAAGTATTAATAAGAATTTAACATCGTTTTGTGACAAAATAATGTTTATTGACCAATACTTAAATATAAGACGACGACGGAAGACGTAATGTTGGAAGGCCTCCCACAAGATGGACCGATGACTTTGTAAAGGCCGCAGGAATCCGCTGGATGCGGGAAGCACTGAACCGGTCGAAGTGGCGGTGCTTGGGGGAGGCCTATGTCCAGCAGTGGACGTCTTTTGGCTGAAATGATGATGATTTATGATGACTTAAATATTGTTAATGCCAAATAAAGATTATAGGACAAAATGAAAAATACTAGGAAAATGTGAAATGAAAAATTTGCACAACAGAACTATAGTAAACGTAAGCATTATGGCATAGTGAAATAATAAATACTATGGTATTCTTAACACCACCATAATTAAATATTGTATGTAATTATTTAATAACATTTTATGTACATACCTCGTTCGTGATGACATGTGCCTGGCGGGTGAGAATGTGCCAAATAAGAACGATCTCTTAGTTAGAAATACGTTTAAAGATTGTTCACATATGGTAAAATTAAGGATACCCTTTATTTTACAAAAATGTAGTCAAAGGAAGTATTCAAATAATTGTTATAACGTTAAGAGGGCTATTACAATATTAATCTTGTAATTGAGCGTTTGACTCGAGTTTTGACGTGTGATTATGGTTTAGATATAGCCACAAAATTTAAAAAAAATATGCCCAAGAAAGCTTGAATATTTCTCTTGGGAGTGTTTTAAATAAATATTTGAATGTGTTTACATAAATCAGTATAAACCTTGTCTCTGCAGAGAATGTTTCATAAAATTTTACTTTTGGACATGTTTTGATGCTTTGTTACATCAAAGATATAATAATTTATAAAAATATCCTAGTTACATTGTACCTTCTACATTGGAGTGCTTAAGCCAATTTTGTATGCTTTATACAATAATACACCAAAAATAATTCCGTAAACCAGAAAGTAACTGATAAATTTTCGTCCGAAAATATTTTTTTATCTATGAATATGTTATCCAAATAAAAAAAAAACTATTTAATAACTAAGGTTACTATATTACTTTGCTTGACAAAAAAAAACTAGTCTATTTAAAAGTCGAATAATATTTTTAATCAATTGTTGTATGCAGTGCTAAAATCAATATAAATCTCGGGACACGCGGTCTTTAGCTTTAGACGCCGACGCATCACATTATTTAGCATTTGGCAGTTGTAATTACCCTTATTTTGAGTCATATAATTATTATTTACTTATATGTTTAAAGTATGAAATTTCAATTTGTGAAAAAATCACGGTCAAAATGTAATAGCACCCCTAACGCGTACTGTTATGCGACGAACAGTCTGATGTTATGTATGTATGTTCCTAGCAAGGAACTTTAAACCGGGCCATCATTGCACATTCTCATCCGCCAGGCACATAGTCACCCCGAACGACTGTAATATTGTAAATAATATTGTCCACGTTTGAAGTGAAAAATGTGCACAAGAGTAGGTAAAGTAAATGTGAAGAATATACGTTAACATACAAATAAATCTATTGAGTTTTCAACAACAAGCTTGTTTCTTTACTAAATTTTATTAACCTTTACAAACTATTTATGACAATAAATGTGCATATTTTCCATGCAGATTGAATAAAATTCATGTGGAGCGGTTTTTATTTTCAAACTACTTTAAAATTAATTTTACACTATCAAACATGGTTTTACATAAATCAATCTATAACTAAGGAAAATATTTCGACGATGAACTACCAATACCTCCTAACTACCTTTTTTACGATTTTTAGTTTTTAATGCCAATCGACGTAAAATGCTATTTCACGTGTATTGGCATTAAAAACTAAAAATCGTAAAAAAGGTAGGAGGTATTGGTAGTTAATCGGCGATTTGCAAAAACGACCAAATGAAAATTAATATGGATATAGTAGGTAGTATAGTATGGTTAGTTAGGGAACATAAAATACAGATGGCGCTACAAACAGGTTGGCATTAAAATCCTGAGAGATGGCACTCTATACCAGTATATAGTAGTACTCTGTGCCCGAACGTCAGTGTTTGCCACAGAACATATATACCCTGACGGGGTGTTTGCTTATTCATGCTCCATTACGCCCGTGTTACAAAATTCGTGGTTCGGCCGGTAGCGTAGACAGAGAATGCTATTCTCTGTCTACGGCCGGTAGTTACTAGTTAGTCTAAGTGTGACGTGTGACGTGTGACATATTTTATTAACTTTATTAGGGCGCCTCAATTGACGCAAATAGAAAGGGAGCGCATCATAGCTCTCCGATTGAGTGGATGCCGGATAATCGATATTTGTCGGCAGACGGGCATAACGGTGAGTAATTTTTTTTTATATTTATAAATTTAAATAAACAATAGCTAATCCTGAAAAAGTGTGTCATTGATGTTTTTCTAGAGAACTTTCTAAATAAGTAAACGATTTATGTTATTTGAGTGTTACCGTTTTTGGTGATAAAACTAACCAATTTTATTGAATATTCATATGCTGCTTCTAGCGGCGGGTATGGTCTGAACCATAATATTTTATTAACTTTGTGCCTATCGTATCCTACGAATAAGGGTGTTTCTCAATTTTCGTGCATATTACACGTCCAGATCAAAAACCTTTTTATAAAAAAAAAACAAAGTAGCTCCCGCTGTCTGTACGCTAAGATCTTTAAAACTTCGCAACGGATTTTAATGGAGTTTTCAGCAATAGATAGAGCGATTCAAGAGGAAGGTTTATATGTATATAAATTACTCCACAATGCCCCACATAACTATCTACATAGCGCACGTGCGAAGCCGAGGAAAGTCGCTAGTTATCTTTTTCTTTACATAGCTGCATACCTAGTATAAAACAAGCCACTCCCGCTGTCTATACGCTTAGATCTTTTAAACTTCGCAACGGATTTTAATGCAGTTTTCAGCAATAGATAGAGTAATTCAAGAGGAAGTTATGTGTGTTTTTTTTTTTTTTTTTTTTTTTTTATGAGACAACATCCACACAAGGTCTTCAGGTCCCGAACTAGGCAGAGCCTGTACTACGGTAACCTGATGACTGATATACATACTTATATAAATATACACACCCAGACACAGGTCAAACAGACATGTTCATGCACACAAATGTTTGACTTGTCCGGGGATCGAACCCGGGACCAGCGGCTCAGAAGGCAGGATCGCTACCAACTGCGCCAACCGGTCAGTCATATAAATCCACACTCCATACTGCCCACGTAGGTCAGCCCGTGAAATCCTTTTTTTTTACCCTTAAAGTGACTTTGTATATAATACTATACGTCTAACTTTAAAAAAATATTGTCCAATTTTATTTTATTTTATCTGTAATATTTCATCATAAATTACATTTCTGAACGTTTTTTTCTAAGTCAATATGACAAAACTTTTTTAAACTGTGGTAAATTCAAATCAGTTGTGAAAAATAACGAACGAGTCGCAGCCAGAAATTATTATCAAGGTGAGTTTTGGTAATTTTAGTGTTTTTATTACTAATTACAGATTTCCAATGCATAAAATGTAAAGGTGAATAGTTATTCTACAAATTTTGCTAGATGAATAACTTGGAAAATGTGGTGTTTGTATTATTTTGACTAGTTTATATACATGTATAGTATACTATACAATGCTACAGTTGCTTACATTTACCACTATTTTTATTTGTATAGTATACTATACAACGCCACAATTGCTACTATGTGATGAAACTAACAATTTTTTGATAATTTGATATGAAACGAGTTCTATAGAGTGCATAAACAACGTCTTGGCTTTTATTTGGGTGGTGGTTGACTTGCATGTTTGCTTTATGTTGTTTTAGACCACAATGAACGGAAGAGCTAGACGAATATTAGCTTTGGTTCCTGCACTAAATGCTAATTCTGATGCTAGTGATGAATCGAGCAGTGGTGATGAAGCGAGAACAGCTGAGAGTTCACCAGCACCGTCACTAGAATCGTCATTTGAAAGGCTCGACATTCTAGGCTGTCCAGTTTCGCCAGCCAACCCTTCAGAGGGCGATGTAGAATCAAACGCAGAAGCCCTTTCTGATGTTGAACAAGAAAATGCTCAAGTTCCCCTCACACCAATTCTGAATGCTGTATTTCCGAGCCCTACGCAATGCAACTATGATGCAATTCCTTCAATTGGTTCTGTGACGTCTGTTCAACCATCTCCTGCCATGGCAACTAACACACCTTTGAGGACACGTGGACAAAGAAAGCGTACTGGGCCTTCTATTGCCACTAACAGAGTCAAAAGACGCTGTATCAAAAAACTAAACTTACGTTTTCGTTGGAAGAAAGTGTCATTTCAACACAGGGCTGACATATCTAATCCTACTTTTGAAGATGCAGTACCTACTGATTGGTCACCCTTAGACTATTTTTATCGATTTTTTCCCAGAGTGATATAATGACGAATACCAATTTGTACAGCGTTCAAGAAAATGGCAAATCAATCAAAGTTACAGAAGAGGAAATATTAGATTTTTTGGCCATCAACATTCTTATGGGTATAGTAGTTTTACCTTCTTACAAAGACTATTGGAAATCGTCGTTTAGATATCCGAAAATTGCAGATGTCATGTCCTTGAAGCGTTTTCAGCAACTAAGAAGATATTTACATTTTACTGACAACACCCAAGCTGATGTTTCTGACAGGTATTATAAACTGCGACCTCTAATTGAATGTATTCGGTTTCAATGTTTATCCCTCGAAGAAGAAAATACTTTCAGTATAGATGAGATGGTTATACCATATAAGGGTAAAAAAGCAGGCAGTCGTCGTCAATATAACCCAAACAAGCCAAGTAAGTGGGGCTTTAAAAATTTGGTTCGAGCTGGTGTTTCTGGAATCATCTACGATTTTATACTCTACGCTGGCGATGATACGTTTAGAGGTGTGGAATTTACCGATGAAGAAGAATCCTTGGGTGTTGGAGGAAAAATAGTTTTAGCGTTATGCAAAACTATAAGAAATCAAGCATGTAGTGTCGTTTACTTTGACAACTATTTTACGTCTTTAGAGCTAATATATATATTACGAGAAAACTATGGTATATTTAGTTTAGGGACTGTTAGGAAAAATAGATTGAAGGATGCAGAGAGCAAAATGATTGACGATAAATCGCTACAGAAGAAAGGAAGAGGAGCTTTTACTCAGGTGGTTTGCAATGAAAACAAACTGAGTGTGGTCAAGTGGTTTGATAATAAGCATGTGAGGTTAGTAAGCTCTTATGTTGACGCTTTTCCCCTTGAGAATATCAAACGTTTCAGCAAAGAGTCAAAAAGTCGCGTCGATATACAATGTCCACAAATTGTGAAGCATTATAATCGCCACATGGGAGGTGTAGATTTGGCGGATATGCTAATAGCATTATACCGCACAGGTATAAAATCTCACAGATGGTACATGAATATTTTTTCCCAGCTTTTGGACATATGTGTAAATAATGCTTGGCTGTTACGTCGTAGACATGACAGACAAATAAATAAGAAGAGGAAGCAAGATCGTTTGAAAGACTTTCGATACGAAATCTACGCTGGACTTCTGAAGCGTGACAGAACCGTGCCTGTAAAGGAAGTTGAATCTGTACCTGAGAGGCAAAAGATAAAGAAACCATTGGCCGAGAGGCCTTTTGATGATGTGAGGTATGATAAATACGATCATTGGCCTCAGTTAACCGGGTATCAGAGATGTAAATATTGTAAAGGAGGTCAAGCAAGTACAATGTGCACTAAATGCAAAATACATTTATGTTATGTCAAAGGTAGAAACTGTTTTTTGGCTTACCACACGAAGCACTAAAATAGCGCAACGTATACCGTCAACTGCCCTGATTTTGCCTAGCGTCCTGTGTTTGCCTAAAATGAAAAAATGGTAATATCTTTTTCAATTTACTAGCTTGGCAATCGAAACATTTGTCAGTTTTTAGAATTATTAAGTGGCAACACTAAATGAGTCACGTTATGTTGGTAACATGCATAATTTTTGACAGATGTGTGTCAAACTAGAGAGCGCCAAGTCTGATATTTTTAGTTTCGGAAAAACTTTTCAAGTAAGTCATTAAAATATGTATATTTCTATCTTGTTCTGTACTTATTCTATAAAACGTTGATAGCTTTATCGTTTGTCATTGTAATTGATGAAAAAAACACGGTATTTAGCGAGAAATGTCGAAATAGGCAAAGTCAGGCAATTTTTTTGAACGAGTGATCGTGACTTTGCCTAGGCTAGGGTTGACACCTTTGTTATTTACCGACATCAAAAAAGGAAGATGTTACGTGATAACTCAAACAGGTTTTCATATTAATTATATGTTTTTTGAAGGTGTACTGTTTATATCAACTCAATTAACTTCTTGTTTTATGTTAACACGATGAAAAAGAAATATATTTTTAGTAGACTTGATTTTTTTTTTTACTAAATATCTAGATTCTGGTTCTTTTTGTTTGAAGGACGATCAAAATGGACAAAACTCAACGAAGAAGATATAAAGATTATGATGAGAGCATTCTGAACATCGCCGTTGGTCTCGTTCAAAACAAAAACATCTCATCATATGATGCTGAAAAGCAATTTGGTATACCTCGCCGCACGATTTTAAATAAAGTAAAAAGTATTTTCAATTTTAAAATCGAAGTATTTACTTTAAGTTCACGTCACGCACTCGTGCTAGTGCCTCTGATTGTTCCTAATAATACTTCTCGAAATACCTACTTAAAAAATAAAAACAAAAACATATTTCGTTTCATTTTCTTATGACACAACCCTACCTATTCTTTGTCAATGTATGAAGATTGTATAAAATGGTGTCCAGACATTGCCTAAGTAATTTTACCTACTAAAATACTCCCAAAATCTGTCATTTAAAATTGGATTGTATTCTCTATGCATTAAACTACATTTTACACTGTGCCAGCATAAAAATCGAATTGTTTATTTTGGAGTAAATCAGAGACATGAGCCATTACTTTGCCTAATTTTAAAAATACCTCAAAAACTTTCATTACCTACGAAAATTTACTGAAACAAATTAAAATTACAGAATTCTTGAGTTTTTTATAAGATTATATGTGTACACAACATGGAAATCGGGCTTATTTTATTTTTTATTTCACGTTAAAGGCTAAAAATATCAAAATCCGGGCAAAGTCAGGGCAGTTGACGGTAGTATGCTATACATTGCTGATTTCTTATTGTTTCGAGCAAAAGTGGCACCGTATAGTATACTATACATAGGTTTTTCCAAAAAACAGCAGGTCTAGATTTTTTTTAGTCTTTTTTGTAACTTTTTTATATGCCTAATAAACCATTAAAATTAATTTTACTTGTTTTCATTAACAAAAATCATCATGCGACTTTAAGGGTTAAAACAAGCTTGTGAGTGTATTTTTAGATTGTTTTATTCCTCTTGATTGCTAAATCCCTACCGTTCTCATTACCGTCGTATTCCGGTTTTTCTATGATAATAATTTCTTTGTTATTTGGAGAAGGAAGGTAAAATTGACAAAATGTTGTAAGATTATCTATATATTAATGACTAGCTGACCCGTGCCCACTTCGTTGGGCGGTAAAAAAATTCGACCGTTTTTTCTCAAACTTACTTTGCAAATCCGACTACCACAAAAAATCTTTTCATTATTCTTGATATATATATAGCCTATGACATCCACAAATAACGTGGCTTTCTATTGGTAAAATAATTTTCAAAATCCGTCCAGTAGCTCAAGAGATTACCCCCTACAACCTCACAACCTCACAAACTTTACCTCTTTATAATATTAGTATAGAAGTATAGATATTAGAAAAAAACAACGTTATTCGGCAATCAATTTCAAACTTAAAAATATCATGGAATATGCACGAAATACGAGAAACGCCCATAAATGTCTGTCTCGCCATAACAACCTATCGGTAGGTTTCTTTCATGTGTTCTTTGGTTCTTTCCTAATGAGTTCCCGGTATTGTAAGTTTTTAACTGCTGCTTTTTAGCTGCGCGCTATTCCAAGCGCCATTGTTATTTTTTTTAAGTCGGTACTGCTTGTTGGATTTTAAAGTAAATACGCAACTGCGCAGTTCTTTTTGTCTGTTGAAACAATGTAGAGATAAAGCCTTTTTAGTGATGTTTGTGTGTAAATAATAAGTAATTTAAAATTAATAAGCTAGCAATTATTGTAAGGAATCATATAAGTAGCCTATTGAGTAATCATGTGCAAATAAACTATAGCTATTTGTTTCGTTCCAGAAAAAAACAGTTTACTTCTGGCTTCCGCGGTGGCATGAAAGCGGAACTCTCGAAGCGCACCACCGCTGCACCGCCAACTCTACGCGAGAGCCACGACGCGACGGCGGCAGACGATGCGGCTATGGTCGCTGCACACTCTGCCGACCCGTTTTTGAGCACAAGAGTGACCTCAAATTCATACAGTGTGAGTCCATGTCACAGAGTACATTATAAATAGGGTAGTCCATGTATACCTTGTTATCACTTTATCACACATATCACTCTATCTTATTCATAAATTTTTATACTTAGTCATAGTCGCGTCAAGCGCACCGCGCGGCCTAGCTAGGACGTTCTAGCGATACCTAATAATTCCTCCAGCTATAGCAGCAATACGTCCGTATTGGACTCAGTAAATGTTATTATTGTTAGTATTACTAGATAATAGACAAATATTTAGTTCTTTAACACCTGTCTTAGCAAAGGTGCACCTTTGTTAAGAATTAAGTGGAATTTTCAATTCGGCGGATTATTTATATGTTTATATTTTGAGGAATAATTTTTAATATTAAGCCATACTCATATAGTTAAGTTGGCCCGTACCATTATTTTGTCATAATTAAGAATCTTATGTAAGTATTTTTTTGTTTGTTTTAGATTACAATGGACACCGTTAGAAGGCGCCTAAGGGACGCCGGAAAGAAATGCTGCCGCCCTGCTAAGAAGATTCTAATGAACCAGGCGCATAAGGAGGCAAGAGTAAGTTTTTGCCTGGCATATTATAATTTTGACTGGGCAAACAATATCGTCATTTTTGTGGACGAGAAAAGCTTCCGGTCGGATACGGACGGAAGAAAAATATTATGGCGCAACAGCAATGAGCGCTATGTGGAGGTGAATACTTTACCAAATCGAGCAAGTGGAAGAATATCTCTCAGTTTTTGGGGGTGGATGAGCTCAATGGGACCGGGTGAACTGGTGGAGGTTAGCGGGCGCATGACTGGGGATCAGTACGTCGAAATTTTACGTGACGTGATGATCCCCACCGTGCGCCTGCACTATCTGCCACGTGCACACCTGCAGAGTGGTGCAGGAGTGGTTCGCGGCACAGGATGACGTCATCTGCCTGCCATGGCCTGCAAAGAGCCCTGACCTAAATCCAATCGAGAATCTATGGGGTCTCATGGTTCTCGATTAGGATGCCTCAGAAATCCGCAACAACGAAAACTTGCGGCGAGAAGCCCATACTACATGGGAGCATTTCCGAGGCACGGACACCTGCTGGAACATGGTGGCCGGCATGAAAGACAGGCTGGACGCTGTTCTAGATGCGCAAGGTGGTCCGACCAAATATTAAATATTCGGGCAAGTCCATTGTCGGACAATCTGTAACACATAATTATATTGTTTAGAATATACTTTTTTATTTCAAATTAATATCAAACAATCTTTTTATAATAATATTTCTAATCTTCTATTTGTCAGTTATTAAAATTTTACAGTATCTATAGCTATTAGAGTTTTATTTATGTAAGTGACATTTTATTTATCATTTAATAATATATTGTCTTGGCAACGCTTTACGCTCCTTTGTAGTTTACATTTATTACCAACTAAAAGGCCGATCTTGTTGCGTATTTCTGAGGTCAAGTTAGGGCTCTTTTAGGTCATGGCATATTCTTTATCGCTAATAACACCCGAGTGAACTTAGTCTTAACTTTAGTCTACAATACTATAGGCCGTACAGTCAATGTCTGACAACGTGTATTCATTCAGTAAATAATGCACTTTATTCGCCCGGGTTTCCGTAGAAACCTATCCTTTGTGTTTATCCATCCGTTTTCCCAAACCTTCACATTTTAAATAGTAGCACAGTTTTACAATTCAATTCATCTAAAATTGTTATTATTTTATTTATCAAAATAAAGGTATTATTTTTATTATTTTATATTTCCAACAGTATTATTATTTTATATTTCAGTATTTCCAACCACTGTTTCTCAAACGCTTATAAATTCTTCCATTGCTCGATTTGGGAAAGACGCCAGACATGTCGTTTGTTGATGTTATGTCATAATAAACTGGCTTCCTACATATCCTACATATGGCCGACAAGTTATTTTAGTAAAACGCAAATTTTAATGATTTGAAATCTTATTTTATCATGCTTAGCGGTCACATTTCACACACAGCAGGCTGTGCTGTATAATGAAATATGAATGTCTAACAGTGTTAGATAAGATTCGAAATCATCTGTAAGTATTATAAAATGCCTTGTCGTGCCGTGCCTCCAATGGGCGCGCGGCCGTAGACGGCCCAGTCAAGTTATACTAATCTAGGTAAAAGCTTACTTTTGCTTGGCGGCAGCATTTAACTCTGCTTGGCGCCCATTTAACTGTATCTATTACTGCGGGCGGTGAGTAATGGGTAGCTCACCGTCCGATCAGGATCAGGCCCGTGCCGGACGGTGCGTACGTGTTCCACGCGCGCCTCAAAGAGATGTCAGCATCGAAGAGGGGGCCCACTAGGGCCTAAGCCTGCCGGGAAAGCGGGATCATCCATAAGGGGTACCGCTGACCCGGAACATAAAGGGCCATGGAAGGAACACGGGTGGGTTTTAGTCAGTAAGAGTCTGACACTCCCTTCCGCTCCACCCAGAGCGGGAGGGGTCATTTGATGATTTCCCATCCTCAAAAAAAAAAAAAAAAAAAAAAACTGTAAGTATCTATTACAAATATAAATAAAAAAAAAATTGTAAAAAATTGTAAAAATTAATATAATCTTGTTGTTTTTAATGTACAGTCGAGTTCAATAATATATTGGCACTGTCAAGGATTCAAAATATTGTGAGCGTTGGAAAGTTCAATAAATTCTATCGAACCTATAGATCAAAAATATGTCCTCATGTGAACGGTTCAATAATATATGCTGTGCATTGTGCAATAATATGTGATCATGAACAGTTCAATAATATGTGATCATGAACGGTTCAATAATACAATATGCTGTGCATTAGACAATAATATGTGATCACCCTTTTCAAAAATATAGTATTGGCTTTTATAATATCTGAGCAGGGTAAGCTTCTGAATTATCTCTACATGCATGGGAAAGTCAATTATTTGCTCGAACAAATAAGATCTAGTTTACATTGTTACAGAAATGACAGTAGTTTACATTGTTTTCCTCGCATTTGCGTTTGTTTTTAAAATGAGTGTCTTTTAATGCCATATGTTTTTCGTACAGCATGGCCATTTAAGAATTGTAAAAAAATTATGTGCCACCTGTCATTTATATAGCAATACGATTCGACCTTAAATTTAATTACTTTGCCACTACAACTTTTTTATGACTAACGAAGTTGTTTGCAGTGAATTGAATTTCAAATCACGGGAAAGAAAAGAATATCATTACATTATAGTTTATTGACAAGTATATCTAAGAAAATATTAAAGTAATATGCAACAAAATAGCACATGACTTACGTTAAAAAAAAAACAAACAATATTTTATCTTAAACTAAAATTAATCTTAGTTATAAACAATTATTGGCGGCCAAATTAAAAATGATAGAACAGTTACTTAATATCTTGTGTATGATCCGTTCGCATCAATCACTGCTTGTAGTCGGGCTCTCATTGACTGTACCATATTGTGGCAATAATCACTATTTCTAAAACTATTCCAGCTGTCATATGCATGAGCCTTTAAATTCTCTTCCGTGCGAGCCTCATTACAGTCCCAATTCTGTACCATTAACCCCCATAGATTCTCTATGGGGTTAAGGTCCGGGCTTTTCGGTGGAATTTATATTAATTCCAAGTCTACTTGCTCAGCTATCCAATTTTGAACTTGTCTGGCATTGTGAACGGAACCTGTATAAAAGTAATTCGATGATTATCAGGATAGACAATTTTTGCACTTGGTAAAAACACGTCTTTTAGAATATCTAAATAGGCATCACTCCTCATTCGGCCAGATATTTCGCACAATTCTATAGGTCCACCGGAATTTATCCACCCCAAAACCCGATCGTAATGCGTCCACTGCGTCTATTTGGCACTACATTCTCTTCATCATATCGTGTATTGGCTGCACGATACAAAGAGATCCACCCGTCCGCCGAAGAGACAAAAACTTTCTCGTCCATGAAAGCGACGTGTTCAAAATCATAATTTAAATATCTGTTAGCAAATTGTAAACGTAACATTTTATGCCTTTCCGGGTATAGTCCCAGTCGCCCCCACATGGATTGCCACCAGGTGGCAATTGGGAGAAAAAAATCCCAGTTGCCACCGGGTGGCGACTGGGACCTTATTGCCCCCACTTCAAATCGCTGTACATTGCGGCGTGGATCGCCAAACCCCGCACCCCGACTCGGACAGGTTAGGTTAGAAGGGGATGGCGGGGTCGTGTGAGCGAGCGAAGCGAGCGAATAGACCCCGCCATCCCCTTCGTGGTTATTTTTTTATAAACCACACAGAAGTAGAAGTACATGTTTTGTAAGATTTCCTTCTTCTTGCCACCTTTTCCACCATAATGTAACAGTATTTCTCTGTTAAAGAACGATTTTATTAAATTACCACATTAAAGATCAGAGAAAAACATGGACGAATACCTAAAATTACTTTGCTTACCGATATGCCTAATTCTTCTGCAATGGCTGATTTAGAAACACCTTCTTCGCAAATATAAACTAGGTATTTTATGTTTCGTATGCTCATCAATTCTATACATTTTTATTTTAAATGGGTAGGTATATTTCAATAGAATTAATATTGTATAGTAAATTGTAGAATTAAATCGTTGAATGACATGTGCGTCAGATATAATTTTATTAGAAAAACATAACGTCATTTGAAGTTAATCTAGGCAGTGATAAATAATGTTGCAAACTCCTTGACCATGCAATTTTAAGATTGCTAGTAAAATCATCTTTATGAAGTAAGTAATAAGGTTGAATTTGAATTACATTTACTTGTTTAGATATTATTGTATTCATGTGTGCATACATAATCGTGAATCCTACAATGTTCAGATAATATGATCTTAATGTTGTTCATATAATAATGTGCTTTTGGCTGTATACATGTTACTGAGAAAAACCAGTCACATATTAATGAATCTAAATCTTGACCACAATTTAATTATGCTGATAGTTGTCACAATATTATGATTTTTTTTGACGGTCATATATTTTTGAAGCCTGAAAGGGCCAATATATTAATGAACTCGACTGTACCTATGGTATAGTTAAGTTTCATATTTTCTATTGTTTGTGTAGTTTAGTTTTATATATATTTTAATGTAGTGTATTGTATTTGTTTTTAGTTATAATAATGTTAATGTTAAAAAAATAAAAAGATAAAGTTTGTTGTTCCGTATTTTATTTTGATACTAGCTGACCCGCGCAACTTCGTTGCGTCACTTACATAAGAGACAGAGGCTCTTAGACACTTACTTATAATACAATTCTAAAGGTAACTGAACTTCCTTTGTTTTATCCACGAACCGTTTCTGTGACATCTCTTAAGATAATCATTAAAATCAAATGATATAAGCGAGATTTTGTTCAAAATTAAGTACTTGTGATGAAAAACGTATTTATTTGTATAAGGATTAATACCATTTTTTTACCTTTTGGCTGCCAGAGTATAAACGCACACGCGTGCCCTCCACGGCAAGCCACAATTTCACCTTCCATTTTGTCACATATTTGTGTCGTTTGGCGCAAAGGACACGCGCTTGTTGTTTAAAATGCATTATTTTAGAAGAAATTAGATTACCATAGAAAAGGTTATAGTGAGTCCACCTTAAAAGATAGACATGCTATCGCGGAGTTTTTTTTTAAACTTAATGAAAGAAACAAATCCGTCAAAATGATTGTTGCATAACTTTAACCGTTTTAGAAAGCTCTCAAAAGGATTAAATTTTCCCCGTTTTTAGAACATTTGTCATTGATGCTCCGCTCCTTCTGGTAGTAGCGTGATGTTATATTATAGCCTATAAGTAGCCTTCCTCGATAAATGGGCTATCCAACACTAAAATAATTATTCAATTCGAACCAGCAGTTCCTGGCATTAATTAGCGCGTTCAACCAAACAATTTCTTCAGCTTTATAATAATGGTATAGATTTTTCCCGCGATTTCACACGTGTTCTCGTAGGAACCTATCCTATGTCCTTTTCTAATATATTAAATCGATTGTAAGTTTTTATAGGTTAGCCATTACGCGGGCTGCCTGTTTTTGATGTGAAACATCTACATGCGCGCCTAGGCAGTAGGTAAAACCAACGGGAAATGGCATGACGCTGTCATGGCGTGATGCCCCCTCTATGCTAAGTCAAATCAACCTTTTACCATTAAAATGAAGTTTGTTTTGGACCGATTGTTGATCTAAGTATTTCATTTGTGAAAAATACCACTCCACGACCCCACTCAACTAGTTAGGTCGGATGCAGATTTGATCGATAGATATCGATAAAAGAATACCTACATTTAATTTTTAACATTACAATACAAAGATCGTAACATTCATACACTAATAATAATGTTTGAGAGGTTGCATTGGCTAGCAAGTCATTTCGTGTGTAAGTAGCGGAATTTACTGGTCAATCGGTTTTAGTTTGATTTTTGATTTCAGATTACAAAACTTCGTATTTTTTTCTGTCCTTTAGCAAAATAAAATGTAGAATCTGTGACTTATGCTAGTTGTGACTAAAATTAAAACGACCAATTAAACGATTTTTTTTATTTGAAGTGCATTTTGATCGTATTCCTTTCAAGCAAATAAGTAGATTGAGGCATGTTCATACGCAATTTGGAATATAATTAGATGGACAAATAATCAACGTTCCTGCTGCAGTTGATACAATGTTAAGGTGATTACAATTTTACATCCTAGTTCAGTTATCATTGGTCAATCTTTAATACAGTCCAATACACCTTGCTACTTACTAACACCACAGCCACTATTACAGAAACCAGAAGATACGTCAAATAATATCCCGTAGCTCCACTGTAAAAACAGTCTCTATGAAAAATACTAACATATTTTATATTCTATTTACCTTCAAATAAATAAAATTGAGTGTTTGTTTTTAATTTCAAAATACAGCTTTTTGAAAGTGAAATTACACATGAAAGTGCAAAATATTGGACACGTATTTTTTTCTTTTTTCACGTAGGTAAACAAAAAATGAAGACGATACAGCGCGTCGAAAACTCGTGTGACGTCACATTTCGGTACACTTTTTACGGGAAAGTGACGTCAAAAGCCCCCACTCATGATCTTTAATACGTTTTATATCTTCGTATATTTTTATTGTATTGATAAAATAAAAATACGTGTCCAATATTTTTCGATAATAATCTAACTGAACCATATTTTTTTTACTCAGGAATCATCCCTTTTCTACTATTACATAGATGTTTCAAATTTGCCGGGCGTCCCGTGACGGCCAACTTATTTTTATTACCATGCCATTCTTTCGGTTCGATTCAAGTAGGTATTCAACCTGCTAAACTAGTTTTTTTGCATAGAACAGTTATTCTACACCACGACGCGCATACACACACACCCTCACGCACGCACTGCAGCACGAAACATTACAAGCAAAAACAGACAAAAAGATATTTATCTCTTTCGCACGATTCTCGCTGTTTCTGCTCATAACGCGTTCAAGGTCAATGTGGGGTAGCTTGATGTGCTGGCGACTGTACAAAACTCTACAACTCGAAAAAACAAATGAAGATCGGATTGCCGCTTTCCCGTCTTTTTTTTTCTGTGGCCGGCTACTAGCTATTCAGCCATTATTTTTCATATCAATCATTGAAAAAATGGTAAATATTTTGCCCAAACTAGTTTTTTTTTTAATAATTTGACAGCTGTCAGTTGAAAACGATTCTCCCTGGGGCTGAAAAGTACTACTTTCAACCCGCTCCTCAGGCAACTTCAGACCTACTTTCCGAGTATGAGTAATGAAAAGTATATTTAAATAAGGGAAGTACCCACTAATCCGGAGAATTACTTAGGGTACGTTCCGAATTGCACTGAAATCGATTTGAGCGCGATAACGATGTCCCGTGAATCGTCATAGATGACTTCATGACATGCGCCATCTTGCAATAACGCCGATCATGCCCTTAATAATATCGGGTGTGTAATATATGGCATAATAACAGATAGTCTAATATCACTTGAAATAACGTTCACATGATATAATTTTTATATCCTATAAAAACAAATAACCTCATTTCATGTGATCTAATGTTACATTTCATATAAACTTCTTTTGCTCTAATAGCACTTAGTATAGGTACTCAAAGTTTATTTCATATAATTCTCAATTTGTATAATGCTTTTTTTATTTAATGTCCAGTTGACCTAATTTTCATATTTACTCATTTTCAGCCAAAATTCTGTAATGAATAAGTAAATATCAGGAAACATCATACTGTTATAACCTCATCTAACCCAAATGATTCACCAACAATAGAGGGGATCTGGCGCTTGGCGGCCGCTGCCGCAGCACGTTCGCTTCGCACGCTCGCTTTCGCGCGCTAATGGTCACTGTTCTAACCTAACTTAACCCACATGATTCACCAACCATAGAGGGGATCTGTTAGATGAGGAGAATAAGAAAACACAAAAAAAAAACATATTAACGTTACTATAGAATTTAAATATTATACAAACTAAATACTAAATACACTAACTGACTATTAGTTCAAATGTGCATTATAGGAAATGTTCAATAAATCATAAAAAAATTGGTAAAATGAAATTATATCAACAAATAAATGATAAAAAATTTGGTAAAATGAAATTATATCAACAAATAAATCATAAAAAATTAGGTGAAATGAAATTATATCAACAATTCATTATATTAAACAAAAGTAGATTAACTTAATGTTTTTAACATTGTTTAAAACTCATTTCAAATCGTGTTTTTAAACACAGTCATAATAAAACACATTTTTATTTCAAACTGTTTAAAACAACTTGTTTTAATCATGACAAACCTGTTATAATGGTTACGTGTGCAGTGCAGTATGTAATTCATAGAAAGAAAAGCCACTGAAATATTAATTTCAAACGTAAACCCAACTCGAATGTTTAACTGCCTAAAGGCAATGTTTTAGAACTGTTACGATCTTTTTATTACACAAATTGATGCGGAGATGATCGCATTTTATCACATTAATGCTCTGAATGCATCGGAATTCTATATACAATAAAATAATAACAAATAGGTACGTGAATTCCTGCTTTTTCTAACGTCACTTTTATATACCTAGAGATTGACACAATTAGTCGACACTATCGATAACACATGTTGTTGATATACAGGGTTATTGGTAATATATCGACAATCCATTAAGGGGATGTAGATGTAAGGGAGGGCAACCATATGACCCCTTACGACCCCTATGCAAATGTCAACCATATCAGAGTAATTTGACATTTTATAATAAAAAAAATATTAATGAATGGCTTCGCACGACACTGTGCATTAGTGCAAAAAAATGCGAAGAAAATTAGCGTGCGTGACCCCTTCTGTGGCTTTACAGTAGTCGGGTAAAAATTAAAACATATAAGATTTGCAGTACCTACCTATTTATTTTAACAATAAAATATCAAGGTAAAAATAAGTAGATAATAAAAAGATCTGGGGGCACGGTAGTGCCCCCGCCAAGACGAGCCAAGCGAAGCGCAAGGGCACTACCTACCTTTTCTCGAAGTGTTTCGTCGTTTTTTCGAACCCTCATAGAGTTGGTTTCCGATGTACCAGAAAGTTCATATTCTCAGGATATGATATTGTCACGTAGATCCTAACGCCATCTGTTAGCGAATAGAAGAACTATACGTTAGACGCTAACGCCATCTGTTATCAAATAGCCGAACTACACTGGACCGTTCCCGTAAGTACTAGAATGTTCTGGTATTATGCTAGAACATTCTAGTAACTTACACTCGTCATATAAATAAGGGGTTGACAGCGTTGTAGGACAGTTCAGTTTAGAATGCGAAACAGTGAAGAACAGCTAATAACAGTAAAAGTGGACTAATAGTGAACTACAAGTGATTGTGTTTAAAGTTTCTGATTACTGTATTTGTGATTTTTAATTATAGTGTGTTTTTCGTGTAAATTGGTATAAATTTATTTATCCCGAACCCCAGCTCGTAACAATATCAATAATAGACTAATTAAACATACACCGTCTTATTACAAAACACGATCTAACTTTAGCCCCAACCTACACATTCGATTTAGTTTTTGTATTTGGAACTTTATGCCGACTTTAGTAAAGTTCTTAATACAAAATTGACAATGGTGCCGATTCTCTTGTCACAAAATTCTCTAAACTAGACTAAAAATCACCAAAATTTAGTTTATTCCAGTCAAACGACGATTTCCCATTCTGAAATTGACTAAAGTGACACAACTTAACTATATTTTAGTTTGACAGCACTAAGATGGCACTGAGATTATAATTTAGTGAAAATGGCAATTTTGCTATTCTGAATTTTACGTTTTTCACCTAAAATTTTGATTGTCTTAACTAAATCTGACTATTTTTAATCGCGATTAAAAAGGTGTGGAATAAAATTAGTTGTCATGAACTAAAATTCACACCAACACCTCGACTTCAGATACAAAAACAGTACTGTATCTTTTTTTCTTTTCTTTTGCTTATATCTCGAAAACGGTGTGTCGTATCGCAAAAATAATGAAAATTTCGACCCCCTTTGCAACCCGCAAACCTATAAAACTCAACGTGTTGGTAATATTTTTTTATATTTTCCATACAAAAAGTAAAAAATTCCATACAAAACAAGTCGAGGCCGCACATAATGCGCGCCTACGGCTCTAAAAAAAGATCACGTGGTACGGCAAACAAGTACCACGTGGAGTCGCAATAATTGTCAAATTTGATTTTAGAAGTGTCAAAATTATTTTTAAATTTAGAGATTTTATTTTGCAGAATAGCGTAAAAATTCTCATAGCCAAAAGTAAGGAATTTTAGTGATAGTTTAGTTAGTTTAGTTCGGTGTACAACAGAATCGGCACCAATCTAAGACCGGACTAAGTTGACAGTTTTGTAAAAGGAACTGTATTTCGATTTCAGTTAGGTTCTTATTTCAAAAACAGGCTCGATGGTTTAAACCATGTCAAAATAAAAACCTTGTTTTGTAATAAGACCGCATAAGTCTCAATCGAATAGCTTTAATACTTTAGATTTTATTGATATCTAAAATACACCGATTTCGTCACTGACACACTCACTGATACACTGACACACTGATGATCATCAAAATGTTTGGCTACTTCCTGAAGTGCTAGAAAGCTGAAGTTTAGTATACAACCAACAAAAAAATTCATAAACTTATAACTTTCGCCCCCCCATCCCCTAAAATGGGGGGGTGGAAGTTTGTATGAGACTTCAAAATGTTAGGGTACTTTGGCCGAAATTTGGTATGTAAACAAAGTTCAGTATACAAAAAAACACTACCGTGCCCCCAGATAAACTTATAACTTTCGCCCCCCATCCCCTAAAATGGGGGGGGAGGGGGTGTAAGTTTGAATGAGACTTTCACCAATTTTATGAATTAGGACATGAAAGTTTACACGGGACTGTAGACAGTAACTAAAAAACCTATTAATAAGTACTTACTTACAAGAACCTCCGCCTTAATCAAGAGTCTCATGGTAGGTCTCAGTTATTTACGCCCTTTGACGACGAGGTGAGCAAATCGACTGTAAGTATCACTCTTGATACACATGAGACTCTTCTCATGGTAGGTCTCAGTTATTTACGCCCTTTGACGACGAGGTGAGCAAATCGACTGTAAGTATCACTCTTGATACACATGAGACTCTTCTCATGGTAGGTCTCAGTTATTTACGCCCTTTGACGACGAGGTGAGCAAATCGACTGTAAGTATCAAGAGTCTCATGGTAGGTCTCAGTTATTTACGCCCTTTGACGACGAGGCGAGCAAATCGACTGTAAGTATCAAGAGTCTCATAGTAGGTCTCAGTTATTTACGCCCTTTGACGACGAGGTGAGCAAATCGACTGTAAGTATCAAGAGTCTCATGGTAGGTCTCAGTTATTTACGCCCTTTGACGACGAGGTGAGCAAATCGACTGTAACAGTCAGCTATAGTTGAATATATTAATCGCTTAAGAGCGAAATATCGCCCTGATTTATCGCTTATGGTAATCAGTAAACCATCAAAGAAAAAAGGGAAAGACAGAGAATGGGCTATGAAAACCGGCACTGCTGATGTGCAACTAATACACCCCAAAAAAAGAAGAAAAAAATAAACACTAAAAAGACTGCCTAGCAACTTACAAAAAGAACTGAAATCCCACCAAAAACATTTCATGTAAAATGTTGCCAAGACGACCACATAAGGTTTGCCCTGTGAAAAAGATATATCTCATGTAGAGCCAAGCTTCTGAATCTACACGGCCTAACTCTACCGACCCTAACTTCTCAAATTTTACATATCTATCAGTAAAAATGTATGGCTTGGCTGTTTCGTTACTTACTTCAGAAACTAAATATTCGCATCACCTCCACGACGGTAGCACTCTCCTAAAGAAAAAAAGAAAGATGTACTTAAATCAGCTGTCAAGACAAATTTTTATTCCTATATAATCCTGCAACGGGTTTGAAGCCAAATTAGTAAAATTTCTGCCATACTTCTCAGTGGAAATAAAACAAGAACGTTATTATTGAGAGAAGACGTCATTTGAGCCGACAAGAAATGATCAGAGCTGTGGGAATGTTGGAAGCTGGTTCTCGGCAACGTGCTGTGGCTATCGCTCTGGGTACTACGCAGAGTGTTATAAGTCAACTTTGAACAGAGGGACATGGAGGACGAGCTCGCATCAACACACGCAGACAAGATCATTACATAGGTACAAATTAATGCTCGACGAAATAGTACTTACAATGACCGCGATGATGTTGGTTACGACTATTCATAGCTCTTCAGGGGTGTTAATGAGCGATCAAACCATAAGAAATCGCTTGCATGCAACAATCTCCGATCCCGAAGGCTAAGTGTACCACATATTGAGCCCCACAATCGCAGAGCCCGTTTACAATGGGCTCGTGAACACAGAAATTGGGCAGAAAAATAGTGGCGTTTTTTTTTTTTGTTTTTTCTGATAAATCTCGCTTTGGTATGAGCCAGATACTGGACGTTCACGGTATTGGAGGACCCCTAGACGGCAAGAACGTTTAAAATCATGCCAGGAAGTCCATGCATAAAGCGGTGGAACAATCATGATACGGGCGGGTATTTGGATCGGCGGAAGAACCGAACTGATTTTGATCAGAGGCAATCTCAATGCACAGATTGACGCTGAAAGCTATCACATATTGTAATTCCTTTGCGGACCCAATTTGGTGCTTCATTTCTGCTCTATGCATGACAATGCACGTCCACACACAGACAGAGTCGTTGCAGACACACTTGCCGCAGCTAATATCGACGTCTTACCATGGCCTGCTCAATCGCCAGCTTGAATCCCATTTAGCACGCATTGTGCTTCAAAGACGAATTCTGCTAAATGCCGTACACACACCAGAATATATTTTTCGCCTGTTACAAAGGACGTGGGCTGTCATTCCTCAACGTGATTTGGATGAACTCATATTGAGCATGCCAAATCGCTGCGATTATGTTATACGCGTTAACGGCGGAAATACAGCCTATTAATTGTTTATTTTACGCTATAAAAACCTTAAAAAACTTTTATTTTTATCATATTTTAATGTCAGGTTTAACTGTAAGGTCTGCCAGGGTTGCGGGAAAATCCGAAAGGGTTACCGTGCCACATGCAACTGAAGGAACACGGGTGGGTTTTAGTCAGTAAGAGTCTGACACGCCCTCAGAAGTTATTTGATGACTTCCCAAGCTCAAACAAAAAAAGTATTAAATAAGGTGAAAAATCAAGTTTAAGCGAAAATCGTAAAAGTACTTCGTCCATCTACACATAGGTACGAAAACATTTTATTTAATCAATCTAAATAGACATACCTTGGTCCTTAGACACTTGTTTGATGTGTGTATTTTAAAATAAATTAGTTCTCATTGGAGGCAATTAAAAACCAAAACGTTTTCTTTGTAGTTTTATTTTAGTTCCTTTAAAAAATAAGTTAGGTATTCACTTTATATAATTATATATATCTGTTTCAAATCAGGAGATACGAAGAATCAAACTTGAGGCAGCTAGTGAGCACAGCACTATTTGTCACGTACCTTGTATGCACATCACTCGCACACTGGTGTAATTTGTTTTCGGTCTCACCCTAATCACTACATTGCCGATCAACCGTATATTATATCTGTGGTTTGCACGTCTATGGTTTACACTAACCGATCACCTCCCCTTCACCCATCTCCAATTCTCCATCATCAGTTCAAGTTTGTGACACCGTCTTATTACCTATGTTAGGTTAAGAAAAATAAACAACAAATTGAACACTCGCGGGTAATTTATTTTTATAAAAATATTTTGTACTGCTAATAAATTATTAAAGAGTCAGTCGATACAATACACTCCATTTTATTTCCTTTATATGATTTCTCTATCACAATGAAAATAATATAACAAACATGCATAAGAAAATATAAAACATTCAAAATGAACAATAAGTAAATAAATCTTTTACGATTTGGCACCATTAGCTTTCAAAATCAAAGTAGAAAAATTAGCTAAGTACCTAAATTAAAAAGAACACATACAAAATGTCTTCTATTAAAGATTCTATAGACTAAAAAACCAAAAGGGGATTTTTTAATGCACATAATTATTATTTCTATACTTACACATATTTCTAATCGTACCTATTATAACTTCGTATTTCTTTTATTGTGTTTTAAAGTTTCTCTCATTAATATTTCAACAAAGATTTTTAACAATATAAAATAGAGACCAACATTGTCATGACTGTAATACCTACACATAATTACAAAATTGTCATGAATATAAGTACAACACTGAATATTTATTAAATGCAAGCATAGTCAATATAATCAATCACAATTTTATTAAAATTCTACACAACAGTAGGTATACAAGATCACTAAATTGTAAGTTGGCTTAAGCCTCGTCCCCACTAGGAACAGTTGTCGAGCGACATGTGTCCCCGGTGACATCGGGCGACGTCGGACGACATCGCCGCGACATTGTTGAAACTGTTCCTTGTCGCACAGTCGATGAAGAGTAGTGATAGAGTGTGGACGTGCGTGCAACCTGCGACAATGTGGTCGAACGACGTAGTGCTGCGACTTATTGAAATATATCGTAAATATATCGAAATATATCGTGTATTGTATCGTATCGTTTATTTTTTGTTTCGCAAGTACTGTTTAATCCACCATCTTCTCTTCTTTTTTGTTCTTGATGCATTCATCATTATATAAGCCGCACTGTACAACACTACCTCTTCCGGAGACATGATAGGTTCGACTGAACTGATGTGGACGGAGACAAGACATCGTGCGACGTGGGGCGATGTAGGGCGACATCGCCCGATGTCTCCGGGGACACATGTCGCTCGACAAATTAATGTTCCTAGTGGGGACGAGGCTTTATGCACATAATCGCCTCTAGGTATGTACTTTTGCATTGACATAGACAAACAATGACGGAAATAGGATAGGCGATAGGAAAGTATAATTTAAGGGGACTACATGACCTAAACGCAACTTTTACAATGCTTAAAATTATATGATCCACTGCAGTAAAGAAAATCAGAAAAATATATGATATTTTCAGGATATCTGCTAGATATACCTATAGTGTTGAAAACATAATACAACTAATTTGGTACGATAGGAAAAGTCACGAAGATACCTTTAAAACTGAATTTTAACGATTTTAAACTATACTAACATGCAATAATTCTGTTTTTTTTTTTTCAGATTGTTCTTCAAACAACATAATAACGTGATAGTGTTTTAATTGTTTAGTGCAATCCATAGATTTTTTGTAAATCGTCGCCATACGAGTGAAAACCTCGGGAATGCATTGTTGCTCAAATTTATTTTATTGAGTTTCTAGGAAGAAAACCTCGCAACGCAAACTCTGATCTGACAAAAGACGCTGTACAAAATTTTACAACACACAGTTTTTTCTTCCTCCTGAAAAGTTACTTCTTTTACACTTACGAGGTTTTCACTCTAAAGCGTCAAAATAGAGAATTGCTTCATACTTTGCAATAAATTACCAGCCCTTTAAAGACAAAAGAACCAACTTTTACTGTGCCTGTGATTGTCGTAAACGGCGGTAAGATTATCATATAAGTTGCAAAAGATGCTAGTTTTTCATCGATCGAACATAATTTTGTGAAGGGTTCTCTAGTACCACCACGGAGCAAATACAAAGAGGAGATGTTGTAATAAGGTTTCTGTATGAAACAACGGGTGACACTTTACGGGGTGAGGGGTGATCAGATCCCGCCCACTTCTTTATTTTACATCTACTGGTCAATAGCAAATCTATTCGCTCGTCCTGTTGATTTTACTTTGTAGTTATGTAACTATCTCACACTAGATGTCACTACATGCAGAATGAAGAACTATTTTAATAAATTACGCATAAAATTACTGACAAATGAAATGTGATGCCATCCATAGCATCAGAACGTCTATCCGAGTAGTTTTTACAAGATAAAACACCACACTTCATTCTTTTTGTCTTCTAGCGCAAATATGCTGTAAAAACGGCACGTTTACAGAGCTGTGCACAGGACGAACGCCAACAATACACTGACTAAGGCCACGCCTACATGATGACGTCAGGACCTAGTTGAGAATCACAGTGCACAGTTGCTTAGGCCGTCTCCTCTTTGTATTTGCTCCGTGAGTACCACACAAGTCTACTCATACCTACTCAATATTCGATTGTATTTTATACAATTGTATTCAAATTATGATAATAATTTGTGCTTTGCAGTTTCACAACGTATTCAAGCATCATTAATAAGTAAATAAATAAATAAAAGTATTTTCGTAAGTATAAAGCACTTACGAAGAATATGAAATTTACCTCTTTTCTCTTCTCTGGGAAAAGGTAACATTGATTATGATATTCACCACAATTATGATCCATGCCAGAATAAATGTAGTGAAAACCAACGATACTACGTAGAGCATGATGTCTAGTTGTTATTTAAGTAATAACAGATCTAGTTTCAAAATGAACCGATTTCATATCGCAGCCTTTGAGTCATTAATTCTGATACAGATACGAAATTACTAGATACATAATTCGTATCGGAACGTTAAACATTTACTTATTATTAGTTATATACTTTAATTGATTATTAGGGCAAATAGTAATATTGATACAAAAATATAAAGACTGTGGCTGTGCCGTCGGCTAATATTATAAAAGCTATGATTATTATAAAATTAAAACAAGATTATTGACGCAGTCGTCACAGCGAGGAAGAGATAGGAATGAACACATAAGTATATTGTCTATTCACCAAACTTCGCATATACGGAGTTTTTATCAATTATCATGTGATAAAATATAGTAATACTTATGACATTTAAAAATCTTATTACATTATAACATTATTTTTCCTTAAAACAAACGCATGTTGCCTTGAAACCTCACTCTAAATCCGAAATCTTACAAAATGGTGTAAACACTTCCAGATTTCATTTACGTTGCCAAATTCTCTTACATAAATACATCCATCTTAAAATTAATGTCATAAATTCTTCTCGAATATGTGTACTGTCACTAAAATGATGCACACCAATGCCCACAACAGAACGAAAATAGCCCATGCAACGTGGGAAAATGGACTTTTATACTTATTGACTACTCCTAAACCTAGCAGGCTCGTGCAATGACGCCTCGCAGACACCACTAGAAACGTAGGTATGAAGTATTGAATACCTGTGCCGGCGTATGAACCTGTGAACTCGATAAGTATACTTATATCCTCTAAGAAATACGTCAGTAATACTGGAGGAATCACTGTTACTATAGGAAAGATTGCTTTTCTTAATATAAAATTGTACGATTCAAGTCTCGATGTATCTAAGAACAAGCTCTGTAAATTATTCCTTAGCGTAATAGCGATAATTGGAAAACTGGTAGACAGGGTAAAAACTGGGAACAAAGCGAGGAAATACTCAACAATTTCTAGAAATATATTGTCGTTATCTGTGGGTATAAAGTTAAGTGTGTATAGGTCGTTTAGATGTGCGATGGCGAACGCTCCAGTGAATGCTAGGAGTAGGTAGAAAATAGCTATGATTGCGTAGTCGAAGAACAGGTGTAGTCCGAGTCTCGTCTTGCCTCTGATTGGTGCTATGAGTCCGGGCAGCGAGTGGTGGCACATGAAGGAGTAGACGCAGGCGCCGAACAGCGTCGGCATGCCGGTGACGTCGAAAGCAGGCGGGTGGCCCTGCGGACCCCGACCCACTAGCAGGTGAATCGCCATTGAGATCATTATCGTGAATGCTGCAACCAAATAATAAATCACGTGTCACTATGTTCGAACACGCTAATCTCCGAAACCATCCAACCGATTTCAATGAATATTTTTGTGAACGTGTGTGGTTGGTTCCAGCTTGTAAAATAATATAGTTTTGACCGGATAGATGGCGCTGTTGTCGAGAAATGCGCGGGCGAAGAGCTAGTAATTATTAATATCAGTAACGTAGACATCAAAGTTTCATTGTGCAAGTCCAGTCCAGTTTTTATAGTTTCTGTTACCTAATTAGAACGTTATAAACACAGTAGGCACATTAGACTTGCTTTATTTATTTTTATCGCTGTATGATAATTTATCGCTGCATTGTCATAATTTATTACCTATTTTTATTACATACTCAGGTTTACCTTGCAAAGCGGATAAATCTAATATTATATAGATCTACAAATAATAGAATTAATGAAGTACGTACACATTAATAGTCATAAAACATAGTGAGCGAGTTTCTTCATATATACGCAGGCTTTTCTATCCGCGATCGATAAAATTAATATGTAGGTACCTATTGCTGTTTGTATCTACCGGCGTCGATATCAACCGAATATTATTATATTTCCATGTAATTGACTTTATCTGATGTGGACTGGTTATCATTTAAGACGCAATTTTTTTTTAATAATAAATTCATAAGGGACAATATCAGCCTATGATGTTCCAACTCACTGCTGGGAGCGAGGACCAAAATCAAGCCAAATTTTATAATACTGAACAAATTCGTTTTCACAGAATTCCATAATTCTATGTAACTGCATACAACCTCTAAAATAAGATTTAAATTGTTATTAGATTAAGAAAATGTTGTACCTACATTGATGGAAATAAATGTTTATTTATTATTATATTATTATTACTTATCTCGGTGTGATTTGAGCCTTAGTGTGAAATATGATTTGGTTAAAAAGGGGGGTGAATGATTAACGCTGATAGAAATCTATGGAAGAAGACATACATAATTATAACTTAGCAATAAGACCAGATATATTATGTACAAGGTTCTTAAACGGTAAATTCTGAGGCGTATAACATTTCAATTCAACCTATATTTGTTCTATCATGCTAGCTTTACCAGTGACTAAATTGAAGTAATATTTTTAGCTGGCCTTTATGCAATTGGTCCCCCCCACAAATCCTCGCTATTATGCACTTGCTCCATCAGTCATTCTCTATCAATTGGTGTGAATGCAATAAGTGGGCTATCAATGCACTTGTCCCATTGACTAAATTACTAGTGTCGTGTAGCAAACACGTGAGAGTTATGGATGTCGCAAAGTCTCAGCACCAAGATGACTGAAAGTAATGCATTGAAATGTCAGCTTTATACCGTGTGACGTACAGTAGCATTTGTTTTGTTATCTACTGTCACTTAATTCTGGCAATTTTACGATAAGCGATAATAAAAAAGCTCCTATTTTACTTTACCTACCTACTTTTAGTCCAGTGTGCGACACCTATTCATTAAATTAATCAATGCTTTTATTTTTACTAACGTGTCAATTGCGATAACATGAGCCCGAGTTTTTTTTATGAATTTAATACTTGTTATTATAATGAATGCGATAAACTTACCACATTTACCACAACGTACCTTACTCAATGTTTACGTGTAATACGCTGTTTAACAATATTTTACAAAAATGGGTAATCTCCATGAAGTAAGTACCGTGTTTCACGATCAAATTCACAAGCGACAAAGAAATTTATTTTAGTTTTTCTGAAAAGCAATAAATACTACCTCCTCAAATAGTATTGGACCTGTAGGTAAATTATACGAAAGCGTAACTAAATTATTATCATAACTTCTGCTTGAAAACCATTTTATGTTCGCTTAGAGGTATTTGCTAAGGCCTAGTCAATACCTCATTCAAACTCAACTCAAACTCAAAGCATTTATTGCAATTAAACTATAAATAGTTAAAGTTTACAGGCACTTTTGAATTGTCAAGTGGTCGGTCAGTCAGAAATATGAAGCTAGTTGCCCATTCCAAAGCGTACTAAGTAGGTACCTATGGAGAAGAACGGGCAAGAAACTCCGTTACATAAATATTAGTTACATCATTAATGTTGAATATAGGTATAATTATATGTGAGAACGATGTAAATAAGACGTACACGTTGAGTGTCCAGAGTACACAAAATAGAAATTTAAACAAAACAATCCATACATAAAATAAGCCGTGGCGGCTAAGAGATGACCAGTCCCAAGTGACAGCGCCCGTTCACGTACATGACGCATGGATCAGAAAATTTTGAATATTTTATTAGGTACCACTTTTATAAAACGAAACTCACCCAGCCACCTCATCCCAGAAGTGAACAGCTGCAAATACTTGGTCTTCTGCACGTTGAAGAAGACGAAAGGTCCCATGGCCCCCACAAATGTCAGCAACGCGACCCGATAGGTGTCCAGCCGAGTGTAGCCGATGTGTTCCGAAGATGATGCGTTGAAGCAAGGTAGCTCATCCCAATCATTCGAGTCAGTCACATTCGGAGGGATTGGAGAACTGTTAAAGGGAGAAAAAATAGGTTCAAAACACAAAAATTCAAACGATAACAGGTACTGTTGAATTATGAAGGAGTTGAAGCTAGTTGCCCATTCCAAGGCCTAGGAGAAGAACAGGCACAAAGTTGTATCATTCTCAATTGTACGTGTAGAGGAAGACCTATATTGACTGAATCTTATATTGAAAACTCTTATTTGGAATGTAAATTAATATGCCGTCGCTCTTTCCATGTCAAATAAATAAACATTATTGGCATTTTGGTATCAAGCCGGATTATGCTGAAGTCCATATTCTGTTACATGTATCTGACAAATCTATCCATATTCATGTAACATATTTTGTAATTGGCTTTTCAATACCGACAGAAACATACTCCACTTTAAAGTTAATTAAGTAACTGGACTTGATAAATGATAAATTACACGACAAATCTTTGTTTATTGTTGGGACGGTGAATAAATCACTGTGCAATTTATATTTTTAGCTGCATAGCGCACGCATGAGGACACAGACATTCGTCCGACTTATCTCTCCCGTTATTCGAAACGCTGCCTATAAATTATATTATTACCTACAGTCGTATACTGCAGCAATTAAACAAAATATTATACACCTGACCAAATATTCGGAAACGTCTGAATAATTTATTGTATGTAAGCTTATAAAACAGCTATGTTAATAAACAGATGCTACATGGAGAACCAAAATGTTAAAAAGCAGTTTGAAGAAGAACGAGCAAAGGTTAATTCAATCACACAGATCACTAAGAAGAAATTTTATTATGACTTGTTTCATGAAAATCTGAAGAAACCAAAAAAAACGTGGGATCTAATAAATACGTTCTATATATAAGTATTCTTATAAATACACGCCTTTTTCCTACGTGGGTAGGCAGAAACTGCAGAAATGAGATTACCAAATATTTGTGAATGAATCGAATAAAAAGCAAAATCAAAAGGTATTTATTCAAAATAGGCTGAGAATCAGCACTTTTTGAACGTCAAAATTACATAAGACGGTCCCCCAAAACGCCCGCCCTTCACCACTTCCTAGTGCTTTAGCTGGGAAGAAGAAGTGGCGCAACAAACTCCCCAGCAGCACAGTTGTCTGTTCAGTTAGAGGAACTGGTATGTATATAGCTGTAACATGAAGTCACAAATGATAAGCTAGGACCTTCGAAGTAAAATAAAGAAACAGGCTGAAACAGTTAATTAAACAAAACCAAAGCCAGCAAGATGACCTGTCACCACAAGCAGCTCCCGTTCACGAGCATAATGCAAAGATCACCCTTTACCCCCTCGCCATATTTGAGGGAAGGAGGCAACCCGACCCCCGACGCTACCGCAAACAGTGACATCTAAGGGACCATGACGAACTTGCTGCCGGTTGCTCAAAAGAATAATATGATCAATTGTTGAGGTCGCTAGCTAATCACATATTGCAATACAACTCATTAAAAAACATTGAAATGAGTATATTATGTCAATAATAAATGTTTGTTTGTCTTCGTTTTTTTTTTTTGTATATGGGTATCTGGCCTGCAATAAAACACTATTTATTTTATTTTTTATTTTATTAAACGAAATTGGCTAATGTATTCAAATAAAATAAACAATTATATGAACTCAAATAACTTGTCGTAAGTATGCTAATTCTGGAGAAAGAACATAAACATTGTCTTGAGTTAATCACAACAACCAACTATTTTTATCGTTTAAGCAATCGTTGATAGAATAGTATGCGTTTGAACAAAGGTTGGATTTTACTTTAGCTTTAAACGCAATAAAAGGCAAACCTAACAAAGAAGAGGGAAGCTTGTTATAAAAGCTTAAACCAAGCCCAACAAATGAGTTATGAACCTTATTAAGCCGATGAAAGGGAGCACGTATTTTGTCCTTGTTTCTAGTGTTAATATTATGAATATCACGGTTGTTTGTGTATAAGTGTATATTTTGCCTAATATAGATGTTGGCGAAGGTGAATTGTGATTGTGATGCCACCGTGAGAATACCAATCTCTTTAAAAAAATCTCTCAGAGTAACTCTAGCACCTAGCTGGTAAATTGCTCGAACAGCTCGTTTTTGAAGAACAAATATATTTTGAATGTCAGCGGCTTTGCCCCACAGCAGAATGCCGTAGGACATAACGCTATGAAAATAACTAAAATAGACTAGCCGAGCTGTATCAACGTCAGTATATTGTCTTATCTTCCTGACGGCGTAGGCCGCCAAACTGAGCCTTCCCGCTAGGCTTGATATATGTGATCCCCACCGAAGCTTGGCATCAACTGTTAGGTATGCCCAGAAATACTGCCAACTCTACAGTTTCAAGCACCTCTTTATCTAAGACGATGTTGGGTCCTAGATTCCTAACATTCGGTAAAGCGAACTTTACACATTTCGTTTTCTTGGCATTGAGAACTAGATTATTTGTGGTAAACCAATCCGTAACCATTGATAGTGCACTGTTTACGTCGTCAAAATCTTGTCTATTCCTGTCTACTTTTAAAGATAAGAGAAGGTATCATCAGCAAACAGCACGACACAGATACCATTTAAATAGAATGGTAAGTCAATTAATGAAGTGAGTGAAATGTGTGTAGGTACATTTATGGTATTGGACATTTCTTAATTTAACTTTATTTCCTTTTTCATCTTAAACTTCCTTTAATCTTCATAGTAATTGCGTGATCTAATCTAAGTCAACACAGTGAATTAGTGATTACTGATCGGTAGAAGTTGTGCAATGCGGTCGATTACACGCTTCATTTAGTGCGTGTACCTTCCTCTGATTGTCCATTCATTATTTACCGAATGATCATATCGGTCAACTATATAGTATTAATTATAAGAATAATAAACAGGTAATCACGATGAGTGCGACACACACGCGTATTTATGCTTTTTTTTAAAGGAGGGACTACTTTGTATGATGAGAGCAATAACAGATAATTTCTTTAACATACTATAACATCTATTCCCTGAAAATTAGATCATAGCAGCCAGTATTGTAGTTCAGATCTCGATCTGAAGCGCAGCGCAGCGGCAATAATTCTGGTAAAATCAATCACGACTATTATGTATTGTAAGGTCAAAAGGTGATAAGAAGATCCCTATGCCCACCACTAGCTAAAAGCATGATGACGAAATAAGTCGAGAAGACCTACTTTGGAAAAATAAAATACATTTCTTACCAAACTACATCCATAACAGACTTCGCAACAGCTGCCGAGTATATCGACAGGTCTCCATACAAGTAAATACACAAAGTGCAGTAGAAGGTAGTCCTGCCGATCTTGTTGAAGAACAGGTTGGCCATCTCCCCCAACTCCACGCGACGGTCGAGGCTGTAGTATCGAGAGGGGATCGTGTCTCCACAGACCAGAGGTTCTTCAAGGTCCCCATGGTTGTTCTGCGAGGTTGATAGGTCATCGTCCGATTCGTGGTCTTGGATCTGTGAATTTGTGGTATAATTTGTGTAGGTTGAAATCCAATATAAGTATAGGTATCTCTCTTTTCTTTCTGTCACTCTGGAGTGCAATTCTCTAGACCGAGAACCCCGATCGACCGAAGAAGATCCGCACGTAAAAGCACCTTTAATTCGAATGAGTGCGAAAGGTTACGAGCGGCCGTCTCTCTTTCTAGCCAATAATGTCACTAAATGACAAAAAGAGATAGTGTTACCTACAGAAAAATGCTGACCCGTGCTTGTAAGTATGATTTCCCCTTATCCTGATAGAATTAGTGATGACAATGTTGGGAAGGCATGTTACAGTCGAAAGAAGTTCAGAAAACCGGTCAAGTGCGTGTTGGACTACGCAGAATGAAGGGTTCCGTAGTTGGGATGAATTTATCCCAAAAACAAACTTAACATTGTAGTTTAAAAAATATGTTCTCACATACATCAATATACGTCACGGTATTTTTAATGTGACTACAAATTAACGATTTTTGGACTTTCCCTTTACTTGTGCTGTGAGACCTTGCTTCTTGCCAAATTTCATAATTCTAGGTCAACGGGAAGTACCTTATAGGTTTTGATTCACTTGCGAGTGTCAAAATATGCGGCATAAACGACCGTATCTTTTGATTCCGACAACAGAAGTTCTATTTTTTCACAGCTCAAACAAAGGGATTGCAGACCTGAGTATTTGATTTTAATTTCAACTTTATACCTCCACGCGTTTCTGAGAAAAAGGGTCTCGACAGACGGACGGAGAACGAAGTGGTCCTATAAGGGTTCAAAACATCGCAATCTATGAGAAAACCAAGGTTGGTGAAGTAGAATGACTAGTTATTAGTAAGTTACTGGAAGGATGTCCTAGCTAGAATGACTTTTCCTAATAAGTTCCTAGGAAGTTTTTCATGTTTCGAGTGCATAGGTTGGTAGGCTAGGATATGCACAGATCCGAATTGGCCTAAAGCACCCTCAAGGCAGAGCCTACGACTGCCTATGAGCACCATTCTAATTTGAGGTCAGAGGTACAGGAAAAAAACCGGACAAGTGCGAGTTGAACTCGCGTGGAGAGGATACCGTACGATGAATATGTTACCCACTCAAAACATTTCATGTAAAGTAGGTTGCCAAGAATTACATAACCCTTTCACAGCAAAAAAAATATCAGATTTAATGTAGAGCCAAGCCCCTAACTCTACGAGGCTTAACTCTACGGTAGAGGTATGAGGTATGACCAGACAGGTGTTGTGTCTGGTGGGCAACTACCCGACGATTTATGTCGGTACGTTGTATATGTATATGCTAGTTGCGCGGTAAACTCTGCTTGCGCGATGCAGGGTTTTGCGTGACGTCAGTGTGATGCGTAGTTCACATGTGGGATGTAGATGCCGCCACTGCACTCCCCTCCGGAGACCGGAGGGCGATAGTGGGCTAAGTCGTGTATCTTGCCATGCTTGGCAAGGCCAGTTGAGGTTCCAGTGTGTTGGAACCGACTGCCGCATAGTTCACGGTGCGTCGGAACTGTCTGCAGTGATTTACGAGTGATTCGGAGTGGCACTGCGTTATTCTCCAGTGTGTCATACGTGGTACAGCGCCGGGTTGAGGCTCACTGCTGGCGTCAACCGTGAGAAGGTTTTAAGGGCACTGCTTGTTGACCGGCCAATAGTGCAGTGTGCAGTCACAAGGTGATGAGGCTGAGGGTGATGACCAGGAATGCGCGACAGCTGCATTCTGGTGGTCAGGATTGAAGCCGTGGGTGCTGGCTGCCGTGACTCACCGCCCGGTAGCTAAAGAAAGTGATGGTGATGACGTCACGTTGAAGTAGGTGCACGAATGCTGGGCTGACGTTCATACTCGAGGTCACCAGTATAGTCAACATTTTTGGCTCAGTAGTTTCGGAGAACGGCGAGTGGTAAATTTTCATATAATTATTTTCTTAAATAACTTCAAAATCGTTTATTTTAAAATTACAAAAAAAATATAATTTGACGTCCTCACACCTAGCCCTTTCATTTGATATGTCACACGGTACAGTTTGCAAAACTTATGTTTTTAATTTTCTAGTTTGTCCCCCACAAGTGACCCCCATGTTCAAATTTCATTTATTTACGTTTACACGCCCGTGTTTGGGTCACAGAAATTCATGAGTGTACCAAACTTCAACTTAATCAGTCCAGTAAATTCGGACAAAATTGGCTGTGTCAGACACGAGTGATCCTCTATGTATAAGGGTTCCGTTTCTTCATTAGGACGAACGGAACCCAGTCCAGTAGACCAGTTGTTTTCTACTTGTCGGCTTCGTAAACCACATGATCGCTCACTATCAGGAGAGGCAGTGGTCCAGCGCAAGCATTTTATTCAAATAATAAAAGTTGGTATTGTATGTTGAGGGTTGTTCTTAATTTTGAACAGTAAATACACACTACAATATAATATCATTTTTAGGAACTGCAGGCTATAAATAGGGAAACATTTAACTGAACATCTAAAAACTTTTGTCATTCTAATGGACACTTTTTCAAATTAATGAACTTCTAAAAACTTTTTGCACTACTAATGATGCACTCTTTTTAAATAATTGAGCCTATTCTTAACTTTCTAGCCTTTTCTCCCATTTGGCTGCAGCAACTAAGCTACGGTACCCCCCGACCAAACAGGTTAGGTTGGAACTACTACCAACGCGCCAGCCTAGCTATCACTGCATCTATGTTGGTCCCATGGCTATTTGGTATTTTAAGGTCCCCAAAATAGAAATTAATTGACGTTCACGAAAAGAGGTGCAATCATTATATTAGAGTGTTCAATAATATTTTGAGCAGCGCAAAATGGGAATTATTAGAGGTTCGATTAAATACATGCCCTATAAATAGGCCCATTGGACTAATAAATAGATATGTATCCTGTTACCATTTATAACTATACACGATGTTTATAACTAGCAATCAGTTTATTAACCAATAATCGGTGTTACGAACTTCGCCTGATTTGTTTACACTAAACTTAATTTTGCACAGCTTCACGCTTGTTCTTTTTTTTTTCATTCTATTTGCATTTTGAATGAAGTTAAGTTATATTTAAGTAATTATTATTATTGTCAGTAATTCAAATTTACTATGCCCTTAATTTGCAGGTTATTAATTATATATATATATATATATATATTTAGATATATATATATATATTATATTTAGAACTATTCATGAATCATTTACAATAACATAATTATTGTTATTACATTTATTACGGGTAAAAACAATGATTAACACAATGATTGCAAAAGCATAATTTAACATATTATTTTTATGTTGTTTTTACCTGTATTAGTAATCTAACTATTCATAGATACTGAATTATGGTGAATGATGCTTCATTCAATCTATAAGATAGACTTCATGAAAGCGTACAAAATACAGTATGAGGCCAAACATCATAGTTTTCTATAATTCATATTACAAAATTCAACAAAAAAATAACAATGCAAAATCTACATTTATAACTGTATGCTCAATACTTGATTGCATTCCATATGTATTACATAGATCAATATGGACCCTGTCGGGCACAGCAAAATTAGGAGACAGGAAGAGGGCTAAGCAGCATTTAAAGCAATTCAATATTTTTATAAATTATAAGATGTGTTTAATTGCGTGTTTAATATACAGGGTGGTCCAAATAGTGACGTCAACAATTTTTTTTTAGATTCCTCACACCTGGGGGTATCCAAAAATACCCCATGTATGTTCCGCGATTTTTTGTAGTTTTCGAATTATTAGTTTTTTTTGTGTTTTTTTAATTTATTCTGCCAGCGAGGTTGCAAAAATTCATATCTTTTTATGTAGTAGGTATTTTGCAGTTATTTTTTTTGTGCCATAATTGTCTTGAATGTTGTTTTAATTAAAAAAATAACTCAGCTTCCTGAAATTACTTAAAGTTACCCAAAAAAGGCTTGAAAGTTAGAACTTTAGTTTTCAGTAGGATTTACCCAAACATTCAACTTCAATTTAAAAATACAAAAATGAGTTTTCATAGCTTCAAGTTAGGTTTAAAAACTTCGCAGGGTTCTTAACTAGCAAAATCATACAAAAAAAATACTACTTAATTAGCCTTTTTTTGTTGTAATCGGCGTTCGAAGGCGGATAGGCTAAAATCATTGAAACACGATTAAAGTTATTTTTCAACTTTTTATCATTCTTATGGTAAACTAAACTTAAAGATGTTATTTTAAATTAATTTTAATTGAAATTCATGCAAAATAACCGTAGCTAGTGTAGCTTTTACAATAATTTGGTCTTACCACTGATTAAAATGTGAGCATTTGTCAAAATAGCTAGTTGTGAAATTACTTGTTTTTGGATAAGAAATAAAAGGCACAAATTACTGAAAAATTGCTATTTATTACAATAAATTTTCAAAATTTCTTCCTCCAACTTGAACACATAAACGACAACGTTTTAAAAAGTTATGTTTTAATTGCCTGAAGCTACTGGAATATTCTTGTTTTATTTTTCTTTCCGCTTCTGTAAGTTTTCGTCTTAATTCAGTTTCGTCGTTGCTTTCCGACGCGTACACCAGCTCTTTGTAGAATCCCCAAACAAAAAAATCGATGGGGTTGAGGTCTGGCGAACGCGCAGGCCATTCGATCGGCCCTGCACGCCCAATCCATCTTTCGGGAAAAGTGGTGTTCAGATGCTCTCTTACTTGTACCGCGTAGTGACAGAGCGCGCCATCTTGTTGAAAAATCATTTCTCGTCGAATCTGGAGATTCACGTCTTGTAACAATGCATAAAGATTGTTTTGTAAAAAATTTAAGTAACTGGTTCCATCCAACCTGGTCGGCAATTCAAAGGGCCCAATCAACACTCCATTTAGGACCCCAGACCAAAGGTTGACACTAAAGCGTGTTTGGAAGCTTGACGCCCTTGCCGAATGTGGGTTTTCGATGGCCCAGCTATGATAATTATGGATGTTGAACACTCCAGTCCTTTCAAATCGGGACTCGTCGGTCCACAGTATTTTATTGAAGAAATCAGGGTCTTCCTCAGATCGTTCTATCATTGTCTGACAAAAAGCCACTCTTCTTGGGTAATCGGATTCCTGGAGCTGCTGGACGCGCTGAATATGGTACGCATGGAATCCTTCTGTGAACAAAAACACACTGCTAAGTTCCTATCACAAGTTAACTGGTTACAGCGTGGTTTGAACAAAATGGGTTTTAGCAGAAAGAGACCTAGATCAGAGATAGGCTTACCACTATCTTAGACGATACGTACATAATAACTAACTAAATAAAATCTTTTTTTACAACACAATTCGTAATTGCTCAGGTACCTTTTTTTATGACTCACCTTCCTTAAGAATTCTTAGAATCCTAGTTCGTGGAATCCCAGTTCGTCTAGCTATTTTTCTTGAACTTGTAGATGGGTCTCTTTGAACTTCTTCCAAGACTTCATCCACTTGATCTTGGTCCTGGGGTACAGCTCCGCGAATTTGATTTCGCCCGGGGATACGTCCAGCCATCAGGGTGTTGTGTGTATTAATAAAAACCCTGTGATCCGGGTAATGCTCCATTACTTCTCCTCGCCTCTCTAATGCCTGTCGATAAAGCCTCGCAGCTTCACTACCGTTGCCTTGAGCAAAGCCATAATAGTAATGCATTTCTGCGTATTGGCTTAGTGAATAGCTCATGGTACTGCACAAAGACAATCCAAGTCACTGACTAACAAGCACAGGTTGTTCGTAAGGCAAATCAAGGTCCAAAACTCAAGCACAGGTTGTTCGTAAGGTAAATCAGGGTCCGAAGCACAAGCAGAGATAATCGTGAGGCAAATCAGATTCCAGTTAACACAGCGTAAGTAGTTCAAGGAAAAGAAAATAACGTCAACGAGAGTAGTCTTAATGCGCGCGATGGCAAGAAACGACTAATACGATGTACTTACAACCGTTTCCCGGTCCGTGGAATGCACATTCCCCTCCCCCAACGCGTACCGAACCCCTGAGACCCTATCAGTATCGTTGGTTGGTTCACAATGTAACGTGTTACTCGAGTGACGTAAAAAAAGGGGCATGGAGTAAAAATACACGACGTACAGTTATTTTACAGGACATTCAATTAAAATTAATTTAAAATAACATCTTTAAGTTTAGTTTACCATAAGAATGATAAAAAGTTGAAAAATAACTTTAATCGTGTTTCAATGATTTTTAGCCTATCCGCGTTCGAACGCCGATTACAACAAAAAAAGGCTAATTAAGTAGTATTTTTTTTGTATGATTTTGCTAGTTAAGAACCCTGCGAAGTTTTTAAACCTAACTTGAAGCTATGAAAACTCATTTTTGTATTTTTAAATTGAAGTTGAATGTTTGGGTAAATCCTACTGAAAACTAAAGTTCTAACTTTCAAGCCTTTTTTGGGTAACTTTAAGTAATTTCAGGAAGCTGAGTTATTTTTTTAATTAAAACAACATTCAAGACAATTATGGCACAAAAAAAATAACTGCAAAATACCTACTACATAAAAAGATATGAATTTTTGCAACCTCGCTGGCAGAATAAATTAAAAAAACACAAAAAAAAACTAATAATTCGAAAACTACAAAAAATCGCGGAACATACATGGGGTATTTTTGGATACCCCCAGGTGTGAGGAATCTAAAAAAAATTTGTTGACGTCACTATTTGGACCACCCTGTATATATAATATAATATATATATTATTAGGTTCGTGTATGGGTATAGTATATTAGTTATTTTTATTTTATGTATTATTATGAAATTCTTAGATGTATTTTCATTATTATTTAATTATGTATTCATATTTTCATATTTAAAGGAGATGTTTGATTTTGGGCCACCGCTATGTACACTACATAGATAAATAGGAAAAAATAGGGGAATTTCATAAAACTACTAAAAAAAATAATTTGAAGTCATTTTAGGGCAACCATGACAGTTGTGTTAGTCATGACGTTTGACAGTTTAAAGCACAGCTCACTCCTCTCCTATGAATTATCGAAGTCCAGGGTATATTGATAGGCACTACAGAATGAAGCACTAGGACTTAATAAACAAATTGTTCAAGCCTTCGTTACATTCCTTGCTCCTCTTGACACCGATATAACCAATCTCTAACTTCTCGAATAGGTGATAGAACATGTGCTGCCGCCGTTGAGTAGAATAAATACCCTGTAGTCTTATTTTATCGAACCCGAAACCCAACCCAACATTTTCGAAATTCGTATTGTTTTGTTTTATGGCAGCTAATACACATCAATCAAATGTCATTGTCAAAATTACATTTTTCGCATGCTGCTAATCTGATCCACCATGTTTAATTTTATGTTGTGTTGCTCTCCTTGGCCAAGCTAATTTGAGTATACTTTGAAACAAAGTGAAATTAAAGAAAATTAACAATAAAAAACGGTTACTGTAATACATAGCGATATTTACATATAGTGTACATAGTGCTGGCCCAGGCTCCATACATTTCTGGAACATCTCCTTTGATTTTCTAAATTCGGTGTAAGTATAAGAGAGAGAATAATTTTATTTTGCAACTTCTATGGTGTACATAATAAAGAGTATTGTATGTATGTCTATCTATATATTTTCTATAATAATTTACAAATATATTCCGATATTATTCCAATACTTACACTCTCCCTCTTGATAGCCTGCAGCCTCTTCCATTTATACACAGCGTTCGCACATGCCATAGTCTCGATGACATACGTAGCATTTAAGAAGCTCATGAATGCAAGAAACATCAATGATATGGTGCTGAGACCCCATCCTGCACGCGCGAAGGCCGCCGGCAGTGTTAGCGCTCCAGTCCCAACAATCAAGTTGAATATGTAGATTAATCCCACCTGGTGATATCAAAGGATAGTATGTTAGGTAAAAATGGCTACGTTTACCAGATATTTTTTTTTTTTTTTCTAAAATTTAATATAAGTAGCCTCAGTTGCTCCTTATTACATCAGCTTTCTGCCAGTGAAATACCAGTCTAAATCAGTCTAGCTGTTTTGGAGATTAGTCGGAACAAACAGACAGACAACAATTTTTTTATTTTATAATATTTTTTTTTGTTACATAGTAAAAAGCTGTAAATTTGTCCTAACACACTTAAATTTTATTTTTTTGTAAGTAGTTTTTGATGACACCTACACTAATTTATTAGAGTATTGTTTTTCTGTTTTTGTACTTGTACAAGCTTTTAAATCATTGTTTTTTTTTTTTTAATCAGTACAATATTTTCTTCTCAGGTATCAATCTTGTGCCGAGGACTGAAAGTAGGAGAGGGACAGTTTGTATCGGTAGCGTACTCGAGGGATGGAGAAACGAAAGTTTATATCGTAAACAATGAAGAACCAAACAACTTCTACCTTCAATGCAGAAATCTTGTAGCTACCCCAATACAAAACCACACGCTGTCCTAACATATGGTCATAAAAAACTACTTTTTTGTTATAATCATGTTAAATCATGTGTTAAATTCACATATAAAACACTTACCCATACTGAATATTGGTCCCCTGCGTCTGTTAGAGGCATTCTTATCAGCCTTCTTATACCCCAGAAGCGACGAGGCATTGCTCTCTGTTACACGACATTGCTGCCGGATATCTGACACAGCAATGAATGAATTTTTCCTAATCGATGTAATAATAATGTAGCAAATTGATGTTATCGAATAAACACAAAAGATACGCCAAAATTGGCTGGCAAATATTGCCAATATTTTGACATTAACTTTTGACAGTTCTACTTTTGACGTAAGAAGGTACGGTTCGGTTTATTTATTATACTGCTCAGGTTCGGTGACGTAATAGAATAGTTCAGCCTTAGCTCCGTAGACATTCGTTTCCATAGAATAGTTATTATTCTAAGTTAGTTTCTCTGTCTACGCCCGGTCCGCCGCCGGTGGTCCGTGTTGCTCTATGGTCTACGCCATTGACATAAATTAGTATAAAAACCAATGACTAAAGAATAAAACTTGAATAAAACGCTTAGCTCGCACCGGGTATTTTTTTTTAGTGCTGGACATGCGGCCAATGACTAACTCTTAGTCTTTAGTCATTGCATGCGGCATGCGGCTTTTCATATTTTATACGACTGCTCAAGAAAAGGAGATTCAAGTGTTTTTTTTATTAGTACCTAACCCATATAGTAGCTGTATATAGGTTGTTGCATAATTGCAAAGCGTCAAAGTTCTCGTTTAAATAAAAAAGTAAATGCAATTGTTGTGGATGCTTGTCATAGCTATCGACTCGGATTCATAAAACAGGAAACATGTTATGCAAAAAAATGTTCAGATGAGCCGTTACTTTATAATTAAATTAATGTACTTTGGACTTCGTGGGAATCGTACGGTCAACTGCATGACAGTAGTATTACTTGTACTGAGTACTACAAAAACCACGCTAGCTGCTACGAGATAAAGCGCGAATCATTGACTGTAATGTCACTGATCCTTGATTAGAACTGATGCCAGATTGATCGTCGTAGGATGTAAAATAAATAAAATGATAGAGTAGAGCAACTACACGAAGTCTTTGAAGAGGTGTTTCCCGTCCTAGACTTACGCAACGGATATTGTAGGTTTGCATTGGTGTGGTATTTTCTAACGTTCGGTTATTTTTTTTTTCTACGTTTTATATAAATAAAAAATGACATAGATTTATTTTTATTTTCCTGAGCAAGTCGATAGCGCAAATTGTGCCAGTTGTCAGTTAATCGAGCCGGCCCTATTTTTCCGGTTGTTTTATTTTGCTGCCGACCCGGGGGGATAGTTTGAAAGGTACTCGCAGCAGCAGGTCAAGTTACCTCAAACTGTCAAAATTTCTCATTCATTTTCTAACTTAATCTTCTACATTTTACAGTTTAAAATTATTTGGAGAAAATGTACTGTTTCGTATAACCTGATGTGCTGGCGACTGTACAATCTAGTGAGCAGGATTATCTACTAGCAAGTTGTAGCTTGTAAGATAAAATCTACGAGTTCACTTTTGGTTAAAGTTGGAGGCTTATGACAAAAAGCGCAAACAACTCAAGTCAAAGCATTTATTTCAAGTAGGCACATAAAAGGCACATTTGAACGTCAGCATTTACATTAAAAATTGAATTGATTCTAGTCGCCCCTCCCAAAAGGTAGTTTCGTATGGAGAAGAATGGACAAGAAACTCCACCGTTATTCTTTTAAAATGTGTTACAATATTTTGTATACACATTAGTTACCTTTAAACGAAGACGAAGAATACGCGAAGGCGATGCACCTATAATAAAACTACACAATAGACATAAATAATTTAAATTGTTGCAATGGCAAATAAGTTAATTATGCGATAGATACATGGTGCTCACATATTTTTACAAACATTGTAAAATATTTAAATAGTTCCCTGAGAGATTCGCGGTGACGTAGATTATAAATGACTCTGAAAGCTCTCTTTTGTAACATAAAGATGGATTCAATGTCAGCAGCCGGACTCCACAGTAAAATACCATATGACATAATGCTATAGAAGTAGCTAAAATAAGGCAAACGCGCGATTTCTACGTAGTTTACTGTCTTATCTTTCTAAGAGCATAAGCGGCCGAGCTTAGCCGCCCCGCAAGAGATGTTATATGAGGTCCCCATTGTAATTTCTCGTCTAGCGTGATTCCTAGGCAAACCGTGTGATAAATAAATTCCAGTTTTTCTCCATTCAATATGATGTCACATTCGCTACTTCTAACATTAGATAATTTAATAATAATAATAAATAAATTGTTATTCACAAACACATAAACTGTGACAAATAAGTATACAGAATGGTAAATAAACTTGAAGTACAATTATAAATCTTGGGTACAAAAGGTAGGTAGGGAGGTCGAAAGTCCAATTTAAATCTAGGCATTTGGTTTATTTTTCCATTTAGTACCAAAATATTTACCGTAAACCAATCTTGAACCTGAAGAATAGAGCTATTTACGTCGGCAAGATTTTGTGACCGTCGGTCTATCTCACAGATCAATGATGTCTCATCTGCAAATAACACCATCTTCGGTTTATTTTTAAGTAATTGGGGTAAATCATTAATATAAACTAAAAACAGGAAAGGACCCAATATCGAACCTTGAGGAACGCCCATTGCCATTTCAGACCCTAATGAGTTTATGCCGTTTACTTGAACTGTACCTTTCTATCTTTCAGGTATGATCTTAGTAAATCAAGAGCTGTATTTCTAACCCCATAGTGCTCTAGTTTCAGCAGAAGTATTTTATGGTTTACGCAATCGAAAGCTTTAGAGAGGTCCCAAAAGATTCCAAAGGCATCTTGTGCTTCTTCCCAGGTGTTAAAAATGTTCTTTATTAGGGTGACAGCGTCAGTGGTACAACGCCCTTTGGTGAAACCGTACTGTTGTTCATCAAAGATGGAATTTTTATTAAAGTGCCGTAACATTTGATTGAGCATCAACTTTTCAACAATTGTTGGTTTATTTACTATCACCGGGATATTGGGTTATTTGTATTTCCTGTGCGTGTCCCAAATAAAATATTTTTCTTTCTTTCTTTCTTTCACCGGATTTAAACAAAAGAACTACTGTACTATGTTTCATGAGAATGATCCGGAAAGACTCTTTGGTCTACACTGACACAAATAGGTCGCAATGGTTTCGATGATAGGTCTACAGATTTTTACAGACATTCCTCAGAGATCTTCGAGGATGATCTTCAATCAATCACATTCTGAAACATTTTTTCACTGAAGGATATCGCTAATCTATTGCTTCATCGTATGTTCGGATAATTTGTCTGCTCAATAACGTAAATAACGCAATGAATGTTGTTGAACTGTTAAAATGAAACCCATTCCTACTGTTAGTGTGTTACGCAATTACCTCGCTGGAAAAATTCAGAGATAAATACTAGCATTGATCTAATATGAAAATATAATCACACACACAATCATACCCTTATAACTTACTTAAATATTGCACCACAAGTGCCTTGTAATAAAAACAGACTTAGTTCTCTTGACAGCATCTCATGTACGAATTTCTGCCTCAAAAATGTTCACAGTTTCGAAATCTTTGGGACAAACATGGATCCTCGTATTTTTTCAGTAAGCTGCACAATGGGCATATTTTTTAATTATACATAAAATAAGTCGCTCGTTTACAAAAAATAATGGATACAGATGGACTTTTAATTAGCTGCAGTAAAATGACAGCTTATGTGTCACCACTTGATTGTTTAATTAAACAATATTTATATAGTAAAATGTCAGTAAGAAGTGTCATTTTACTGCAGCTAATTAAAACATTGAGCTAGGAAAAACAGTACTATTATAAGTCAATGAATTAAAAGTCCGACTGTAGTGACAGCTAGCTGTCAAATTCTTGGACTAGTGATACCTACTAGTGAAATCTCAAGTGAGCAAGTGGCAGTTTTTATCCCCATTGAAAAGTAAAAAAAAAAAAATACATATTACACATTAAAACGTCACGGTTTTACGGTCTAGTAGTAGAGCAGGTAATTTTGCAATGCACAAGCACATCACTAATCTACAGACAGCAACATCGGCAAAGCAAGCAGTGTTGCTATACTACGGTGGAGTTTCTTGCGCATTGTGTGCGCATTCTTCTCCATACGAAACTACCTTTTGGAAGGAGCGACTAGAATCAATTCTATGTAAATGTTGACGTTCTAAAGTGCCTTTTATGTGCCTATTTGAAATAAATGCTTTGACTTTGACTTTTGACTTTGCTATTTTACATACTGATTAACATTTTTTTTAATTCTAAAATGTTTGACAGAGAATTTAATACAATACTTATTAATAATTACTACCTCGAGCTACAAACATCCTACCGTACCTATCTTTGTAAAATTCTAAAAAAAACAGAAAGCTTGCGTTTACCTAGTAGTACCTACCTACAGCTACATCCTATTATCCTTCTAATGTATTCTAATTCAGTATTGTGGGACGCGTGTAATTATCGTCAAAGCGAAAATTAACAATCACTGTCATAAAAATGCTAAAATGTTAGCTTGATCTTTTCTTTGTAGTTTGTAGTAGGCTACATGTACCTACTCACCTACCAAGATAATTATTGTTTTGATCGTATGAATTTTTGATTTTAGGTAGTTATGGAAAGCTTTGGCGTAACGACTTGTATATTGTATAAGAATAATACCTACATCTATTACCTCTACTCTACATTACAGTTTCACAAATTAACTCAGGCAAACAGGCATCCATAGTCAATTGACGTTCTATAGTTCTAGAGATACACTCAGTATAAAAATAGGTATGTATTCGTACGGTACTAATATAGGTACATATTTATAGATAGATACTATAGATAATACCCTCTGCATATTGAATGCTATATGTATGTATAGTAAATTGCTATAACCCGGCTGTGACAAAAAACCAGGCAACTTTATAGTCGTATCAGCGACGCTTATGTCCATCTTGTATTGGTAGCGTTTCATAGCTCTTCGTGCGAACCCCGACGACGAAATCATTCCATCCAGCCGTCGAAGCCGTGTTCTCGGGGGTTTGGGATTGTGATTTTGTATAAATCTTTAAGTTATGTGCCAACAACATTACAAAACAGAGGTAAGTGCTAAAATAAGCTAGTTTATAGAAATAGTTCTTTATGTCGTCGTTGATCGCTCTGAGCATTTATGGCATCGCTTTCTCAGGCGTATGTTTGTTCTCCCTCCAACAAACGGGATGTCAGCGACATGTTTAATTTTCTGTCTCATTCCTTCTAGTAATATAACACCGTTGTGCTCGGTCGTGTCACGTAAGATTTTTTGTATTTTTGCCTGATTAGAGTGCGATTTTTGAGGAAGTTTTGTAATATTCATGTTAATCAAGTGTTTGTGTATGTGGAGTACTAATTTGTTTCAAAAATATTTGCTTTATTCCTATGATATGGGTCGTGCTAACTTTCACTCTAGATATAGATAGGTATCGTGGATGATATAGCATAGATAGATGTATGTATACGACTGTAGATATATTCAACATCGAGTCGTCGAGTCTCAAGGCCGAAACACACAAATATATAAGTATATAAAGTAAGAAAAGAATATTGGTTTTTATAGGAATGTGAAATGGGAGTTGTGATACTTTAGCTTGTTACTCTTTATAATTTCGGTGCGACTGTAAACTAAGTACTTGCGTCGTATTAGATCGTATACATTTTGGAATGGCGTATTGTGAAACACCATCATGATTTTTGATGTAAAGATTGCCTCTAACTTTGCGACGTAAATCTAAGTACCTAATGTATATTTCGATGTAGCGTTTCCTTGTAATGTAGGTACTGTGTCTACCTATGCTATAGAAGTACTGATCAAATTGACCTTTTTTTTAAATCCTTGAGATAACCTCAAAAAAAACCTACTTTTTGTTATGACCCACGTATTGATTTTGATTGATTGTTTATGCTGATTGTGCCAATAAGAAATGTGAAATATGAAATTCTTTGTTCTCTAGATAATCTGAAACGTTACGAGCTGACTGCAAAGCTGCTCTGAAGGATCTGCCGAGCCCGCATTATCTGTGATATACAGCTCAGCCTCTCGTCCGTCCTAAAAGGTAAGCAAAATATGGTCAACAACTTGCATACCTACCTACTATTGGCAAATCAACAATCTTAATTGTAGGGATGAATTCTTGCAACATATACTTAAGCTAGCTAAAAGATCCCAATTTTTTTTTATTCACATCAGCAGTTACTTCACAATAACACATTTTGTGAAGAATTAGTGATACATTTAAATATATTTTATTACATTTTTTATATGCGGACTAAATAAGAAATATAATTTTCACCTAGTATTATAACACTCATGGAACATATTTGGACAGGTTTAAAATATCTTGTTTAATAAACAATTTAATAAATAAACTATTTTAAAAGAAGTAAAGAAAGAGTAATTAAGACTTGAGCAGTACAATTTGGTCAGTGATGCAAAAATTGTTACTAAGTGAATGGGAATGTTTCATATTAGCCATTGTTTTATACGTAATTTAAAATTTGTTTTTGTTTCAAGTCCTCATTGTAGAATTTATAGCTTACGAAAATTTGGTTTTGCTTATCTTTGAATGCATTATTATTTATGAGAGGCACAAGTGGGCTGTATGCTGATACAATGTTGTGTACTTTATAGGGCTGGGCCAATCGGGGCTAGGAGGCGAGTCCGCAGCAGCTTCCAGCGGTGATCTCACCTTGTCCTCTGCCATAGAGGCACTAAACACTGCTACCTGCTTTATTGACTGCATCACTACGAACCATTGTTACTTAGTCTATAATTGAAACAATATGCTATCTGTGAAAATAAGTATAATGTTAGGTGAAAACTGTAGAAAATTATTCTATTTATAATAATTGTCTGATGTCTAATGTTTCTGTAATATTATGTGTTCGACATCTAATTAAGGATAATTGTTACTCCAATATTAATACTGTTACCGAACCAATGCAATGTAATTACTCCACCTTGATGTTGGTGGTGAACACAAATAATTTTGGTGCTTTTAAGCGAGTCGAGAAGAATGAAAGTCATAAAGCTAGTGTAAAAATGGTAGATTTAAATATTTATAATGTAGAATTTGTTGAAAGTGTCCAACAAAACCAAATGATTGGCGATACGCCTAACTACTGCATTCCTTTAACGATTAACGCCATAACAGTCCAGGGTATCTCATACAGTGACCCATATTTCAGTAGCTTTAACTTAAACTATAAGATGGCGTTCGGAGCGCCGGAGCATATGAACAAGTCTGATTACGCTTTTAAATCCTCAGTTTGTATTATACGAGATGAGCCTTGCGATACGCAACTACTAAACGACAAGTCTGCTCATAACATGATATCCAAAACGAAAACTCGAATCATTACTAATGAAGACAAGTCTGTGAAGACATACCATGACAATAATGAATTGGAAGTTGGTTACGACAAACCCGCCAGTAAGACGGCTTTGCGAATGTTCGCGAACGGTGATCTCACCTTCGACGCTATGTTGGAACTCACGAAAAACGAGGATCGAATAATCAAGGATATGAAAACCCAAGAGGTTGACAGTTGGGGCGTGCCGCGCCGCCTGCGCCTGTGCGGCGGCGGCGAGAGCTCGCTCAACGCGGCCACCGGCTGGGGCAGCCCACCCGCCTCCAACAACAGTAAGTTTACCTTTCCTTGCCATCTTACTAACATCTCAATCAGAAACAGTAGAGTAGTAGTTAGTGTTTTGATCGACTTCAAATATTTGGCAGTATCGCGCGTGGCCGACATAAGACCTATATTTTAATCGTCGGCGATGATAAGAGTAAAAATAGATCTTTTTTCTTTGCCAGCTGGGAATTGGGGCGGTAATTCCAGTGGCCAAACAAATAATGGGACAAACAATACTCAACAATGGAATAACACGGCTCAGCGCCCGCCCACTTCTCAAGCAGACAGTAAGTTGTTTTAATATCGTCACTCTAATGATGAAGTCATCAAAATAAAATTTGTTTCTATTGTTGGCAAATTATAATTACAGTCATTAGAAATTACGACTAACATTGTGGATGTTCGCATTTTGTCTAGCTGCTTATGGTTGGGATTGTTTCTTACAGTGAATAGCAACAAGGGGAATGGTAATCAAATGCCTCCAACCAGTGGCGCGTCTGCACAAAATTGGCAAAGTTCCCCGCCAAACATGCCAAATTCGCAGCCTAACAACAATGGTGCACCTACGAGCAACGGTTAGTTGACAATGAATATAACATGCATTACAACATAATTATGTGTTTTGTTTTCAACTTGGATTGATTTTCTAATCTTTCTTTCACTTAGGTACGAACAACGCGGGTAACGGAAACAATGGCGGTACTAATCCTCCGAATTCAACTGCTAACTCGAATGGGCCCACCTCGGCCAATGGAAACAATGGCAACAACTCCAACACCACTTCCTCTGCTAAGATTGAGCAACTCAATTCAATGAGGGAAGCTTTGTTTAGTCAAGATGGCTGGGGAGGCGTAAGTGTTCAGCTATCTTATCTAAATGTAATGCAATTATGTTTAATTAAAGAACTATCTTCTAAGTGTTTATCATTTTTTAGCAACATGTAAATCAAGACACCAATTGGGATGTACCTGGCTCTCCTGAGCCTGGACCAGGAAAGACTGAAACTCAGCCTGCTGGGGGGCCACCAGCCTGGAAACCGAATATCAACAATGGTGCATTCCTTGGAACCGATCTATGGGAGGCTAACCTACGGAATGGAGGGCAACCGCCGCCGCAGCCTGCCGCTAAGACACCGTGGGGCCACACACCCACCACTAACATCGGCGGCACGTGGGGAGAAGACGATGACGTCGCGGAATCCGCCAACGTGTGGACCGGACCACCGCCGCCGCAGCAGTGGCCCGCAGGCCCTCCGCAACACGCGCAGCAGTGGGGCGTGCCCAAGAAAGACGACTGGAACGCGTGGGGAGAACCTCACCGACCTGTCGATCCGCGTATTGACCCGCACCGTTCGAGCGACCCGCGCCAGCAAAGCGCTGACCCACGCCACGACCTGCGTGGAGGAATATCAGGCCGCCTCAACGGAGACATGTGGAGCCAGCACCACCAACACACGGCCGGTCCGAACAAAATGATGCCCGGCGGTGTCAACCAATGGGGCGCTCAGGGGCCGAAGGAGCCGATCAAAGGATCAGGATGGGAGGAGCCGTCGCCACCGGCGGCAAGGCGTGCCCCAGGGGGATTCGACGACGGTACATCGCTGTGGGCACAGCGCGGGATGGGTGGCATGGCAGCTCGCGGACCGCAAGGCCCGCCCGGCCCCCAACGTATGCCCCCAACGCCGACCAAACCCGACGCCGTATGGGGCTCGCACGGTCAACGCAACGGTTCCTGGGAAGAGCCGCACACGCCAGCCTGGCCGGAACGCGACGCGCCCGCTTGGCCCGAAGCGTCCGGACCCGCTCTTTGGCCCGTGCCGAAACCTAAACCCGCTGGACCCGGAACAGCGTGGCCCGATGATATCGGCGAATGGGGCGGGCCGAAGCCACCGCAAGGCGGCCCGCTGGGTAAGCAGCTACCTAAGGAGATGGTGTGGAACAGCAAGCAGTTCAGGTAAATATAAAATTCATAGAAATGAGGAGTTTATACATATTTGTTGTAGTAGGATTGTGAAACGTTTATTTGCCATCGTAGGTTCCTCGTCGAAATGGGTTTCAAGAAGGAGGAGGCGGAGGCCGCACTGCGCAGCCGCGACATGAACGCGGAGGAGGCGCTGGAGATGCTGGCTAGCGCGCGCGGCGACGGCTGGCGGCGCGACGACCACTTCGGCGGCCACCACGGCGGACCCTTCCAGCCGCCGCCCTCCGTGCCCGCGGTGTCGCCTGCCGTCGTGCAGAAGATACTCAACCAGCCGCCGCCGCCCACGCAGCAGCACCACCAGTCTTACAACCCCAACAGGTATGTTACATTGAAAATGCCGGAAGTACACACTTAAGAGCGTGTGCTACACTTACGTCTCTTTATCTTTATCATCTTTAGTTAGAGCCTTTGGTCCTTGAAAATAGTAAGAATGTCTAAAAAAAATTTTTGTTGTGAATACTATGTTCTCAACTCTTGGTGTTTATAAATAAAAATTACATAAAGATGTAACTTGTGTTTGTAAACAGTGACTCATAACCTTCTACGAATAAACATTTGCCTCAAACTTTTTTTCTTTTTGTAATTCAAAATTAAAATTGTAGCGGTTCGGGCAATGGCGGGCAGCCGAGCGCGGCGCAACTGCGCATGCTCGTGCAACAAATACAAATGGCGGTGTCTGCCGGATATCTCAACCATCAGATATTGAACCAGCCTCTGGCTCCTCAAACCCTCGTGCTTTTGAACCAGCTGCTGCAACAGGTAACATTTTCTAAAACTTATTTTCTTACTTAAATCTTTGAATTTGGAACTAAAGTTTTTGAATGTAGTTTTCTTTAGATGGTGGTTTTACAATGAGGTCTTCTCTTTCAGATCAAAGTGCTCCAGCAGTTGTTGCAACAGAACTCCCTTGCAATGACCAAAGGTCACTCGTCTCTCGCGCTGCAATACTCTGTGCAAATCACTAAGGCTAAGCAGCAGATTACGGCTCTACAAGTAAGTTTAGTAACCAATGGGCAATCATTCAAATATGTGTTACTTTTACAAGCTTTTATTTAGATTTGCTTGAGTAGTGTCTTCTTGGGCGACTATAATTAAAATCTCCAAGGCTGTCTTCTAATTTCGAATGACATTGCAGCCATTTCGTATTTCATAGGATTCATCAATACCATAGGTTGAAGTAGATTTCATACACTGGTTATCAAGTTAACTTAATCTTTATTTTATTACATCTTCATACTAATGTGGTTTTTATTGTTCAGAACCAGATAACGGCGCAGCAAGCTCTATACATGAAGCAACAAGCTGGCAGCTCAGATTTGTTCAAACAGGGTCACGACCCTATCGCCCAGTTGCAGAACAACTTCAGTGATATGTCTATACCGAAAGATACTCAAGGGGTATGTATTAATGAAAGAATTCTTCCAATAAGTTAAATATCAGTTTGAATGCCGATTTTTTCGATTTCTTTGTTCAAATCAGAGTGGCTTATAGAGAAGTATTATAACTGTTAGATTTTTTCCGTGATTCTAATTTTGTTTATATAATCTAGGGCTATGGCAGCAGCGGCGGTAACCAACAGTCTCGTCTGAACCAATGGAAGCTGCCCTCTCTAGACAAGGACGGCGAAGGCTCTGAGTTCAGCCGCGCACCCGGCACTGCCAAGTCTACAACGAGCCCACAGCTCAACCAACTTGGACTGCAACCAGACTCGTATGTCCATTTGTTATATCTCGAAATGTCGAATTATTCCCACTCTATGTACACCAATAATAAGATTGATGCAAGTGACATTATCTCGTTTATAGGTCCCCTGATAAAATCAAGTCTATAGCAATTCACAGCTAAAGTGCACTTGACATTATTGCTAATGTCAAATTAATTCCTCTCGATTGTTTGTAATAATGTAGTTCAGGGTTAATATGTGCATAAGTTCGTCTTTCACAATTATTATTCAACTTATCCTATGGTCGCAGTACTTGGGGAGTGGGCCGCGGCTCCGAAGGTTGGGGTGATAGCGGCAATGATGTGGCTGACGGCAAAGATGCCTGGCCATCCCACCCCTCGCACCAACCCGTTTACGACCTGGTGCCAGAGTTTGAACCTGGCAAACCCTGGAAGGTAAGAAACAAAGAAATCAAAGAAGTGTATAAAAAATGAAGAACTGAAATGAATATCTATCCGCTTGGTCGACGGAAATCTGCATGCGGCTAAGATTGGTGAAAAACAATAATGGTAACATTTCAAAATATGGGCCATCATATCTAATTTCCTAGTTCCCATACCCCAGGTCGATGGCTGGCAGTAGAGTTACCGATGCGAGACGGTCCGCTTTGCGGTTACCTGCCTACCCAACATGGTGAATAAGGTCATTGTATCCCTCTTTGGGCTGGCCTTTTTATAACTGCACTGCGATAGGTTAAGAAGACAAGCCGGCGAACTTATAGGCACATCTATACAACGAACATTTCGACCACAGGGCAACCAAATGAAGAACGTAGAAGACGACCCGAACATGACTCCCGGCTCAGTGGTGCGGTCGCCGCTGTCGCTGGCGGTGATCAAGGACGCCGACATGCTGGGCGGCAAGACGTCGCCCCCGGGCGGCGAGCGCAGCCTGTCGTCGTCCACGTGGAGCTACGCGCCGCCCGCGAGCGCAGCCAAGGACGCGTGGGGCTCCAAGCCGCGGCCCGCGCCGCCCGGCCTCAACAAGGCGTGGCCGCAGCACCACCAGCCGCGCGCCGTGCCCGCCTGGCAGGCGTCCACCTGGCTGCTGCTCAAGAACCTCACTGCTCAGGTACACGCACTACTACTTTGTAACAATATTCTAGCCCATTCTTCTCCACGGAAACCTACTATGCTTTGGAACGGATCTTGACTATTCAAAAGTGCCTGTAATTGGTTTAATTGAAATTGCTATGAGTTTGACTACATAAACCTATAAACAAATACATCAACTTGGTAAACAACAAGATCGCGAGCAATAGCACACAGAACATAATTTAGGTTGAAAGAAATGGGTCACTGCAAACATGTTTGCCAATCACAATGTTTGATGTTGGTTGGAGTTACACACTTGTCCTCAAAGTGTTTTATTTGTTTGTAGGACACAGCTATTTTATGTATTGTGTCAAATTCTAATGCAGTATGTATCCTACAGATCGACGGGTCCACCCTGAAGACGCTCTGCGTCCAGCATGGCCCCCTCCAGAACTTCCACCTGTATTTGAACCAGGGTCTCGCCCTCGCCCGCTACTCGACGCGCGAGGAGGCCGCTAAGGTCAGTGTCTACTAGATTTATGTCGCTCGTTATGCTATCGATAGTGTGTCGTGTGATGACCGAGCGTTCGTGTGTGCAGGCCCAGATGGCCCTGAACAACTGCGTGCTGAGCAACACCACGATCTTCGCCGAGTCGCCGGCGGAGTCGGAGGTGCAGATGATCCTGCAGCACCTGGGCTCGGGCGGCGGCGGCGCGTGGCGCGGCGGCCAGAAGGACGGCTGGGGCGGCTTCGCGGCGCTGTGGCCCGACTCGCACGACCAGCGCGCCACGCCCTCGTCGCTCAACTCCTTCCTGCCGCCCGACCTGCTCGGCGGGGAGTCGATCTAAGGCGCCGAGAGATCTGTACAGATGCATTTGTCCGTGTCGATCGGGTTTCGGTCCTAATTTCGTTTCGGTCGCGGTCGCTCGGAAATGTCGCCTCGGTCATTCCTGAGGTGCAAATTTTTTATGGTTAGCGTAAAATCTTCGATTTGGATAGTATAAATAGTATTTATCGATCGGCCGGCATGTCGCTCGATCGTCGACGACGCGAGTTTAGGATCGAAGCCTTAGGTGTCTAGTTGTAATTACGCTTTACCGTCCCCCGTACGGGGATCGACTAATTTTATTCGCCTAGTCAGATCATGTCGAACGCGTCACGTGGCGTCGAGCACGCGGCGCGACGCGGTCGCGGTAGCCAACTGTCCACATACTATATTATCTTACTGTGTTTTAAGTGTTCATGTAGAATATTTAGTGTATATAAGAATTATACATATACAATGGCAAATTAAACTGTATCGAGGTTTATAAGGAAGAGTCCGGTCGCGGCGGGCGCGGGCCGCAGGGCGGTGAGACCGCGCGCGGCCCGCTCCTGCAAATCTACCAAATAATCGTAGTATCAGATAGAGTAGTGCGTCGCGGGCTACCTCAGTCACACGTCCCGTGGCCTTATTTTATAGCGTATATTTATTTTGTTGTGCTCGAGGGCTGTTGCTGTTTCGCCCGTCGAGCTGTTGCGTTCCGAGTTTCTTTCGTGTTCGTTTTTATTTTCTCGTTTTATCTGTACTTGTCGTATTTTAATTATTTATTTCTGTTTTGAATTCTCACTCGCATAGAGCCCTCGTTTTCCAGTAGTGATATTTTATTCAGCAATAAACGTGTAAGTGCATTTCGCCCACTAACAAAACTTTTACGATTAGTTGTAATTTTTATAAAGGTAACAAAATTTTAAAATTATGAGATTTGAAGTGCATTCTTGTAGCGGTAAATTCCTTTTAAGCCGTATAGTCTGATGCAAACGAGTATATAGTTATATGAGTTAGGAGCGAGCAAGTACAAGGTGGGACGCTCCCTTGGATCCAGTAATCCTGTGATGTAAAGTATCTTGCCTAATGTAAGGATAATCTATTTTGTTGAGAGTATCATAGTAGCGCGAGTCGCCGGCGTCGGCCCCGCCGAAGCTGACGTTTCCCCAAATTTTTTCCAGTATTTGTGATTGAAGTGCCACTTTATGTTTAATATAATGAGACGATTATCTAGATTATACGATTAACGTAAGGGTAACCTAATATAATAAATTGAAAATTGTTTTATCATTTTATATTACACATACATTTGTGAGAAATGTTATTAAAGTACTATAATTGAACAGTAATTAAATATTACACTTTTGTGTATAGGTAAGAATAAAGTTCTAACTTAAATTTAGCCATATCAATATCTATTTAAATAAAAGATTTGTGGTATTTTCTATAGGCTCAATTTGAACGTTATTCAAAGTGACATATGCTTTAGGTATTCTGTTAATAATATACTTGTAGCCGTAGGTTTGTCGGTATTACATAACTGTAGGTGTAAGTTTACGTTTTAAGTCCTATCGTAGAGTTCAATAAGCATACAACTGATATTTAACGGCAACGATTGCATGTGTAAGTTAAAGTTCGTTATCATAAAGTTTATTTACACTTTTATTTACTTTTTAATTTATTGATGGTGTGCCACAGAGATACTCTGCCAAAATATAAAATTACCAATTATTACGGGATTAGAATAGAAGGGCGCGAGGCTCACGGCTCCGGCCGCCCTCGGCTCTCGACGAGACTCGCTCCGACCCACCACGCTCACGAGCCGGTCACCCGACTTATAATAATGTAAATTGTATCTGTATTTCGAACATCTTCCAGTGTTTTTATGATAAAACGATTTTAGCCTTAAGTTAGATGTAAGCGATTCGCTGTACCTTGTCGAGCCTCTGGCTCGCGTACTCTTCACAAATTAATTAATTAAGTTAGGTAAACGTGACTTTGAACGTGTCAGTGCGTTTGAGCTCTGTTCGCTTCGGATCTGTAGTAGTTAGCGGTAAATGTTTCGATGTGTGATGTGTTCATTTAGAAACAATGTTAGCATTGGTCATTACTACCGTAATATCTTACTATAGGGACCGACGGCAGTTTTGCGTTTTCATCATTGCATATTCTTCGTTGCCTTTCGCGATTTGTATCAGATACAGATTTAGTTTGAACGCGGATTCTCTATCCTCTTACAACAGACGTCCGCTTGTATGACACGCGTCTCATCACAACCGGGTTGTTGATACGAAGGCACGGTATATGCAGCCGAACTATTTGATTCGCCTTCCAAGGGGCCATAATCGAGATTGTCACGGAGTTTAATGTTAGGTGCCAAAGAGTGATTATCAAAGATGTCCGGAACAACTGATTGCATTTCTCGCTTGATAAAGATTCTTCCAAAATTTGAAATTATATTCGCGGTACGGGTTAATGATCTGATGTTCCTATAACATTTCGTGTTACGTCTATTCAACAATAGTGCACGTATAAAGAGACAAATGTCAATTCTATGTATTGTTAAAGCTCAATTTAAGTGATGAGGGTGTTTCTTTTACCGATTGATAGAATAAATAAAGAGTATAGGTATTATTTTTAACTGATATTGTTCTGTCCAATCTACACCAATAATTGATAACGCCTAAATCTCAGTTGTTTATTCTGGTGCAAATTTAAATTTTAATGATACAGCAATAAATGTCATATTTAATTTTTTATAAAGTTTTTTCCATTTACGGTTAGACAAGCCGATCAAACGGAGAGTATAATAAACCAGTGCCCTTTAGAATACGTCATCCATAGATTAAAAACGAAAGAAGTTTATGCCTTGAAATTTTTAGTCAGTTAAAGTTATCAGTACTTAAATAATGGATATACATATATTATTATTGTAAAGTGGACGTATTTTAAATGTGTAGTCGTGTCGGTAGCAGTATATTATGGTGTTAGAGGTGTATCGGAAGAGGTGCGCGCGCCTCCGCGCATCACAAGGTTGTGAGAAGCGGCCATCGCGCCGCGCTAACTGAATCTCCTCTCGGTTCAATGACTGCATCATTATTTCCTGCACACAATTATTGCGCCATGTGCAATTTAGTCTGTGTTATTATTATGTTGTTGTGTATTTATATGATACATCTATACTGTAATATGTATATATTGTGGAATTTTATTCGTAAAAAATTAATACGCTTCACGCTTCACTTTTAATAACATTTTTCGTGATTTGTTTCTGTTATTTAGAGTAAATTTACGTACCTACAAGTAATTATAATAACGATCATAGTTGTAAATATAAGTAAAAAAAATAAAAAAATAAAAACAAAAAAAAAATGAAAAAAATATAAAGAAAAGCAATTAAAAGAAACCAATGATTGTGCCTCAATGAACTGTGGTACGTTACCGTAACCGATGGCAGGTGTAATCGTTTCCTTTCAAAAGTGTATTATAATGAATTGTGCGCCTAGGCACCGCTCTGTGACTAGCTGTAGACAATATAAGGCTGCGAGCAGCGGGGCCCGCGCCCACGCCTTTTGTAATCATTAATGAGCTTAGCTATGTTTTACTTTTATTGTAATAAGTGTTATTTCATCAATCAATATTTTATATATATACCTACGTATATGTAAATATTTTTATCTATTTATTTTTTGGTTTTCATGAAGTTTACCCGAATTAACGTGTAACCTTAAAAATTGTTGGTTATCTTGAAGTGAGATCACGCGCGTGTCGCGTGTTTCAAACGATCGCATCTATTCCATAACACTTGAATGCCAAAGTCGATGTCTGTAAGCCATTGGACGACCGCTTGTGTTGTTTACAATAAATAGCGTGGATCTCTGACATCACAACAAACTATTGATCGTACAAATAAGAGCCATTAATACTGACAGCCGACGCGTAGGTCGCTGTTGTCTATCCAAGCTGCTCTGGTGTTATTTTAGCTCAACTATTCAAGTAGTTTGCTCATATTGTTGTTAATTTTAATTTTTTTATTATCTTAATTATTAACTTCCCTTAGTGCGGAATAAAATTCTAAAGTTATTTTGTTATCTCCAAATTAGCTATTAATGTACTGGACCACAGCTGATAACTGCAGTGTGTATGGCGTAGGACTCATGCCGCCTAAACTACGCGTAGCGCGTTTGTAATTTATTTTGTAGCTTTCCTTCGCTTGTCACTCTACCGTCCCTGTGACTTTGTTGTGTTAAAAATATGTTATTAAATCGGTAGCTTTATTAGTTTAGCATAAAATCAAACCGTATTTGAATAGATAAGTATTTCTTGCTTCGTTTTAACGTCCCTATAGTCATTTGGCCACGCCAAGAAAAGCCAATAAATATTGCACGGAATATTGAGCAGCGCGGTTCAAGGGCGCCGGGGTCGGTGGCGTGACAACAGTTCGGCTTATTGCTAGCTTGACATCGTCGCGGTGAATTCTTTGTCAGGCAGCACTCACTCGTTCAACTGTGTACTCACATATAGGGACCAAGATATGTATGAATGTTATGCAGTTTCATTTTACGCTGATTAAACTACACACATAAATAAGCTGAACATTGCACACTAAAAGACATTCTCAATTTTCCATTAAATGCGTTTTGCCGTCGCATATAACTCACGATGCTACTTATATACGACATAATTAAACCTAGTGATAGTTCGTACGATATTCAGGAGGGCCTTTTAATTTAAATAAGGTTAAAGTTTTGCTTGTTGTCTTTATTTATATATATTTTTGTACGTTACGACGTTGACGTCCTAATACAATAGAGAACACATTAGGTGATATCTACAAAGAAACTAGTCTTCCTTATTTACGAGGGATCGTGTTGAGATGGCGGGGACGCGTGACGTCGACACAAGAGGCAATCATTCCTCTAGTCTGGTTATGTGGTGCGAATAAGTGAATACCAAATATAAAATAACGAAGGCTTTGACGTTAGTGTGTAGAGGTAACGATAGGTCGGCCCGAGCAGCTTGGACCCTGTCAAACTTTACAAGGGAATGGTTGGGTAGTATTATTATAATGCATTTATTTCTCTTTTTCATAGTCACTCAATCATATATTTAATTAATTGAGCTAATGCCTAAAAATTGGAATATCAGAGTTTATTTAGGATGTTCATATTTTACATTTTAGTGTTTAAATATCTAAAATTTACCTTAATTATAGTCGAATGGATTTTTGTATTATTGGAATATATAGCTGTAAGACAAAGGGTGTTCTTGATAAAACACAAACAACTGATTATAAACAAAATAATAAAAAAAATTGTACTGAGTGACTTTACGTGTAAACAGAGGGCCATTGATAAAAATGTTGAACTAAGCTAAATTCTCTATGTGGTAATTTAACTAAATGTGATTGCTGAGAATATTTTAACTGCTATTATGTATAGTTGTAATAGAGCAGTAAGTCGCCATTTATCTGTTCGCTCTGCGAGCTTACAAAGGACATGCACACCGGTAGATATATTGCGTTGGTCTGGAGCCCCGGCCGCGGGCGCGCGGGCTCAGCCTTACCCTGCGGATACGTCAGTGAAGTTGCATTTGATTCGACGAGCACTATGTAGCGTTTATGTATATTTATGTATGTGTATCAAGGCCAACCCCCCCACCAACAGTTAATTGATGCAGTAGACTCGAGACTGCTGCTCGCTAACTACACAACACACTGCTTCTCTAGTCTCTCTCGCATTCATGTATCGCACGGAGCGACGTGCGAGTGATTATAATCGAGCATAATTTAACGATCATATCCTATATGAAACTAGTTTATATTCGTATTATTCTTTCATTAGATCTCTGTTGTACCTGTGTGAAATTGTTTATATTCAATGTTCATTTGTACTATAAGAGAAGTGTACCGGTCTCGACAACACCGTGCTTGACATATACGTAATCGCGTAGTTCGAACGACCAAATTCGTTAATGTTCCACTAAAGTACTAATAACCTCTCAATATTTAGATATTTCTATTGGCGTCAAAAATCAATACTCTGCGGTCTTAAATTAGTCACTTTTGTACCTTGATTGTACTTGTACTTGAATAATATCCTATGTAAGTGAGGAATGACTAATCCAATTCTGAAATATACTTAATTTAAATTTTGACAGACTGATATCTGTGATTAAGAAAATATTTTTAATATTGTCCAGTGAGTTGGATGAGGATATTTATTTTATTAGAGGTCTCCTACTGCCAGCGGCACATGTTCTGTGACGAGACATAATATTTAACTGCTTCATATATTTTTTTACTTTAGTGATGTATCGAGCTGGAATACATTTGGAAAACCATTTAACGAGTGGACTACTACCGTTGTCGGTTTATGTTGTACAAAACGAACAAGCTTAATTAGTAATTAAAAAGCCCACCATGTAAAGATGTATTGTTCCGATCCCAATGAGTCAATGATTTACAAACTAAGTTAATTATCAATTTATCAGTCAGTATCATGACAGCACCGCCGCTCAGGGCGGAGACTGATCACAAGAAATTATTTCGAGTACCACCGATGTCATCTGAAATTTGTTCCCTTAAAATAATTGATCTTTGAACGTTGCATATCGTCTACATTTCTAATTCGAATTATTTTATTGTATTCATAACCGTGATTCCCGTAAAGTGTGTTAAGTTTGATAAAGTAAAACCTCAAGTTATCATAATAAAGAATACTAAATTGATTGCCTTTAGTATTGTAGTGAGTGACATCTCTTTAAAATAATGAACGATTGGCGTTGTTTTATAATAAAAAAATAATATTTTTCGGTACCACCTTTGAGTTAAAGTACAATGTAGTTATATAAAGCATGTTTCAGCGACGTATTTCATTATAACAATATCAACATAACTAATTGATAAGTTTAGCGTAGACTTAGGCTGTCTCGTCTCACGTTACACCAATATTATTAATAATTAATTCTCCTTGGTATTTGTATTGGAACACTTAAGAAATAAGCAGATACTAAATTATAACATAATTATATCAATAGGCTAAATATATTTAAAAAAAAACTAAAAGATTTTTCTGTGCAAATCTCTGTGATGGGAAAATTTATTCTAAAGATCCTAGTATTAACTGAAAGTGACACGAGGGTCGTACTATGAAGCATCTTCCTTGCGTTTGCAGGAGATATAAATGTACGCTAAACTCATAAGCACATCTTTGACGAACGCACGGAATATTAGTCTGTATTTGCAATTCATGCTAGGGCCCGAGTTTCATGGTGACTTTAAAAGTTGAACTTTTCAGTCTTTTCGCGCAAAGGGTTGTGTATTATTTTTTATGTAGTACAAAATGTGTTCGCAATTTGATTGCTGCTGTAGTGTTCCTTATGTTCTTCAAATTAACTTTGTTGGGTATTTATTTGAAACTTTGTATTCTCAATGTCTAAAGTATAATGTGTAATAATATAATTATGGTCGTAATAATTATGAGGCATGCGTAAGAAATTTTCACGTAGTAAGTTTATGAACGGCTGCCTTAATAGTAATATGAATTTGTATCGATCTGTACACCATCCTCTACGTATGTTCCGTCGACGATTCGCTGCGCCGAATCGTTAGTGTTCCGTCACGTACCAAATAATAGAGTAGCGGGTGCTCGGGGCGGGCGACACACCGCGCTCCTGTCACACTCGTGCTATACCTTTTACATGTTCTAGATCTATTTTTGCAACCGCCGTGTTTTTAGACATAGGCGTCTCCATTTATATAAGGTGTACACAGTAGTATGGACGGCGGTGGGTCGGCATCGTCCGAGGCGCCATCGGCAGCGGTTCTATGTTCTTTGTATCTGTATTACCTCATTCAATAACCTCACATAGTATGTCCTATATCAAACTATTTATATATCGACTCCCAGTACTTATCAAACGCACTGCACTGTTATTTGGTACACAATTTTAACAATTTCTTTAAGTTAATTTAAGGGTTTCAGTATCACGAATTTTATCAGTGTATCAAATAGTCGATATATTTTACTGTTATTTTTCTGATACTACCTTAAAAGCAATGTATATTAACAAACAAAGCAGGAGAACAATAATTATGATGTAAGTATAACAGTTAGTGAATTTAAGTGTGCTATTTTCCATTCCAGAACTCAACGATATCATTGTTCTTGTAATACTTATGTTCGGGTTTAAAAAATGTTATTATTGTATTTAAACTAAACCATATGTGATTGAAATGCAATGTTTAGAAGTATTTTTATTCTTTATTTTTTACCATTAATTAATAATAGTTAGTAGAGATCTATTTGAGAGTCTAATGTATCAATTATTTGTAAAGTTGGCTGTAACTAATTAGAAGTTACAATAAGTAGACATATTTTAATATAAACATTTGGAGCAAATTTTATGTAGATGACAAATAGTTGTTTTGATCATTATGTGAAATGTTGTTTCGTAATTTATTGTTAGCGCAATGTTACGCACAACGGTGAGGCGGGTCGGGCGGCGCGCGCGCGCGGTCGTGCGAGCGACGCGACACGGCCACGCCCCGCGCCCGCGCGCGCGCCTCGCCCTGCCATCGGTGGACCCTCGACACTCACTGCACAGCACTGCTAGACTAATTCAGTTATTGCGTAAGGATATTTTTCTTACATTTCGATAAGAGTAATGTTTATAGAATAGGCAATAAATAATGTTTAACAAAAAGTCCCTATTTAATCGAACTGACGACAGAAATGCATGTTATATTTGTGGCCTCTTTATGAAGTAAGATCTAAGTTACATGTTAAAAGAAAATTAATTTTGCTATGCACATAAATGATACTCAATTAATTGCCAAAAAGTAATATATATTCATAGTTCAACAATATTTCTTTTGGGCATATTTACTTTGAATTTATGCAAAACTTAGATTATGAGTAAGTAGGTTGTAGACTATATGTAGAGTGAACGCATATTATATTATTATAATATATCTATATATATATTAAAGTAAGGTGAATTTGTGAGGTATCAATTTCTTGTATTGTTCGTAAGTTTAGATAATAAATGGGTTTAGCCATACTTCGGCTGGTTTGATATGTATGTTATCTGATTAATTGTAAAAAAAAATAAAAAAAAATCATTAAAGCTTTGTATTATTTATCTCCAAATTTTAAACCTGTGTTCCCATTTTGCTGGTTTTACAATTGGCTTTTGATAGGCAAATTTTTACATTTAGAATCTGAAATAAATATATACCTATTTTAGATACATAATTTCTCCAATAGACCCATTCAATACACGATACAATAAAATTTTCTCCATAGAAAAAAATACCGAAGTTCGATTTGTAGTTTTTTTACAAGCCAAAGGAGATGTTCCAGAAATGTATGGAGCCTGGGCCAGCACTATGTAGGTACACTATATGTAAATATCATTATGTATTACTGTAACCGTTTTTTTTTTTTGTTAATTTTCTTTAATTTCACTTCGTTTCAAAGTATACTCAAATTAACTTGGCCAAGGAGAGCAACACAACATAAAATTAAACATGGTGGATCAGATTAGCACATTAGCAGCATGCGAAAAATGTCATTTTGACAATGACATTTGATTGACGTATATTAGCTGCCATAAAACGAAACAATACGAATTTCGAAAATCTTGGGTTTCGGTTTCGATAAAATAAAGACTACAGGGTATTTATTCTACTCCACTGCGGCAGCACATCTATCACCTATTCGAGCAGTTAGAGATTGGTTATATCGGTGTCAAGAGGAGCAAGAAACGTAACTAAGGCTTGAACGTTTTGTTTATTAACAGTCCTACTGCTTCATTCTTTAGTGCCTATCAATATACCCTGGACTTCGATAATTCATAGGAGAGGAGTGAGCTGTGCTTTAAAAACTGTCAAACGTCATGTCTAACACAACTGTCATGGCTGCCCTAAAATTAGGGTTATCTTATTAACTTTTTAAATTATCATTTTTGTACCACTACCCGATTTCAAATGTTTTTTTTAGTATTTTTATGAAATCCCTATTTTTGTCCTATTTATATGACGGCGCTTTGAAGTTTTGAGAGTGTCAAGAAACGTCAAGAATGACAGCGGACATTTGACAAGTGCGGTTAGACGTTTCTTCACTCTGACACAACTCCGAGCTCTTTTGCACGTGGCGGTCAGACGAGGCATTATCCGTTTGCATCGCGCTCAAGCAAGACGTGTTCGGTGGAGTGTCGTCGCATTCGAATTAATTAGGAAGTGCAGATTGTGATTACGTTCGTATTTAGTTGAAATAATAATAATCTTCTTCAACACGTGGTTTTAATTCTCCTCGCCCGCCTACCCACGATTACTCGGCAGCCGTAATGAACCCAGATTTGAGTGTTAATGGCCAGGTGCCGTTATATATATGTAGTGGTGGCCCAAAATAAAACATCTCCTTTGATTTTAAAATCAAAGGAGATGTTTTTTTCTACAAATAATATCAATTTATATGTAATTCATTTTTGGTAAAGACTACTCGATCGATTACATCGATCATTACATTTATAATTTTTCTGATCGTACATTTAAGTGATTTTCGATCCGCGCGTCGCTTGCCAGTGACTTGCCAGTCTCCGACTAGTATATAGTTATCTGTGCTTGCCAGTGTCCCGCGGCCGCCCAGATGTCACATTGACAGCTCGGTGACTCGGCGCGCCACAGACAACCAATGACAGCTAAATTGACGTTCCGTTCCTCAATTGACTAATTGATGAGAAGCATGTTTAAAACTCGTCACACACACTTTCATACGTCGGTGCCAAAATTGCTCTTTCACACAACCATTCTAATATTCCCCATATTAGTTTGCAGATCGGGATAGACGTTGTTTTGCAGATCGTCTGTGATATGAATAATATTACAGAATTTGTGGTTTATGTCATCATACCGTTACCATCTGTTGCATTACGGTCTTCGCCAATTTTCAGAAGCGCTGCCGCATATTGCCCCGATTATATATCATTGTGCAGCTGTACTCGCATATTTGTAGTCAGACAATTTTTTTTTATATGCCCCCAGAAAGTGGACGCCTTCAGACATGCATTTATTTCATCTGCTGGTCTTCCCCTAGTTATTACTTGCAGAGTCTGTCTAAAATCGCCGGCTAACAGTACCTACCACCGTTCCTCCCATGATGCTTTGGTTGCTCTTGATGTCTTTTATAGTCCGATTTAGTACTTCAATTGCTCTTTTGTTAGGACATGGTACATTCATCCTACACCAACAGTTTACATTGCTGCAACATTAGTCCCCGCTCATAAATAATATTGTGTATGTTACCCTAGCAGGAAAGTGGTTCCTAGAGTGATATGAGTGAAACGTATAATTAGTGCATAATCTGCTGAGTATGTGCACCACATAAAAAAATTGTGCGCTTTGTCGTTTTGGAAAAAAACGATTCCTGCTAGAGTAACGTTTTTCCGACAGGAAAATTCTAAATGAATGATCGGAGAGAGAAATATTGTGCAAGGCCAGAGAGCTTATATTTGTGTAAAAAAGTGCACCATAAATATAATTTGTGCGTCTTCAGGTTTTTGAGATATTGCATTTCCTGCTGGAGTACCTAACGTTTCGCAGAATCGTGTACCTCTAAAACCATTGCATGTGCGCCTGTAGAATAAACATACCTACACGAGTAGCTCTTTATTTGTGCGTATTTGTGACAGAATGAGATTTAAGAAAATATTTATAATTTCCAAGTACCGATTCGCGTTTTTTTAAAATGAGAAAACGTATAAGCTCGCTGTAAACTGTATTCGGTCCTTCTTGACGCTTATAGTAACCATAAAAAGTTTCAAAAGTGTACATGCATGCGTTATTGAATAATATTACTAAAAATCAAAACGACGGACGGTGTCATAACTTTGATGGCAAAATACAAGAAACCGGCTCAACCAAAAACTAGTGTATTTAGTCAAAAATATAATATATATAGGTCAAAATCACTTCCGTTACCGAGATTGAGAGACCAGCGAAAAATGGTTTTTCAAGCTGGCTGGACACGTTTTCGATCGAATATCTAAGATTCTGTAGCGTCACAAATTCTGAAATAAGGGTGTTTAGCCGTCACCTAAAGTGCACTATTGACCTAGTTAAATACGAGCTATTTTGAAGTTTTGTCCAGCCATCGTGAGTCACATCCATATTGTGCGAGAGACACACTACCAATCAGTGTTTTTACTTCCAACACCATACGTTTCGTTTTCGTATCTACGTCTAACGTATAGATTGTTTCTTTAATGTATTTGAAACTGCTGTCTGAAAGTCTTGACGTGTCGCGCTTTGATTGGCGTTCAATGTGACGTGACCAATGGAATGGCTTTATTCTTATTTATTTATTTATCTTATTATTTATGTACACAGTAATATAGATACGACGTTATTAGTAATGAGTACAAAGGTACTGCTTATTTCTTAAGAAATTTCTTCCAGCAGACCTGCGAAAGGAGAAATGAAAAATAAATGTAGACAATAGTGTGTGAGAACAAGACGAGAAGAATTTGGTGTTGCGTCTTAAAATAGAATATTAAATATACCTACTTATAATAAAAAAATACTATACTTAAATAAACACAAAAAAAAAAACTCACAGTTGAGGAATGGTAATGCTCTTTTAATCTTTAATTGAATTTGAGAAATAGATTTTAAATCTCGAATGCTAGGCGGAAGTGAGTTCCACAATCTTACAGCATGAACAGAGAAGGAATACGAATAGTAGCTAGTTTTATGAGGATCGCATATAGGGAGGGTTCTAAGGTGTGATCTGCACGGTGCTTCGCTAGTGCGAGCGTAAGAAAATCGCTCACGCAGGTAGGAAGGATAAGACAGGTTGTGTGTGTTTTAAGAATTATTTCTCAAAAATATAAATTAATTTTAAATCGTTTACAAAATGAACCGTTCTACATAGAAACAATCATAAGGTCGGTATTTTGCTTACTGCTATTACATAACATCACGCCTGTAATCACCGAAGGTTAAGCAGAGGAGCACTTACACCCACATTTTGCCAGTTACGTTTATTTGGGTAATAAGTCCCATGTATTTGGGGACGAGCACGAGCCTATTGCCATCCATCGGGCACACATCCAAGGCTCCGGGCTGCTACTGAGAGTCCCATGATGGAAAACCCCAAAATGTAACGCTGCCCGATCTGGGAATCGAACCCAGGACCAGGCGCTCAGCAATAGCGCCTGCGACTACTAGACCAACGAAGCTTTGGTTTTAATGGTGTTAATTAATTATTCTATGTGATTTTATTCTTTTGATATTAAGGGGACTAGGTTTTGTAGTTTGGGACCACCCAACAACAAACGATAACCAACCTACGGTTATATTAAGCATGCTAAATATAAACGGGTGCTAAAACTTCCAAGCTCACTTCGCTCGCTCTTTTTTCAACCTGTATTCTCTTTTTTCTCAGACTTCTCTGCGTAGGTAAACAAGGTAACTCCTATTTATGTATGAAAATTCAAAAGAAAATCTTAGGTATCTACCTATCCGGGGCGGGGACCTACCTACTATTTTTATAGCTCTTACCTATAATTTTTTAGCTCGCTTCTCTCGAACTTTCATCCTATATTTTTAAACATTTTTGTATATGCTGGCAAAGTAATTCCTAATTCTGTAAATGTTCAAAAGAAAATGCAAACTATGCGCAGTACAAAAAAGATCCGAGCTCGATTCGCTCGCTCCACCATCCTCTTTTCGTCTGATGCTCTAGCTTTTATGTTGCCGACGAAGTATCTCCTATTTCTATATCAATGGTTGGGTGGGGGGACCCATTTAGTTTTGCCGCCCCGGGCCCCTGTGAGACTTAGTCCGCCACAGTATGTACCGCAACAAATATAGTGAGGATAGCGAATCAAGATGATGACTATTGATTTTATCGACATAGACAAAATATGCTGATAAAGTATCGGTGTATGTATTTTATTAGTTAAGTATGTTGTATGAATTATCGTGATTTTAAGGCTCCCGTAGACAGGAATTGTTAAAAAAAATTAAAATAAAAAATCAGCAATGTCAATGTGTACCTACTTACCTATATAAAATGGTGTATTGAAAATGTTGCATAATAATTAAAATGTAAATTTTTACGGTTTTATCATACGGCATAGCAGAGCGAGTAGCTCAATTTCCAGCTTTTTTGTGTTTTAAATAATACTGTGATTCTGGACTGGAGAAATCAATATACTTTTCATTTACTCATACTCGGAAAGTAGGTCTGAAGTTGCCTGAGGAGCGGGTTCAAAGTAATACTTTTGAGCCCTAGGGAGAATCGTTTTCAACTGACAACTGTCAAATTATTAAAAAAATAGTTATTTATGATACTAGTGCGGTAAGTTGGTTTTTACAAACGAGTAGCAGTCGAGGGCTTACCATACTCACGAGTTTGTAAATACCAATTTCCGCGCGTGTGTCATACAACGTTTTTCAACAATTTGCGAGAAAACAGTACAATAGGGAATGAAACAAACTTTTGTTTATAAAAATATCAGTCAGAAAGTCGCAACAATAACAATCTTTGACGTATCTAATATGAAAATGGCGCAATTTCCAAATAAAGCTACGTACGCGTGGTGAAAATTAGAATCGCAAAAAGTCGAGTCGAAAAGCATCTTTCGTCTCATTTTCTCTTTAATACTAAAGTGAGATAAACGTATTGAGCAAAAGCGCTTCCAAGGAGGTTCGATCAAACAAAACACGGTGCGGTAAAACATGTATCTACTTAGGTGAGAGTACCTATTTTACCGCCCGTTCCGTTGTATGGTGCGTAATTTTTAACTTTCGAACAATGTAGGTATACCTACAGGCTTCGTAAATGCATTTTTTGAGCAAATGTGTTGAAAAATACTTAGTTCTATTTTCACATTTCTATTAAACCCTGTTCCAACTTCCTATACAGCCATGTAAAATTGAAATAACATATTGTATTAATACAATGAGCTCATCTGATTCAGATAAGAATTTAACGCCCGATTTCACAAGAGAAGAGGCTCATTTTTTCTTTAGCTTATTCATGTTTTTATTTTTACTTTCCTTGTATTCGTAATGAAAAGCACAGTGTTTACCTCGGGTTAAAGACTTATTTAGTCCCTCGAACTATCCCGTCTCAGGATTATATAAGTTACTTTCACCCCTAGGGCAACAATGTGCAATAATTTATGTAATGAATATACATAACCGTGAGACGAATATTACATATTCTTCCCCAAAACTTCCTATACTACACACATTCATCTGACCGACCTTCACCGACCTTCTTCGTCTTTTCGTTTCGACCAGCCCTATATTAGTGATTAGGCTTCTACACCTTGCTATAGGGATATCTACACACACATCAAATTTCACATCATCAGCCTACAGCAGTCTACTGCTGGACATAAGCCTCTCCAATTGCACGCCGTAGCACGATTCTCGGCAACTCTCATCCAGCAGCTACCAGGCCCCCTGCGAAGATCCTCGCTCCACCTAGCCTGAGGGCGTCCAACCTTACGTGATTTACATTGATTTATCGGATTATCATATTTGTTGAATGCATATCTATCTACATAGTCTTAGTCAAGTTACGAAGCTTACAACAGCTAGAACATAATAGTCACCACCATCCACCACCTTTGTGGTCTGACTCGACATTTAATATGTAGGCAGCAGTTTCTATATTTAATTTTTCATATTCAGACGATATTATGATGGCAGGTTAAAGTTAGCAGTATTTGTCTTGTCACTAACTCATAAACAAGAATGACTAGCAAATCAGTTCATGGAACTCGTTAATGAAGTTTGACAGATTGAGATCAATGCGAGTGTTAAGGCTGGCAGGCGCATCGCGACTCCAGTATAACAATTTAAATGAAAACTTCATGGACATTGTTTTATAAGAGCCACGTCGCGCCTGTCTGGGGGCAGGCCTCCGTCACTCCATGTACTTGCGCGCTATAATTACCTACCGCTCGAGCGAGCGCTCTCGGACCGCTTGCGGTCCAAATTCGGTTCACTGCGATTGCTGTAGGATCGCGCGGTGCGAAGCAATCACAACTGTACGCTTGAGCATTTAGGCACATTTTAGCATGCAGTGGTTGTTGAGGCGACGGAGTAGGCTATTATCTCAATAGGTATTGGAAATTTTCTACTGAGTGAAGTATCTGTTACGTAGTAACTAAGTATTTAGTAATCTGTGCTGGGGGAGCCTTCAATCAAATTATAAGTATGGGCAGATGCCCATCATCATCAGAATCGGCCATGGCTTCAATAAGTGGCAATATGAATAGGAGCCAACAAAGAATCACTCGAGTCACAATGAAAGTTATTTAATCGCACAAAATATCTTCCTTACAGAATCTCACTCAAATCTATTCACTAGTAATTAGGAAATCACTTAATCAATCGGTTTAATTATTTTTGAAACATAAACGGGCAAGATTACTTGGAACAAAAGCGATTCGTCGGATACGTGGTGCGCTCGCCGTTGACGTTCCGAAAAACAGCCACTAGTGTTTTATCTATGACAGCCACTGACGTTCAACATGGCCGCGCTGACCATCGCCTCGACCTACGGCATCGACGCTCCGTCAGACTTGTCAAATCTCGATCCGAAGTATCTCTTAACAAATGGCGCTAGCAATGCGCCGTCATAATAATAAAATTAATAGTGACTGAATTACAACGCATCACGGAACTGTCGTAAAAACATCTTCAAACTTCTTGTTCCTTTTGCTGCGGCTTGGTAATGAGCTGGCGAAAGTACCTACTTACCTAGTAGGAACATAACGTCACGGCTGTATCACCTGGGGCGTAGGCAGGTGAATAGTAGGAACATCCACCTCCAGTCCTGTCCAGTCCCATGTGTAGTAGGGGCATAGTCTATTGCCATTGACCTGCCACAAATTCTGTCTCTGGGCTACAGAGGAATTCGTAATGGAAAACCACTCGGACGCGGGGATATAACCCAGAATATACGCTCACCAGTCGCGCCTACGACTGCTAGATCAAAGAGGCATTAGGGATGGAGTTAAAAGATGAGGCGTATGGCATTGTTCTGTTTGTGCGCTTTACTTTTGTCAATATGCGTCCTGTTTAGTGCAAATAAATGTATTTTCTTTCTTTCCTTTCTTTCATATAAGCTGATAACTTGAGTAACTGCTCCTAATTGCATCTATCTAGAAATTTTCAGGTTAATGTAAACGTTGAAACTCTGTCATGTCGCGATTTGTAGGCAAGTAGGCACATCTATCTCATAGATCTATAATATATCTAATCTGCTGAAAAAAAACAGATTTGCATCTCTCCTGTAGTAAAATGATTGATTTATTTCCTCGAATTACCTGTAAACCAAGTTTGATAAAATGTCAGGGCAGTTAGAAGTCTTTCGTTATATTAAATTAAAAACTTTTCACGTGGTTGTAGTCACAGGCACCTAGCTCTCTGCCTCTTCAGCCTATATCATTCCACCGATATTTACCACATATTTATTTCTGTAAGTAGGTTTGTACAAACACTTTTGCACGTCAATCATATTTTAAAAACTAGATGAGGTCGGCGTTTCCTATCTGACTACTCTGAGAAGAAAGGCCGAAACAAACTCAGAGGTCTCTTTTAAAATCCAGACGTAATCTTGGTCAGATCATGTGAATACCATGTAGATTGGTGTCTGAAACGGTCTTTTGAGGAAAAACCATACAGATTCAGCGGACTTGTCCAGTTAGTGCACGCATTTGTCAGTAATCATGCAGCTCAACTCAGAATTTAAGGAGCACAACGATTCGACGAACAATACCTAAGAAAGGATAATTATTTGGGTAGGCCACATAAATAACTCAAGCTGCCAGATCGTGATTAAAACTAACTGAGAAAACAAAAAAAGTACCTAATGACCCCAATAATCTTCACTTTCACAATAATTAAAATATGACTGTTTTGCATTAAGACAAAACAGGTATTATAATATGTTGGAGAAAACACAGCAATGATATGAAGAAGCAGTCCTTATGATTCTGTGAAAATACGAGAATATTCCCCTAAATCGGTAGGAATATCGAGCATACCTTTTTATTTCTGGCACCTGAGGGCGCAGTTAATACTTTACCGCTATTTTTGCTGTCAAGCGTCATTGCAGTCTTCATCATCAGCAAGCCCATTGTTTCATTGCTGTGTTTTCTCCAACATATAATACCCGTTTTGTCTTAATGCAAAACAGTCATATTTTAAGTATTCGAAAACACAGCAATGATATGAAGACCTGTTTGATATCTGCTGGTGACCAGAAAAAACAAAACACAAGAACGCAATGTGAATGCAAAATTGTTAAATAAACCCACAAAATTATTTATTTTTTTATTTATTTTTTATTTCTTTGTTGAACTTTTATAAATTAAACTCAAGCTCTAATAATGGGAAACCAATTAAATCAAATTTAACAATTATTCAGTTATCTAAAGTCATTAATTCAACTGACTTTGTAAGTAAACAAAACAAAAATACGAACTTATTCTTTTCAATAAACTCAATAATTAAGCAGTCTCACACATACTGCTAAAATAACTGCATAATAAATTAACAACTAAGGATAAAATTTCTAAGTTAATTAAAGTGATTAACATAATAACAGAACAAACAAGCCTCTGTCTTTAAATCAATGAAATCATAAAAATAATTCTTAGTTTTAACACTTAGATCACACCATGAAATCTTAGGTATAATATTACTTTTAGTTAAACAGTTTTAAAGTTATTATAAAGTAAACCCACTGCAGCATCATCACTGACAGATCTATTTACTTCCTTGCAGTAATATCTTGAAAATGTTTATACACACTTCCAATTTCCCCTCTCTAATATCTCCTGTACTGGTCTGTTGTCCAGCCATCCCCGAGAAGCTACAGCTGATCTTATACTACCTGGGGAGGCATCAATCTTAGCAAGCTTAAAAGCTGACCGCACCCAACCTGCTATCATTGTTTTGGATGCAGGCCTGACCACTCCTGTGATGGAGATAAAAAGAGATTTTATTTGACTATCATGACAGCGTCTGGCTTCCGAGATCTTAATCAACTCCTTAACGTGAGTTACTGAGCACATTTTTGGATCTTGATGCCGTATTAGTAGCCAGCCTGATTGCCTGTGCAAACCAGTGTCAGTTTTTGAGCCGAACCTTGGCCAAAACGTCAGAGTGTCCTCAGACTCTGTAAACCCCTGCTCACTGAGTTCCAAGAGGGTAAGGTCATGTAGCCTTCGACCAGAAGCTAGTAAAAGGATCAATGCAGTCCGTCTGCTTAGGTCAAAAAGAGAATATGTACAGTGTACACGTAGATGACTTTAGCCAGTCAAACAAAATATTTACATCCCATATAGGGAGTTTAGCTGGGTGTGGTTTAGACAAAGAAACAGCCTTTAAAACCTGTTGAATAAAAAAGTTCTTTGATAGATTCTCTACTGTTGCTGCGCAATATGTTGAAATAGCTGATTTGTGTAACAGAATCGTACTATATGCAAACTTATTTTGTAAATATAGATTGGCCAAAAACCTAGCTACGTCCTTGCCCTCTGGACACTTACCGTTTACACCATGTGACTTAGTCCAGTGCAACCATCTTTTCAATGGGGCACTATAGGTACTCAAGGTTGAGAGACGCCAGCTCTTTTTCAATAACTGCTGCTCGTCGCGACTCCAATCAGTTACTTGATCTTCCCACCCCCAACTTTCCAAGCTTGGAGCCTTAGTTTGTCTACTTGAGGCGGGCTCATCCTAGGGCACGCCACGATAGCGGCGGTAAGACCCCTCTTTGAGGAGTGGCTAGAGAGGCGTCACGGCGTCCTCACCTACCGCCTGACGCAGGTCCTCACCGGACACGGAAGTTTCGGGAGGTTCCTGCACATCATCAGGCGGGAGGAAACGCCCGGGTGTCACCACTGCGATGATCGCCCCGAGGACACGGTGGAGCATACGGTGGGGGCCTGCCCTGCATGGGCGGAGCACCGCCGTGTCCTCGTAGAGGCGATCGGCAGCGGCGGCGATCTCTCACGCCCGGCCTTGGTTCAAGCCATGGTCCGGGGCGAGGGGGAGTGGGAGGCAGTCGCCTCCTTCTGCGAAGCAGTCATGCTAGCGAAGGAGGTGGCGGGACGGGAGAGGGAGAGAGCCTCCCGTCCAAGCCGCCGCGGTGGACGCTCCGGGCGTCGGGAGCCGCGTGACGACTCCCGGCCACCGTAGGCGCGGGCCTGCGGGCGGTAAGTAATGGGTAGCTCACCGTCCGATCAGGACCAGGCCCGTGCTGGACGGCGCGTACGTGTTCCACGCGCGCCTCAAAGAGATGTCAGCATCATAGAGGGGGTCCACTAGGGCCCAAGCCTGCCGGGAAAGCGGGATCATCCAAAAGGGGTACCGCTGACCCGGAACATAAAGGGCCAAGGAAGGAACACGGGTGGGTTTTAGTCAGTAAGAGTCTGACACTCCCTTCCGCTCCACCCAGAGCGGGAGGAGTCATTTGATGATTTCCCATCCTCAAAAAAAAAAAAAAAAAGGCGGGCTCATCCTTGTCGTCCAGTCTAACAGAACCTCCCTCAGGTTCTTTATTGGCAGAGGGGGGGCTAGCGCGCGTGCCTGGAGATCCGGGAACCAGAAGCACTGGGTCCACCGTGGCGCTATCACATAGTATGTCCCTACTGCCCTGTTTAGGTGTGCCAGGACCCTGGGTATCATGCTCGGAGGTGGGAATACCCACGCTGTTTGAAACACCCATTTTTGACTGAAAGCGTCGCAGAAAAGCGCCGACCCATCTCTTGAGTCTAAAGTCACATACCTTGGGACGACAGAGGTTTCTCTTGTTGCGAAGAGATCGACTTCGGGAACACCCCACCGTCTGAATATTGCCTCCGTGGCTGGTGGTAGCAGATGCCACTCGGGTACTGATCTGCCTCTTGATAGGCAATCTGCGATGCCGTTCAGATTCCCTGGTAAGTGGAATGCTGTCATCGTTATGTTGAATCGGAAGTTCAATTCCATCAACCTGGTTGTTAGCCCCAGTAAGTTTAACGAACGAGTTCCACCCTGATTCCGGATGTATGCCACCAGAGTCCTGTTGTCTGACTGTATTAGAATGTGGGCATTTCGTAACAGTGCCCCCTGGGACCTGATGACGGCAAAAACGGCATACATCTCCTTCATATTGGAGTGCCAGGCTTTTTGGTTTGTAGCCCATTTGCCTGAGAGGTGTTGACTGTTTAAGTTCGCTCCCCAGCCCGCATCCGCTGCGTCTGTAGTTAAGAAGTGTGTTACTTCTCTCTTGTTTAGTGGGGTTGAACTGCCCTCTATCGCATCCAACCACCACCGCAAATCCTCTCGCATTCTGGGGCACAGTGCTCTCTTCTGGCCTCTCTGAGTAAATCTTCTCAGAAAGAGCTGTGCCCTGCGACAGTAAAGCCGGCCCCGAGGGCCCGCATGGTTTGCGAAATTTAGCATGCCCAACAAACTTTGAAGCTCTCTTAATGAGCAGCTGTCTCGACTCAATATGTTTGTCAGAGAGCTTTTTATACCCAGAACTTTTCGGGTGGGGAAAGCTACTGTCTGGTTCTGAGTGTCCCAGACCAGCCCTAGGTATTCCAACTTGCGTGTGGGCTCGGTTATGGACTTCTGATAATTTACATGCCAACCTAAAGATTCCAAGAGGGCCAGCGTTTCCGCAACCTGTGCCGTAAGCTTGGATTTGTCCTGACAAGCCAGGAGATAGTCATCTAGGTATACTAAGAGGCGTACACCCCGATCCCGGAGGCGTTCGGCCACCCAGTTTGAAACCGCTGCAAATGCACGGGGTGCCGAGGACAGGCCGAACGGTAGTGCTGTTAACTGAAGGATTTCTCCATCGTAAACAACCCGTAAAAACCTTCTGTGAGTCTCCGCGACACTCAGATGGAAATAAGCCTGGTGAAGATCGATCTTCACTAACCAGTCGTTTGTCTGAAGAAAGTCTACTACATCTATCTGTGATATTAGATGAAAATGCTTTGTCATTACATATGTATTTAGAGCCTTGAGGTCGAAAATTGGGCGCAATCCCCCATCTGATTTCTTTATTAGGAACATTTTTGAGAAGAAGCCTGGGTCTAGGATTATTGGTCTTTCTAAAATGCCCATGCTTTTCAACTCCTTGACCATTTGTGTCATTTCCGGGGAAACTTTGATAGCCAGACATTCTAAAAAAAAATTGGTCGGGTATTTTAGAGGAGGTTTCTTCCTGAAGGGCAAGCGGTAATTTGCTATTGACTTTAAAATGAACTGGTTTGCCCCTGGTTGAGCCCATTTTTCTGTGGCAAATTTCAGGCATCCCCCTCTGAAATTCCGTTGCGAGTCAATTTTCTTTGGACTTGGAGTTTGACCTCTCCACATTGGAACGACGCTGACAAAAGGGCAGAGTCTTTCGAACCATATTATTCTTAAACTTTTTTTCAGACTTCCTAGTTTTATTTTTATTGTAGCCTTTCCGGTTTTGAAATGTATGATCCCTACGCTCTGAAAACTTTTTTTCTTTTAAATAGGTTGGAGTATTCAACCAGACCTGAGACCCTCCGAGGGACTGTATTATAGGTTGCAGAGCCTCTCTACTAAATAAGTACTCTGAGCTGGGTGGGACATTTCTTAACGTGTTTCTAAGATTTTCATTAGAAACTTCCTTTAAAATACGTTCACGCCTGACTTCAATACACTCGGAACGCTTTCCGCATATAATTTGCATGGTAGTTTCCGAGTTCTAATGACATAATGATCCCGGTCCAAAAATCACAGAAATTTTCTCAAACAAAGTATTTGGATTTAAGCCCTGTGGATTAGAATTAGCCCAGTCAACCATAGACTGTAATCCAGTTCTTAATATCTGCCTCTGTTCCAAAACCTTATTGGATAAGCCAGCTAAAATCAACTCAGTTGAAGCCAGATAGTCTTTGCTTTTATTAAAGTGACATAATTCATCATTGATATGAAGGCCTGTAAATCCTGGGGTCGCCAAGCAGCCCTGCAAAACCTGCTTGTACCTAATGCCTTTCCATGCCTGAGAGCCAAACTGTTGTAACTTATTAAGTTCTAAAAACCTATCCCTATCACTAGGTGGGATAATCTTCTTAACGTCAATATCAGTGTTTATAGAACCCCAATTAAGAGACAGCGACTCGGGCTGAGTAGGCAATGTAATGAACGGTTCCGAAATACTTTCATTGTTATTATTAATAACATGATGTTGCGAATCAACACTTTTAGTTAAGTTATGGTACTAGGAATTACAATACCACTACTTTGCGGGTCTGCACTATTATAACAAACGGGATAGTGGCTTAAGTAATTCGAAATATACGACATTTGCGACATTAAGGTATCAATACGAGGATCGGTGCGAACCTGTTTCGACTTGTACTTACGGTTTCGCGCCGAGGTACGAGAACGCTTATTGGGCAGGGGTGAAGCCGTGCCCTCCTCAAACTCCGAGGATGTGGAGGAGCTGCTTTCCGATGCCCCAGAGCTAGTTGCCGATAATTGTTCTCCATCCGAAGCAACAATACCGGCTCGCTCGTGGTTCTCATTACCTCTACTTACCGGCTCCATTTATTTGTGAAATACACTGCTGTGTTTCCAAAAAGCACTAAAAACACAATCACTAACACTTTTAACACTAATTTAACTCAGTTACAGTGGTTAAAAAGCACTTCAAAATACTTTTTTCTTATTAGATAAAAGTTTTGACATCACTCGAAAGAATCACAAGAATGCAATGACGCTTGACTGCAAAAATGGCGGTAAAGTATTAACTGCGCCCTCAGGTGCCAGAAATAAGAAGGTATGCTCGATATTCCTACCGATTTAGGGGAATATTCTCGTATTTTCACAGAATCATAAGGACTGCTTCTTCATATCATTGATGTGTTTTCGAATACATTATAATACATAATTTTTGAAAAAAAACCTATATTAAATAGTTACTGAAATCGATTCAGTAGTCAATTATGAGCCGACTACTTTCAGGACTTGCGTTTATTCTGTTACAACTTGTATTATATTATACTAGTCGCGTGGTAAACTCTGCTTGCGCGATGCAGGATTTGCGTGACGTCAGTATGATGCGCAGCTCGCATGTGGCGATATAGATACCGCTACAGGTAGGTTAACTTACCTATACGACCTATACCCACTTTTCGCCAGCTAACTTACTTTAAGCAGATCCTCTTCTATTCTGCTTGCTCATAGTACCTATACACCAACCAGTACCAACCTTGGACTATTGTACGTGCTGTTAGCAACACTTCATTGTGTATCGTTAAGTACCATCAATTTATAAAGATAGGTTGATGCATAGACGTAGGTACATTTATCTATTGAACGACATCACACTAAATGATTTGACGGTCCGCTTGTAAAGGAAAGGAATTGCGGGCGGTAATAAAATATGTCTGGAAGGGTCATCGTATAGGTATTGGTAGATATCTATGTACGAGACCTACCTACCGGCGCGATTGCGTAATACACTATAAATCACAATCTGAACCATTTTGAAGGATATTGCTAATCTATAGCGTCATATTATGTTCGAAAAATTTGTCTGCTCAACAACGTAAATAACGCAATGAATGTTGTTGAACGGTCAAAATTAAAGCGACTACTGCTGATTATGTTGTCCTCTGTTCGATTCCTGGGTCGGGCAAAATGTTATTGGGTTTTTCCATTAGGAGTTTCTCAGTAGCACCTCGGAGTCTACATGTGTGTTCGGTTGATGACAATAGATTCGCCTCCTATTACATGGGGTTCACGGCCAAGGCCGGATCAGTGCCCAGATGGAAGCTACGGCCCAGTTGGACCACCGGCGATTGGGTCGGGGCCTAAGAATGAGTCGGGGCTAAGAAATGCCTTGTGGTAAAGCACCAGGCTCGGGTGGAAGAATAGGCTTAGGAAAGAGTCGTGGCCTTGGCGCATTACCAGGCCCGGGCATTCGGGGCCCAGGTGGGGGGCCCGGAATGAGTGAAGACCCGAGTGCTGGACAGGGCCCAGATGGAGGCTACGGTTCAGTTGAACCACCTTCCGTCCGAACCCAGTGGCGCCTCCTATTACATGCAATGGGGCTATGAAACATAGGTAACTGGCGAAATGTAAGTGTAGTGTAGGTATCTACTATAGGTACACCTCTGCCTAATCCCTCAGTTATTATTTATTTCTTTATTAAAACTTTATGCACCAGTAAAAAAAAAAACTGTACAAAGGCGGGCTTAATGCCTGAGGCATTTACTACCAGTCAACCTTAGGGTGATGCAGATAATATGAAACATGGCAGGTGCAACATACGGGATAGATCCTTAAAATGTTTCTTTTGCTGTGCCCGACAGGATCCACGATTGTTACAACAAATGTTTACTTACTACCTAAGCATATACATTGTGGAATGCAATAAATGATTGAGTATTTAGTATAGATAGCTTATTATAGGTTTGATGTTATGTTTAGATGATATTATCTTCATAACAGCAGGCTATAATATCTACCTAGGCCTTCCCGCATATAAAGGTAGGTACGACCACACGGGTAGCGGAGTCAGAGTTTTTTAATTTTTTTTGTGAATACGAAATCACTCTCGCCTTGCTGGTCAAGTGTTACAAGAGCGGCTGCTGCACGTCGCGTCGTCGGGTCCTATACACGGTGATTTTTAAATCACTGTTAACCTTTCATGGCGTGAAAGTACTCACGTATATGAGCAACACTCACTATGAGACCAGCTCTGAAATGTCGAAAAAAATACTGTTTCATACAACAATGCAATATTTACCCGATGAAAATGTATGAAACAGATGTATTTTTTTTGCTACTTCGTAGTTGGTCCCATAGTGAAAGTTGTTTATAATAATGAGTAATTTCACCTCCCTAAAAGGTTAACAGTGATTTAAAAATCACCGTGTATAATTGTTTGTTTAATCTCCAAGTCCATTAGTTTATTAATATATTTTGTAAGTAGCAACATTGCGGCACGGAGTCTCGCTCTCAATAGCATAACACTTTATTAGATTGAGGAATTGATTGAACAAAACATCACGCCTGAATTTCCTGAAGGGTAAGGCAGAGTAGGTAGGTATCCAAGGAGCCTTGATTTGTGCCTGGTTCATGGTAAAAGGGCTCATCCTCTATTACCTACATCCGTACTTATTATACATGCAAAAGTAACTCTGTCTGTCTTTTTGTTACCATTTCACGCCTTAACTGCTGAAGCGATTTGAATGTTTGGACAAAGGTAGACCATGGCCTGAGTTAGGACATAGGATAGCATAAAGAAAGAAAAAAGAAAAAAAAAAGAAAAAATGTTTATTCTGCACAAACAAAACGCACATTACAAATAAAAAAAAAATAAAAAAGAGACAAGTATACACATTCAACGTTGTCAAGCTCTAAGTATTCAAGCATACATATTAACTACTTTTCATACCGATTGTAGGTAGGTACGTTTCCGTGGGATAATGTCTGAGCTGACTGAGCAAAAGCTAGTGGGACATACTCGTAAATTAACTAGCGAAACTAAACTAGCTGTGGTTGTACCTACCTACTACCTACACCGGCTACAGCACTGCCAGCCTTCGAGGATCACAGGCATGATGTTAGAAAACCTATCAATTGGAGAGCTATTTTGTTATTTCTAAAAAGGTAGGTGTATAAATCATTGTTAGTAAATTTATTTTGCGTAAACCCTGTAGGAACCGGTAGGAATATAACGAGAGACAGGAGAGCGGCGAGACGGCGCGCGTTAAATATGCAGCAGGCTGAATAATGCAAGCACTCGAGTCCGCGCCGTACTATATGGCTGGTTTGCGAAACTAGGGAGTTTTATTATACAGCCAGTATTTACTCTTACTTACGATCATGGTCGAATCTTAACAGCAGCGATAGAGGAGAGCTCTTTAATTTTGGAAATAAATTAGACGTTTGTGATTTCCGTTGCATATTGAGTTTGTGCTTGGGTAGGTACCGATAGCAAATGCCTTGATTGGCTGACGTAGATGGCACTTGTTTTTTTTAATTTTAGCTTCGTGGTGGCGGATTTACAAATTTGCCGCCAGTAGTCTATTCAATTTTTGCCGCACCTATTGAGCTCTGAAATTCGGTACCCTGTTTGACAATCATAATAATTACATTTTATTCTTTTAATGAAATTTCAACTTTATGATTTGTGCTCTATCGTTCTCATTACATCAGCTTTTTTCCTTTATTAGTATGATTGTGAACTAGGGGATCGTTGTGTCAATTTCTAGATTTTATTTTACAATGACAGTAACTATTTACACTAGAGACTAAATAACCAACTATACAAATAAAAACAAAAACAAAACGCCATCTAGGCGTCGAAATATTCGTCCGCATCACTGTCATCCGGAAACGTGCCCAGAAGACTGGCAGCATTGCCACGTTGAATGGAAAAGCTAATTCTTTGGCCAAAGAACAACCCAGCCCTCTGGTCACGTGAAGTGTCGACCAGTCGGCGAGAAATTTCGAGAAAGGAGACGCGCACTCGGGCCCCATGAACCGAGCGTTTCAACCCCAAACTGCTCAAACCTGTAGTTACCCATAAGGTAAGGTATTTGCGCCGTTTAAGGGTCTCAGCAGCCGCAGCAGCGGCGCCAGCACAGCCCGCCGTGCTAGGAACATGAGATGGCGATGGTGACCCACCTTCCAAGGCAACAACGTCATGCCGTCTGGTCTCTTTCCATCGTCACGTACCAAGCCGTTTGGTTCTAATACCGCTGGTACGCCATAATATCGTCGATGCTGGCGTGTCATGCTCTACGACCTGCGCTCCTGCAGCAGGACAGGCCATGGTGCCCGAGGCTGTCGACAGTTTCACGACAGTGACACCGATGCGGAGCAACACAAGGCGTGCCCAAGTGGAGACACGTAGCGAGCCGAAACGATGAGTCATCCACCATAGTGCCTATGGTGGATTACGGGAGCGCCTGAAGCCACAAGCCTGACTCCCACTCTCCCACAGCCAGCAGACGGGCACGCTCAACCGTATTAGATGACGTGGTCAACAGGGTATTTCGTGTAGTACTGCAGAGCGGCACGTCCCACCGTCTCTGGGAGGACGGGTGGTCGGGCAAATCCATATTGGGATAAGCCATTTTCCAAGCGTTCAACGCATCGGTCAAACACGGTTCCTCAAAATCGAGCAGTGAGGAAGATAATATGTTCCTGGTTAATTAATCGGTACTGTGGACCGAGGAGAGGAAGGCCGGTAAACTTACTTACTTACTTGAAATTTCTAGATTATTTTTACAACCCAATTTAGTGAAGATTACACGAGAAATAGTTTTTGGGTATAATTTTGAGCTAAAAAAAGCTCAATCACGTACAAATTGTAAAGTAGGATATGCTTTCAATATACTTGCACAATATGAACACAGCTTTCACAAAATAATGTACATTTCGTAAACGTTGTTGAACATTTTTTATTGCACTTTTGCTTTTATTGCATTACCTCTCTGTGAGATGTAAATCTGCAAAATCATCAATTAGTCGTTTCTAAATCTTTAGGATAAATTTTTTCCAAGGATTTTGCCATCAGGGTCGATGGTAACAACTCAATTATTTTGGTTAGAAATGAAATCTTCTCGTTAAATTCGTTGGAGGCCAACTGCCATTTTTCTAACTCGAACACGAGTCTATCTATGAGGATGAGAAACGTGTTAACCCTGATAGCTTCACGCCCCGTCATTCTAATACCTTCTTCCGATGTTTCATTAAATCTTCTTTTTCTTTTCGGTTGTCTTTTTTTGATCTCTGTAGTATATTGCTTCAATATACTTAATGCCATCGTCTTTTCTTCGTAATAGTTGAAATTCTCTTGTTCAGCTACGAAAAACTTACGGAGTGAATCGTAAAGATCGGCAACGGCGACCAAATAACGGTGGAAGCCTGGATTTAAACATTCACTTTGTTTATTCTTTCCAGAAAAATATGCCACACAACACCGACGTTTCAAATTTTTCCAAATTAAAAAAAAAGTATTCCCGCCGCTTCTAGTCGCGTTACAGGCTTTTCATTTTCAGTACAATCATCCTTGATTGATTCCACTTCGTGCCAAGAGTCTCTCAAACTTTTACACGCGTCCTCTGTAGCTGGCCAACGTGTCAGATTCACTCACTTCAGGGTTTTGCCTTTCCCGATTTCACTCATTAATTTTTGCCAGGGTTATGTCGAGCTTCCAAAAAAAAAAACGTAAATTTCCTGTAGCATCATGAAAAAACGACAAGCTTCTGTACACGATTCAGCAGCTGCAGTTGCCACTAAATTTAAAGAATGGGCAGAAGAAATTAACTGGCGCGCATGGCGCCCTTATCTGAACGTGCAACTAACCCAGCCTGGGGTCTCATCAGGACGTTCGTATAGGTACTTTTTTGTTAAATTTAGTTCGTTTTTCAAGCCATCAATACTTGGTCACGCTCGGCCGACCTTCTCCGCCGTCGCGTCGGTTTCTGGTTTGGCTATTGTTATAATTTTTCATATACAGACGTTGAGAGTGTTCAGTATACTGTACAGTACTAAAATATTGAAGGTTTTGTTACATTTTCGGGACTCGTTTTCTCTGTGTGTTTTGATTGCGTTTACTTTTACTTTTGTAAGACAAAAAAAATTGAGCCAATTTTGCCGCCTTCTAAAACCTGTCGCCCTTGGCTCCAGCTTACTCAGCCTGCTGGTAAATCCGCCACTGTTCGTGGGTAATGCAAAAACGAGCAACAGCCTATCTTTAAGTACCTGAATACATACCTATTTATTATTAGTTACGTTTTAAATCAATGTTGTTTGTAGTTCATTCGTTCGAGAAAAAACGATTCTTCAAACCGAAACCCTCCAATTGTACATCTCGGTAGTATTGTTAACTGAATCGATACACGTAATGGCGCCATTATTAGGGCCTCAATACTGCTATGGACTTATTCATGTTCGATAGGTATTTAGTAGGTATCGACTTTTGATCGCCACTGTAAAGACAAGTAATACGCCAAGATATTCATATAAAATTTAATGAACCGATAATTAAAATCGTTGACAATATTGAATATGTATTTACATAATATATTTTTGGTTTAACAAGTGTACAATGTACAAAAATCGACTGCTTTATTTACAAATATTTACACTATGCAATAAATTGGAAGATGTTCGAAGCATTTTAATCTAACCTACAAACGTATTAAATGCGTCTTATTATAATAAAAATAGTTAATTTATGTACCTACATCTATGACAAATTAATAATTAAGTGTACTTATAAGCACGTAAAAGGCATTGTATAAAACGGTACAATAATATAAATTCTACGAAATTAAGGTAAAGAAAAGGTGAAAGCTTAATTTTGGTGTTTACGACATGGATACAGCCCAAGGGCAAAAATAAAGAAGCTACATAGAAGAAGGAAATGGTCAACATGACCAGGCCTCACGATACCAACAAAAACTAAATAAAATCGCTGAAAAAAACACGATATTTAACACTAGCATTAACATATTCAACAACAAAATAAAATACAAGTTATATTTCTGTCTATTTATGAACAATACAAATCGAATGGAAAGTTCATGAAATAAAATCGATTCTAGGCTCCCAACACTAGTAATTAACAAACATAGGTATGCAATATGAATTATTCAGCCTGATTTTAAGCAGTGAAAAGCAAACTCCATGAGAGTGACTAGTTAATTCATTATCCATTTAACAATACCTCAATGCAAGAATATAAGTACCTATTCAAAGAAAAGATGAAAGGAAAATAAAAGATAACGAGGGCTGCTCGAATAAAGCCATAAACATAAAAAAAACGACTAGAGACGGTTTTTAAAAGCTCAATAATTGGGGGGAAAATCTATGGTCATTAAACATTTCATACACTTCAAGAAGTATTACGTCAACTTAAACATTATTCTTACGTCATTAATTACTTACTAAAATAAATTAACGTTTGATGATGGTCGTGTCTTAAATTTACGAAGCACATTCGTTTCCAAAGCAATAAGTATTTGAGTTAGCTCGCTCGGTCTTTTTCCTATCATAGTACAGCAGATCAAATTGAGTTTGCCTTTCACAGCAGCCATTGTAGATACTAAACTACTCTTTATACTGTAATTGATTGACAATGTGTATGTTATCTGGCCTGTTCCGTTTTATTTAGAGTCTCGAATATGTTTTTGTACCAGAACTCGACCGTCTTGCCCCAGGCACCGAGTGTTACATCGTCGAGTTTGAGCACCTCTATGAACATCTTCACGATGACCTCTTTGAGTTGCTGGAAAAGAAACGAAAATCATATTAAGTACGTACGTTTTTATTTTATTTATAAACAGATGGCATTTGAATCATCATTAAATTATAAGCTTGAAATGTTACAACCAAAAATACGTTTAATTCAGAAATTCTACCCTAAAGGTACACTTTGATTTCGGATCTCCTGCGAGTGTCTTTATCTTCATCAAAGTACGTAGTACGAAGTACTTACGTAGGTACGTATGTACGTAAACACGTAGTTTGCTCGTTCTATGTACCTTATATTAATTGAATCGAATCTATAATATTAACCTTCTAGGCAACTAATTACACTTTTGAATTAAAATAGGTACACAATTTGAAGTTTGATTTCATGTATAAACGATCTGTTGATTGGTCAATGATGTCGATGAGATGATGACAATACATTTTTAATTTATTATTGTAAATATGTGTTTTTTTTCGTCAGTACTAAAACATAAACTACCTATCTATTATCGTATTTAGTATTTAATGTTAATAGAACCACACCCTCCGTGGTCCGTACATTCGTCTAATCCAATACATTTAACATGCAAATGAGCGTATCGCCCATATTTGCGGTTCGTAAATTGAATTTAATTCAAGTATCGAACGCTTCCCGCCGTCATTTTGGATTACGAACACGTCTACCGTATGAAGTGGTTGGGAAAGTAATATTTTTGTGAAAATATTCACTAATACTTTAGCTGATGTGATTCAAGGCAAAAATAATAATGTTTCTAGAAAAATTATTAGGTTTCTGAACTGTAACGCCACTCATCATTCTCCTGCCGCTATCCCATTTTGTGTGTGGTCGGCGCAACATGGCTTTTTCATCCATTATTCTCTATTACTCGTCATCCTGTAATTATGGTCATAGTCATAATTATCACCATTCACAAAGTCCATCCATCGCTTATTTGGTCTTCCCTTACTCTTATCGCCATCGGCGTTCATACTTAAAACTTTGCTCACGACATTTTCTTCATTCCTCCGTATCACATGCTCATACCGTGACAACCGATTTCCACACCACTTTTCAGTCAGCGGTGCCACTTTCAGGCTTCCACTCGTGTGTCACACACATCCCTCTTAGCATTCTCATCTCATGCAATCAGCTGCATGCAATTGCCTTAAGAGAGCCGCTTGCTTGAGCCGCAGATTGTTCCCGTGACCTGCCGCCATTTCATCCAATCAGTGTTTATACTGTGTTTCGATCTACTTCTCCATCGCTTTGCACGAGTGAACCGAGATACCAAATGCCGGAGTAGACAGGGAGAAGCGCGCAATCAAGCGCTATGGTTCCAGAACTGGAGAGACCATAATATTCAGTTTTGGTTCTGCTGATTTTCAAGCCAAGATTCTCCAGCTTCTGTTGCCATTTCTACAATCTGCTCCGAATCTCAGGTCTATCTTCACCGACAAGAACAATGTTATCGGCAAACAGCTTGCACCAGGATGCCTCTTCCTGTATGTCCGACGTCAGAGCGTCCATAATCAACAGGAACAGGTAAGGACTTAAAGCCGAACCCTGGTGCAAGCCTACAGCCACACTGAACTCGTCGGTATTTCCAGCCGCCGACCGGCGTACGTACGAGATTGACTGTACGTAGCATGAATTATCTCTTTAAACTGCCCTGGCAAACCTTTCTCTTTCAAGGCCCACCACAACATCTCCCGAGGTACCCTATCATACGCTTTCTGCAGATCAATGAACACCATGTGCAAGTTCTTGTGTGCACGTCTGTACTTCTCGCACAATTGGTGGAGTGCATAAGTGGCGTCCATTCTTCCTCGACCTGGCATATACCCAAACTGGTTCGGGCTAATCTCACTCTCCTCTCGCAGTCTTTTCTCTATTACTTTTTCCCATACCTTCATACTATGTGACATGAGCTTTATCCCTCGATAGTTGTTGCAGTCCTGTATATCACCATTATTCTTGAAGATGGGCACCAGCGAATTTTTGCACCATTCTTGTGGGATGCCTTGTTCATGCAACAACATATTGAAGAATAAAGTCAGCCACATACATCCATCTTCATTTAAACACTTCCATACTGCTACTGGTTTATCATCTGGGTCCATAGCCTTTCCGTTTTTCATACCTTGAACTGCCTTTATTACTTCATCCATGCAAATTTCCCTCACCAAACCCATATTTACTAGTACTTCTTTGAGCACTCCATTTCATTTATTCTCTTCGTTCATTAGTTTTGCAAATAAACCTACCATCGTTCTTTTATTTCGTCATCTTTGGAATGGTAGCGTCATCTTTCATACATTTAATATGAATGTTATTTCTCGTTATCCTTTCTCTTGATTTTGTAATCTGGTAGAGCTCCTTCCCTTCTCCTGCGCCTTAGCACTCAAAATTGCTACCGCCTTTTTTGCCTTTCTCTTCCATTCTTTACAAATATTTGTCTTATCTTCTTTAAAACTATCATTCCCGTTAACAACCGCCTGCCATTCTTTAAACGCAATTTTCTTTTCTTTCAGCATCTTTCGCACGTCTTCGTCCCACCACCATGTATCCTTTTCTATCATACCCTTGCCTTTCAATTCTCCAGACACGTCTTTTGTTACTTTCCTTATACAATCCGCCATCTCTTTCCAACATTCATTCACAGATTTTCCTCCATATTCTTCATTTCTATCATTTTATCTACCACTTGACTCTTAAACATACTGGCACATCAATCTGTTTCTATCATACGCCGTCTAGTTTTGGGTGGGGGCCGATCCTTGTTCCTACTGGATGAGACACTGACTTTTACTTCATTATTATGAGCCTATGTTGTGAGACCAAGTCTTCACCTGGAAGCACTTTACAGTTTTTGACACTTTTAAGACTGTTCCGTCTTACTAGCAAGTAGTCAATATGTGTCGCGTGGCGGCCACTATTGTAAGTTATAAGATGTTCATTTTGTTTTTCAAACCACGTATTTGTTATTGCCAGGTTGAAGGCCAAAGCAGCTTGCAGCAGAGTCTACGGTCTCCGAATCGCCAACCACTATGCACTCTCTCATACCCATCCTTCTGTCTTCCTACATGCCCGTTAAAATCACCCCCGCATACACTTCTTCACTATCTTGCCCATCCATCATCACACGATCGAAGTCCTTCCGAAACTTCTCTTTTACACTATTCTGACACCCTGACTGGGGTGCATACAAACTAACTATATAAATTTGACAGCTATTACTCTATCTCACTCGTTTCACATCCACAATACATTATTTCAACTGACTATCCAAAACTATAGTTACCCACACCATTTCGTTTGGCATCGTTTCCACAGTAATACAACCTAATATCGTTTTCCGATCTCTCTAGCTTTCGGACCCTTCCACTTCGTATCTTGCCAGACACGATATGTTTAGTCGTCACCTTTTTAAAACATCTGCTGGTCCCCTTCCTCTTCCAGTCATCGTCCCTACATTTCGGCTCGCACACCTCAATCTAACTTCTCTCACATTCCGAGCTTGCGTCTTACGTCGCACTCGCCCGTTCTGGTGTTTGTCACACCAGAACGGGCGAGTGCCCTTGTCCATTACCCACAGAGGCCGGGTGCTGCCCCTGCGCGTCGATTGTGGGGTACACCCTAGCTCTATAGCGCATTATATCACTTCCATTCATGTTGTGCTGCCCCTGCGCGTCGATTGTGGGGTACACCCTAGCTCTATATCACTTCCATTCATGATGCTTAAGGTTTTGGCAAAATTTAACAGTTGGCCGCCAGCCTGACACCAACCGTCCTTGGGAATGTTTTTGTTGGTGGATATCCCGCCACTTGTTGGTCGTAAGAGCCTCGATGGTAAGCAGCAGGGTGCACCGCGTGCAGGCGAGGTTGACGTTTGGAGAGTCTGGTTGTTGTGGGCTCTCCCTTACACCCTAACCGTAACGCCACTATTCCTAATCAATTAGCAGAGGTACCTACCTGTATTATACCTACTTCGCGCTCTATTAGATAGGTGCAGTTATGTCATCAGGAATATAGCTATCTACTCATATTTTACGACACCCATAACAATTGAAGGAATTACCGTTTCACAGCTTCTAACCTAACAATGTTCAATATCTTACTTGGAAATTCTTCTCCTGAATCTTTCTCTTGCGATGAGACTCTCCGAGTTTGTTCATCATGGCGGCCACCACCTCAGGCTGGTTGAGGTTCTCCACTGCAAGGTTCAGTGACGTCATCAAGTTGATGACGTGCGCCTTGAACTGTGGGTTTGTCAGGTACTGGTCCTCAGAAATATTCTTGATCATCCTGAAGAACTCTTTGCTCTCCGGGAAGGCGGTAAAGAATCTGGAAAGTTGAAAGGTTTCGAGTTATTTTTCTGATCTATTTGGGTTTGGATGAGCAACGGGGTGATAGCTCTATTATAAGAAAGTTTCAAGTTCAACCTTAGAGAACGTAGAGCGGCTCTATTATAAAGCATGCTCTTATACACAACTAGCGACCCACCCACCTCTGCTTCGCACGGTTTTTGTCGATCTGACAAAACATCTAAATTTCTTTCTTAGATGTAAACTTAATAATAGGTCGGGGAAAAAGTTTTTTCGTATTTTATAGGTATAAAGTTGTAGTAAAATCTCTTTGGCTCTACTGCTTGCACCTGGTTGGTTTGATACCATTAAATAAATATCATTTAAAAAAGAAAAAGTAATATCGATTTCCCGCCATTCTTCAATGGTTTTCCTGTCCGCCATAATGAGTGAATCTAACGAAGAAAATCGATACATTTTGAAGTTTTATTGCAGTTGGTTCAAGTGTTTTCAGTCCGGGAATTTTGACGTTAAAGATGCAGCTCGCTCTGCGTTACACACTAACAATCAAAATCTCAATACTTAATTTTGAAGGATATTGCTAATCCATTGCTTTATATGTTCGAAAAACTTGTTTGTTCAACAACGTGAATAACACAATAAAGGTTTTTGAACGGTCAAAATGAAAGCCATTCCTGTTAGTGTGTTACTGAATTACCTCGCTGGTCGCTGCTACGGTAAAGACGATGCCAGTTTAGAAAAACGTGGAGCAAGATAGATTAGCAGTTACGACATAGCTGAAGAGTTCTTTAAACTTTAAAAAAGAAAATTATTCTACATAGTATATTATAAAAAACGACATTGTTCAGAAGGCCAATTCCCGTAATTAAAAACGTTCAAAATCAAGTCGCAATCTCTAGGCCAATTCTCGTACTTAAAAAACGTTCAAATTCAAGTCGCAATCTCATCGCAGCGACAATCAATGTCAAAAACCTGTCAAAAATGTATGTAAATTGATTGTAATTTTGACAGATTGAGACTGAGATTGGAATGCGAATGGTCTTAAAAACACGGGAATTGCCCCTCAGATCTCAGCGACAATCAAATGTCAAAAATGTAGGTAAACGCTATAAAATTTTTTACAGATAGAGACGTGAGATTGGAATGCGAACGATCTTAAAAATACGGGAATTGCCCCTCAGATCTCAGCGACAATCAAATGTCAAAAATGTAGGTAAACGCTATACAATTTTTTACAGATAGAGACGTGAGATTGGAATGCGAACGTTCTTAAAAATACGAGAATTGCCCCTCTGTTGTTTTTCTGTCCACCCATTGATTTAGTATATCTGTGTCCACCAAAATTAGTGAATCTAACGAAGAAAGTCAAAACTGGGTTTCAAAAAAGGGAAAAATGCAACACAAGCCGTGAAAAAAATATATGACGTTTGTGGACATAACGCAGTGTCAGTAGGAGAAGCACAAAGTTGGTTCAATTGTTTTCAGTTCGGGAATTTTTATGTCGAAGACGCAGCACGCTCCGGTCGCCCTGTTACGGATGAAGTCGGTGCTATTTTTGAAAAAGTGGAACTGAAGAGTTAGGGCAACCCCTAACTCTTCAGTTCTACCACAAAACAGTTTTGACCCATTTGAAAAAGTATACAAAAAAGCTCGATATTTGACTTAAAGACTTTAATTTATAAAATGTACCTATAGATGCTCCCACAAGTGCACAAAGCACGGCACGGCCGGCACGGCTTAACGGCACGGTTGGCGCAGTGGTTAAGCGATTGACTGCTGCGCTGCGTGTCGCGGGTTCGATTCCCGCACGGAACAAATATTTGTATGACCTGCAGATAGTTGTCCCGGGTCTGGCTGTTTGTGTATGTGAGTTTAAATGTTTGTAAACGCACCCACGATACTGAAGAAGTTCCTAGTGTGGGGGAAACGTTTTTAAAAAAAAAAAAAGCTATAACATTACTTTAGCGTTAGACGTACATAAAAACGAAACTATGTTTATATTTGAGTTTTCTATGCTCTATTTCTTTAGGACCCTTCAGTGCCCATAAAGAGGGACTGCTCATCTTGAAACTACTGTCATAACTACTAAGTGCAACTCCACATTTTGTCATAAAATCTACATTATCTTCAAATTAACCTGTCATGTCTTTGTGCATACTTCGATCAATATTTTGCGGTTAACATTAACTGATGCATGGCTCTAATAGAAACAAATTACCTAGAATGTTTTCTGTTTTTACACTCTCGATCAATACCTTAACTGAACTGTCATGTTTCTTAATAGTTAAAGCATTATAAGATAAACAAAGGTCAATATTTTCATCATCAGTATTCACTAGGTATATTTTATGGCTATGAAGGGGGCGACTACCAAGATGACGAATAAAAGTATAGAACAAAAAGACATATTGCGCCGACAAGAGAATGATGATGGTGATTTTTTTCAATGAACTACTTAAATAATGAAAAGATGAAAACCTTTTTCTCAAACATGGTTGGAAATTTGAGCATTATTTTGACAACCTTCTTCGAGATAAATCGAATATGCTGTACTGGCCAAATACATGCGAGCAGCGGCCGGCAAACGTTGTATGAAAATCCATAACTGTCGTGGTTTAGCGGCCAAATAAAATACATAGTAAACTCCTAACTATCGTGTAATTTAAAAATGGAACGATCTTTTACTCCGAAACATGGCAACCAAGGAAGTAACTTATCAAAGGCTTTATTTAAATTTCGAACTAGCTTGTAAATAGAATGTTGTTTATTGAAAAATTTTACAAATTAACACTTTAACGCGGAAAAAAATACTGTTGTTCGTCGTTCGCCATTGATTTTGAAAAGTAATTGTATTTTAATTTCCGCGCATTATTCGAGAAAAGTACTATACAAGCCTTGGCCACAACTAGGCATTGATGGACTTATGTATGTGTGCCTCGGCTTCGACTCGCCCCACATTGATACGTACGTCCATCAACGCCTCTTTTGCTGGCCGCTGCAGTAATGTACTATTTCCACCATTCAATTGAATTTTGTTTTCTTATTTAAATATCTTTGGAATTTTAAAACGGCTTTAGGTGTTCCTTTGATATTTGATTTCCTGATTAAATTAGTGATGTGTAACACTAGGAAGTTTTTTTTTAAATCTTTAATTCGGTAAATAGCTCCAAAAAACTTGTTTTTACTGCAGTGCACGTGCCAATTTGGCATCGCTTTCTTATGGTTAAATAGTATCTAGTAATACTCGCAGGTATCGTATTCTTACAATGTGTACTGTTTGGTATAATGCCAAAGAATTTGAGTCTCGGTGGTCAGTCTATAGTGAAATGGAGAATTACTTCAAAACCAACTTCAACAACTTCCAACTTCCACTTCGACTCTTTGTCCTCTCTTTGTACTCTTTCGTCCTCTACATGTGGTTCTCTAACTCTCATGCAAATAGGACTGAACTGTAAGGGAGCCTCGACCTGACCTCATAACATAACATCACGCCTGTAATCCCTGACAAGTTCGGCAGAGGTGTAGGTACCTATGAGGTACATTCACATTTCATTTCACCTGACCTAAGTTTATAATCAATTGGGTTTAGTTTTAAAAGACAGACTTTTTTAATTAACTCGTTCAGTTTCCACATTGGAGTGGCATTTAATCACACAAACTATTCACTGTGCTAGCGGACTGGACTACAAATCAAACAGTGACACGTAGCTGGAACACGTTTATTAAGTCGTTCATAACCACAGCTGTTTGTATAACGTTTTCCAACAAGAGCCGTAAAATGTGACATTTATGCTACAAAGACGTTAAAACTTTTAGTATGTAGCGTTTTGAATTTCGTTGATATTGCTAATACATAGTTTGAGTTTGTAACAGTTTGGAATAGTTTCGTTTCAATGTATCATATATTGTTCAACGAAATCTCCAAACGGCTTGTTGACACTTCCCGTGATCCAAGGGCTGGGCTTTACCTTGGCCAGAGGCTTAGCATTGCCATACAACGTGGCAATGCCGCCAGTCTCTTAGGTACTTTACCAGTCGACTGCGATGCAGAGGAATTTTCGACGCCATATTTTAATTTGTTAATAGTTTTAGTTAGTTTAGGTTATTATATTTTAATTTTAATAGTTTGTTAGTGTCGTGATTATGTAATTTTTTTTCTAATAAATAAAGAAGTAACAATGTATCATCACATTACATCCGCTTTGTGTAAAGTCAATCAATATACTCCGATGCTAAATGGTGCTACGCGTAAGATTGTTCATGGGAGTTGGCAGTAGATTAATGATTAAGTTACAACTTGACCAGAGAAAACACGAGTAGGACTGTAGAACTTTAATCTTTAAATGTACTTGAACCAACATTTATATATATCATAATCGATTATTCCCAACGAGGCACACTGTAACAAGTCACAGTGTGACTCTATGGAATTTTTATTCACAATTTTTCCCAACGAGGCACACTGTAACCAGTCACAGTGTGACTCTATGGAATTTCTATTCACAGTTTTTCCCAACGAGGCACACTGTAACAAGTCACAGTGTGACTCTATGGAATTTTTATTCACAATTTTTCCCAACGAGGCACACTGTAACAAGTCACAGTGTGACTCTATGGAATTTTTATTCACATTTTTTCCCAACGAGGTACACTGTAACAAGTCACAGTGTGACTCTATGGAATTTTTATTCACAATTTTTCCCAACGAGGCACACTGTAACAAGTCACAGTGTGACTCTATGGAATTTTTATTCACAATTTTTCCCAACGAGTCACACTGTAACATGTCACAGTGTGACTTGTTGGGATTTTTATTCACAAATAGTGTTGTGGACTACAAGGATCTGGATCTACAAGGAGCGTGCCGCGGTAGCGTCCGCCGGCGCCAGTGGGAAAAATTGTGAATCGATTATAATCAAGACAGACATCAACTTAATGATGTATTACTTATCATTAAATAGTAAAATGCTCTCTACGAGTGCGACGTATGCACATAATGTTATGATTATGACACACTTTGTTATGAGTAGGTAAAGCACGAGAATGTTTATAGTGCAGAATTCTTGGAATAGGTATGTTAAACACCGTATTGATTTGTATCGTGGCCACTGACCTGAAGTAGTGTAGGTACCTGTGATACCTGTCTTTATCAGACAAGACAAAAGACAAAAACACGTTAATTATATAAGTACCTACCATAGATAATATTTCTGTGGTACCTACACTCCTGGACATTGGTTTCTAGTTTCCTCTCAGATAATTATATTTTGAATTATTGTACTACGTGACTTTATAAAAAAATTAAAAAAAAGGTCAGATGCGTAGTACTTGCAACTGGCGTACGTGTATGGTATGTACGAACGTAAACGAAGCAAAGGGAAAGAGGAAGGTGAGGACCTACCCCGGTCTACTACCGAGGTGCCTACCCCCATGGGACGAAGGCGTTACTTTATAAAGTATGTCACTACGGCGACGCAATGAGGAGTCTCTACTATTATTCAGAAGACAGGAATACACGTCTAAACAAGGAAATGGGAAGTTAGTACCTCAAGCTAAGTTAGGAGACTATCAACGGGGCTAATTGGGTTGACATATCGATTTTCCGCGCAAATATAAATGCTTCGTTCCACTTCACCTGCGAATATGAATTCTCAGTCGAACAACGAGCTATGTCATCATGTTAAAGACTTTTTTTGTGCAGTACACGTGGTGCAGTTTTTTTCGACTACGTCTTGTCATTTCAGCGTTATTGTTAGCTTAGTAACTTTAACACTTTTCGTTTAGTTTTTCCGATATTTTGTTATCATAAGCTAAACAACTTTTTATGCGAGTTTTTTTAAAAGAGTAAAAATGTTACGCTTTTGTTTCTATATTTGCTCTAAGCCACGTGTATGTTTACCATATCATTGAATCTAATATTGGAGGTACCTAGTCGATTTAAGTGAGCACCATAATAAATTATATTGTCACACTAGTCATTCATCTTTGTAGCTTATTGTTGTTGTAATTAATTTTAGACTTACCTACCTAAATAAATACGAAAGTATCTTTTGAATCTTCAGAACCTAACCTGACCTAACTTATCTGATTAGTATTTTGATTATTTACCAATTACGTAGATAATTAAAATATTATGTAGGTTAGGTTACCTAGCATATGTACCTACCAAATATTTAATTATCTAAGTCATTGCTAAACGGATTTATTTTTTTATTTTATATTATTTCTACTTCTATGAATTCTATAATTTATAGTCGTGAAATTGTAAACTCCTGCGCCATGTAGGTATAATTATTTATAAGTACCTACTAATATTAATTTGGGCATACAAATGCACGGAGGAGTTTACTCATACAATGCTTATGTAGGTACCTAAGTGCGTTTTTGTTTAGGTATACTTAGTTTTAATGTTCTTTAATTAGGTATGTATTAGGTTCTATTTTGTGCATTTAAGTATGAAGTTATTTTTAGTTTACTAGGTATAATAAGAAGTACATAGGTACCTACGTATGTTGATGATCGTTAGTGTCAGTTTCATTCTTATAATACTAATATTGTTGAAACAACATAGGATATTGATCCTGCCCGAAGGACAAGGACACGATATAATTAAAACAATGTAAAGAGATCTTTGGCAAAGTATTATCTATAATATTACAAAAGAAAGCACAAGTACCAGTAGGTATTATCAATGCGTTAACCAAGAGTGGTGGGTGATAGGTAAGTACTTACTTGCGGGCTTTTTTCCTTTTTTTTTACTTAGCTGTCTATTTGGAGCTTAGCGCTCAGCCGATTCAGTTTGAGCTAGAAAAGCCACAAACAGCAAAAGAAAGCATACATACTTAATTCAATTAGGTAAATTCTTTTTTTTTTTATGAGAAATAGAGTCATAGATTTTCGTATCCGAATCATATTTAAAAAAATACGTATAAAATCAATTCTTCATTAATGAAATCAACAATGCAATAAAATATGTTTCATTGACTCAAAAATTTTATTGATGAAAACAAGTTCTAACGGATGTTTCGAGTTGTGTCTCGAGTTCTCGACGATGAGCGAAGTGGTTTTAAAGCTGTTTTTGGCAATCCTTGATGTCAATGTACTTGAACAAGGTTTTAAGGTTTTTGATTCTTGAACCTTTATATTTGCAGAGCACCTTGGCCGTGGTAATGTATTGGCACGTTTGTTCTTATGTGAACAGTATGCTATTGGTTACCTGCCTATAAAGGAATAATGCGTGGGTTCTTTTGGTTATACTTAAATTGTTATTATTTATTGGTTTTTACAAGTTATTTATTTACTTAAACAGAGGTTTACGTGTTTTTTGTTTACTTTTGATAATATTATGGGAAATACCATTTATGGAAATGGAAACGTTTTACGATATTCACAATTATGAACCAACGTTCTCACTTATGGAATTTCAAGTGACCGTAAGTAAAGGGACGTAATCCTAATATTTTGCAACACATTTTCTGCAGTTCAACGTTTACCAAATACAATATCCATTCATCAAAACCTTGATTGGGTTTAATTAATTGATACAAATCTGTTAATACAATAATTTATTCAAATCGCTAATTATTGAATAAATCTTATTTATTTAAGGTCAATGGTTGATAGCCTTTAGATAAATACACCGCAAAACGTTTGATTTTATGAATCAATAAATCACGTGGAAAATTGCTACGAAGTTTAGTCACCGTCAGCAGATATATTGTAGCAGACAAGGTGACCAAACACTTCTGAACAATATAACATGACGGACCGGTTGGTGCAGTTGGTAGCGACCCTGCCTTCTGAGCCGCTGGTCCCGGGTTCGATCCCCGGACAAGTCAAGCATTTGTGTGCATGAACATGTCTGTTTGACCTGTGTCTGGGTGCGTATATGTATTTAAGTATGTATATCAGTCATCAGGTTACCGTAGTACAGGTTCTACCTAGTTCGGGACCTGAAGAACTTGTGTGGATGTTGTCAAAAAAGAGAAAAGACAGAGTACATGTCAATAAGTTTCATACACTACAAGTAACCATTAATATCTGAACATTCATTACTTCATTAATATCTGAGGATATGCTTGTCAATAATTTCTATACACACAACTAACCAAAAATATCCGAACACTTACAACGTCAAGTGTATCTACGCAGATGGGGTGGTATTGAATATCTGAGCAGTTGAGGAAAACTGCAAGTGGAAGTGCTTCCAACTTTACTATAAATGCAATTTAAAACGGAAATCTTTTGCTAGTGTATACAGGCTGTTTGGGAGACGGGTGCAAAGCCTGAAGGCGATGATATCTTAGACCATTTAGAACATAGTAAGCTAAACTTTTCTTAGACGAAGTCTGTTCCTTTTTTTTTTAAACTAGTTTTTTAACAATAATACCCATTTTTTTCAATTGATTGCTAATAGTGTCCATTAAAGTTGTTATGTGAATATTACTTATACTTATTTTTTATTTATACAATACCTATGTGATTACTCAAAAAAAAAAATATTTCCAAACATCTGTGTCATCCATCAGAGAAACATTCTACGCAATATTCAGTTTAAGAAACATTTAGAAATCAAGACAACATTTTCTTCAGGGCATAAAAATAGCCTCAGTTGTTTAAACCTTTTTATTAAAAACAAGCTTGATTATTGCCCTTTCTATTGAGGTACTGTTTACGCAGATGTCTAATCAACTCATGGAATTAGGATGTACCAAGCAAATTGAGGACGAATATTTAATTTTAAATCGGACCAATATAATGCTACGTTTTTGCTAATGCATGCTGTCTGAAGTTGGAATCCATCACGCGAAACCTGGAGTCAACCCGGGAAGACATGACCCAAGTGTCAAGACATTGTTGCAGCTTTCGATGCACATCCTTACGAGCTTCAGCTATCTTGTGGACCCATGAGTCAAAATTTTCGAAAGAAGGAATTACAAATTTTCATAACCTTCATCGATCGACAAGTAGAACAATCCACGCTGGAAGAAGCGAGTGTCGTTCCAAACGAAATTTTCAAAGGTCAAAGATGCAACTTTTTTTAATTTAGTTTAAAAAAAAGTTTTAAAAGTCAAGTATAACTTAACTTTAAACACTTCCACGATCTCTTGTAACGTTTCATGTACCATTAAGCTCAATGTTTTACGTGCGTTATTTTGCACACTACCGTAAATAGCTAATCTTTATTACAAAAATGCACCTCTTAGCAATTATTTTTGCACAAAGTTACTTAGTTTGATGCACCTACAGAATGCGTAGACGACGGCTTCGTGAAAGGAATAGAATACTATTTATTATGTACACCAAAAAATTATGTTTTTACACCCTGTATTTTTACATTGGCTTTACTGTGTACCCAATTAGGTATATTTCAATGGATATGAAAAATCCATTTACTTAATGCATAAATGATAAGCGAATCGGTTACGTACGAGGTGCGTTCAATAAGTACCTAGCCTCATCGCCAGAGGGCGCTGTAGTTTCAAAAGAGTTTTACCACAGTGTAGCACATTCTTTTTTAATCCTTTTTTCAAATTTTCATTCCAATCCCTTCATTTGTTTTAATTTGACAACTTATGGAAGCGAACGTGTCGATCGGTTTTACAAAAATGGAAAAAGAGCAATATCGTTCGGTGATTCGATTCCTATTTTTGGAAGGGAAAACGCGCATCGAAATCAAAGAGCGCTTGGATGCTGTGTACGGTGACTCTTCTCCATCGATGGCCACCGTCAAGAATTGGTTCAACGAGTTTGCACGTGGCCGTTCGTCGGTTTTTGATGAAACACGTCCAGGTGCACCAAAAACAGCTGCTACGGAGGAAAACATTAAAAAAATCCATGATCTCGTATTGGCAGATCGCCGATTGAAGGTTCGGGAGCTAGCTGAGACTGTAGGCATTTCAGAAGGAACAGTGCATCATATTCTTCACGAGGAACTCGGCATGAGAAAGCTGTCGGCGCGATGGGTGCCGCGTTTACTCACACCGGGAAACAAGCGCAACCGTGAGACCACATCGGAGACGTGTTTGGCGCTGTTTAAGCGGAATCCAGCGGAGTTTTTTCGGCGTTTTGTGACCGTCGATGAAACCTGGATCCACTGGTACACACCAGAGACCAAGGAGCAATCAAAACAATGGATCCAGACCGGGGAACGTGCTCCAAAGAAGGCCAAAACTGTAAAATCGGCCGGAAAAGTTATGGCCACCGTTTTCTGGGATTCACAAGGTGTGATCTACATCGATTACCTCGAGAAGGGTAAAACAATTACAGGGCTTTACTATGCCGATTTATTGGGCCGATTCGACGCCGAATTAAAGAAAAAACGACCCCATCTGGCGAAGAAAAAAGTGCTGTTTCACCACGACAACGCACCGGTTCACACGTCTGCCGTTGCCATGGCCAAATTGGTCGAATTACGCTACGAATTGCTGCCCCATTCACCGTATTCTCCAGATTTGGCCCCTTGTGACTTCTTTCTGTTTCCTAATCTGAAAAAATCACTCGCCGGGAATAGATATGGATCAAATGAGGAGGTCATCGCCGCCACGGAGGCCTATTTTGCAGAGTTTGACAAAAACTATTTTTCGGACGGGTTAAAAAAGTTGGAGCATCGCTGGGCTAAGTGTATCGAATTAAAAGGAGACTATGTTGAAAAATAAATTGCCACTTTTCCAAAATTTTCGTGTACTTTTTGTAGGCTAAGTATTTATTGAATGACCCTCGTATATATAAATATGTATTCAAATCGATTCATGTTTCTCGCAGATGTAGCCACAGATGAATGCATTACTTATTAGATACGTTTACATAATTTATTCTACACATCTAGCACGTGAAGCGTCTTTTTCTTGTTTTGTTATATGAATATAGAAGACAAAACGTTTTTGTCTCATTTTTGATTAGTCTGTTACTTACTCAATAGGTTTAGGAACTTAAAAATATAGAAAGAATAAAAATTATTTTATTTGAGACACGCACAGGCAAAAAAACAGTAAAAAATAAATAAAAAATAAACGAGCATTTAGAACTAACAAAATTAACATTAAAAACAACTATAAACAAAAAAAAAACAAATCAAAGACCCGTCCGACACCAAAAAGGCTCCTATCTCAGCATAATGCTGCAATAAGTATTTAAAAAATGACTACCGCAGCGCTGGTATTCTGATAGGGCCCACTGTGATGCCACTGAGTTATTTATGTGTCTAAATCTAATATTATGATATTAGACACTAGCTCTAATATAATCATAAGTATTAGATTTAGCTCAAAGACTGATAAGCTAAGTTTTCAAAGCTTCCTCTCTCCTACTATTTTGCTGTGCACGACAGGGTCCACAATGATCCTCAATGACACATATCATTTTAAGGTCTTAAGCCTGTTGAGTATTGAGCACGTATGAGACCCATTAAAATGAGACTTCGGTTAGTTAACTGAAGTCTCATTAGGTGTAGTTCTAGTTACACTTAACCGAAATAAAATAATTCTCAACTGCAGTACCTACCTAGAGATCACTTTCAGGACCGTTTAATTGTGTGCTATTTTTGTCAATATATCACAACAGGCAAAGAATGTACTGAGCAAAAAAGACGAGAATTCTCTATTAGTTTTCCAATGGAAAATCCTCAGATTATTCGGTGCAGTGGTGGAAGACGAGCAATGACGAACGCAGTACAGCCATGAGCTCTACGAGATGTACGACGAGCCTAATTTTAATAAGACCGTTAAAATAGGACGTCTGCGAAGGGCAGGACACGTCGCAAGAATGGACGAGACCACGGACACCCAAACGTTTACTAGATAGTAATCGAGATGGTTGGAGAAGTTCAGGCCGGCCCAAGCTCAGATGGGTGGATGGCGTAGACCAAGATTTTAGAGTTTGAGAGAAAAACTCGGAGACAGGTCATGTTGGAGAAATATAGGCCACCGCGGCTCAGATGACGAAAGATTGAAAAAAAGGACATTAAACCCGGAACGTTATGTTTCCTATGATTTTGTTTCCTTTGAAAAGTTTTATGAAAAACCCGTTAAAAGGTGAAACGGGTTTGAGAGACGAAGGATGAAACGCGGACAAAGTAGCGGACGAATCAAAATCACTCCAAGTAATCTATACAGCTTTCAGGAACTTGTACGTGTATTCCCTTAATATTCATGCGAAAAGGGCAGCTATAAAAGAGCAATTTGGAATACATATTAGTATTATATGTTGAGTACACGTGCCTTTACATACGATCCAGGGATAATATATGGGAAATAATATATTATGTTACCTATACAGAGTGATTTGAGTTGTAGACAAAAATTAAAAAAAAAAGTGTGGTTTTTTTACTAGAAAATTCATAATGACGCACAATTTATCATAAATCATGAAGGTCGAAATTAAAAGAGGATACTTTTTCAATTACATGACACTCAGGGCAAGCTCAAATAATTAATGAGGAATGATTGAAAAGCAGCGCTCTCTACTTTCCAATCATTCCTCATTAATTATTTCCATTATTTAATAATACATAGGCAGATTCTTGATCGAAAGGCGAATGATGGAAAGAAAATTCAATTTGACCTGACCAACAATAAAGATTCAGGAAAACGAATGTTGACTTCAAAATCCAGTTTTCTGCATTGTTCATTTAAAATCGATGTACTGGTAGGTTATTAAGACGTGATTAAAGTTATCAATTCGAATATCACCCGTTCCTTAATTACTATATTGTTATACTTCGATTGGAATAAGATTAAGATCTAGATTCGTCTAAATATAAAGTGTTAACATTGTGATAAGTTGCCGGTCGTTCTACTTGACCTGTTAGTACGTCAATGCGTAATATTATAATTATATAACGACAGGACATAATTATTACAGTGACATTTTGCTAATTACATAATTAATGCCTCCTAGTTTTGGCTACCCACACTATTCATTTGTGTAGATTCATGTAATTTACCGATTAGATATATTTTTTTTTCTGCAATGCACCAGAATATCGTACTATCCACTAAGAAACAAAGATTCTTTTTAACACGCTTTTATTAGTTTCACCTGTATGTTTGTTTGTATGTATGTAACTGACTCGTATGGGCTCGATTTGGCCCACTTTAAGCGATCAGATTTACTTTAAACGTTGTAGACTTATCAACGACCGACGACAATACAATATTTTGATAAGCTTATCTCATTATTCTGATTAGGATCGCCTGGATTAGTGCTAGTACCGACGACAAATCTTTCAAATGTCTGCCTTATCAACTGTCGATGGTAGGTTCTGCGCCTACCATGGTTGTAACGGGTTTATTAATATTTTAGTTTCAAAAATTCTAAAATAAAAATGAAGTTATGAAAAGAAAATTAATTTCACTGTAAAAAAGCGTGGGGTGCTTTTTATCATATTTCTATACTAACTCTACGTTTACAAATAACTACTCATTATACACAATATCGAGCACCCCACGCTTTCTTTACAATGAAATTAATTTTCTTTTCATAACTTAATTTTTATTTTAAATGTTTTGAAAATTATTGAAACATATTGAGTTAAGTACTATACTTTTTATAACAGTTGAATAAAAATGAATTAAAAGTTATTTTCTGATTTTTAGTTCGATTTGCTATTAAAGCGTGTTTTTTTAGTTTTATTAAACTATATTTGTTTGAAATCCATTTTGCCGAGACATGTAATTTCAAGTAAAGGGACACACATCAATGCTTTGACAATCCTGTGCTTTTTAAAGCTGTTCAGAGAACATTTCTTACTAGGTAGTCAGCAAGTTGTAAAAACAAACGACTACTAAACTAGTAAGAAAGGTATGTAGGTATATGTATAGTTTTTCCTCTTCAGAATCAATATAATTCAGCCAAAAGATGTCTGCTAGACATGAGGTCCCCTTATCGCTAGGTTATCATTTTATTCATACTGTAAACAGCCTAATCAGCCCATAATGTTCCCACTGCTGGGACACAGGCCTCCTCTCGGTGGGTCGTAATCCACCACGCGGGCCCAGTTGGTAGATGTCACACGTCTTCGTATTTTTGGTTCTAGGACATGCCGGTTTCCTCACGATGTTTTCCTTCACCGTTTTGAGAACAGGATTAGTTCTAACTTCTAAGTCACGTTTGCCAAAACACGCCCCAATTCCTAATATCAGAATACTAAGTGCCGACTTGCCGAGTAAGTAGGTACGGAAGGGAATGCCATCTATAAGGGTGGCGTCACACCAGCAGTAGTAACTTAAAGATTCCGCGACGATTTTATTAACTGCTGGAACTTCGAAACACTCGATTTAGGTTTACTTCTTTATTAACTTACTATCAACTAGCACGGTTATTACGACTTGACAAATCGAGAATTCTTCATTATATTATGTTAGTTTAATATTAATCTATTATTCACCTTAACCATTCGGAATAAATTTTTTAAATTATGGGGAAAAGCGCATCAAAATCCGTTGCGTAGTTTAGTCTACATCGCGGTCACACAGACACGTAAAAAGACTTTGATTTAATATAATATGTATGTACGAGTATAGATTAGCTCTAGCTGCATTTGTCGACAATTCAAAATTATACTTTAGATGCGGTGCACCAGTTCAGCTGCTTGTTAATGCTCCCGCCGACAGGCGCGACGGAGCGACGGAGTATATAGATGTATAGATTAGCTCTAGCTGAATTTGTCGACAATTCAAAATTAGACTTTAGACCCGGTGCACCAGTTCAGCTGCTTGTTAATGCTCCCGCCGACAGGCGCGACGGAGCGACGGAGTATATAGATGTATAGATTAACTCTAGCTGCATTTGTCGACAATTCAAAATTAGACTTTAGACCCGGTGCACCAGTTCAGCTGCTTGTTAATGCTCCCGCCGACAGGCGCGACGGAGCGACGGAGTATATAGATGTATAGATTAACTCTAGCTGCATTTGTCGACAATTCAAAATTAGACTTTAGACCCGGTGCACCAGTTCAGCTGCTTGTTAATGCTCCCGCCGACAGGCGCGACGGAGCGACGGAGTATATAGATGTATAGATTAACTCTAGCTGCATTTGTCGACAATTCAAAATTAGACTTTAGACCCGGTGCACCAGTTCAGCTGCTTGTTAATGCTCCCGCCGACAGGCGCGACGGAGCGACGGAGTATATAGATGTATAGATTAACTCTAGCTGCATTTGTCGACAATTCAAAATTAGACTTTAGACCCGGTGCACCAGTTCAGCTGCTTGTTAATGCTCCCGCCGACAGGCGCGACGGAGCGACGGAGTATATAGATGTATAGATTAACTCTAGCTGCATTTGTCGACAATTCAAAATTAGACTTTAGACCCGGTGCACCAGTTCAGCTGCTTGTTAATGCTCCCGCCGACAGGCGCGACGGAGCGACGGAGTATATAGATGTATAGATTAACTCTAGCTGCATTTGTCGACAATTCAAAATTAGACTTTAGACCCGGTGCACCAGTTCAGCTGCTTGTAAATGCTCCCGCCGACAGGCGCGATGGAGCGACTGAGTATATAGATGTATAGATTAGCTCTAGCTGCATTTGTCGACAATTCAAAATTAGACTTTAGACCCGGTGCACCAGTTCAGCTGCTTGTAAATGCTCCCGCCGACAGGCGCGATGGAGCGACTGAGTATATAGATGTATAGATTAGCTCTAGCTGCATTTGTCGACAATTCAAAATTAGACTTTAGACCCGGTGCACCAGTTCAGCTGCTTGTTAATGCTCCCGCCGACAGGCGCGACGGAGCGATGCGATTCTGGTAGAACAATAGCCATGAAGTTTTCATAGAAATTATTGTACTAGAGTCATTATTGAAAACTAAATTAGGGAACTTGTTTAGAATAAGTTTAGTCTACTACTACCAAGCTGTTTATAAGAATTATCACAAAGTATTTAAAATATGACATAGTTGTTGAACTAATTAGTATTTGTTTTGTCGTTTCTTACGTCTGTGTGCAGTTTTAAATGCGATCTAGTTTATTCAACAACACAGGGCAAATAATGTGCCGTATAGGTATTATTGACAATACTTAAGTAAATTGGGTGATTTAGAGTCTCTAACATTTTAAATGTGTTGGTTTCTTGCTACAGATAAGGGAATATTTTAGGGCACAAAACCTCCGAATAAAAATACATTTCTAGGGTGGAACGTCTTTTAGTGATGGTGTCAAGACCCTTAGCATTAGGATCGACGCTCGCGAACAGTTGGCACGTCGACAATGCCGAACTGACGGCATGACAGGGGAGCAATAAAAATGTACGTACATAATGTACCGTCTATGTGGGGCACAACGGCCGAATCTTCAAGGTTACGCGTGGAATACCGACGTAAAGACATGCTCGTAATAGAAGTGGGTACCTACATAAAGCACTTAGCTTCCCGCATCCCTTAGAGTTAGGGATGACTATACTTTGTAGGAGTGTTTGAATAGAATATAATAGAATACTCTTTATTATGTACCTACACCATCAAAATTACAGATATACCTAAATGTAGAAATTTTACATAGGGCGGTCTTATCGCTAAAGGCGATCTTTTACAGACAACCTTTGGATGTATTAGAGGGAGAAGGAGAGACAATACTGCAGGTAGTCAGTGGTGTACCATTTACGTATACAATAAATACATACACACATAAAACATATACTTATCTACACATTATATACATACATACAATAAAAATATGAAACAAGAGCAAGGAAACTATAATTATGTAATGATGATGTTTAAGGAGAGAGGATGTTTTTTTTAACCAGAATTTTAAAGTGGTCAAGGATTGAGCACGCTTTATCGACACTTATCGTACTGCTGGAACTGCAAAAGACTTGTCATTAAAATATTCTGAGACTTGATTTTCTTTAAACAATATGAAATCTATGCTTTTTATTCAACTGAGCGTGCATGATACAGCCGGGTTATGGCTCTTTTCAGCCGAAAATCGGTTCAAAAATGTTTCACATTCAACATTTTCTGCGTAAGAAATATGAGAGACTGTGACGCCTATTAAGGATGATCAACTACACATAGCTAAGTCCGGAATTTTTAGGCAAGCACGGTTATCGCTTTTAAATAATTTCTTGTCTGACCAAGATTATGTCTGGACTTTAAAAGAGACTATGAATGTGACCTCTGAGTTTGTTTCGGCCTTTCTTCTCAGAGTAGTCAGATAGGATTCTTATGTTAGTAGTTTAATATTGTTATTTTTATGATTTTTGTTTTTATTTCAATATTTGTACGCCTTCACGGCAAAACATAGCGCACATATAATAACCTAAGATCCTTATGTAAATACCTATGTTTCACAAATAAACACTCTGATTCTGATTCTGATTCAGGAAACGCCGACCACATCTAGTTTTTAAATTATGATTGACGTGTAAAAGTGTTTGTTTATACCTACTTACAGAAATAAAAACATTTATCATTAAAGCGTTTCTTATTTCTGCAACGACTTTCAACAGGATCGGCCTTATTATGCCTTTAGGTATCATACATTTTTGACTTTTCCATCATAGTTATCGCTGACAGAATGTTACTTTGTCTTAGACCTCTGGTGAGGTGCTAGTTAGCTAAGAGTTGAAATATTGTGAAAAGTTAAAAAAGCTCGGGCCGTGGGGTCCGAGTTTTCAACGAAATCTCCAAACGGCTGGTTGACACTTTGCGTGACCCAAGGGTTGGCTTTTACCTTGACCAGAGGCTAAGCTTTGCCATACAACGTGGCAACGCCACCAGTCTCTTGGGTACATTACCAGTCGACAGCGATGCGGAGGAACTTTTCGACGCCATATTTAAGTTTGTTAATAGTTTTAGTTAGGTTAAGTTATTATATTTTTATTTTAATAGAGAAGTTTATCCAGTGTATTATATTTGATTCTCTTTAATAAATACAAGAGGTTTGGTTAAACAGAAGCAGGTGCGTTGTGAATTCAAAACTTTCGCTTATTTATTGATGGCTCTAACAATAATCCTTTAAGAGACAAATAATCTATCTGGATGTTCGCCAACACCTATAGGTACCGTATAGTATCGTAAATCACAGCAGTAGGTAATGTGGCTGTTTTACTATTTAACAGTGACAGGCTACTGCTCGTTATTGCTACGAGCGGTCACGACTTGTACCCGATTGATTTATTGGCGGGTAGGTATGTGCTACGTAGAGTTTGTTAGGTATTTATGTACTGATTGAGAATGTACGTAGACGTGGTTTTTTGTTTTTTTTATTCCGTTCAAGGTGGTGACGACAAAAAATAAATTGCGTATATCTAATGACGATCCCAGTCTGCATACAAACACCCAATCAAATATATCCAATAATTTGGTCACTATTATTTATTTTGTTTGAAAAAATCACATTTTTTTATTTCGAGGTTAGAATTTATTTGATAAATCCAAAGTACTCTAATGTATTAGTATTGCCAGTGTTTTAATTTATTGCCGTATTCTCATCTCCACGTTGTATACGGAAGAATGACACGGATTGCATCATACACATTGCTATAAAAACAAAAGAACTCTTGATTTGTTGACGTTTTTAAAATGTTTAAATCTTCGGAAGTCGTTGGCAACTCTTATTTTGTGAAGTAGGTATTTTATGGGTTTTAAATTAATGGGTTATTCATCTGTTCTTAAGTGTGTCAAGAATTTATCGCCATATAATGTAAAACAGAACATTTTTTTCTGTTGTAAAGTTTAAAAACATCTGAAGCAAGACATTAAGTATTTACAGAAAGTTACATCTTTTTATTAGATTGTATGCTTTTCGAGATGGTACCTAACTAACGTTTTTATTGGAGAAAAAAATGTTCTTGAACATAAACGCTTACCACAGGTAGGTACGGATCAAAATTACCCACGTATCAGGACCATGAAATCTTACCTCTTGAGTAGTTCAGCACCAGTGTTGACCATGTCTGCGTTGACAGGCGCCCAGGACTTCTGCACCAGGTTGATCTCTCGCCTCGTGAGCCCAGATACCGGGTTCACTACGTCGGGGTCTCCGCCCCACCAGAAGTAGCTTAGCCAACCACCCATTGTCACCTGGGTAGAGAAAGAAGTGCTTTTAGCATGGAAGGAAGGTCCCGGGTCCCGGTACAACTTGTAATAAAACTTATGATACTATCTGTTTTCCACAAAATGTTACGCATACGTTGGCAAATTGACATCCTCGTGGATGTCTGCCGCCCTGGGGCGGGCGGCGGGGTCTGTCAGACTCTTACTGACTAAAAACCACCCCGGTGTTCCATCTCACACCTACGCCGGGGGTCGCGGGAACGTACGATTCTTCCGCAACCCCCTACTGGGGCCGGCCCGCCACTGCGGGCCTCTTCGGGTCTGAGGGGGGGGAGTGAGGTGTTTGACTCCCCCCGTGACGTCTAAGAGGGGCGCGCGTGGAACACTACGCGCCGCCACCTCGGGTCCTGGTGTGTGGGTAGCGACGGACGTCCCCGAGTCCGTCGCCCCTGGACCCATTTAGGGGGGCTGGAAGAGGGCGTTGTCCGCCCTCCGCCGACGCCCGGTGCGCCTTCTGCGGGCCGGGTGAGTGGATGAGATCTCCCTCTCCCTTTCCGCAGCCTCCTTCTGCGAGACGACTGTTTCGCAGAAGGAGACCACCGCGTCCCAGGACTCGGCGCTGCCGACCATCGATTCGACTACGGCCGGCAGCGACAAGTCATTGACATCCTACATCAATTTGCCGTGGTATGGCCATTTCATATAACAGTCAAAAAATTACAATTTAAGTTGGATAATCCATTGGCTTAACAAAATCAAAATATTTTATTTCACATGTACCTACATGGACACTTTTGAAACGTCAGAAGCTAGGTGCACGGTTCCAATTGGACGTTTCATAAGGAGGAGAGCCGGCAAGAAAATCCGCGGATACTCTTTTAAAACAATTGGCTTTTACAATGTTTTCAAATTACAGTGTTTAAAGGTATGGGAGGACAGTTTAGGCCTGTCAACAGGTACCTACCTGGTACTTAACAAGATCTTAATCTTATGTTTACAAGTCAGGCCTACAACATTCTCACATTCACAAAATACATAATAATAATCTGTAAATATCGTAAATAAAAAAATTAAAAATTAAAGCCTATTTAAACCAAATGACACGATTGCCATTACAACTACATATAACAAATCTATTAGCTACGATTACAATAACAATTCATCCAGACTTCCCAGACTTTACCTTGATTACCTACTTGTGTCTTCAAAACCGATGTTGTAAAGCATAAGGCGGAATGCTCTGAATATTAAGCACGAATGCTCACGGTGTGAACGGACCTTAAGAATGTAAAGTTATTGTTATTGGTTTTGGCCTTGATTTCATTGGATTGCAACCTATATAAGCTTGGGTTCTTTTTTCAGGTACCTAAACATTTTTGAGAATCTTCGTGTCCAAAAGACAGGTAGACGGCGATCATTAATAAAAAAAAAAAAAAAATATGATTAGGGATATCAAACCGAACTTTTATTAAATATAATAATAATAAATCATTTATTTGCATAAAACATGGTATAAAATGGTGATCAATAAAATAAAAAGTACAAACATGTTTTGCTATGTTAAGTATAGCATGCAAAAAATTTTGCCAAACAATCTGTAATAATAACGAAACTTACCAACACTTAGTATCCATAAACTCTTTCAAATCATAATAACTACGCTCACTTAACCACTTACACAGTTTAAGCTTTAGCAACCTTAAACCTAGAGACTTAAAGTGGCTTGGCATGTGGTTATAAATACGAGTACGTACACACATTGCTACTTAGTTTCTATTGTACTTAATTATTCTTGGAAAATATATGAAATATATATATATAATTAAATTAAATACTAATTATGTAGGTACCTAGTCAGTGAGAAAGCTTGGTAAGCCAAAATGGCGGGTCACCACAACCCAAACTGTACAAAAACTATATTGTACTCGTATGCGTGCACTGTCTGGACAGGTCCCCTCAATCTGTGTGGTTCTTTTCTCAAAAGTCCATTTCAGACACCAATCTGCATGGTCCTCAATGATTATGTCTGGGTTTTTATATACACATTGACATTAATGAATTTTATATACATATACTATGACAAGAGTATTTACTTTGTAAAGTATTATGCTATTATTTTTAACTATTGTGAATGTGAGAACTATGTTGGTCATTGTTTTTTTTTTGTATTTTTACTCTTAGTGTAATCGTGATCTGGCAGTTTGAGTAACTTGTGCGGCCTACTCAAATGTCCTTTCTTTGGTATTGTTCGTCGAATCGTTGAGCTCCTTAAGTTCTGAGTTGAGCTGCACGGTTGCTGACAATTGCGTGCACTGACTGGACAGGTCCACTCAATCTGTGTGGTTCTTTCCTCAAAAGACCATTTCAGACACCGATCTACATAGCCTTCACATGATCTGATCAAGATTCTGTCTGGACTTTAAAAGAGAATGTGACCTCTGAGTTTGTTTCGGCCTTTCTTCTCAGAGTAGTCAGATAGGAAACGCCGACCTCATCTAGTTTAAAAAAAAATATGATTGACGTGTAAAAGTGTTTGTAAAAACCTACTTACAGAAATAAAATCATTTATCATTTATGCCTATTTATTTGTTTTTGAATTGTTCAGATTCAATTGAAAAACAGTTTCGCTATTCAATTTGAAACCTAAATTACCGGATGTGCTATTCACAAAGTAATTTGCAAAATTACCGTAATCTACATAATTTACTTCGGTAACCTACCCATTGAAATAAATAAATAACTACCGAATCGAATCGTGTGAACAAATTGCATATTTTCTTGGCCAAGTCACTCGGATTCGCGTTACATTACGGACAGTTAGCAACGACTGAATATACCAATTGATTAATTTACATTTGCATATGCGGGAGTCAATTTACTGTATAAAATGGACCTTGAGATAATCAGCTGAATTGACTACTTTACTAAGTGGCTCTAATGTATTTCATAGACGCACTTACAAACATAATAATTATGTTACCATATAGTACAAATATAGTGAACATATATTTAAAAAAAATATGTATTAGGTCGAGGAAAAAGTTCTTTCGTATTTTATGTATTTGTATACCCAGACTTTTTCGAATGGGTCAAAACTGTTTTGTGGTCAACCGCTAACTCTTCAGCTTTGTCGTAACAACTAATACCTATCCGATCTTGCTGCACTTTTTCAAAAATTGCATCGACTTTATCCTTAACAGGCGACCAGAGCGAGCTCTATTTTGACATCAAAATTCTCGCACTAAGAACGCTAGAACCAACGTTATGCTACTCTTATTGGCACTGCGTTGAGGCCATAAACGTCACATATTTTTTTCGCGGCTTATATCGCATTTAACCTTTTTTTGTAATAAAACTTCCAAAAATATCGAATTTCTTCGTTAGATTCACTAATTTTAGCGAACAGAAAAACAATTGAAAAATGGCGGGAATACGTTTTTACTTTTATTTTTTTAAATGTCAATCAAAACCAGCCACGTACAAAAAGTACACCAAAGAGATTTTACTACAACTTTATACATATAAAGGGAATTAAAAAAAAAATGGGAAATAATAATTTACGAAAACCAATGAAAACTTACTATCGATCAATCAATCGGCCTTGCTTTTTCCCAACCATGTTAGGGTCGGCTTCCAGTCTAACCGGAAGCAGCTGAATACCAGCATTTTACATGGAGCGACTGCCTATCTGACTTCCACAAGTTAGTTACTGGTTTACACGATACCCCTTGGTAAGACTGGTTGTCAGACTTTTGGGCATCTGACTACCCATAACGACTGTCAAAGATCTTCGAATGACAGCTGAAACCAACGACTTATTTCCAGTCGACATTCCCTTTTGAAAACGAAGTTTTGAAATTGACATTGTGAATGTGATACAGATTGTGAATGTGATACAGAATAGAAGTGGGGGGTCAATCGCCTCGAGGGAAGCCAGTTATCCCCAAGCTGGTCTAAGTTGGCGGTCCTTCAGATGGACATCACCCGTAAGGGGTGGATACATTTACTTGAACGGAAATAAAGTCAAAGCCGAATTTCTATTCGGCTTTGACTTCTGTTATAACATTTTATGATATAACCTGGTTGCTCATTTGAACGTGGCAGTGAGAGGCTGTACCAATTAATGATTGTGATCTATTGGAGGAACACATCTTTGGCATCGAAAAGCGCTTACTGTAGGTACATAAACTTTCAGAGAGCTTTTAAATTCAATACCGGTTCTTTACTAACATACCTAAGATCTATTTAAATACAAGTAAACTATGTACAAATATTTACACTAGATACATTTATAAAAATAAAAATAACTATACTAAAATTCGATATGATAATTACGATATTCGTCAAAGTACAAAACATGTAGAATAACAATAAGATACAAAATGAAGCGTACTTAAATAAGCTAAATTTTCAGAGAAAGTGAATACCACTTGTCTATAGTTGTCGCATTTTAGCACGGCAATAGCGGTCATTGACCCTCCTACATTTTCTAGTATTTTTAATATCAAAAACTGATATAAAGCCAGTTATAATATCTATCGTGATTTTCATGTTCAAAAATCCATACATATTTTGTTGTTTGGGATCCTACGGAGAGATATTAGGAAAAGGGCAATTACCGCTATTGCAATGCTAAAACGCGACAACCATAGTTGCGTAGGTTTAGTAGGTATTGGAACTACGAACTTTTCATAGCTCTTAAAACAATTCTGAATTCACGTATTTCTACTGCATAGCTGTGGGTTGTTAGCATTTGCACGTACCTACCTAGACATCAGTTTATTGACCTGAACACTGTAGGTACCTATACGGCTATTGGCACATTCATGTTAGATGTGTCAATAGCCTTGCGGTTGAGCGTACAGTAGACTATAGCATGATCACCGGGTTTGCCACAAACATGTAGGTTGTAGAGGTATCCTGTTTATTGAGTTTTTGGCAAATTCTGTCACAACGTGGTTCAATAAATTAGATATGATTGACCATTTTTTTTCACAGATTACTAAACACATTTTGGAAATTCGTCATGAGTGATTTCACGGTTATCCAACATACCTAAATCATAGAATTTTATTTCGAACATTATAGTTTTCTTTGGGGCTATTTAAAAGACAAGATGGGCTTTAATTAATACGCTCAGAAAAATGCAGGAGCCGAAGGCGAACACCCGTGTTCAAATAGAATGAAAAAAGGCAAGTTAGCTCGAATACCTAATTAGAAGAAAAAAAGAAATATATTAAATTAAAAACTCGGAAATATAATTAAAATACGGTTGCTAACTCCTCATGTTCTGAGGAGTATAGAGGAGCTTCTCAAGTAACGACAAATGCTCTTGAAAGAGCCCGTCTTTGTGAAGCGGCAAATGACTTCAAACTCAAACTCAAAGCATTTATTTCAAATAAACCAATTACAGGCACTTTTGAATTGTCAAGGGGTCGGTCAGTCAGAAAGATGAAGCTAGTTGCCCATTCCAAAGCGTAGTAGGTACCTATGGAGAAGAACGGACAAGAAACTCCATGGACACTCTTTTAAATCAAAATATTGTTACAATAGAATGGTTACATCATTCATGTTGTAATTATACATGTGAGAACGATGTAGAAAGACGTGCACGTTAAAAGCGTCCGTAATAAAAAGATAAAAACAATTATGGAATTAAAATAAGCCGTTCAATTTACGTGACTAATATTCAAAAACAAACTCTAAAATATCTCCATCAGTTCTACATAACACATACATATAAATAAACTCACGCCTTTTTCCCATGGGGATAGGCAGAAAATACCGAACGACATCTGCTACGATAGTACGATCCTCACATACTCCTTTAGCTTTGTTTCGTTCGTTTAGTTTTATTTTATTATAATTATGTTAACAATTAATATTAATAAATAAAAATGTACAAAGTCAAAACTAGTTGCAAGTGTTGTAACCCCTTTCTGACTTATGCGCTACCCTGTATTAATTACCATATAGAGGTACGCAGGCAAGAATATATACAGGATCAAACGTAACGGGTAGGTAGCTTACCTCATTTCCAACAACTAATTTGAACAGTTAAAAAAAAACCGGTAAGGTACCCAAGATATTTTTTTTTTCTAATATTACAATTTTCTCAACGCTTTTAATGCTGTCGCTGCAAATAATAATATTTTTAGGTTTTCAAGATTTTAAAATGTTATTTGAAATAAAAATCTAATAACATTAATAAGCTATTCAGAAGTTTTTGACAAAAACCATACCTTAAATTTTTATTAAAGACACTGAATGCTAGTTGAGAAAATGGTAAAATTCAGGAAAAAAACATATTGGGTACTTTACCGGTTTTTTTAACCTCAAACTACCTACCCGTTACGTTTGATCCATTATTTACGGGACACCCTGTAGGTACGAAGAACAGGGTGTAAAGTTCACTCATACCTCCATAGTAAAGGGAGGATGCTCCGACCAGACGGGTGTCGTGTCTCATGGTCAACTGCCCTATTTTGCTGCTCAGCTCGCATGTGGCGATTTAGATACCGCTATATTACTCCCCTCCAGAGACCGGAGGTCGATAGTGAGTCGAGTTGTTGTTGTTAATTGTTGTTGGTTGATTGTTGTTGTTGATGTTGTTCATCGCGTCGGGGTCACCAATATAGAGGCAACTGCCCCATTTTTAACGCGCAGCTCGCAGGTGGCGATGTATATACCGCTATAAACGTAACAAAAGAAGGTGTGTTTCGAATATTTTGATTATTTATAGTTTTACGTTTGCACATTTTGCAGTTCTGAGTAGTCTGACTGCATTTTTATTATCGGAGTCAATAATAACATAGGAACTTAATTAAATTATACGAGTTTTCAATTTATAAGGAGCAGGTTCAGTTTAGTAATAAGTATGATTCGTAACTTGTAGGTATGTTTACTTATGCTGGATATAGGAAATGTTCCCTTCTGCAATAGGAAATAGCTCCCTACTAAGGTAGTTATTTAACTTAAGGGTGTTATTTAATTTAAGGGTGTCACACCCCGAGCCTCGGAAAGCACGTTAAGCCGTTAGTCCCGCGCCTGATCTCTCTCCGGTCGTGTCGGATTGCCGACCCATCGGACAATGAGAGTGAGGGAAGAGTGAGTGCACCTATGTCTGCGCACACATTTCGTTCGTTTGGATGAACAGGGTATTAACTCAAAATTTACGATTTTTAACCTTAAAATACAATCCTACTAAAAATCATGCGATCTTTCTAATAAACGTGGTTGCCTAACGATATGAAATTAGTTTAAAACAATAAGGCGAGGTTAATCAATTGTTTACAGAAATGGAAATATACTGATTTCAAAACTTCAAATCGCTCCCTGAAAAATAGGCTTTTTTGAGTTAATACCCTATTCATCTGGACCGACGACTTGTGTACTACAATATATCACGCGCCGGTGGCTACTGTCCACTGAGATTGGCTGGCAAGGCCGAAATTCAGTCTGGAGGACTGTAGCGGTACCTACATCGCGAGCGGCGCGTCATACTGACGTCACTCAAATCCTGCATCGCGCAAGCAGAGTTTACCGCGCGACTAGCATTTATACAACATCCCGACATCAATCATCGGGCAGTTGCCCACCAGACACGACACCCATCTGGTCGGAGGATCCTCCCTTTTCTATGGAGGCATCAGTGAACTTTACACTCTGTTCCTCGTGCCTCTATAGGACTATTATTATTACTAATCTATTCTATTCTATAGTCAAAGAAATATGCTATTGGGACATGGGCGAAATGTGGGTGTACTATAAATACACCTTTGCCTAACCCTTCGAGGATTAATAGGTGTGATGTTATGATAGAGTCGAAGAAACAAAATGATTCGGATGTTATTTATTTATTTTTAAACAAGTGAGAGAGAAACAAAACTTGTATTGTATCACTGCTATTACAGCTATAACTTGACCGGCTTTTTCAAACTTAAAATAACTAATGAGTCATTTAAAAACTATGAAGAATCTAATAAAACGATCCATGGAGCATTATCATTAATCAAACAACCAACTTAGCTATTGCATCATAACTATTTATTATATGTAAAAGGAGAAACTGACTGACTGGCTGACATATAACGCAAAGCCGAAACTACTGGGACTAGGAACGTGAAATTTTTCACACGGCTTCCTTTTATAATGTAGGTGAGCACGACCTTTAAGGGGGTGAAAAGGGGAGATTTTGTTTTTATGAAAAATCTTATTCCTTGAGTTAATAAACTTAAAACTTGGCACAAATACTTATCTAAGTAAATTATAAAATTTGTAATTTTTTGTTTTTCTAAACTATCCCCCAAGGGGGGATTGAGGGGTGTCAAACTTTGTCTGGAAGAATTTTAAGGCGCTGTCTGATTAACTCGAAACTCAGTATTTAAACCTAAAAAAAAAAGAATAACGTGTATCAGGGTTTTTCAAAAATCTACCCCCAAAGGGGCAAGAAGGGTTAGTTAAATTTTACAAGTGAAGATTTTACTGCGTGTCTTGATTAACTCGAAAATTGGTAAAATAACCTATATGTCAAAGAATGTGAAAGAAACAAAAGACTTTAAAAACATGAACCCCTTTGGGGGATATAGTTTGTATGAAAGATCTTATTCGTTTGGTTTAGAAAACGTGGCATATACTTATCTAGGTAAATATTAAAGATGAAATCATAATTTTTTATTTTATTTAAGATGGGTTTGCTCTTGACTCTAGTCTAGGTCAGTGGTGACAGAGGCAGAGTCGACGATGGAGTACACACACACACATGGGTACATTTTTTAATTTGAAAAACGTTTTCCCCGATCTATTATTATAAGGGGGTAACATTTGTGAGTTTGTATGTATTCAGATTTTTTTTTAACTAATGGGAACCTACAGTATTGCCGAGTGTCTTATGATGTACTTTATACTAAAACAAGAAATTTTACGGGGACGAAATCGAGGGCAGAAATAAATGTATTATATTTGAATTAGTATACCTACATCAGGTTATCTTAGACTTCACTAAACCATGTTCTATTTCGACACGCTTTCTGATTCTTATTCTTGAAATTCCCTGAAACACATAATATTCCGGAGAATTTATTTTACCGCGGTAACATTTTTAGTTGCTCCTTTGTTTGAAATACTAAAATAACTGGGAATGTTGATATTACTTCGTAATATTTCTGTTCTTCAGAGAAGCTGGTTAATCCCAACTAATATTATAAACGCGTAAGTAAGTTTGTTTGTTACGCTTCCACGGTAAAATGGCTAAACGGGTTTGGATGAAATTTGGCTCATGGATAGACCATGACCTGGAAAAGGACATTATGTACGCAAATTTTCATCCTCGATCGCAGACGAAGTCGCGGGCAACAACTAGTTTTTGTATAAAAATTAAACATGTACCTAGGAATAAATATATTCTATGCAATGTGTTATTTTCAGTTTTTTTTTATTCTGTCTCGATTTAAGTAAAAATGCAAATGCCAAATCCTGATTTTCCGTTAAATTTCAAACGTGAGAGCATCCGCCATATTTAGAATTAACAAATGAAATACACTATGTTCAACACCTGTTTATTTAATTATTCATATCCATGTAAGCTAGTCTACATCAAAGACACATCTGGGATTGACCGCTGAGTTGTAATTGAGAGGTCATACAAATTCTACCCTTTGCACTGCTAACTTTGAACTAGTAACCTCACCATTACAAGCAAATACAGAATAAGGAGATTTACCAGGACCTTACATGATAACATGAAAATGCACTGATAAAACAAGCAATTAATATACATGAACATGTCTGAAGCTTCAGACAATGAGAATACTAAAGGAACCTACCTTATCACACTTATCCTTCTTCAAAAACATAGATACAGCAGTTACCAATATCAAAACCGAGGACAGATAAACGTACAACATTTTAACACAAAAATTCACAAACGAATAATTAAAACGATCGGTCTACACGAATGTAAGTAAAGAACTAAAGCTGTCCCAACTCGTTGTTGACGTTTTACTAAAACTTGTTTAAATACCTAAAAGTGAAATTTATCTCGGTCACAAGACGAATAATAAATATTATCAAAAGAAACAGGTTGGACTGCGTGACTCAGAAGCGCAAATGTGACGTAGTTTATTTATGAATTCTGATAATTTTATCAAAATTCTCGTGTACCGTCTTAATGGTTCCTTTAAATAATGAATCAGGAAACCTCTTTTGGAAATTAGTCGTCATAGAGTGAGGCCCTTTGATGGCGCTTCATTACATCACACAAGTTAGGTTATTATGTCGGTAGTAGCTCCCGTCTCCCGTAAATACCTTCTTAGGTAGAATTTGTGAATCAATGAATGTTATAAATTTTAACGGTTTTCCTGTGGATCACGCTAGACTCAAGGCTACAATGCCCTCTTTGCCAATGGCCTCTTTAACATCTCTGGCAGGACGGCTAAGTTCAGCGGCTTGCTGTCAGAAAAATCCGTCAATTTACAGATGTAGACCCGGCGAAGCTATTTTAGTTACTTTCATAGTACGAGTATCTTGTCTTACGGTATTTTACTTTGGGGACAGGCTGCTGATTTCGAGTCTATTTTTATTCTGCAGAAAAGGACCAGACCGGCGCTTTACTTTGTGTATTTTATTTCATCACCACTGCTCTCAAAACGGTGAAGGAAATCATCGAGAGAAAACCAGCATGTCCAAGTACCAAAAATTTTAAAGACATGTGGCATCTACCAACCCGCACTGGGCCCGCGTGGTGGATTAAATCGTGGAATTTTAAAATCGTAACATGTCTAAGTTTACCTGACTTTGGTGAAAGAAATCATCGTTAGGATGCCTGGACTTCATCATCATCAGCCTATAATGTTCGCACTGCTGGGAAACAGGAGTGGGCTGTTATCCACCACGCGGGCCCAGTTCGGGTTGGTAAATGTCACATGTCTTCGATTTTTTGGTTCTAGGACATAGCGGTTTCCTTGCGATGTTTTCCTTCACCATTTTGAGAGCAGTGGTGATGAAATCATTTACACAAAGAAAAGCTCCTGTCTGGTTTCGAGAAACTATGTCTAACGTCAGTTTATTTAAGCCGAAGCGACTTGCGCCATATTTACTCATAAGATTAGTAATTTTCTTGGTATTGATACAACGTATTACGAAATCACTAAGTCATTAGCCGGAATTCAGACCAACCCTAAAGTCTACCGTTTATTTAGCAAACCTTATCATATTTGTTTCCCATCCGCTACTCCAAATTGACACAAACAAACACTGTGTAACTGAGTGCAATAAAATTTCGTTGATTATGTAAGACTTAGACACACGGCATAACACAGTGTGTCAATATTTGCGTAGGTGGAAATCACATGGCTCTAGCTAACAAACTGAACTAACATAGCAGTAATCGTTGTTCGCGAGAGCCTAGTTTGTAGGAACATGTGTTTTATTACTTTTGCTTTATATTTGTACGTAGGTACTGTTGGTAGGATTAGCAGAGGTTCTGCGTAATAAAATAAAGAACATAGAAACTAAAATGACTATTATCGTAGGGAGACGAATGTAACAATTGTCGATGATAAAGGTGTCGCAAAAACCGCAAAGGCGTTGATGGATAATGCCATAATCATCAAAACTTCAGAAGTAGCTGAAGGCAAAATATTGCCATTTTGCATGAACAAGAAAGTGTGACTCCAATAAATCCAGCAAGAAACCAAGACATGTGTGACTTTGACTTTATGAGAAGTCGAATGCTAAGCAGTGCACATGTACGGACCAATCTGGATGGAATAACAAAATCAAAAAGGCGAAACTTACAATTTGTCATATTTACATACTCGCAGGTAGTTTGTTCTAAAGTTTGGTCTAAAACTTTCCTAGTCTCCCATCTAAGGAAGAAACATTTGGTAATCATCAGTTGTTTGTGGTACCATAACTAAAATACAGCAGGTTAATAATCTTACGCTTATAGCTGTTTGCTGTGCCTCCTCTGTATGAGCAGATGCCTTTATCCTGTAGTGGGACAGTGATAGGCTGGAAAAAATCGCTATACGGTCCAGGACCTTGGAGATAGGTGTCGAGTCACCTTTTATGAACGTAATGGCTTGCTTCCTTCGCCTACGAGTAGTTACAATGAATCCTATTTCCCTACAATTGATTTTTACGAGTAGTATCATGTATCTAATACGATGTTTTTATTGCTAGAGTTGGTTGGAAATTACGACTTTCAATGAGACTATGTTCTGTTTTGTTGAAGCTTTTGACTTCTCTTCAATACAACGTTTTGATCAGAAACAAGGTTAAGCAAAGAGAGAGGTGACAAAAAAGATGTGAGTACAGAAAATGAGAGAGAAAGCAGAGAGACGAAAAGAAAATACAGTTCCAATCGAAGACAAAAAACCAAATAATTCACGTTCCTGCTTCAGTATGTGAAGAGTACATAGTTTAGTAACTTATGATGACACAAGTCAAAATGTAGTCAAGAAAGTCTAACGAGTTCTCAGATTAGTAAAACCTATTAGTACCAGCATTCTAATAGCGTAACACACTATCGATCACAATCTGGATCATTTTGAAGGATATTGCTTCATATGTTCGAAAAATTTGTCTGCTCAACAACGTAAATAACGTAATGAATGTTGTTGAACTGTCAAAATTAAAGCGATTGCTACTGATAGTGTGTTACGCAATTACTCCGCAGTATATTTACCGCTTTCTAGGCAACATATTATGTTGTCATTTTACAGTTACGAAAGGAGATAAGAATTAAAGAAGGTAAAACTCAAAATTATCTGCGGTTTTACCAAAAATAACATTTCTATAGCAATATACACTAATCAAGGTCTAATGATTAGTGTTTGAATTTCCTCTGATGGTAAAGTTTAATATCTTTAGACCAGTTTAGACAGAATATGTAATGTTTCTTTATAACAAAAATATCTGCGCCCCGCGGTTTCAACCGCGTAAGTGTCGATCCCGTGGGAATATTGGTAGCAAGTTCGTCATGCTCCTTTAGATATCAATGCTTGCGGTAGTGTCGGGGGTCGGGTTGCCTCCTTCCCTCAAATATGGCGAGGGGGGTAATGGCTGATCTTTGCGTTATGCTCGTGAACGGGTGCTGCTTCTGGTGACAGGTCATCTTGCTGACTATGGTTTTGTTATTGTTATTAGTAATTAACTGTTTCTATTTTTACTTCGAAGGTCCTAGTTTAATTGTGGCTACAAGTTACAGCTATATGTATAAACATAATGCAGCATAGCATATGTAAGCGGGCACGCCCTTTATGTCTGGAGGCTTTTTATTATGTATTAAGTTCTGTTTACGTATTTATTATTTATTTCTGTTTGAGTATAGTTTTCAATATTGGCGTGTGCTAGCTGACATACTTATGGCAAACAATTTTAATGTTTTTGTGTTTCGTAATGTTAATTACTTATTACTGTATAGAATCCAGTTCTTCTAACTGAACAGACAGCAGTGCTGCTGGGGAGTTTGTTCCGCCACTTCTTCTTCCCAGCTAAAGCACACTAGGAAATGGTGAAGGGCGGGCGTTTTGGGGGGACTGTCTTATGTGATTTTGCTGATTCTCAGCCTAGTTTGAATAAATGACTTTTGATTTGATTTGATCGGGATAAAAGTATCCTAGGTCCTAATCCAGGTCATGCACTACCCATGTGCCAAATTTTATCCAAATATAATCAGCCGTTTTAGCGTGAAAGCGTAACAAACAAACATATAAAAAATCAAATCCTTTCTCTATATAATATTAGTTTAGCCCATGCTTCACACGGGTGCAATCATAGAAATATAATTATACCTATGGGTTCAATCTACTGATGTCGCGACATTTTTTAAATATTAAGATTTCTGTGCTAGCATAAGCATAATCAGCCATACTTGTTCCCACTGCTGGGACACAGGCCTCACCTCTTCGAGAGGGAGTGGGCTGTAATCGCCCACGCGTGCCTAGTGCGGGTTGGTAGATGTCACATGTCTCCGAATTTTTGGTTCTAGGTTTCCTCACGATGTTTTCTTTCATCGTTTATGAGAGCAATGGTGGTGAAATTATTTAAAGTACAAAGTTAACCGGCCTGGCTTTGTTGAACCCACGATCTACAACTCATAAGTCGGGGCCGTTACCTCTGGGCCACCACTGCTTTCTTCTGTGCTATGTCTTAAGTTAAATATTAATGTACCAAAACCTTCCGGAATAAATTCTCAAAATGATGGTGAAAAGTGAAAAGCGCATAGAAGTCCGCTGTGTAGGTAGTTTAGAAGAACAGCACGGTCACATAGACAGACACGAAAAACGACTTTTCTCAAACATGCTTGGAAAATTAAGCATTATTTTGAAAACCTTCTTCGAAATAAATCGAAATTGCTGTACTGGCCAAATAAATGCGAGCAGTGGCTGGCAAAAGTTGTATGAAAATCCATATCTGTCGTGGTTTAGCGGCCAAATAAATTACGTAGTAAACTCATATCTATCGTGTAATTTAAAAATGGAACGATCTTTTACTCCGAAACATGGCATCCAAGGAGGTAACATAACAAAGGTTTGATTTAAATTTCGAACTGGCTTGCAAATAGAAAGCTGTTTATTGAAAATAAAAAACAAATGAACACTTTAACGCGGAAAAAAAATGTAGTTCGTCATTGATTTTGATAAGTAATCGTATTTTAACGTCCACGCATTATTTGAGAAAAATACTATACAAGCCTTGGCCACAACTAGGCATTGATGGACTTACGTATGTTTATGTGTACGTTTACACGTTCGTCCATCAATGCCCTTTTTGCTGGCCGCTGCAGTAATGTACTATTGTTTAATACATACAATATATAATAAAAAAAAAAAATTGAGAGCCCATCTTTACTACCCACGGGTTTAGTCACTCACTGTAAATATCTGTTTCGCGATATTGTTATCTGTTACAGTAACTGCTCAAACACCTTAAGTTTGCCTTGAAATAATAGTGTAATACCCTGGCTTAGTTGGCATGGGTTGGATGAACCCTGTTCTAAGCAACCTATGTATACTCAACAGTGAAACTGAGCTCGTTGTACTGGACAAAGTTACAAAGCCTGCATGGTTTATAAGTCCTGTAGGATTGCTTTGCGAAACAATCAATATTTTAGTTATTCATTTGAAAAGACTGAAGGATATTTTATTTATCAAAAATAATCAGCCGTCCCATACATTTGGTCTAGTAGGTATTGAAGTTTTGTATGGGACAGTTGATTTTTTTTTGGGATATTTTAGTCACGAAAAAATCTAGGTTGGTCCCATGGAGAACGTTGTTCAGTTGTATGGTCTCTACGACACCCTTAAATGGTTGGTCCCATGGAGAACGTTGTTCAGTTGTATGGTCTCTACGACACCCTTAAATATGACCACACCTTTATGATACTTGCTCTATAGGTGTAGCTTTTAAGGATGATCGTATCTCTAATATAGGTAGCTTGCTGATGCCTAACTAAATTTTGGGGCAGGATATCCTACTTCCTACTAATATTATAAATGTGAAAGTTTGGATGTTTAGATGTTTGGATGTTTAGATGTTTGGATGTTTAGATGTTTGGATGTTTGGATGTTTAGATGTTTGGATGTTTAGATGTTTGGATGTTTAGATGTTTGGATGTTTAGATGTTTGGATGTTTAGATGTTTGGATGTTTAGATGTTTGGATGTTTAGATGTTTGGATGTTTAGATGTTTGGATGTTTAGATGTTTGGATGTTTAGATGTTTGGATGTTTGGATGTTTAGATGTTTAGATGTTTGGATGTTTAGATGTTTGGATGTTTAGATGCTTGGATGTTTAGATGTTTAGATGTTTGGATGTTTAGATGTTTAGATGTTTGGATGTTTAGATGTTTGGATGTTTAGATGCTTGGATGTTTAGATGTTTGGATGTTAGGATGTTTAGATGTTTGGATGTTTGGATGTTTAGATGTTTGGATGTTTAGATGTTTGGATGTTTAGATGTTTGGATGTTTGGATGTTTGGATGTTTAGATGTTTGGATGTTTAGATGTTTGGATGTTTGGATGTTTGGATGTTTAGATGTTTGGATGTTTAGATGTTTGGATGTTTAGATGTTTGGATGTTTAGATGTTTGGATGTTTAGATGTTTGGATGTTTAGATGTTTGGATGTTTAGATGTTTAGATGTTTGGATGTTTAGATGTTTGGATGTTTAGATGTTTGGATGTTTAGATGTTTGGATGTTTAGATGTTTAGATGTTTGGATGTTTAGATGTTTAGATGTTTGGATGTTTAGATGTTTGGATGTTTAGATGTTTGGATGTTTAGATGTTTGGATGTTTGGATGTTTAGATGTTTGGATGTTTAGATGTTTGGATGTTTGGATGTTTGGATGTTTAGATGTTTGGATGTTTAGATGTTTGGATGTTTAGATGTTTGGATGTTTAGATGTTTGGATGTTTAGATGTTTGGATGTTTAGATGTTTGGATGTTTAGATGTTTAGATGTTTGGATGTTTAGATGTTTAGATGTTTGGATGTTTAGATGTTTGGATGTTTAGATGCTTGGATGTTTAGATGTTTGGATGTTAGGATGTTTAGATGTTTGGATGTTTGCATGTTTAAATGTTTGTTACTCAATCACGTAAAAACGGCTGCACGGATTTGGCACAAAGATAGTTTATAACCTGGATGTTTATCCCAGTAGTGCGTTCCAACTCGTATGGCAAAAGTTAGTGATCTAATAAAGTAGGTATCGCATTTTTTGTGAAACAATGAAAACGATTCAATAATGGAGAAGATTCAAAAGACAAGTCCTCGATTAGCTGATCCTTACAGCTAATCGAGGATGAGGTCGATGCTTCGAACCTGGCAAGCATTATTTTTACCGCTGATAGTTAAGTAAACGGAAACATTTTGAGGAAACCTGGAACTATATTGGTCTGATATCGGTAACTCGTCCCTACTGAGAAAGCGTGGGCATTAATCTTGTTCCTTCTCAGTGGCCCAGTGGTATGTTGTTGTTGTTGGTCGTGGGATCAAACCCAGGTAAGTAATTTACTTTGTGTATTTAATTTCATAACCACTGCTCTCAAAAGCAGTGAAAAACATCGTGAGGAAACCGGCAGGCCTAGAACCAACCAATTCGAAGTCATGTGACATCGGCCAACTCGCACTGGAACCGCGTCGTGGATTACGGGCCACTCTCTCTCACAGAGGTGAGTCCTGTGTCCCAGCAGTGGGAACATTGTAGGCTGAATATGCTTCTCAGTATGAGACGTTTTTGTCCTGCAGTGAGCGTAGGCTACAGTAAATAGTAGCCTACAGTATGCACGGAAATAGTCCGAGCAAGCATATTAGATGTTTGTATATTACTAGAAGTATGTAAGTAAGTACACAAATCTAATGTAAATAGTACATATCGTTATCATCATATCCAGATTTAAAATAGGAACCGGTTTTTTAAAACAACTATAAGCTGATTTGATGATTACCGCTGTTAATATTTATGTCGACCAATCACACCTAATTATGTTTGACGAGCCTTCAATAATCTGTGGGCATGGCAAATTCGTTTTCATAGTTCGTTCCGTGTCCCAATCATATAAAGATATAGGTAAGTAGTACGGTCTATATGGTCAGCCTGGCATCATTCTTATACCATCTTGTTTTAATGATAAATGATTTTATTTCTGTAAGTAGGTTTCTACAAACACTTTTACACGTTAATCATATTTTTAAACTAGATGAGGCCGGCGTTTTCTATTTGACTACTCTGAGAAGAAAGGCCGAAATAAACTCAGAGGTCACAGTCTCTTTTAAAGTCCAGACATAATCTTGGTCAGATCATGTGAAGGCCATGTAGATCGGTGTCTGAAATGGTCTTTTGAGGAAAGAACCACACAGATTGAGTGGACCTGTCCAGTCAGTGCACGCAATTGTCAATAATCGTGCAGCTCGACTCAGCACTTGAGGAGCTCAACGATTTGATGAACAATACCAAAGAAAGGACATTTGAGTAGGCCGCATAAATTACTCAAACTGCCAAATCAAGATTAATGAACTAACTGAGAAAAATATAAAAAAGCAATGACCGACACAGTCATCACATTCACAATAACTAAAATAATATTATAATTCTTTAAAAAGTAAATACTCATGTTATTCTATATACAAAATTCATCAATTACAATGTGTATATGAAAATCCGGATATATGATAATCAACCTTGACAATGCCAAAATCATCTTTAACAAGTTTGTAGCTTTGGAAACTAAAATTGTATTGATTGTTAGATATGCAATTATTAAATTAGCATAACATAACATCACGCCTGTAATAGTCGAAGGGTTAGTTAGTTAGTTTATAGTTATTATTATATACTTTTTTTTTAATGGACATAATTTATTAACAAAAACTTATACATAAACTATCAAACTATTAAAATTAAAATATAATAATCTATACTAACTAAAACTATTAACAAATCAAAATATGGCGTCGAAAAATTCCTCCGCATCGCTGTCGACTGGTAAAGTACCCAAGAGACTGGCGGAATTGCCACGTTGTATGGTTTGGAGATTTCGATGAACAGACAAACAAACGTTATCCTACAAATATTATAAACGCGAAAGTTTGTAAGTATGGATGGATGGATGTTTGTTACTCTTTCACGTAAAAACTGCTCTATAGATTTTAATGAAACTGTACAATAATATAGCTTATACATCAGAATAACACATAGGCTACAACTTATAAAGATATTGTGTGAGTTGTCCAAAATATGACGATAAGTGTGAAGTAAGTAGGAAAAAATCTACCATCTGCGAGCTATTCTGGCGTGCGTTGCCAAAACCGCTAGAGTTACACATAGATTATGTAATGTTGATGGAAATGTTTATCTTAAATAGTCCTACAAAAAAGCCCGCCACATTATATATCTATATAAGCTACTTGAAATACTAATCCTGCGCAGACGAAGTCGCGGGCACTAGCTAGTATACTTATATATGTATTTTGTTTTATGGGCCTTAGTTGCCTGAAATATAGGATTAATATTATTATTAGGCAGAGCTGTACTTATAGTACACTCACATTTCCCCAGTTATATTTAAGTCCCATAGCTATAGGCACAAATCAACAAGTACAAGTATGAAATCTACAAGTATTTGTTCCGAGTCTGGTTTGAGTATGTGAGTTTAAATGTTTGTAAAAGCACCCACAATACAGGAGAAAATCCTAATGTGGGCAACAACAACAGTCGACAACAACGAGTATAGTGTGGGGTTTGTTAATTAAAAAAAAACACTAATTTTACCTTATTAAACTAATTTTATTCCACACCTTTTTTAAATAGAGTTAGCCTAGCAAAATTTTTGGTGAAAAACGTCAAAATCAGAATAGCAAAATTGCCATTTTCGCTGAATTAATAACTCAGTGCCATCTTAGTGCTGTCAAACTAAAATATAGTTAAGTTGTGTCACTTTAGTCAATTTTAGAATCGTCGTTAAACAAAATTTTTACGATTTTTAGTGTAGTTTAGAGAATTTTGTGACAAGAGAATCGGCACCATTGTGCAGTTTATAAGATCTAAGCGGTCACACAGACGGACACGAAAAGCGATTTTGTTTTAGACTACGTATAATATACAGGGTTATTGGTAAAACACTAACAACCTCTTAAGAGGTCATTGTAATCATAATTATGAACAACTTTTAGTTAGGGACCAAACTCGAAATCCCTACATTTATGTTTGCATAACTCGTTAAAATGTAGGGGATCGCTGAAATTTTATTCGCATACGATAGTACAATGACGTCTTAAGAAGTGGTTAGTGTTTTACTAATAACCCTGTATAGATATACGAGTAGATATCGTTATATCACTGTTTATCATAAAATGCGTAAGCCATTTTCAATCAGTTAGTTGCTTACGGTTTGTACTTATCGTGGATCGAACAAGGATTGGATTAAAATCTAAAGACTAGATTCACAACTATTTCATGGAAGAAGTCACACAAAACATCCTTTTTATACAAGAAACGATTAAAAAGAAATCTTGCTAAGCCATAAACTGATATAATTACAAAACAAAAGCAATTTCGATGATGATCCATAGGAATTAGGGAGTGGAAATCCACGAAGCACCACATAAAGGTCAAAAATAACACATACATACTTTTTAAACAAGTATAAAAAAAACAATCTACTAATGGTTGGCCGTCCTGTACTTAACAAATTGGCAACTGTAACTTAATTAAAGTAACGTAAAAACTAGCGAATACTTTAAATATTTTGCTATAGGATTAATTAAAGGGAAAGTCGTACTTTTAAATAATGGTGTCGCACAGGCCGCTGGGGAGAGCGGGTTCGATATTAGTGACACCATGCAATAAGTGGATTTTTTCAAAACAGTACTAAAGTTTGCACAGCTCTAGGATCCTTCTCCTGTATTGTGGTTGCGTTTAAAAACACTTATCCCTCATACACAAACTGCGTTTCCAGAGGTTAATTTAAAAATAAAGAACTTACAACGTAAAAGAACCCATTTTTTCTGTTTCAAACTGAATCTATAATAAGCAAGTACGCATATGAAATTTACCTAATCATCAATGATTGGTCACAAATGGTACCTACCTACTTACCAAATATTGGAAAATAATCATCTCTGTTTTTACGAGGTATGCTTCCCGAATTTGTGCCTTTTGTTGATAATTATGATTTCATGTCTCCGTATTCGTGGAAAAACTTCATTACTCAAGTCGACACCTACTTTTATTATGGAACTCACGTAAACGTTGAAACTTTTCTAACTAATTTTTATTCGACAGACGAAAAAAACTTCCTACAACATGAATAATGCCGACGTAAACTTTTTAACTTGACTAAGTTTTAATAATTTTGTCAAGAAATTATCTACGTGCCTCTGTACTTTTACGAGGTAAATATTAACTTGTTTGGCAGTACGTGTTGGCGGTAAATTGGATGTCAATCATCGTTCTTGTTAGTAGACGGCCAATTTTGCCATCAAATTACAAAAAAAAAGTTTGGTAAATCCAAAAGAGCACGCGCCTCATAACGCATATTTATTAAATATAAAAATATTAATTAAAATATAGCATTTATTATATAAAAAAAATAAATCGTTTATTCGATTGGTAATATTTAAAAAAAATATTTCATGTATGCAAGAAAAGTTCTCATATTTTTTTGAACGTGTGTATATCATAGTGAATTTTAATAATAAAAAAAATAAACTTTTTTTTCCAAAACGTTTTTTTTTTCAAAGTAGCAACATAAAATGATTTCTAGGAAGTATAAGATGGTTTAATTTAAGTGTTTTATTGATGTATTTACATCTACTCAGGTACTATTGTATAGGTACATTTGAAGACCACAAAATTGCTTGACCTTGACGAGTCGGGAGTAAAGCACTACCTCAACTGCTTCGCGTTATGAGGCGTGCAAAAATATGTGTCTTCTATTTTATGAGACGATTATAAAGTGTCGTTAGTAACATACACCTTTAAATGCTACTATGAATACTCCTTGGTCTAGTGGTAGCAAGCGCTACTTCTGAACCTGAGATCCTGAGTTCGATTCCCAGGTCGAGCCAAGTGTTATTAGGTTTTTTCATCGGGTATTTCTCAGTAGCCGCCTGGAGTTTGGATTTGTGGCCGGCAAAAAGCCCTATTACTTTAAACATACATACCTGGTGCAATGTGGGTTTACTATAGGTACACCTCTGCCTAATCCTCTCAGGGATTACAGGATTGATGTATGATTGATTTTAATTCCTGAATTGTTTTTTATCTTTTTATTACGGACGCTATTAACGTGCAGGTCTTTCTACAACGTTCTCACATGTATAATTTCATCATGAATGATGTAACCACTATTTTGTAACAGTATTTTAATTTAAAGAGTGTCCATGGAGTTTCTTGCCCGTTCTTATCCATAGGTACCTACTACGCTTTGGAATGGGCAACTAGCTTTATCTTTCTGACTGACCGACCCCTTGACAATTCAAAAGTGCCTGTGATTGGTTTATTTGACATAAATGCTTTGAGTGTTGAGTTTTTGATGTTATGATAAGTTATGTATAATAGAATGGTTATACACGTGTCCCACATAACCTTGCTCTATTATTTTCGAATTATTACATCTTATCTTAGTTATTTACTGATATATTGCCGGAGCCCCCTTTGCTTGAACTCGGGGTCGTGACCCAATCATATCCGCCATTATGATGGATATATCAGTATGTGTTTATATTTAACTTCGACCACACATAACGCGTTTTACACCAACTGATCCAAATATAAAAAGTTAAGACTGTGTTATAATTTGGGCAAATCTTAACATGTTTATTTTTAAGGCTGACAATACATTACGCGTTTTACAATGAACCGGTCAGATCAATAGAAAATAAAATGTTAAAAAAAAAGTTTTTTGTCCGGTAAAGTTCTAAAACCATGGTTCCCTCTACCAGTAATTAATTGGACTGTGGCGGGTGGCTCCACTCATGCCGCGTCAAACCAATTGAACTCCAATAATTGCATAAACCCAGAATCGACCGCGACTCTGAACCAATTGAAACATTATTCACGACCAGCCCATTAATTGATCAAGGCTGCCAATCCAATATTTAAAGTAGATTGATTGAAGGGTAATTAAACCAACATTAGTCCTCGGGAAAATGACAGGGTGGAAGAATGTGTTGATCGACCCAATTATTTTCATGAACAACAGCTTATATTTTTGGCAGATATTTTGCTTTATTATTTTTGTTGACGATGAGTGGATGACTAAAAACAAAATCACTCGTAAAATATATTGTATTACAGAGCAATTCTAAATTCCTCTGAGCTTAGCTACGGGCTGATTATGATCATCTTTTATATTTATTGCTCATAAAAATGATAATACACTAAAGTGTGCATTTTAGCGACTATATTTCCCAAGTCTTTATTATTTCAGTCGCGTTTCGTTGCAGGCAGGCATAACTGCGCATTACCTAGTGCGGTTCAGGTCTTGGCATACTGTATGCTCTATGCCGTATACCGATCAAATTAATTCTAAACCAGGCTCCATATTGATGTACTGCTTCATTTAGACGACTGGATAAGAATAATTATTATCAATTATTGTAATCTGTCATCATAGTGACTTTTCTTTTTCTTCTACCTATACAGGGTGGCAGGGACAATAACCATGGATTCAGCTCATGATTTTAGATAGCGTAGAAATTTTTCGTCAGTTATAAAAAAAAAAAAACTGCTGATTTATATAAAAGTGCTTACGCCGTCAAAATGTATGTAACAGCAATTTTCTTTTTAATTACCGATGAAAAACTTCAAAGCAGGGCGGTTCAGAATCAAATGCCTACTGAATCCATGGTAACATGGTAGGTTTCGCGTCGATGACTCGATCTACCTGCCACCCTGTATGTCTACCCATCAACACTTCGCTAACGGGGAGTTTTCGGGCCCTTTTTCCATCATCGCTCAAGTTTTTCTACAAGGTGTTGTTTTGCATCCTCGTCAAATTCGAGGAGGTAACTATGCTAATGTTTCTCGACACGAATCAATAATAAAATAAGTAGGTATTTATTTTTAAATTTTGTCATTTTCGGAAATCGGCATGTGTAGGGCCCGTGTGATACCGCCCTGTAACTGCGCTGTAACTGTAACGCATGCACACAGCGACATAGTCGTACGACACTGCCTACCACATACGCAACGGGGCGATTCTGTTCTTTGAAAGTAGAGTATTCTGAAATACTGTCAAACTTAAATATCAAAAAAAAAAAACAAGTGTGTATTAATTATTGAGCAGGATCGTAATTTTATTTGATTATTTATGTCTTTCATAACAGCCTCCTGAAATTTGACGAGGATGCAAAACAACACGTTGTGTATAAAAACTTTAATAATATCGGCGATTTGAACCCAACGTTTCATATATTTCAGCCTATTATATGATAAAAGCAACAAAGCACCGCCTAAAACTACTCGCCTAAACGAAAAAACAACCAACGAATCTTTGTCTAGGTCCTTTTTTATGTAGACTATTTCGGAAGAAAGATTTCTATTCCAAACTGTCAAAATCGAAGAAAAATTTTACGGCATGCTTGACGTTGTAGACAATTGTCTAGGGTAGTGAAGACCTCTTTACATTTGATTTTGTAATCGCCATGCTAAAGACAGTAGAATATTTTCCACTGTCTACACGGAAACCTCAGAACAATATTAGTTATTGTTCTGAGACGGAAACGATAATTTTTGTCTACTCTTCCATCGACAAAACGCTTCTCTACGGTTCTCGTGCTAAGCCTGCTGGTAATGTAGGGCTGTATATCAGAGCATCGGGTCTATTTTGTAAAAATCTTACCGTGAAAATGTAGGTGAAGTGAGCTATCATTCCACCTGATGCTAGGGATTGACACTATTCACAGCTTATAAAGACATGAGGGGTGTAAAGTTCGCTCATACCTCAATAGAAAAGCGAGGATCTTCCGACCAGACGGTTGTCGTGTCTGGTGGGCAACTACCAAACGATTGATGTCGGGGCGTAGTATTTATGCTAGTTGCGCGGTAAACTCTGGTTGCGGGATGTAGGAATTTGCGTGACGTTAGGATGATGCGTAATTCGCATGTGGCGTTGTAGATGCCGCCACAAGCTCACTTCACCATAAGTATTCACGGTGAGATTTTTACGGATGGCTTCTATTGTTTGAATGCTCAGATAATGCTGATCACTTTGAAATGCGTACTTAACTTTTATCTAATCAGCCAAAGAGATACTTACTTTAAATAACATTACAGTCTTAGTTTGAACAAACAATAATATCATATGACTGTTGTAGTCATGTGGTTTGGGGCATCGGTCCATGTTTTCCTAAGTGACGTCCTGATAAATGAATGTTAATGTTGAATCAGAATCATATGAAGTAAATAGTAATCTTATGTTCAGAATAAAATATTTACTATTTGTTTTTATTAAAAAAATGGAGAGGAGCCAATAGTTTAATTTTAAAAGGTAAAGTAATAACCAGAGGTCGGAATTAGGTAGTTATTTATGTACTTGCATCGAAATGTTGATATTAATATGGATCTTCCCGGGATTTCTAATGGACAATCCCGTGTGCCTAACAATATTACAAATAAATAATAATAAAAACCTCAGAGTTAGACATACAAATAAAACAAAGATAATTAACATACAATTTTTGCGCATTGGAATTTTGCAACTTCGGACAGCCGATGTCATTGATGTAAATTTGGCAACGTCGCACGTGCAGTGGTTTAAATCGTGTAAGTAAGTAACTTTATACTACACCTGCTTGGAAAGTACCTTGATACTTTATCAAATTTACGGTAGAAAGTACGTCATTGCATATCGAACAAATATGCGGGGAGAAAACGCATCTGAGCGGGAGAGAAAAGTGTATGAAAATCCATTTCTTACGTGGTTTTTCTTTTTTAATTTTGGGTAAGACTATGCACCGGTAACCTAAATATCAAAAGCCAAAAAGTTTTTACAGTGAGTTTTTATCTCCAAGTTCGCAAAATGACACTGGCCACTAGCTGTGTGTTGGATGGTGTCGGGTTGGCAGTGCGACCCTGCGGCGGCAGGATAAACAATTTGAAAAAAGAACATGTGAAAATTGCAGACGCCATTGGCGCCATTTTCAATTTGTGTGTTGTTTGAGGATTCAGTTTTCGTAGAAAGTAAAATAAAACTATCAAAATGTAAAGTAGTGATAGTGAAGTAAAGATTTAGTTTTTTATTTTCCTCGTAGGTGTAGTATAAAGCACTATGTATCACTCGAGAGAAAGTGCGATTCCCGATCTCGGGTGTTTTAAAGCCCTCGCCTACGGCTCGGGCTTCAAACGACACCCTCGACGGTAATCGGTCTCTTTCTCCTATCGGTGAACAATGTACTATTTTTATTTAATAAATCACGGGATTATTCTGCGCTTTCAAATTAATCTCGGGATTTGAGGCATATCCAATTTATTATTTCGCTGTATGCAATGATTGTACTTACATTCATTGCATACAGCGAAATAGGTAGAGTTATTTATGTACATACATAAATAACTCTACCTAATTCTGACCTCTGGACTAATAACAAAAGAAAAATAAGCTCAATAGCTCAACTCATGTTTTTCATAATGAGAGCTTTCGAAATAAAATTAATTTCATTGCCATGTTCTACAACATTATACCCGTAATTACTGTTGTAGGACATAGCAATGCAAAATCGATAATGAGAAGACTCAGCAGCCACAAACAAATTAAATTATTTTAAACTAACTGTGCCCCGCGGTATCAGCCGCATAAGTTTCGATCCCGTGGAAATATCCGGATAAAAAGTCCTATGTCCTAATCCCGGTCATGCATGGTCTGCTTATATGCCAAATTTCATCAAAATCCGTTCAGCCTTTTTAGCGTGAAAACGTAACAAAGAAATATAGAAAAAAAACGAATCTATTCTTTTTGTAATATTAGTTAAGTAAATAATGAAAAATACTTAGTCTTACTGTAGAAAACGGTAACAACGAATTTCGAAACAACGAAAACACAAATGTACACATTTGTGTTCATACGCGACCGATAAAATAAACGTTGACTTACAAATCACAAAAATACGTGGGTCACACTGAAAGTTTTTAGAAAATACAAAATGGAATGATGTAGAAGCCTGTTAATATTTTTATTGCTTTTCGAAGTATTCTCCGTTCCTTTCTAAGCACCGTCGCATGCGATGGAACCATTGACTGAAGCAGAGGTCCCACCTTCTTTAGAGATTTCTTCCACGCCTTTTTCAAACGCATCCACGGCATCTTCAGCGTTCATAAAACGAATTCCTCTAAGTTTAGCTTTTATTTTTGGAAATAAATAAAGTCACAAGGTGCCAGGTCAGGACTGCAAGGAGGATGACTTACCAACTCCACACTGTCGATAGACAAATATTCGATAGTCCGTCTGACAGAGTGAGCTGGAGCGTTGTCGTGGTGGGGGACAATCCTGCTTCTTGGGCGCTGTTGTCTAACATTTTCCAAGACAACTGGTAAACAATAACTGACATACCAATCTGCAGTAACAGTATTTTTATCTTTTAGGACAATTGTTGCGCAATGACTCGTCCATCCAAAGAACGAGGCAATCATCCTTTTCCCTTGACTTCTGCCCTTCTTTACTTTTGTCGGCAAATCTTCGAATGGAATCATCCATTGCACAGATTGTCTTTTAGTTTCGGGTTCGTAACAATATATTCAGCTTTGACGATGTCATATACAGCATTCGAGTCACCTCCCTCATACTTTTCAAGCGTTGAGCGGCACCAATCCAAACGACGGCGTTTTTGATCTTCCGTCAAATTATGAGGTATCCATCTAGTACAAAGCTTTCTGACGCCCAAATGTTCATGTAAGACTTTTTGTACTTGACTCATACAAATGCCCAAATATGTTGATATGTCACCATTCTATCAGATTCAATCATTAGCCGTACATCACTCGCGTTATCTTCAATAGTCGCCGTAGAAGGACGTCCTTCTCGCGAATCATCAGTGAGTTTGTTTCGACCACGTTTAAACTTATTAAACCATTTATAAACAGTGGCACGGGATGGGGCTTCGTCATGAAATGCTAATCGAAGTCTATCGTAACATTTTTATTGAGTAAGACCGCAACGAAAGTCGTAATAAATAATTGAACGATCTCTAGTCAAATCCATTTTGACACACGACAGACACTTTTTAAATTGCCGCCAATTTGTAAAAGCAAATGACTTATGAATTCATTACGCATCTCCAGATTTCCAAAGAGTTCCTAATTCGAAATTAAATTTCGAATTAGGAACTCTTAAAAACAATGAAACTCTTTAAAATAAACTTTAATCTCATAATGTACCTATTTATAATATATTTTTCATCGGCTGCTTTTATTACTGGCCTATTCTAAAAACTTTCAGTGTGACCCCCGTAGATTCTAAGTGTCAAAATAAATAAACACATTAATCTCGAGGTGTGTAAATTCCTTTTGATCACAATTAAATTATATTAGGCGTAGGTATAAGGCAGCGTATCTAATTATAAATGGAACTATCAAATGTAACATCCTGAATCCGTGACGAGTATGGCGGGTGCAAATTGGCGCCAAATTACAATATGGCCGTTCTTTTTAAATATTTTCTTTCAGAATATTGGTCGGTTTCAGGTCTGTAGCCTTAAAAAATACCTCAAAGAAGTTTTATTACATTAATATCAAGTTTTTCTGTAACAGTATCAGTAAAAATGGATGACAAACAGAGTAGCCGGAAACATATAGACGAACGAAGCAAGTTTAAAAACGTGGCTTTCTTTCAAAAACTCAAGTTTGAGAAAAATGTGTTTACCTTTAACTGCCTACGCTATGTACTTAACAGCAGGTCGTACAGTTTCTTTATCGCTCATTTCTAACTTGTTACGAACTGTGACCAAATTGAAATGTATACGATAAGTAGGTTCATTGATTCTGCATATAACAGAACTAACATTTACTTCTTTTTACAATCTTTTGAGATGTTATGCCTACCATAAACCCCAGTCAGGTCAAGCCAAGTCTTACCAAGGGGTTTCTAGTTACCCAGTATCTGGGTTGTGGAGGTCAGATAGGCAGTCGCTCCATGTAAAATACTAGTGTTCAGCTGCATTTGGTAAGACTGGGAGCCGATCTTAACATAGTCGAAAGAAAGCTAGGTAGAAGAAATCAGCTAACACAACGAGGAATCTGGTAGTATCAGAAGATAGCTTTTATTTTATTTTATTTAATAGGGAAAACAAACAATTACACATTAAGAAAAACAGAAAGATAGGATACAGAAATGATACAAATGTGAAATCAACCACGTTCTCCACAGATACACAGTGAGACAATTTGGTAAATTTAAAGACTAGCGTTGTAAACAATAAATAAGAGGAAAATTAATATTAAAGCACCAACAAAACAAAGCCGCTAATACAGGTCGTGAGCGCACCTCGCGTCCCTGGCATGTTCCAGGAACTATATAACACAACTTATTACTCATGTCTAAACAATCATACGAATTATTGCATAAGTCATACAAAAATGTGGTTTTAGATCTGTAGGCCAATTCTCGTACTTAAAAAACGTTCAAATTCAAGTCGCAATCTCATCTCAGCGACAATCAATGTCAAAAACCTGTCAAAAATGTATGTAAATTGATTGTAATTTTGACAGATTGAGACTGAGATTAGAATGCGAACGGTCTTAAAAATACGGGAATTGCCCCTCTGTATACAGGGTGGCAGGGAGATCCACGCGTACAAACTGTAACCATGAATTCACCACACGAGTCTAGACCCCTTTTCTTTCTTTCTTTTTCTAAGGTTTGAAATCATCAACTTCCAAATTTCATCAACATAACTTCTCCCGCTCTGGGTGGAGCGGGAGGGCGTGTCAGACGTTTACTGACTAAATAAAACCCACCCGTGTTCCTTCAGTGGTCTGTGCCAGGGGCCATGTTAACTCTTTCGGACTTTCCCGCAACCCTGGCAAGCATTGGCCCTATCGGACCCCGTTATTTGGTGCTGACATCTCTTTGAGGCGCGCCTGGAACACAACGCGCCAACGACCCGGCCTGGTCCTTTTCGGACGGCGAGCTACCCATTGCTCGCCGTTCGTAAACCCTACAGCCTACGGTGGCCGGGAATCGACCTGGGATTCCCGACACCCTGAGCGTCTCCTGCGGCGAGAGTCTAGACCCCCAAATTTTAAATCAGTTATCAAAACAAAAATCTGCTGTTTCATAGAAAAGAGCAATACCTACGAGGTGAAAATGTATGGAACAGCAATAAAAAAAAAAATAACTGACGATATAGTTTAACGCGAATCAAGTACTGTAGTAAGTTACAGTTTGCGTGTCAATGCCCCAGCCACTTTGTACACTGCCGTTTAAAGACTGCGGTAAACAGGTGTAGTATTGATGTTAATCGACTATAGATAACACTATAGTGTTACATTACAAATAAATTATCAAGTGTCTTATAATTATTTTATCTTCAAGAGGTGTTTTTGCTTTCTCTACTTCAGTGACTTGTTTTGAACAGCCTGGCTAAAGTCCTTATAAAAAGCTATACCTACATTTCCAGTTTTAGCTGATCTCGCATCGAATAGACTTTTCCTATAATGAGAAGTCAGCTGATACTGGAACTGTATAGCTTGATATGTGCGTACAATGTGTACGCTAAGAAGGCTTCTACTGCTGGCTGCCTACAATATTGTATGGTAAGAAGCCAAAATGGAGGAAGCTTCCAAAACCGTAATGAATTTGGCAGAAGTATGGGAGGACAAGAATGTCTGGTATATGATCTGAGCTGGTAACGTAACATATCGTCACGACGATTTTCCTTGAACACATTTCGCACAGTTATCTACCTATCATCTTAAAAATCTATTCCTCTTTAAAAGTAGGTAAATACCTAATAAATGATAAATGATTTTATTTCTGTAAGTAGGTTTGTACAAACACTTTTACACGTCAGTCATATTTTTTTTAAACTAGATGAGGTTGGCGTTTCCCATCGGACTGCACTGAGAAGATAGGCCGAAACAAACTCAGAGGTCACAGTCTCTTTTAAACTCGAGACATAATCTTGGTCAGATCATGTGAAGACCTTGTAGATTGGTGTCTGAAATGGTCTTTACAAATAGTCTTACATGAACATTTAGGCGTCAGAAAGCTTTGTACAAGATGGGTAGATACCTCATAATTTGACGGAAGATCAAAAACGCCGTCGTTAGGATTGGGACCGCTCACAGCTTGAAAAGTATGACGGAGGTGACTCGAATGCTGTATATGACATCGTCACAGGTGGTGAAAGCTGGATATATTGTTACGAACCCGAAACCAAAAGACAATCTGCGCAATGGATGATTCTATTCGAAGATTTGCTGACAAAAGTAAAGAAGGACAGAAGTCAAGGGAAAAAGATGATTGCCTCATTCTTTGGATGGACGGGTCATTTCGCAACAATTGTCCTAGAAGATAAAAATACTGTTACTGTAGATTAGTAAGTCTGTCATTGTTTACCAAGTGTCTTGGAAAATGTTAGACAGCAGCGCCCAAGAAGCAGGATCCTCCTCCACAACGACAACGCTCCAGCTCACTCCGCCAGACGGATTATCGAATATTTGTCTATCGAAAGTGTGGAGTTAGAAAGTCATCCTCGTTACAGTCCTGTCCTGGCACCTTGTGATTTTTATTTATTTCCAAAAATAAAAGATAAACTTAGAGGAATTCGTTTTATGAATGTTGAAGATGAAAAAAAAAAACCGCGTTTGAAAAAGGCGTGGAAGAAATCCCTAAAGAAGAGTGGGCCCACTGCTTCAGTCAATGGTTCTATCGCATGCGACGGTGCTTAGAAAAGAACGGAAACTACTTCGAAATGCATTAAAAATATTAACAGGCTTCTACAGACTTCATTCCGTTTTTTATTTTCTAAAAACTTTCAGTGTGACCCACGTATTAAAAATATTGTCAGAAAACGGCTAACGCGTTGTATTCCAATACGTTATTATTTTATTAATAAATAAAAATAAAATCATTTATTTCGACCAACACAGGATCATAGGCAAAAGATCATAGGCATAAATAAAAACACACACAATAATGTCTCTTTTGATTACCTACTCCACGTGTAACGATAAAAAGAACGTCATAATTGTAAACTTATAATTAGTTTCGTTTACAGTCACTTAATTAATGCAAACTATTTTAATTGTACCTACCGTTAACAATATCTGTAATCATGTAAACAATATGCTTTCCACTGACTGAAGAGCTGTTATCGAGCATGCTTAAAATAAGTGGGCGTGGTCATAATAAGGCCGTATTCAATTTGTAACGGGCGTTTTATAATTTCTAACGTGACGATATTATGTAGCGTAATAATTCTATTTTTAAAAACGTTGTGGGGCAAAGTTTATAAAAAAAAAAAATCGCGGACGTCCACCACGTAAGGCGCTTTTAAATTTCCGTCCACGATAACGTTATAACGTGTAGGTTCGTATTTTCATACATTTTATGGACGTGTTCGTGGGACTTGCACGATATTATCGTCACGTTAGAAATTATAAAAGCGCACATCGGATTCGACTGTATTAATTCCTACGTCCAATAGTATTATTGCACCTTTTTGTTAGTATTTAACTTAAAAAATGTAGATGTAAGGTCAGCAGCATATTCCGATTAAAAAAAAAACAATTCTTCTGTCGTAATTAATATTTTATCAAAAAAACAGTTGAAACCCAACACCTCATATTATTATGATATTTAGTTATGTCATGATATTACTTACATTATCTATGTGTACTTATAATTATTATCTTTGTAAAGCTGATCTTTGTGCGTTAAAGTTATTTTTACAAATTTCATTTTTATATTCAACAATTAATTAGGCACTTAATGTGTTTTTCACATGAAATACAACCCGTAACATAACCCAGGCACGATACCGTGAACTATTGTGTCACTTACATAATATTAAAGGTATTTATCTAGTTCGATAAGTAATCGTTCGAATTGATAATAGTTTAGTATATACGTTGTTCAGGCACTTATCTATTATTTTAGCAGAATCAGTGTTTTAGTGACGATATCATTTTAGGTAAATATTATAAATGTTAAATGATTTTATTTCTGTATGTAGGTTTGTACGATACTTTTTAAAACTAGATGCTGTCGGTTTTTCTTATTCACTCCACCACCACCACCACCACCACCTCACCACTCCACCACTCTGAGAAGTACCACCGAAAGAAACTCAGAGGTCACAGTCTCTTTTAAAGTTCAGACAATATCTGAGTCAGATCATGTGAAAACCATGTAGATTAATTAGTATAACGAAAAAATATTGGGTTATTTAATAAATTGTAAGTGTTATATATAAGTGTTATTATATGTGTTTTGTTGTTACAGATTTGCTAATAATGACTGATAAACTTCGTTTATCTTTAAAATAAATAAATAATAATTTATTTCAAGGATCACATTGCACTGCATACATTTAGTTGACATAATTTTAATTAATTATGTTAATTAATTGCGTTAATAAAGGAGTACAATAATTTTAAACTCTATCCCTTAAACTAGGTCTGGCCTGTATCTTAAGAGATAGGGTTCAGCCATTGAGTTAGACTAATTTATTATAATTATTAAAAGACAGCAACAAGTGAAACCACTGACGATGCGGTACTTAAAAACGTACATATTTAATATTAACATTAAAAACGAAAACTAGGAAGGTATGAACCGGTTGCGTATATTTGGGTGGGTGTGTGTGTGGTGTGATCATGTGATGTTAGGGAAGATGTTAACTGTGTTTGAGTTAAAGTAAAAGTTCGAGTTGCCTGTCCCACCTTAATCCACTATAAATTTGAAGACCCAGGTATTTCACATTGTCTGCTCTTGTCAACGAGGGACAGGAACACGAGGTAGGGTTCCAACAGGAGTGCGCAGATATAGTGAAAGTCAACGACGGCCTTGTACTGCGTTTAATTGGGAAAGGAATGTAACTGGATTTATCTAGGTTCAGTGTAAGTAAATTCTTGTTGAACCAGTTCATAACACTTTTCAAAACAGCTTCCGCCCTTTCTTGTCTTTGACCACGTCCCAGGTTGGTCCGTGAACGAGAATCGTGGTGTCGTCGGCATATGTAAAAATCTCGCAATTCGGAAGGATCATCTTACAGAGGTCATTAATATAAATTTTGAACAAATTAGGGCTTAAAATGCTTCCTTGGGGCACGCTGTAAGTAATGGTCTCCTCTTGGCTAATGTTATATTTTGACTTACTGATAACGCTTCCTGAGATAATCCTTGAACATATCCAGGGGTTTGCCACGTACACCCAGCTTATCAATCTTCGAAATAAGTTTAGGAACAGAGATTGTGTCAAAAGCCTTGGACAGGTCCAGAAAGATGCCCATGCACCTTGTTTCACCATCCAGATTTTATGCTATAGATTGAGTAAGGCCCAAAACAGCATCTTCCGTCGAGACACCAGACCTAAAGCCATACTGATTTTCAGCAATAATACTATTTATTTATTTAACCATTTATGTACACACTTATATAAACAGACAAGAAGAAAATAACAGAAAAATTGGTACAAAGGTGATGCTTATTTCTAATGAAATCTCTTCCAGCATATCTGCGATAGGATAGTAGATTTAGAGATGATTATTGTTTTTTGATTTGACGATTTACTATGCTTGTCAAGAAAGCTTTTAAGACGTATGTTAAGGATCTTTCCAAAAATTTTAGAAAGTGTTGGCAGAGCAGAGATGTGTCTGTAATTATTGACACAGCCTCTGCTCCCACCCTTATAAATAGGATAAACTATAGCTTTTTTAAGGCCATCTGGGAATAGCCCAAATTTTATGCTAAGACTGCAGATATAGGTTATTGGTGGAATCAAGATGTGACGACAATTCTACTAAGCAAGAGCGACGACACCCCGTCCCAGCCCACGGCACAATCGTTACGCAGCTGTAGGATTATTGTTTCCACTTTACTTTCATCGGTGTCAAGTATCACAAAGGAGTTGGTCGGTGACGGACTCAATGGTTTGCATATAATTGATCGTTAACGGCCCAAGGGTGGAAATGATTGACCATGATTAGACAGAGTTTTGCGACAATTTTTTTTCCAATCTCACTAAAGAAAGAGCACACCTTATTTACCGAGGATTGAGGATCAACACTTGTTTTTAGCAGTTCGACAGGACTAGTACGTGTTTTATTGGTATTAGTAATTGTTTGAATAGTTTTTCAGAGGGCTTTGGGATTGTTTTTAGATTTTTCCAGCTCACTAGTTTCATAGGCTATCCTAAGTTTTCGTAGTAGATCATTACAAAAATCCTATAGTGCGTGTAAGTGACTTTTAGTATTAAATTGTCTGGGGATTGGTTTGATTTCAAGTGGAGCATGTCCTTATTTCGGATACATTTCAGTAAACCTGGTGTGATCCAAGGTTTAGTGATTCTGTTTTCTTGGAATACTTACTTTGTTAATTTATAACAGTAGATAATATTGAGCGGCACGATTACTAACAAATGCGTGCACTGACTGGACAGGTCCGCTCAATCTGTATGATTTTTCCTCAAAAGACCGTTTCAGACACCAATCTACATGGTCTTCACATGATCTGACCAAGATTATGTCTGGACTTTAAAATAGACTGTGACCTCTGTGTTTGTTTCGGCCTTTCTTCTCAGAGTAGTCAGATAGGAAACGCCGACCTCGTCTAGTTTTTAAAATATGATTGACTTGTAAAAGTGTTTGTACAAAACTACTTACAGAAATAAAATCTGTTATCATTTATAATTGATGTAAAAGAATTTAGGGCGTCGTTAGCGTCATTTATTTAATAAATTTCGGAGAAATTCGTGTTTTCTAGTTCTGATTTAATTGCATCAAGATTAGGACGAGAAATTGTGTACATCTTTTTGTATTTTTTATTTTATTTTTATTTCTTCAGGACAACAAACAATTGCGTAATAATGCTTAATACTAGTACAGATAGATTATAGAACATTTAGGTAATAACGCAACCAGCACCGTTATCCACATAATAATACAAAAAAAAACTTAATTAGATACAAGCAAACTTAAGCAAACAATAGATTTACTGTTATAATGTGATTTACACAACACTTAGTAAAAGGTGAGAAAAACTTACAACCGACTTCGAAACTCATCGGCAGATCTAAACAAAATTGAAATGCATGCGAACAGAAAATAATTCTGCAAATACATCTATATGTATATGACGGAATTATGTCCGATAATACAAAACAAAACACATAGTAAAAAATATAAAAAAAAAAAGACAAACATCCGAATTGAGAACCTCTTCCTTATTTGAAGTCGGTTAAAAATATAAATATTAACAAGCATAATATTTGTAAAATATTGACATTATGAGGAAGTGTGATAAATTTTTTCACAGATACATCTCTTGAATTGGGTAAGTGACAAAACAAACATGTCGATATCAGCAAAATTATCGTTATAACTTTTCATAATACGCCGTAAAGGAGCTCGTTCGCCTGCGTTAGTCCTGCACGGCTTGGGGGCAAATAGACTATGAGTATAAGTATCGCGAATACGTTGGGAGCGACTAGGTATGCGAATATAAATCTGGTTTATGAGGCTAATGCAATCAAATTCATTTCCACAGACTTTATATAAGAATGTTTGATCAAGATACAGTCTCCTTGATTTAAGAGTAGACAAAGAGAACTTTTCTAGGAGAGTATGATATGAAGAACGTTTCTTAAAAAACGTGTAGTTTAGGAAACGAAGATACCTACGTTGTACTGATTCAAGCTGGTCACTGTATTTATCATAAAGTGGATTCCATACGCATGTGGCATATTCCAGTTGACATCTTATGAGTGACTTGTATAGTAGTAAATATGTGGAAGGCTTTTTAAATAAATTGCAGGTCCGTCTTATAAAACCATAAAATTGATAACCCTTAGCTGTGATATGGTCAACGTGAGCATCAAAGTGCAACTTTGAGTCAAATAGTATACCCAGGTCTTTTATTAAGAAAACTTTTTCTAAATTTGTGCTACAGAGCGAATATGTGAAATGAGCGACATGAATTTTTTTGGTAAAAGAGATAGATTTGCACTTGGGTAAACTCAATTGTAGTTTATTTGTTAAGCAATATGCAGAAAAACGATCCAAGTCCTCTTGCAATTTAACACAGTCATCAATAGAGCTTATTTTACGAAACACTTTAAGGTCGTCAGCATACAACAGAAAACCAGAGTTTCTAAAGCATGTATTTACATCATTTATAAATAAAACGAAAAGCAGTGGACCCAAAATTGAGCCCTGCGGCACACCAGATGTCACGCTAATCACATCGGAAGAAAACCCCTGGACCACAACCTTCTGAGTTCTATTTTTCACGTACGATACAAACCAGCGCAGCAGACTCCCGCGGATACCGTTAAATTCGATTTTATGCAAAAGCATACTGTGATCCACCTTGTCAAAGGCCTTACAAAAGTCAGTGTAGATTGTGTCAACCTGCAATTGAATGTCCATATTTTCGAATAAAAAATTTGAGTACAAGACTAGGTTGCTTACAGTGGAGCGACCAAGAACAAAGCCATGCTGTTCTGGGATAATAATATTATGTAAGATAGGATAGATTGCATTATGAACTAGTCGCTCCAAAACTTTTGACAAGGTGGACAACAATGATATTGGACGATAGTTGGTAACGTCGTTTTTGGTGCCACTTTTATATACAGGCGTGATATGAGCAGTCTTCCATGCTTGAGGCACTATACCCTCTTTCAGACTACGGTGAAATAAATAAAATAACGGCACGGCCATCGACTCAGCAGTGTGTTTCAAAAAGAAAGGAGGAATACCATCCGGCCCACAACCTCTAGCAACGTCTAAGGATTCAAGCGATTTAACTATCGTAGCTTTAGAGAATGATAAGTCCGTTATAGTTACTAGGCTTTCTATCGGCGACACAGAATTTCCATCAACATTATTAGACGTAGGTTCATACACTGAGCTAAAAAACCTAGAAAATAATTTACAAACGTCCTCAGGCCCGTTACATTCCTCATTATTATATGTCATGGTGTTTGGTACACCTGTATTTCTTTTATGGCTTTTTATAAACGACCAAAATTGCTTAACGTCTTTTTGTATGCTGGTTTCAACAGAACGCAGATACCTATTAAAGCAATCAGCCGAAAGCAACTTAAATCTCCTGCGATATAAGGAAAATTGTTCGTAATCCGCACAATTTTTATATTTCTTCCACTTACACCATGCCCTTTCTTTATTTTTAAAAATGTGTATCAACGGACGAGAGAACCAAATCGGATATTCATTAGATTTAACCGGTCGCATCGGCACATGAGACTTTATAATTTCATAAATAGTTTCGTAAAAGCATTGAGTAGCAGAATCTATTGAGACATTACTATCTAGAACTGAGGTCCAGTCAACCAGAATAATATCTTTGTTAATAGCAGAGTAATTGGCTTCAACAAAACGATATCTAGGCGCAGAACACCGAGCCATGGGCGCATGCACCAATTCAAAGGAGATAATTGTCCGAAAAGGCGGATGAAAAGCATCAACGGATATTAGGGGAATGGGCACAGGCTCACATACACAAACATCATTTGAAATCAATAAGTCCAAAGTGCGGTTTAACTGATTTTTTGTGTTATTATATTGTTTACAATCTATAGTCGATAAAAAATTAAGAAGCAGGAATTCCAATGAGCTGTTATTATTGTGTATGCAAGGCATGAGTGCAGGTGTGTCATATGAAACCAATTCGATGTGCGGTAAGTTAAAATCTCCAAAAATATACATATTACTGATAGTAAGGCTAGACATTTCTTTTTCAAGCAAATAAAATAACGATTGGTAAGTATTTAGCGTTTGGTTTGGTGGAACATATACGCCACACACAGTGTGATACTTATTAGCAGTTTTAGAGTAAAACTTTAAAAGTACATAGTCAATGTTATGAGGCTTAGTGTGATAACAGTCATCTTGACAAAGCGTCGTCGTTAACTCACAACGCGTTGCACTTAAACCACGGCGAACCGCTATCAATACACCTCCTCCATCAGACTTTCCACTCAACACACGGTTTCTATCGCAACGATACACAACATACCTACCCTACACAACATACCAACTTACCAACATACCAACAACATGTACCTAAGTTGGGTTCGCGTTTTTTATTGCTAGTATTATAGGTTTATGGTCGGTAATGGACGATTCAAGAATTAATGACGTGACAGGTAGCTTATACTTAACCAAAGTATGATCAAGGCAGTTTTGCAATCTCGTAGGCATAAGGTGAGTTGGCAGAAGTCCATGGGAAACACTCAAGACAAGATAATCAAGACTATGACGGCATTGTTACCCGTTTTAATATCGATGTTTTTGTCGCCAACCAGCACACTATTTGGAATGAAAGAGAGCCCAACATAGACGTCATTTAAGCTAGACAAGAATCTATCCACATGACTATTAGTGTTATAAGACGGTGGGCGATAGATGCCTACGAAAGCAAATTTACTATCTAAATGACATATAAGGCAGTTTGCATTTGTTGTGTTTGGTTCCCAAACTGTAGCATTTAATCCAATTATACTGTAGATGGTTACGCCATCATTTTAACTGCTAGTTTTATTAGTGGAGTGCGAAAGGAATCCATTCAGTTTCGGTGCGTTATTGACTTTGCGTAGCCAGCATTCCGTTAACACAATGATGTCATAAATGAGATCTGTTGAACGCATCAGTGTCTGGAGACTATGTACCCTAAGTTCTTTTTCACACTCCGTATATTAATATGTAATAATTTGATGTTATTCTCGGAAACATTAATAAACTTTTTACAGTCTTGTGGATTGCAACTAGAAGCGCTCTCTAGATTAAGATTCTCCAAATCTTCAATAACATCGTTTAAAGTACTCGTATTTTTAAGCCATTTGAGATAAAAAGCGACACTAAATGGGGGCATGAAAAAGCAGAATAGTTCACTGTTATTATACAGAAAAACAGACCTTATTATGTTTGTTTGTGTATTCCTGACTGTATGGGTTTGTGGATTATCTGGTGGGGTAATAAATGATACGTAGTTGTAGTTTCTATGTGTGTTATTTGTTTTGTATCATATACGCATGACTGTATAGAAATGGATGCTATGCATTATTACTATCAATAGGCAAACAAAGTAGCATGGATGTAGCTTAGATGTAGACATTTTTCGGAGTTTATGAGTAATTGTATATCACCAGATTTCTTACGAAGAAAGATGTTTCCATTTTTAATCCAGCAGAAATCATACGTGTTCTTCTTTGCCAATTCCCATGTCATATAGAAGAGCTTCTTGGAGCTTGCGGGTAACTGTTCCGCAACATAGACTGGTTGTCGTTTCCCAGGGATGCCAATTTGTTCAGTGTTCTTCTCCATAGGTACCTACTACGCTTTGGAATGGGCAACTAGCTTCATCTTTCTGACTGACCGACCCCTTGACAATTCAAAAGTGCCTGTAATTGGTTTATTTGAAATAAATGCTTTGAGTTTGAGTTTGAGTTTGTTCCTTTTGTCGTCTCTCATAGCTGAAATTAGATCTTGTTGAATTTGTTCACTTTAAAACTCCGCTATGACGGGGCGTATGGTTGCTGTTGGGGTGCATTTTCCTGGTTGGCTATATATATCTCTGAACTCTGCATCAGCAATAGAAACTCCTGCCAGCTTCCCGATGTTGCATACGGCTTCTATTAGAGCGCCAGTATTCTCGCCGTCCGTCGGCAGGATATTACGTATTTCAATGCTATCCGAGCGTGATTTCAGTTGTAAATCAATAATTTTTATCTCAAGAGTTTCAATATACACAACAGCGTTGTTTTATTTTCCTTTTGAAGAAACTTAATTCTAGCTCTTGGCTATGATCGTTGGTCAGTCATTAATAAATTGGCATGGGGAGAGATATGAAAAAAAACAGGATACATATTGTTTCAGTATCACTTTTTTAATTAGGTTTTTTTTACCTAAAATCTACCTGGGTGATATCTGAATCACTCGCACAAAACTTAAAAAGTTATTGTTTTGTCGCAGAGTTCCAATTTTGAAAACGTATAATTGAGTACATTGGATTGAAATACATATAATATAAATGTAGACTTGCTAGCAGTAATTTCGCATGTCTAATTTTTAATTTTTACAACAACACTGATAAGATGAAAATGTTACTAAATAGTTTTAATATTTTTTCATTTATTGAGTAGGTAACATTAAGTTGCTCCTGTGTTCGCAGTCGTCCTTAATATCCTTATTTCAACTAGTATTTCCCACGGGACCGTGACGTCAGAGGCATACGTGAGGCCATTAATGTATTCGGATCAGGGCATTCTCATTACGTAATTAAAGGAAAACCATCATTTATTAAAATAATGGCATTTTCCCAGACGTAGGAAGGAGTGTATAAATAAATTGATATTATAAGGAAATAATACTTTAGGGTGAATCATCAGCCAAATTCAAATTTTCTTTGATTTTTTTAGCTCTGTTTTACGTGGTATGTTGATTAACATGCGATTTGTGACTGTAGGAATGATATATTTACTGAATAATAATCATCAATTTCATAAAAATAGTCTAACTTTGGAAATTTGTTCCACCTAAGAATTTTAATAGGAAATATTATGATAAATTCTTAGGTGGAACAAATTTTCGAGGCCCGAAATGCGTATAAGATACATTTATTCATTTTTTGATACGTATAGCTATAGCATTTATGGTCGAGTATTTGGAAATAATAAAAAAAAATTGTAAAGGATAGCCATATCTCCAAAACAACCCATTTTGGGATTCCAAGTTATTGGGGTCAAAAATGTTAGAAATTAGTTCTAGTATCACCCACTTCAAGGAATGCACCCAGTTACCAATCACCCTGTATAATCGCGTATAAATAATTGTAAAATTGCTAATAAACTACATACATATAGGTAGGTACCTACTGCTCACAAAAGCCACCATAAAAATATAAATATTAAAAGTTAAAGTTTAAGTTACTGGTGAGTGTTGACCGAAGCCAACCTGCATCATCCAGCTTGGCAAAAGCCTCCCCCTATGATTTTTGGGAAAATAATACCTACGCAAATTCTTATATATTTTCTTATCAACGTGTTATTCAACTTGAGTATACATTGACCATTTGGTGAGATGTAGGAAAATTCTTATCAGACTTTCTTCATTTTCATTTCTTGTTCGTCTTAGGTACAGTCATGAGCATAAATACGAACATAATATTAATATAACACTTACGTAATATTCAAAAAGGATTTTCTCATGAAATAACAATTGCACCTTAAAGAAAATACTACATTTGGATCACTATAAACTTTACATCAATAGTTTTGGAGATAATCACTTTTAAATCTCGCGTAATCACCATCCTGTCTTACTTATCCTTTGTCTCTTTTTAACCCCCGACGCAAAAGAGGGGTGTTATAAGTTTGACGTGTCTGTTTGTCTGTGTGTCTGTCTGTCTGTCTGTGGCATCATAGCGCCCGAACCACTGAACCGATTTCAGTTTAGTTTTTTTTGGATGAAAGGAGACTTAATCGAGAGTGTTCTTAGCTATGTTTTATAAAAATCGATTGAGCCGTTTAAGAGTTATGGTGGGTTAAAGTGGGGATGGAAGAACCAAAATTCTACGTGTCGGGGGTTTTTTAAATTTTTAATTTAAATCTTTTTTATCCTACTTGTCCTACCCATATTGATGAATCTTTGCGATTGTCGCAATGGATCTTTATTACAAAGACTAAGCCAGCTGAAGTGGCAATGGGCTGGTCACATCTCTCGCAGAACCGACAATCGTTGGGGAAAACGAGTTTTAGAGTGGAGACCGCGTTTAGGCAAACGTAGTGTGGGACGCCCGCTGCGCCGCGCCGGCCAGGTGGAGTGACGACTTGCGAAAGGCTGCTGGCAGAGACTGGATGAGGAGAGGCGTAGATCGGGCTCAGTGGCGTTCACTAGGAGAGACCTACGTCCAGCAGTGGACGAATATAGGCTGATGATGAATTTTATCCCAAATCAATAGAGTTTTCCAATGTGAAGAGCCACTATAGGTACTGTAGAATTATGCTTTAGTTACTAGACAACATTTCTTGTCATAGAGATGGTATTTACGTCAGCACATGGTGCTGTTTTGATTGATAAAAACCGTGTCAAATTATTTGTATCTACATCTGCTATCGGACATATTGTTATTGCATGATACCGGACTATATAACACGTAGATAGGTACGTCATGTCATTTATGCACGACACAATTCACGCTGAAACATTTTCGTAAATTATGGTCATGTAAATGGTAATATCCTGCGTGAAAAAATATTTGGTGTTTAGTAAGTACTTAACAATCAAATTCAAAAACAAAAGGCATATATTCAAACTAGGCTCTTAAGAGCGTTTATACCTTATGAGTGGCAACGTCGCAATTTAGTGTCATATTTCGTGGTTTTCAATTTTTATCATTTAATCGGAGCTATATTTAAAAAATCTGTTTAATTAACTTTTTAGAATTATGTGAAAACTGTGTAAAAGGTAAGAAATCGTTGCGTTTACAGTTCTATTTATATGCAAATAATACACTGGAAACTTGCAGGGCGTTATTTTCATTGTAAAATAACTGTAAGCATTACGGTTACTTACTTTTTAAACACTTTCACGTAATTCTAAAAAGTTAATTAAACAGATTTTTAAAATATAGCTCCGATTAAATGAAAAAAATTGAAAACCACGAAATATGACACTAAATTGCGACGTTGCCACTCATAAGGTATAAGCGCTCTTAATCAGCACTTTTTGAACGTCAAAATAACATAAGACTGTCCCACAAAACGTACGCCCGTCACCACTTTCTAGCTGGGAAGAAGAAGTGGCGCAACAAACTCCCCAGCACAACAGCTGTCTGTTCAGTAAGAAGAACTGTATTCTATACAATAATAATTAATATTACGAAACACACCACATAAATGGCGGGCCCGCTTACATATGCCATGCTGCATTATGTTCATATAGCTGTAACTTGAAGTCACAAATTAATGATAAACTAGGACTTTCGAAGTAAAATAAAGAAACAGTTAGTTACTAATAACAATAACAAAACCAAAGTCGGTAAGGCCAGTTATAATAATGTTCAATTTATGCGTACCTAAGCTTGTATTTAATACAAGGTGTTGTTTTGCATCCTCGTCAAATTCGAGGAGGTAACTATGCTAATGATTCTCGACACGAATCAATAATAAAATAAGTAGGTATTTATTTTTATTTTTTGTATTTTCCGGAAATCGGCATGTGTAGGGCCCGTGTGATACCGCCCTGTAACTGCGCTGTAACTGTAACGCATGCACACAGCGACATAGTCGTACGACACTGCCTACCGCATACGCAACGGGGCGATTTTGTTCTTTGAAAGTGGAGTATTCTGAAATACTGTCAAACTTAAATACCTAAAAAAACAAGTATGTATTAATTATTGAGCAGGATCGTAATTTTATTTCATTATTTATGTCTTTCATAACAGCCTCCTGAAATTTAACGAGGATGCAAAACAACACGTTGTATATGTTTTAGGTACATATGCTTAAAGTATCAAAATGGTAAGCAGCGGTCAAACCCGAAGGGATTCCCCAATTCCTCTTTCATAATTAATCAGCATTTCAAGAAACTTTGAACAGAATAAACTTTCTCTAACTTTTATATTTTATGTTCCTATCGAGTTTTAAAAGGGTATCTTTTGTTGAAGTGTCCGGCAAGAATAAATATCTCAAAGAAGAAGAAAATCTCTACTGAAAACTGTCTGGAGTTCCCAACCTAACTGTAAAACGCGCTCTATAGTTATATTCCGAATTTTGTTGAGTATTCTAAATATTTATAATATAAGCGAGGCATGTGGGGTGAACATTCAGAAAGAAGTCACCTACCGATGGGGAAAAATATCCAAAATAAAAGAAACACCTCGCTGATTAAGGAAAGAAAGACAGGGGGTTCCCAGCTAAGTCGATTAGCTAGGAATCCCTGATCGTATTTTAAAATTTAATGCCCTTTTTTCTGACTAAAGGCATACGTAGACACGCGCGATAGATTTTACGAAAACTTTGTCTTTTGTTATGCGCACAGCAAAGGAGTGGAACTCTCTACCTGCGTCTGTGTTTTCGAACGCATTATACAACCCTAATCTCTAGTTCAAAGTGAGAGTGAACAGGCTTCTTCTGGGTAAGCTCACTCCGTCATCGACTCTGTCTCTGTGACCACTGACGTAGACTAGAGTCAAGAGCAAACCCGTCTTAAATTAAAAAAAAACCGCTTGTTATTCAGTTATATTGTTGAGGCCCAAATCAATAATAATAATGCGTGCCTACTGATTATCTAAGTGTAAATTATATGTACATAGTTAGTACCTACTTGTTTGGTATTTATTTATTTTAGTCATGCGTTGATATCTGTTTTGTAGATAACTCATTATGAAGGTATAAATATACCTAATTACACTAACAGTTTTTCTGATAAAGATAATAATTATCTTTATAATACGTAATATAATGTGAAAATAAGAAGAAGATAAGACGTACAAGTTATCCTTTGAAAACATTGAAACACAACTTAAAACTTTTTCAGAAGTCGGTTAATATACGCCGCTGTTTCAACAGTAGTAGTAAAAATGAGAGGGTTATGTTTCTCTACAAAATAAAAGAAAGTCTACAGTTAAAAAACCCAGTTTTACCAACAAAATACAATACAATATCTATGTATACATTGTCGTTTAAAATCCCGACGGCACCGCGAGCATTCGCTTAATCCACTTGGTACTAAATACCGCAATACACTCAAAACTCGACCCTTTGGATACTTAAACGTACCGCTAAAACGTAAAGTATACCTTTAGAAACCACATACAAAATATTACTTACGAGTCACTATTTCAAATGTTGTCTTCGAACTTTTACGCGCGCGTTTTTCGTGTAAAATATATAGAGGTGTCTAATCTGCGTTAGGTTTTGTGAAACGCGTGCGGCACGGTCGGTGTTGGAAGCGGTACTGGCGTGGCGATATTTTGTTTACTAGCAGCTAGCACCCGCTCCCGCCCGCCCTTACGACGAAGCCCTAACAAAATAATAGTATGGAAGTTATGGGACTACCTAATCACATTTATAACCGAGTGGGTTTCCGAATAATTATCCTATATTCTATTGATCGTTTTACACCTTATTTGATTGTTTTATAACGAGTTTCTTGTTTACGATGATTGAATTTTAGATGTGATTTTTATTACTACTGTGTGAAACTGCCTTTAGAACACTTGATTGTGAAACCGACCCACCACTTTAATGATTTTAAATGAGTATAAGTCTTTACGATGCCGACAAACTGTTTCAAGCTAAATCAAAAATCAAGCTATTTCATTCAATTATTCATTTAGCTACAATTGTACATACGTTTCGTCGTGAGGAATCCTAGGTAACCTTAGGTCCTAGAACCAAAAATTCGAAGACATGTTAATTCTACCAACCCCCCACGTGGTGGATTACGGCCCACTCCCTCTCACAGAGAGGAGGCCTGTGTCCCAGCAGTGGGGACATTATAGGCTGATTATGTACGTTATGTATGAACAAAAACTACTTATATTAAATAAACTATCAAACTATTCAAATTAAAATATAATAACCTAAACTAACTAAAACTATTAACAAATCAAAATATGGCGTCGAAAAATTCCTCCGCATCGCTGTCGACTGGTAATGTACCCAAGAGACTGGCGGCATTGCCACGTTGTAAGGCAATACTAAGGCTCTGGCCAAGGTAAAGGCCAGCCCTTGGGTCACGGGAAGTCTCAACAAGCCGTTTGGAGATTTCGTTAAACAAACCGTGACCACTCGGACCCCAAGGCCCGAGGGTTTTCATCCCAAACGGCCCGAAAATATAATTACCGATAAGGTTATTATACTTTCTCCGCTTGAGGTTTTCCGCAGCCGCAGCAGCAGCGCCAGGACAGCACGCCGAGTCAGGAAGATGTGTGCGATGGCGCAAGAGTATCGACACACGTTGCGTCCCACACTAATATAAAGGCCTACCACCTTCCAAGGAAATAAAGACATGCCGTCCGGTCTCTTGCCACTGTCGCGAGTCAAGCCATTAGGTTCTAATACAGCTGGAACGCCGACGGTGACAAGAACTCGTCGGATGATGTCATTTATGTTCGCGTGCCAAGCTAAGCGACCCGCATTCGGCTGCAAGACATGCATGGTGTCCGAGGCTGTTGACAACTTCGCCACAGTGATCGATGCGGAAAAACAAGGAGCTCCTAGTCGTAGGGAAGCAGCGAGGCGGAAAGTAGTGTCGTCGAACAAAGTAAAACTTATGTATGAACATAAGTTTATTCATTCTTCAGGGTGTAAGGGACATCCACGCGCAAACTCTCATCATGCATTCAGTTCATGATTCTAGACCGGGGGGTCTGGACTTGCGTAGCGCTTAGCGTAGAGTTTTTGGTCATTTATTTTAAAAAAGTCTGCGGTTTCATACATTTTGATCCATAATATTTTCTATGAATCAGCAGATTTAAAAAAAAATGTAGAATCATGTGCTTATTCATGGAAACGAATCAAATCAAAATATTTTATTTCACATAAACCTACCTGGACATTTATGAAACGTCAAAATGACAGTGTTCGTTAACATAATTACAGTGTTTATAGGTATGGGAGGACAGTGTAGGCCTGTAAACAGGTACCTGACCCATAACAAGGTAGAAAATGGTCTACAAATCTTAAGTTTACAAGTTAGGCCTACAACATCCCCTCTTTGAGGAGTGGCTAGAGAGGCGTCACGGCGTCCTCACCTACCGCCTGACGCAGGTCCTCACCGGACACGGATGTTTCGGGAGGTTCCTGCACATCATCAGGCGGGAGGAAACGCCCGGGTGTCACCACTGCGATGATCGCCCCGAGGACACGGTGGAGCATACGGTGGGGGCCTGCCCTGCATGGGCGGAGCACCGCCGTGTCCTCGTAGAGGCGATCGGCAGCGGCGGCGACCTCTCACGCCCGGCCCTGGTTCAAGCCATGGTCCGGGGCGCGGGGGAGTGGGAGGCAGTCGCCTCCTTCTGCGAAGCAGTCATGCTAGCGAAGGAGGTGGCGGGACGGGAGAGGGAGAGAATCTCCCGTCCAAGCCGCCGCGGTGGACGCTCCGGGCGTCGGGAGCCGCGTGACGACTCCCGGCCACCGTAGGCGCGGGCCTGCGGGCGGTGAGTAATGGGCAGCTCACCGTCCGATCAGGACCAGGCCCGTGCTGGACGGCGCATACGTGTTCCACGCGCGCCTCAAAGAGATGTCAGCGTCGAAGAGGGGGCCCACTAGGGCCCAAGCCTGCCGGGAAAGCGGGATCATCCAAAAGGGGTACCGCTGACCCGGAACATAAAGGGCCAAGGAAGGAACACGGGTGGGTTTTAGTCAGTAAGAGTCTGACACTCCCTTCCGCTCCACCCAGAGCGGGAGGGGACATTTGATGATTTCCCATCATCAAAAAAAAAAAAAAAGTCCTACAACATTCTCACATTCACAAAATACAAGAATAAAGATAAAGTAAATAAAAAAATAAATGCCTATTTAAACCTAATGACATGATTGCCAATACAACTATAACAAATCTGGATTATGTCAAATAACTACATAAGTAAAAAAAAAAAAAAACATCGTAATTTGGGAGCAGTTAATAGACATTTACATAGTGATGCCGTTAATGAGGTTCCTTCTGCTCATGCGGCTTCGCATGAGCAGAAGGAATTATTGTCAGAATTCCTTGTCTTCAATGCTTTTTTGATAAGGATACGTTTGATGTGGGTTTTGATCTTCCCATCGATAAGTTCTGTAACCGACTTTGGCAACTTGTTATAAAAGCGGATACTGTTTATATGAAATTACTAGCTTGTTTTAGTTATTTGGGTGTCACAATTTCATTTTCTACTACGTGTATTTATATTATGAAAATCGCTTCATAATTTGAAAAGTTCTAAGTTTTTGCGAACATACAAAATACTTTCTAAGATATAAAGAGAAGGCAGAGTTAGTATATCAATTTCTTTGAATTTGTTTCTAAGAGACTCGCGAGGACCCATATTGTAGACCGCACGGATTGCCCTCTTTTCTCGGCTGCTTATCCCCACAGCAGAACGCCGTATGACATAATACTGTGGAAATAAGCAAAGTATACTATCCTAGCCATGGCTATATCAGTATCAGTCAACTGCCTTATTTTTCTTACTGCATATTCAGCTGAACTTAATCTACCTGAAAGAGCTCTAATGTGGGCGCCCTTTTGCAATTTAGAATCTAAAGGAATTCCTAGAAATATAGTTTCAGTAATAGCGTCTAGTTTCTTGCCACCAAGTTTTAAATTCAGACCCACTTGGGGTACATTTGGTAATGAGAACTTAAGACATTTAGTTTTGTTCGCATTGAGTAAAAGATTATTAGCTGTGAACCATTTTGAAAGAACAGCCAGACTAATGTTGACATGTATGACATCCGTATCTTTCCTATCTATTTTAAAAGTAAGAGAAGTGTCATTTGCGAAAAAAAATATATTTGATAAGTTAGCCATCATGTAAGGAAGGTCATTAATATAAACCAGAAATAGGGAAGGACCAAGATTTGTACCTTGAATCACGCCCATTGTAACTAAGGATGCCGAGGACGTCGATGTTCACTTTTTGCTGCCTGTTTGATAGATAGGAAAGAACAAGATCAGCAGCTTGTCCACGAATTCCGTAGTGGTGTATTTTACAGATCAGTGTATTGTGGTCAACGCAGTCAAACGCTTTTGAGAGGTCACAGAAAATGCCAATTGCATCCTGGGAATTCTAGCAGGTTTTCAAAATGTGACTGATGAGCTTTACTCCCGCATCAGCCGTCGACCTACCTTTCGTGAAACTAAACTGGTGAATATGTAAAATGCCATTTGTGTTAAAATGTGACAACATCTGGTCTAGCATGAGTTTTTCATAGATTTTACTCAACGCTGGTAGCACAGACATAGGTCTCTAATTAGAGGGATCACTCTTACCTGATTTGAAAATTGGTACTACTTTACTGTGTTTCATTAAATCAGGAAACGTACCGCTGTCTTAACATTAATTAAATATGCCTGTTAGGACAGGGGCAATTGTGTCAATGATATCTCCATGAAACTTAACGGAAATTCCCCATAAGTCTTCAGTGTTTTTTATGTTAAGACTTTGAATGCTTTTTTTTGACAATAGAAAAGGGGTTGAATTCATAACTTGGAATGTCCTCACTGTAGTTTTCTTAGAGAAGAGATTCATCTAATATGGATGATGAGGGGAGAGATTTCGTAACTTCTGTTGGTAACGAAATTTTCTAGTGTCTCAGCAACTTTTAACTTATCAGAGATAGTTTTATTATAAATTTTAGAGACAATTAATTCTGATCTCGCAGTTTTGTGTTTCCAGTTTCTTTGTTAATTACCTGCCGTACTGCTTTTATTTTATTCTTAGAAATACTAATTTTGTTACTTTTGACTATCTTAGAATAATTTCTTACATTATCATGAAGGGTTTGATCAGAAGTCACTGATTTCTCGTAATACAAATTATATAAAATATCTCTGCTTTTTCTAATGCCAGCAGTGGCCCATTCACTAAAATTTGGTTTAGTATGGATTCTAACTTTTTTTATAGGACATGCTTTATTGAATTCTTGGCATACTGTAGAAAATAGTGTAACGTAGTTTATATTAGGGTCTTGTAAATCAAAACTAGCTGTTGAAAGATTGGTAAGAACATTATTATTAAACATTTTCAATTTATATTTAGTTAGAAGTCTTAATTAAACAGTTCTGTCTAAGTGTAACTTTTTATCCAAGTCAAAGGATACAAGTTGACCAGTACGGTCAGACCTGACGCCACTAATTATTAAGGGCGAGTCTTTTATTTTACAATTAGTAAATACATTGTTTATGCATGAACCTGGGGTTGCTATTATTCTAGTCGCTTCGTTAAATATACATTTTAAATTTATTGGTTAAAACAATGAAATTAGCTCACATTTTTCCGGTGAAATAACTAATATTTAGAGCACCACAAACAAACACTACTTTGTTATCTTTAAAAAGTTTACATTGTATTTCTTAACTAATGATCAAAAAATTATGACAAGTTTGAAGCTGGTGGTCTATAAACACATAAGAAAGGCCCTCAACCTCTGCACATGCTACCTCACATAAGTGATCAACAGAGCAATCAGTGATATCTTTTTTTTCCTTATATCTAAAACAACTATTACACAATATCAAGGAACCACCCCCTATTGAGCACCTGTTGTATGCACTGGCAAATAAACAATTATTTACATTTAACAACATCCTATCCGGTTTTAACCAGGTTTCACAAAAACATAAGATATCCATAATGATGTTTATCTATTAACATTTCCACGTCTAGGATTTTTCCAGAGAAACGATTTATATTTTGGCGATTTACTAAAAATAAATTTATTATGTTTCTCTTTTGTCGACTCTAAAAGTTTAAAGAATCAATTACAATATTATTGGAAGTACTAGATAATACTGTTTCGTCACTTAACCTAGTCTTAGTTAAATTATCAATAACTGCGTGTAGCTAACAAAGTAGCTAATACATGTTGACCTTTCTTGGGAAGAAACATAATGTTCCGCAATTAATACAAAAACAGTTGTCACGTCGATGTCTTTAACACCCTGTCTTCAACTTTATAAGAGTGGTTTTCGCGTTGTAATTATTTATAGATATTTAACTAAGATCTACTTAATAAGACACGATTAAGGATAAAAAAATATTTAATTCAAATAAAAAAAAACAATCTCGGTCCCATGTGGCTAAAGTTTTTGTGTAGATATACATTTTTTCGTAGTAGTGGCCCTACGGTCGGTGCTACGGAATACGTAGAGGGCGCAACCCTTCGTAGCCGTAGCGTTTTCGTAGCAACGATAACTTGTAATATTAAGCTGAATTAGTGAACTTATGACCAAGATTCGTGAATACATTATTTCATAAAAATCCTGTTTAACCACAGCAACAGATATTTGTCGAACAAAAATGTAAATTAAAAAGATATTACTGAAAAATGCAATTACGGAAACATGATTAACGCGTATAAATAAAATACTTATAAAACAAGTACCCAGTAAGACATTATTTTAATATGTGACGTAACACGACATATTTATTTATTTCAAAATATTTGTTAATTTTGGTAATGCTCGTCTAGTGGCAACCACTGATCTTTAAATGTTTTATCTGTGGATAATGCACACTTGACTTGTGTGTGACTTTCCTCGACAAATCCTTTACTGTCCAGGCCGCTCGTTTGTGGAATGCATTGCCAGTTGAAATTAAACGCGCGCCGTCATTGCTTGTATTTAAAAGACTCGTGAAGGAACATTACTTGTCGTTGTGATCGTGTTCTCATAATTGTAATTATCTATAGTCTTCATTTATTTTCGTTGCTTATAAATTTAGTATGTACGTATTTATGTATATATTATTTAGGATATGTATATATGTGTATCTATTTTAGTGTATTGTATACATACTTATTATTTGCACCAACAACAGCCCCATTTTATGTCCAGGAAAATCTCTGTCCATTCCAAGGTTGCCTGGAAGAGATTGCAGAAAGCGATAAGGCCGCCCATTGTATATTAAGTAGTGTTCAGTTTAATTTTTGTTGTTATGTTTTTTGTGGTGTACAATAAAGAATATATAAATAAATATAAATAAATAATAATGCAGTTGACTGCAACATTACTATTTAAAGTTTTTGTTTAACTTGTTGTATTAAATATGTTGTAGTTGTTTATTATCCCTTAATAAATAAAATAAAATAAAATAAAACTAATTTATGAAATGTGTAAGAATATTTCTACGCTATTCTGAAAAATAAACCTGTAAATTTCCCTCAGCCGGTCGATCATGAATTCATGATATGTAAGCTATGTAGCCACCAGCCGCCTATTCTATATAGCGTGACAGGTAGGGTTACCATCTGTCTGGATTTGTCCGGAAATTTCCGGCTTTATGGTGCCCTGTACGGACTTTTTTTTAGAAAAAAAATTATAACGTGTGTAAAATGGCACTTAATGAAGACGAGAGTCACGTGTAGTCCACGTCATTGAAATCTCTTTATGTACTGAACCATACCTGGGAACCTTCTGGTTACGGAGATATTGAAGGTCAAAAATCCAACTTTTACTGACGTTTTTATTCGAAAACAAGTTTTTAATGTCACACGATCCCTGTACCATTGCATGTGTTTTGCGTGTTACATTTCGCACTACCGCAAACGGCAAATTTTCACACCACAAATAAAAGTAATTTCCGGGTAGTTATTTATGTGCAATGTTACTTATGACATGCGTTGTTGACGGCTATGTAATGGGTCTTTTTACACCCTGTATGTTATATTAATCAAACAAAGTTATATGAGTAAAAAAGTAAGATAAAGAAGTATAATGCACGGTTTTTTGTCAAGACTTTTCATACGAAATGGTAACTCTAATGATAGGTGAAAGCTCCAGAAATAAGTGCAGAGACACATAAACACTGTAAACACATAAACACTATAAACACTGTAGGTAACTGATTATTTATAAATGACAGTGCAATGGACTGACGACATCGTTTCTGAATATGCGGTTTGCTGCAAATATCCTGCGATTTCAGTTTCATTCGATGTAAATGGAAACTTTTAGCGAACGATATTTGCTATCGTTCTAACTATAGAGATATTTGGGCCTGGTGGATGGCATTAGGCTCGCCACCATTGGAAGTTAAATATAACTGGCGGAATGTGAGTGCACTTTAGGTACAACTCTGCCTAGCCCTGCAGGAATCCAGGCGTGGGACATGTTATTGGGTAAGTTTTTCAGAGGGTACGAATGGAGGTTTTACCAAAAAATATTCAATCAGAAAATGGACAAAAAATGCATCACTTATGTGTTCATGACGGGACACATTTCTTATCTATATCACGAAGTGCCTTGTGAAAGCCTTGCCGTTGATAATAAGCATCTAGTTTCTAAACTTTTATAAAGATTTGGGTTTCCCTTCTAGATGTCTGCCATTTGAAGCTTCCATCATTATCATCAGCCTACAATGTTCCCACTGCTGGGACACAGGCCTCCTCTCTGTGAGAGGGTGTATGCCGTAATCTACCACGCGGGCCCGATGCGGGTTGGTAGATGTCACATGTCTTCGAATTGTTGGTTCTATCTAGGACATGCCGGTTTCCTTACGATGTTTTCCTTCACCATTTTTGAGTACAGTGGTGATTAAATAATTTAGGTACACAAAGTAAAGCGCCTGTCTGGGTTCGAACCTACGACCTGCAACTCGTAAGTCGCGGCCGTTACCACTGCTCTATTTGAAGCTTAAGATGATAATAAATCTACACAGCTTTCTCTTCTCTTTTTTATATGTATAGGTGTACATCTGTCTATATTAAATTTAATTATTAATAAAAATTTATTTAATATAAAAATTAATTGCCAAAAATGTTTGTCCGCGCAACACTTCAAAGCGGCTACACCTACGAGTATTTGGCTAATTCTTTTTTTGTTATGTTTGTAATTGTCAGGTCAAGGTTTGTATGAAATATTTTTTTTGGAAAATCCACCGGGTAAGACGGAAATTTGGATGCTATTTGTGAATGAAATTCACCCCGGGCGACGCCGGGTACGAATAGCTTGTAATGAATATATATATTTTAACTTGTATATTGTATTCTTCTTCGTGGTATCGATGATTCCCTTTTATATTAGATTCGACCAGAATTCGGCCCCTTCGACAGCGTTTGCGTTGGCCTCGCAAAGGTCATCCATAGTGCAGGTGTTTTTGTACAGACGGCACGACAAGAGGTGAGGCATCGTTTGTGATGTGGCTCCACATTCGCACTGTGGCTCGATGGAGTAGGTACCTCCACCTGACTTAGTTGTACACGCAGCGACCCATCTGGCTTCTTAGTTGGTTAAGAGATTTCCAGGTGGGTCATGGTAGTTGGTGGCCCGCTGGGAGATTTTTTGCAGGCTCAACAAACTCAGCTGGAGGAGGACGTTTAAGCAGCCACAGTTTTAATCGTGCCGCACTGGAGCTGCCGTCATTTTGTGGGATGGTAGACTTCAGGAAACTGTAACGGCTCTTCAGTCTGCCCCTCGGCTTCGTTACGTCGTAGAGTGAATGACGTTTGTTTTTCTCCTGCTTGTTTTTAAGATTTTTCATTATATGAATTAAAACTGGTTTCTGAAACTGATTAAAAGTAATAGTTATATTAAAGTTATATAATCGGTTTCATATTTTAAATGGCTATGTTTGTTAACCTTTTATACTTTTTATATTTCTATCAAACTTTCAAAAACTTTTTAAAATCTTTCATTCAACAGTAGTTCTGGGTCGCGCGTATTTCTTTGAAAACGTGCATTACCTAAGATACATGTCGTAATCTTCTTAAGGGAATGATAAAATAGTTTGTATCTTGCCTAGGAAAGGTGTGAAACGAACTTCTCGTTTCAGATTTTGCTTTCGAGTTTATAATGGAATAAAAAAATCAGCACCTAACTTTTGCTTCCCGAATCCCACAATAGTATGTACTACTTGTTTTTTCAGGCATATTTCAGCGATTGGTATAAAATATTTTAATCAATAACAATTCAATAAAATTATATTTAGATGCGCCTGGTGTTGGATCCATCAGATAATAAAATATAATAGACATGATCATAAAAAATATAACAATTTGGAGTGTTGCGATCGTTTGGCTGATCATAAACGTGTCTTCGAGGTGAGGTAATGGTTTTAAGAATATCCGAAGAGGTTTATTGCCATTAAAATATAAGTATTTATTTTTGCTGTATATAAAATATAATAATTATCTACCTAAGCGCACCTTAATCTATGTGTCTAAATCCACCTTCATTTCTTAACACAGTCGCTTTATGATTCATCATTATGATAGCTCAATAATAATAATTAGCCTTAAGCATTATTTTAGATTAATTTGCATTATTTCCTATTTCGAGTAACTTACATCCTGTTGCGTGCGCGCACATTGTTGTTATCAATACAACGAATTACACAGTTTAGAGTCTGCACTCAAGCTAAATCTAAATTAATAAGAAACACTAATAGTATTTCCAAGAATAAAATAAAAGCAGTGTGGCAGATAATTAACAAAGAAACTGGACACACAAGACTGCGAGATCAGAGAATTCTCTCTAAAAATTCATAATGAAACCATCTCAGATAAGTTAAAAGTTGCTGAGACACTATAAAATTTATTCACCAACGTACCAATAAAAATTACGAAATCGCTCCCCTAATCATCTACAGGGCGTCCCACGGATATGCCACATGGAGGGAAAGTACCTTGAATATTGTAGATAGAACATTTTACTGAAAGAAGACATTATTTGAATTTAAAAAATAATGTAAACTGCATTCATAGATATTTAAATAATTACATAGTTGAACCGGAAATCGAAGCCATTACATGAGAAAAATAATCACCCTGTAGCTTTATCATACCGATCGAAATGCTTCATCATAAGGAATATTTTTTGCTAAACAACATAGTGTCACACATAAAAGGAAGACCTTAAGAGGCTTAATTATAAATAAATAGGTAACAACAACATATCATCAAGTTGCTAATAACAAGCCTCCACAGATATATAGCATATCGATTACATAAAGCCGAACAATTAAAGTACATAAGTAAGTAGGTTAACTAAGTAATATTTATTTGATTACGTTGCTAATATGAGTTTAAGAACCACTAGCTGGTGCAACATTCACAAAAAATGATTTGGCTAAGAGCGTCCTTGCTGTGCTTATCTTAGTGCAAAATAAGTCAACAACATGCTTAGAAGATACATCATTGAAGCTCCGAGCGCCTCTTATAAGAAAAGCATTACGCCTATAATTAGTAGTGGCAGAAGGCACACCTAGAAGCGGCCTTTTACGTAATCCAATAGTGTTGGTTCGAAATGCTAACTTTGCTAATAGTTCAGGGCAGTCAATCGAGGTATTCGCTATTTTAATCAAATAACACATATCATTAATGAGTCGCCTACTATCCAATGGCAGAAAATGGTACCTATTGCAACGGTGAATGTAATCTATGGATACTTGGTGTGCCTTATAATCGAGATATCTCAGAAACTTTTTCTGGATACCCTCAATGCGTGAGTTGTAGATCCCATATTGAGGGTTCCAGACTTGTGACGCATACTCCAAGTGGCTGCGCACGAACGAACAGTACAAAACCTTGATGGGCTTCAGAGAACGGAAACAGGCTGTGGCTCTGATTACAAATCCCAGTGCCTTCGAGGCCCTGCCCACGATACTGTCAATGTGTTGATCAAATAGTAAATTGGTATCCTGTATAATACCTAAATCCCTAATGCTGTCAACTTTGTCCAGGCTTAGTCAGTTGAGACTATAGATTGAATCTACTATAGACTTTTTGCGCGTGAAGGTCATTTGAAAACATTTAGAGACATTCAATCGTAGCAAATTATGTTTGCAATATTCTTCAAACCTGTTAAGATCAGCTTGCAACTGCTGAGTATCAGAGATATCACGTATAAACTTATGAACCTTCATGTCATCAGCGTATAGCAACACGTAAGAGTGCCTGAAGCAGTTTACAACATCAGCAATAAACATAGTGAAAAGCAAGGTCCTCAAAACTAAACCCTGTGGTACACCCGAGGGGACCGAGGTCCAACCCGAAGTGTAACCTTGGAGAACCACAGCCTGACTCCGATTCTCAATGTAAGACGAAAACCATCTATATAGGTCGCCATGTATACCAGCTTTGAGCAACTTCTCCAGCAGCAGACGATGGTCAACACGGTCGAAACACTTGCTGTAGTCAGTATAAATGACATCCACCTGCGCGCGTTGTTCCATACCTTCCGATATAAACTCATGAGATAACACCAAGTTATACGTAGTAGATCGCTTTTTGAGAAAACCATGTTGTTCCCCCACGAAGCTACTTTCCAGAGCCGCATATACATCGTCATACACTACACGCTCAAGGATCTTTGAAAATAGACATATACGAGATATCGGGCGATAGTTCGTAACATCAGATTTGTTTCCTTTCTTGTGAACAGGGGTGATGAATGCTGATTTCCAGATTTTAGGAACTATACCCTCAGAAATAGATCGATTAAATAGGATACACAATGGGGCAACCAAACTATCAGCACATTGTACTATAAACATCGGGGGTATGAGTTCCGGGCCACCTGATTTAGAAAGGTCCAAGGACTTGAGCAACTTTAGTACTCTAGAATGAGATCTCTTTCAGGTAGATTAAGTTCAGCTGAATATGCAGTAAGAAAAATAAGGCAGTTGACTGATACAGCCACAGCTAGGTTAGTATACTTTGCTTATTTCCACAGTATTATGTCTTATGACGTTCTGCTGTGGAGATCGGCAGCTGAGGTAGATTCAATTTTCATTTTACAAAACAGGGCAATCCGTACGGTCTACAATATGGGTCCTCGCGAGTCTCTTAGAAACAAATTCAAAGAAGTTGATATAAGTACTAACTTTGCCTTCTCTTTATATCTTAGCAAGTATTTTGTATGTTCGCAAAAACTTAGGACTTTTCAAAATAAGTAGCGATTTCCATAATATAAATACACATGGTAAAAATGAAATTGTGACACCCAAATTTAGATTAACTAAAACAAGTAAGTAATTTCTTATGAACAGTATTCGCTTTTATAAAACGTTGCCAAAGTCGGTTATAGAACTTAGCGATGGGAATTTCTAAACCCACATCAAACGTATTCTTATCAAAAAAGCATATTATTATATTAAAAACTACGTTGAAGACAAGGAAGTCTGGCCAAAAATCCTTCTGCACATGATGCATCCCTGGTACCTCATTAACGGCATCACTATGTAAATGTCTATTAACTGCTCCCAAATCACCATATTTTTTATCTTCTGTTTGATATAATTTAGATTTGTTATAAATGTAATGACTATCATGTCATTTGGTTTAAATAGGCTTTTTTTTAAATATTTTATAAGTATTTTGTGAATGTGAGAACGTTGTGGGCTTAACTTGTAAACTTAGATTTGTAGACCATTTTCTATCTTGTTAAGTACCAGGTACCTGTTGACAGGCCTAAACTGTCCTCCCATACCTATAAACACTGTAATTTGAAAACATTGTAAAAGCCAATTATTTTTAAAAGAGTAATCGTGGAGTTGCTTGCCGGCTCTTCTCCATAGGAAACGACTAATTGCAACCGTGCACTTAGCTTCTGCCGTATCATAGGTGCCCATGTAGGTTTATGTGAGTTAAAATATTTTAATTTAGATTTTTTATTTGAGAGTGGTCATGGACTTGGTACTGTGTACGATGTCTGGGATGCAAGGGCAGCGATATCCTAGTATAGATGCATAATTATAGCATACCGCGATCAAGAATTTATTCCCTCTTTGATAAACATTTCACTTTAAACTATCTACGTTATACAAATCATAAATTAATTAATTCACTGACCGACAACTTACATCCTAAACCACTGGAAGCGTGAAATTTTGTACAAGAGTTCCTTATGTAACGAAGCTGAGCACTAAGGATGAATTTTGTACAAGAGTCCCTTATGTAACGAAGGTGAGCACTAAGGATGAATTTTGCACAAGAGTCCCTTATGTAACGAAGGTGAGCACTAAGGATGATTTTTTGAAAATTCATCCCCTAAATGGGTTAAACAGGGGATGAAAGTTTGCATATAAGTTCGACGTTTTTACACCCAGACACAGGTCAAACAGACGGGTCCATATTGGCTCAACTAAAGTTCTTTACCCGAAATTGTTCTTCCTAACGATTTGTAATCCGAATGATCACTCTTCCTAAAATTTTTCATCCTAAAGTTTTCATTCATACTATTTGTAGTGCTACCGGCGATGTTCATAAAACTCATGTTTCCGAAAATTTTAATTAATAATATCATTAATGTAAATATATTTAAACTCCTACTGTTTTTTATCATAACGCTTTTATCCCTAAACATAATTACCATAATATTTTCACTCATACTCAGAAAGAAACATTTACCAAGTGTTATAAAAAATATATGTGGGTAGAAGATGATATTTATAGTTTTAGGTTTTTTTTTCTGTGCATGGTTGATGGTGGGCTAGGTCGACGGAGCCCCGCTTCGCGGGGCTCCTACTTCTGTGTGGTTTATAAAAAAATAACCACGAAGGGGATGGCGGGGTCGTGTGAGCGAGCGAAGCGAGCGAATAGACCCCGCCATCCCCTTCTAACCTAACCTGTCCGAGTCGGGGTGCCCTAAAGTCCCAATTGCATCCAATTTCTCTTGATATAAACAACCGTTACACACCCGATGTCGATGGCAAATTATGTTATGGCATATCATAATTATGGCATGTGATAATTAGGGCTTACAATGATTAATGTATATAATACTGATTATTATGAATAAAAAGAAATCTAAACAAAAAAGATATGACTTTGAATAATAGTATAAAAGATGGTTATGTTGAGAAAATATAGGGAAACAAATAAAAGTATAATAGATGTTTATTGCTACTGACATTATGAAGTTGAATGATTCGGAATTATGAACATTAGAGACAGAGTAGTTAGAAATTGTGATTGTTAGGATGAAAAATGTTAGGAAGAACATTTTCGGATTTCCAATTATCGGAGTTGAACATTTAGGTGAACTTTGGCGCACCCCAAACAGACATGTTCATGCACACAAATGTTTGACTTGTCCGGGGATCGAACCCGGGACCAGCGGCTCAGAAGGCAGGGTCGCTACCAACTGCACCAACCGGTCAGTCAACCTTATGTAACGAAGCTGAGCACTAAGGATGAATGTTGTACAAGAGTTCCTTATATAACGAAGGATGAATTTTGTACAAGAGTCCCTTATGTAACGAAGCTGAGCACTAAGGATGAATTTTGTACAAGAGTTCCTCATGTAACGAAAGTAAGCACTAAAGATGAATTTTTGAAAATTCATCCCCTAAATGGGTTAAACAGGGGATGAAAGTTTGCATATAAGTTCGACGTTTTTGGCTATGTGAAAAATCCTATCGGGCATACGGCTTGTACTCATAGCTACAACAAATTGGATGTAGAGGTCATAGAAGTTATACTAAAGTGAACACCTAATAAAATAATGATGGTCATAAAACATGGTTTAAATGACCTCGAACATTATAAAGTGGGTGCAAATAATTATGAGTTCGAATACAAATAAATGAAAATGGATTTTCTTGTTAAAGCCACAATTGTGCCCAAAATACACAAAATTACAAATAAAATTATTATTAACATTGTTATGCACGTTCTTTGATTTTGGTGAATTGCTTATTTATTTAAAACATTGGCACATAGATACCGAAGAAGCTGCTAACGTAAACGTCAAATATATCAATGACAAATAAAAATATGAATATGTTTCCTAAACCGGTCCTTGCCTTCGTGCAGTCATTTATAAGCGCCGCCGTAAATACTTATTTGCAGAATTTACTATTGGCTTAATGGCTGGACACATCACGCGATTTGTTGAAATATTACACCAGTTGGTATAAATAGAGCTAAAAAAGAAGTCCAGTAATATTACTTGCCATTTTTAAATACGTTAGATATAGGTTCCAGATTAGATATTGCACCAGCAGTGTAATTCTGGAAAAGCTCACTATGTCTTATCACTTCTATGTCCACAGTAAAAAGAGAGGATTGGAAGGGACAATGTCGAATTTAAGAGTGAGTTTAAATGAACCAAAAACGAACGACCATTTATTTTAGATAGTGTGATTGCTGGCAGTATTTACATCCTTATCTATAAAAATCAATGCCACTTTTCGTTGTAATTTTATAATTCAAGAACGGATGGACCGATTTTGCAAATTCTTTTTTTAGAATATTCCTTGAAATACGAGGATGGTTCAATGGAGAGAATTAAATAAAAATGTTAGGCGGTACGAAGTTCGCGGGGTCAGCTAGTGTAATATAATATTTACCTTCCGATATTTTAAATGAATCACTTTGCAAAATATCTTGTAATAGTCAACTTATTGCCTGAAAATTACGCGCTGTTGGGTAACGAAAGATAGTGTTATGAGTCAGTAGTTCATTATGACGGTAAAATGTTACCTAAAAATCTGACTATTTCTATGTTATTCGTAATTCAAAATGCCTAGATGCTATAAAATCGTGCTCTCAAATAAGTCAAGGTGAAGGGAGAATCCAAGAGAATTTACGAAAGATGAAAACAATGTTGACTTCTCCCTAACTAAAACGAAAAAAAAGTCGCGAACTCGATTGGATTGTTAGAAGTTTATGTTAAATGAACCTAGTTTTTTTATTTTATTTATTAGGGAAAACAAACAATTACACATTAAGAAATACAGAGAGATAGGATACAGAAATGTGAAATCAACCACGTTCTCCACAAACGTTTTATTTCTATAGTTCCAACAATTCTTTCTAACGAATTACACTCGACTTCCTGTCACCACTTAACTTTACGCGTCATAAAAGGTAGGTAACTAAGGAATACTACCAACAATTTAGCACTTTCTGACGCGCTGCTACAACGTACGACGATCGCTAATAATCGCTAACGAAGCTAGAGACCTGGCCCTGCAGTCTCGACATAGTTAGCAATCGTTTTCGGTTGCTAAGTCCTAACAATCCAGATGTAACGATATTCGGTAGTCTCCACACTCAAATTTATAGGTTGTACCTACCAGTACCTACCTAAAATACCGGTAACAATCGAAAAATTTGACTGTGGAGACTACCAAATATCGTTACATCTGGATTGTTAGGACTTAGCAACCGAAAACGATTGCTAACTATGTCGAGACTGCAGGGCCTGGTAAGGTGTGTAAAAAAAAGTGATGGATGAGTGATCCTGAGAAATAGGGCCACCAGGGCCATTGAGGATGTGTTCCACGCGCGCCTCAAACAGATGTCAGCACCAATGACGGGGTCCGTTAGGCCGATGCCTGCCAGGGTTGCGGGAAAGTCCGAAAGGGTTACCGTGGTTCTGGCACAGGCAACTGACGGAACACGGGTGGGTTTTAGTCAGTAAGAGTGTGACACGCCCTCCCGCTCCGCCCAGAGCGGGAGAAGTTATTTGATGATTTCCCACCCTCACTCAAAAAAAAGCCATTGAGGATTCCAGTTATGTTTAGGTCCCATGTAACAGGGGGTGAGTTTATTGCCATTATCGGGCACCTTCTGGGCTCGTCAAGTACCATCGAAAAGAAGAAGTACCGGGCACACATGCAGATCTCGGGCTGCAATTGAAAAATTCCAAATGAATGCAAATACCAATAACACTCTTACCGTCCTATCCTAACGACGGAATCCATAGGGCCTAGAAAAGTGGCAATCCCTCTCAAAGCATTTCGCATTTCTACCACTTAATCTAAATCTAAATCTATTGTGGTGCAATTGTGTAATTGGTGTAATTGCGATGAACCTATAATAAAAATTACCCTTTTTATTATAGGTGCATCGTCTTCACATATAATTATAATTATATAATTAATGTATACAAAATATTGTAACACATTTTAAAAGAGTAACGGTGGAGTTTCTTGCCCATTCTTCTCCATACGAAACTACCTTTTGGAAGGGGCGACTAGAATCAATTCTATTTAAATGTAAATGTTGACGTTCAAAAGTGCCTTTTATGTGCCTATTTGAAATAAATGCTTTGACTTTGACTACAATGACTTTCACCAGGATTGACATAAGTTTTTCGGTAGCTTATGCCAATCTAATGCATTTTGACTTTTCCATCATGTTATCGCTGATAGAATGTCACGTTAATTATGTCCACGGGACCAATCTGGACTCCACTACGCTCTGCAATTATAAAGTCCTAATGTTGTTGAAGTTGTTGAAAGAGTTCATAAAACTCTTTCAACAATTTCAACTCTATCAACGATTTTATAATTTTAAACATTATTCTTTTTGACCACATCGGGCCTCATTTATATAATCAGTTGTCTAGGAGTTTGAAGTTACGTGATTCGTCAATTTATAATTGCAAAATTATTTTAAATGAATTTCTACTTCAGATGAACTATGTTAACACAGGAAAGCTATCAGTAAGCCTACCATAAATATAAACACATAACTCGTATTCACACACGTTCAGCCACATACACCAATTACAGCAACACACAACATCATACAAACATCAACACAACAACTTCCTATAAACAATTTTTTGTCTAAATATTTTGCATATACTTAATAATTTTTAGTTTTACCCACCTTACGATTGGAAATAACGATAGCAATGTATTGATTAATACCGAACACCAGCCGAGGTATTCTGTAACAATCTCACCGTAACCACTTAGGTGAAGTGAGTTTGCAGTGAGTTGTCGATAGTGTCGATAGTGCCAAGTGGGTATGTAGTTAAGTGGCTAAAAAAATACAATTTTCGGGGTTTTAAAGTTAAATTGCAAAACAGAAATTTAGTTAGAAACTCAATGTTTTTTTTTAGACACTTATATTCTAGCTTTGAAATAATATAAAAGAATCAATAGAATTTGTATAAAAAATATTAGTAAAATCTCGATTATGATTGTAAATGTAATGCTTGGTCAATCCCTAGCATCAGTGGGATGACAATGACAGCTCACTCCACGCTCACTTCACTTAAGTTTTCACGGTGAGATAGTTACAGAATCGCACTGCAGGTGGAATGATAGCTCACTTCACCTAAGTTATCACGGTGATATTGTTACAGAATCGACCGGCTGCTGTATGTCTCGAAATATTATGTTCACTATAAAGTGCTAAAGTGTGTGATTATTGGAGAATTGATCATGGTTTTTACTAGTACGGAGTAATTTTTTAAATTCGTGTGATTTACTCTCTAACAACCATATATCCACACACGACATGAGATATTATTTTTATTTTGTTTCGTATTTTTCTTTTTCCATATACGTATAAATTGTTATTCTCAAGGTTGTTATTGCGCTGTTGGAAATAAATGTTTTTTTTATTGTTTCATTTATGTCTTCAACTGTTGTTCCTTTATCTGCTACTCTTGGAAAATCTTAACAAAGTTTTGGGTTAGTCGAATTACGGTCAGCAAATCCACATCTTGTAAGTGCAAGTACCACAAATAATACTTGAATCCACTGCATATTGACACGTATACACTTTATCAAATGTAGAATGAAGCGTGATGGATAGAATTGTATACATAATTAATATCTAATTGTGCAATTCCTATTCATACATTCCTACCTGCAGTTTGACTACTAGTCTGGCCTTAAGATACTGGTATCTTCATCTGTCTGAGTACGGAAACAGGAAATTGCTTTATCATTGTATAGTATTGGATAAATATTTTTAATAGTCATCGTCTTCCCATGTAACTTGGGCTCGGCGACACATATTTTTTTCTTTCATTCTTCCGTGTAAGCCGTCTCGCTATCAGCCACTTCTTCTTCTTTGATATCATTCCTCACTTAGCCACCTTTTCTTTGGCCCTCCTCTCCATCTCCATCAAACTACATTTCAATCATATCTACTTATAAAAGATACTACGTGTGTCTTCTTTGAGTTCAAGGTTCAAGAATAATTAGTGTGTTTTCTATTCCATGGTCTACACCCGGGCACCCTTGCATTTGTCTGCTGAAATAGTTGAACGATTTTAATACATCTGACTTTTGTTAGAAACACCAGGACCCAAGAGTAAGATGGAGTGATAGCAACATACAATTTGGACAATAAGTAAATACATGAAATGCAAAGAAGGCCTACAACAAAAGATAGAATAGAATAGGTCTTTATTTGCTTAGAATGTAGTACACAAAAATAAGTTGTTAAATTATTTAATAGGATCCATGTACATTCTGCCTTAGTATAGCATTCAAATATAATATAAAGTAGAGGATAATAGGGATATTACAAAAAAAAAATTAGGAAATACTGCACACAATAATAACATAAATTATCTACAAGTAATTCTGTGAAACGTTTTTTAAATTTTTGCAACGCCATACAAATTACATTTCTTTTTATTAAGCTAGTTTTACATACGCCCTTGCATAATAGGTTATGGTATTGAGATCTCATAGCTGTACTTCGTTTTCTATTTTCTATTAAAGTTGCAAAATACACATCGATTGGTTATTACAAATATTGCTAATTCAAGGTTAAGTAGGCATGGGAAGGTTAATAATTTATGAGACTTAAATATAGCTTAATTCCCTACTTTACTCTTGAAAGAGGTTGTAATAAATTATAATTTAAAAGTAGTTTAGGACACGCCCGCCGCCTCTTGTTACTTTCAACGATTATTTATTACGATATAGCACTCATAGCCATTCTCATCACCGAAATCAATTGAACCAGTCAGGCATTCTTGTATCTCTTAGGTCATTATCAAATAAATGACTGAAGAGGAGAACAAGACGTCCAAAGAAATGATGGATGGATTATGTGCAAGCTCAGAACAATAACTATTCTCATCACCGAAATCAATTGAACCAGTCAGGCATTCTTGTATCTCTTAGGTCATTATCAAATAAATGACTGAAGAGGAGAACAAGACGTCCAAAGAAATGATGGATGGATTATGTGCAAGCTCAGAACAATAACTATTCTCATCACCGAAATCAATTGAACCAGTCAGGCATTCTTGTATCTCTTAGGTCATTATCAAACAAATGACTGAAGAGGAGAACAAGACGTCCAAAGAAATGATGGATGGATTATGTGCAAGCTCAGAACAATAACTATTCTCATCACCGAAATCAATTGAACCAGTCAGGCATTCTTGTATCTCTTATGTCATTATCAAATAAATGACTGAAGAGGAGAACAAGACGTCCAAAGAAATGATGGATAGATTATGTGCAAGCTCAGAACAATAACTATTCTCATCACCGAAATCAATTGAACCAGTCAGGCATTCTTGTATCTCTTATGTCATTATCAAATAAATGACTGAAGAGGAGAACAAGACGTCCAAAGAAATGATGGATGGATTATGTGCAAGCTCAGAACAATAACTATTCTCATCACCGAAATCAATTGAACCAGTCAGGCATTCTTGTATCTCTTAGGTCATTATCAAATAAATGACTGAAGAGGAGAACAAGACGTCCAAAGAAATGATGGATGGATTATGTGCAAGCTCAGAACAATAACTATTCTCATCACCGAAATCAATTGAACCAGTCAGGCATTCTTGTATCTCTTATGTCATTATCAAATAAATGACTGAAGAGGAGAACAAGACGTCCAAAGAAATGATGGATGGATTATGTGCTTTAGTTATTGTTCTGAGTGTGCAAGGGAGTGAAAACTGACATGACGGCTGATGACGGATGTTTGAATGAAAAATATAGGCGGCGCCGACCTCAAATAAATTGTGATCAGCACGGAATATTATGATAAAGATTCTCAGAGGATTCGTGATACTTTATGACCATTCTGGAAACAATGAAGAACTAATTGCGTAAAGTTAACGACCAAATTAGCTTTACTATCGTGTTCATAGCGGCTCGCCATTGTGTACCATTCATATTAACATTAAACTGAATGCATCAACAATGCGATATAAATCTTAAACTATAATAAAATTCTATTTGAGGTGCAACGCATTGCACCTGCGAAATAATCATCGATTTATATCTACTAATGAAGTATTGTTCTCGCTCCTTATTGTCGTGGCGTATGTGTGCTGTGGATGGAATGCTGAATGGTACTCTAGAACGATGTCGACGACCTCCAGTGGTGATTGTAAGTAAATTGAGGATACTTATCCAGGCTTAGGGACCTACTTCCTTGACTTAAGTTCTTAGGAGTTAGTACCAACCTAGATGGAAATAATATTACTATGTAAACTGCATGTCATCATTGATAATAAAACCATTATAACCTGGCCTCTTATTGTATTGGAATTCCGTACTACGCTAGGCCAGCTCGAGGTCAACGCGTTACCAGTTACGTGCGACTTACTTTACAATTACCTTTCTGAATAGAACCCTTAGATGGGCCAAATTCTGGATTGACCAGTGACAGCAAAATAATGGACACGGAGTTGTTTTCTTATCACTATCTTCTTTGTAAGTAACCATCATAATCTGAGTACCTGATTAGTCATAACTAACCTGAGGTTTCCTAGTTTAAGCTAATTTTAATTTTGTCTAGTTAGAACGCTAAGGTTTGCTTAGTCCATGCTAAACTTAATTTTGCATAGTCAAAACTACCCTTAGGTATGTCTAGTCATGAGAGATGATGATATGATTCTCTCAGTGATTTCTATCTTTAAAATGTCCTTTTGAAATTATGGAAAAACGTCTCACACCTTATTTTCAGACGGAGAGGATTTTACTGGAACGATTTTTGAATTTCATGGTCAATTAAGCAAATCTTGATATTATCCCTTTTTGATGAAGGTGGGATATTTATAGGACATAGATAAGGTTCATAGACATGAATATATCCTTTAGGAAAAACATTGGAAAAACTAAAATATATCCTTCAAACTGGTATAGTAGTCACGACAGTGTTAACAAAACCAGTATAAACTGGCCTCTAATTCTATTAAAACTCTGTACTACGCTCGGCTGTACTGTCTGTACTATGCTCAAGTTCAAAGTGTTACTGACTTGCGGTCGACTGTACTGTACTAGGCGCAGTCAAGTTTGGGGCAGTGCTTTTGCACCTTTCCGGCCGAAATCCTTCAGAGCTCGTACAATGAAATTGTAGCTTGCAAATAAGGCTGCAAAATATTTATTCAGTAGCTAAACTCAAACATCAACTACATATATATCCTTTTACGATCAAGGCGCGTATATTTACGATTCAACAGAGAATTCAGTAATAGAATTAATATTAGTTTTACACAAATATGACACGCTCATTTGCATGTCAACTACACTGGGCCGCAAAGAAAGCGGGTCGGTAACAAAAACCTCAATAACTTCCAAAATATTGTACATACCTTTATATAGTAAATACTGTATTATAGACAATTTGATAGCGCTTAAATCAATATAAAAGTACGTTAAGTAAACATTTACATTTTTCACTACATTTTGAAAAATGTGCTACGGTATCAAATATCCAATTTTACACATTGTAGTATTTTGTATTGTCACCACGAGCTGTTAATACAGCTGTTATACGGTTTGGCATGCTTTCCAATAGATTTCTGAGCTGAGTTGAGAGAGTGACGTTGAGGAATATTCTCCCATTCCTCTATCAGTGCTTCTTTCAATTTTGCGTGATTGGAGGAGAATTTCGTTGGCGCACACGTCGTCCCAGCGTCCAGCATGCTCGATGGGGTTCAAGTCAGGGCTGCGTGCTGGCCACTCTATGCGTGTAATAGCATCTTCAAGGTAGCCAAACACTATCCGAGCTGTATGGGGGAGCATTATATTGCATAAAGATGGCGTTCTCGCCCATGTTTACAAAAAATGGGCCATCATAGTCATTTAAGCTTTGATTTGTGTATCTTTCTGCAGTTAAAGTGCCCTTTTCTATCACGGTGCCACTAGTTAACTATCTACCACTAGCACGGTGCGGCTTTCGGGAAATTTTTTTTTTGAGCCTCTGCCTTTTAGCACTTTCTTTCCAATGCTAGCATAGTTATAGCGCTTTCCTGGTCTTCTCTTTGTCTCCCATCGTGCGTATATAGCATGTACCTCGACTCGCCCGAAAACATTACTCTTGATCAGTCATTCAGAGTCCAATTCATGTGTACACTAGCGTAACTCAGCCTTGAATTTTGATGCTGCCTTTCGAGTTTTGTACCATTTGCAGGTCTATTTGGCTTCAAGTTTGCTTTAGCAAGACCCCGCCTTAATGTACACGTGCTCGGATTGCTCCCTCCAGCACGTAGAAGGTGATTTTTGACTTCAACAGCCGTTTGAAATCGATTTCTCAACATTGTTGACACCATAATATCGATCCTCCCGCGCTATCGTGCAACTTGTTCGGCCTGTTCCTGGTCTGCGAATATTGGATCCAGTCTCTTCAAATCGCTGTTGTACTCTTTGAACGGTTGATAGCGACACACCATCAGTTTTCACTGTATAACGCTGACGCGCCCGTCTTCAAGCATTGTCAGAATTCTGTTACACTCTTCAAGGGTTAGTGGCATGTCTTTAATTGAATTTGACTAGACTAATGAATTTCTGCACAAGAAATGCCATATTTATAAACAGAAACAAATGTAAAACAAATGGTAAAACGCTGGTAAAATTAAAAAAATCCTATTTTTTTTTATTTATGATTTTTTATACAACCATCAAAAATAATTAAAAGGGTTTTACTTCTTCCTACATTTGCAATGAAATAAACTTTACTATAGTTTTTATTTTAAAAGGATTGCTCAAATAATTTAAAAGTTATCGCATTTTTTATATCCGACCCGCTTTCATTGCGGCCCAGTGTATGTAACTACTAGGCTAATTTAATAAGTGCGTGGTGAGTAATTAGATGTGTGGCTCCCAGAGAATGAGGTGCCAATGGCGATAAGTAATGGTGTCCCAATGCGGGAAAAGGCTTGGTTGTAACACGGTATGGTTGGCAAAGTTAGGAAGTACGAATATCAAGAAGGTTTACTCTCAATGTAAATGTGATTTGGAGATGTTTTTGATGAGGCTATTCGGATCCAAATGGTCTTTAAAGCATCAGAAAGATCTTTAAGACTGCGCTGTCGCTTCATATGAAGTAGGTACTGGTATTCATCTGCACCTGGCTAGACTGGGAGCCTTTTTTTTTTTACAGCGGGGAAATCCTCATGGACTACCTCCGCCTGGGGAAAAGGTGGAGGGGCGTGCCGGACTCTTACCGGCTAAAACCACCCCGGTGTCTTCTCGCACGTGCGCGCGGGGCCGCGGGAATCCAAATTCTTCCGCAGCACACTAGTGCTGGTCCGGTCTGTCCGGGCCTCGTCTCCTGCGCGGGGTAGTGAGGTGTTCAACTACCCCGTGCATTGCCTCAGAAGGCGCGCGCCGACACCCGCGCGCGTCTCCGCCTCGGCACCTGGCTAGACTGGGAACCTACCCCAACACACACTGGTCTTCAAAACTGAGTACCACACTTTTAAAATTGCAATTTTTCCTAAACTATAGAATTCAGAGATAAAGAAACAATAAAGTTTAATAGAAAATTTCATCAACTTTCTTTAAAATTGTAGTTGTACAATACATTAGTAACGTTTTTAACTTAAAAAAAGATAAAACCAAAAAGTAGCAATTTTTAACTTACTCGCCAAAAACAACATTTTATAAGTACGTTTTACGCCTTATTTACATTTTAATAACTGGTGTTGCCTCCTCGGGCTCTGATTACAGCTTCAAGCTGGTTTGGCATACTGAAGACGAGGTTTCGGAGGCAATGTTGGGGACTATTCTTCCATTCTTATATCGGGGCCGGTTTTAGGGTGATAGGGGGTGGTCTGAGGCTTCTGACCAGCCTCCCGAGCTTATCCCAGGCGTGCTCGATCGGGTTGAGATAAGGACTTCTTGATGGCCAAGCTATCAAGTTGATACCAATCTCCTGAATGTACTCTTGTACGGCCCGAGCGCTGTGTGGCCGGACGTTATCCTGCATCAGTATCGGTCCATCACTCATACTTACTAAATATGGAGCTGCATACTCATTAAGGATCTCTTGAGCATATCTTTCTCAAGTCAGGGTGCCATTTTCTATGGCCACTGGCCTAGCCCATACGTGTACAGAACCTCCACCGTATTGGACTCTTTCTGTGAAGCAGGCTTGAATGTATTGCTCACCAGATCGCCTGTACACTCTTCGCCTTCCATCGGAAGTGAATAGTGAGAATCAATAAGCATCAGTGAACAAAACTCTTACCCATTCTTCTTCACTCTACTGTATGTGTTTACAGGTGTAGCGCAGTCTTGCTACTCAGGTTTGGGCCACTGGCTGGCCTTGAGGCTTTAGGTTTGCTTCAGCAAGTCTTCTTCTCACTGTACTGCCACTAATGTAGTCTCTTCGGGTCTGAAGAAGCTGTTGCTGGACTTCAATGCATTGAGTTGGCGATTTTTCAACACAGTGGAGACAATATAGCGATCTTCTCGGGTACTAGTGCACCTGGGTCTGCCATTACAAGGACTCCTCAGATGGTTTCCAGTTTCTTCGTACCTTCGCTTCACCTGCCGGACCGCTCTTAATGTTACACCCACCATTCTCGCAGTACGATGCATATTGATGTCTAGTTCCAAAAAAACCGTGATTCTTGGACATTCTTCAGGTATAAGAACACCTTTTAATTTTTTTTTTAAGGATGGGAAATCATTAAATGACCCCTCCCGCTCTGGGTGGAGCGGAAGGGAGTGCCAGACTCTTACTGACTAAAACCCACCCGTGTTCCTTCCTTGGCCCTTTATGTTCCGGGTCAGCGGTACCCCTTTCGGATGATCCCCTCTTCGATGCTGACATCTCTTTGAGGCGCGCGTGGATCACGTACGCGCCGTCCAGCACGGGCCTGGTCCTGATCGGACGGTGAGCTACCCATTACTCACCGCCCGCAGGCCCGCGCCTACGGTGGCCGGGAGTCGTCACGCGGCTCCCGACGCCCGGAGCGTCCACCGCGGCGGCTTGGACGGGAGACTCTCTCCCTCTCCCGTCCCGCCACCTCCTTCGCTAGCATGACTGCTTCGCAGAAGGAGGCGACTGCCTCCCACTCCCCCTCGCCCCGGACCATGGCTTGAACCAGGGCCGAGCATGAGAGGTCGCCGCCGTGAAAGAACACCTTGACTTTTGAATCAAAATTCATCGATCAAGAAATAAATGTGAAAACAAAAACGGAAACAAAACATTCAAAAGTAAGACAGCAATTTGAAAAGGAGCGTTTTTGTTAATAAAGTTTTTTCAGCCATTCCTTAGAATAAGGTTGTCGACTCTATAGTTTTTATATTAAAAAAAAAAAATCTTTTTGTAATCCTTTATTTCGAAAATTTAGCTTGTAAACTAACGTGTAACTATAAAAGTTATTGCAATTTTAAAAGTGTGGTAAGTACTTAGTTTTGAAGGCTAATGTAGGTTAGGCAGGTGATATTTAGAGCATACTGACCATATAGCAAGAAGAATTGAAGAACAATGTGCGTAGCCGACGCGACGACTAGTGGCCGAAATTAATATTGAATCCATGATCCAAGATATAAATCGATCGTCGATATATACCAATCTATGGATCGATCTCCAAACCGCGTCCCAATAACGAAAATAGACGATCCTGCGGTCGCTCAATCCGCAGATATTTTGAAATCCTTTCCCTCTTCGTCAATCCGTTGTAAGCAAAATGTATAAAAATAGACATGGTTCGTTTTTTTTGTAACAATCAAAAAACTAAGCATAAATAGGCTTTACAATTTTGTTTTAAAGACTTTTATTACATATATTTACCGAAGACGTAATAATTCTATTAGTACGAAAAAGACGTGCTAAAATTCAAAACGTGTTGGTTAAAAAGGAATGTCACGAAACGGCTAAAGCTAGGATGCGTTTTATTATCTGCGGCGGCGTGGTATTTTTTGTGGTCAAACAAGCGAAAGGGAAAAGTCGCCGCCGCCAAAGAAACTTGTTTTTTTTAAAAGCATTTTTTTTTTGTTGATGAAGCGTGATGATTTCTGAATAAAATATTATACATACTTTAAAAACAAAGTTCTTTATTAGGTTGGTAGTACGTACTTACCTAGCTGTTTTTCTAAAGTACTATTTGCAACTTACCTTGATGAAGTTACACGGACGAGAGGCATAATTTCAGACAACAGTAAATTTACTGCTAATTTTGACAGCCTAAACCTAAAGGTAAACTCCGCATCATCCAGACTTTGCATGTAGTTCACCCTTTTAAGTATCCGCGAAGAAGCGCGTTGACGTCTTATTTCTTAACCAGCGTCACTATCAGCACTATCCCAATCCGATAATTGAGCCAGAACTTCCATATCACTGTCACTATCACTGGAGAATATCAACAGTGCCATTTTTCAAATAAAATCTGTGAAGTTAATCTGATATCCTACGAAATTCTAAGATTAAGATTTGGATTGTTTACACCGATCAAAACAGACGTCAAATTCAACGGATAGGTTATTGACACACTCAAACTGTCATTTTCGAACAGAGCGCAATCTGTAGTCTACGATCCGTCCTCTCAAAGATCGATTGGTTGAAAAGATTGCAATTGCAATCCGTGGATCGTTTTTAGCTACACTTTACTACAAATCTGGATTGAATTTTCAATCTTAAATCTAGAGATATTGGATTAGATTGGTTATTAATTTCGGCCGTAGATACATAATCAACGCTGCAGTACGTGCGCGCGCGCGGCAGCTCGAACGGCCTCCAAAGTGTGCTGTCCGAGCGGTGGGACTCGCCTTTTTTGCGGAGGTGGCTGCAGCGGCATGCTAGCGCCTGTGAATATTATATAATGTAATATGTGTATGAATTGGAAAGTACCTTGATACTTTATCAAATTTCAAATCAAGGTAATTTCCAAGCAGGTGAAGTATACATTTACTTTATACTACACCTGCTTGGAAAGTACCTTGATACTTTATCAAATTTACGGTAGAAAGTACGTCATTGCATATCGAACAAATATGCGGGGAGAAAACGCATCTGAGCAGGAGAGAAAAGTGTATGAAAATCCATTTCTTACGTGGTTTTTCTTTTTTAATTTTGGGTAATACTATGCGCCGGTAACCTAAATATCAAAAGCCAATAAGTTTTTACAGTGAGTTTTTATCTCCAAGTTCGCAAAATGACACTGGCCACTAGCTGTGTGTTGGATGGTGTGGGGCTGGCAGTGCGACCCTGCGGCGATAGGATAAACAATTTGAAAAAAGAACATGAATGTGAAAATTGCAGACGCCATTGGCGCCATTTTCAATTTGTGTGTTGTTTGAGGATTCAGTTTTCGTAGAAAGTAAAATAAAACTATCAAAATGATAAGTAGTGATAGTGATGATGAAGATTTTTTAAAGTTTTTTATTTTCCTCGTAGGTGTAGTATAAAGCACTATGTATCACTCGAGAGAAAGTGCGATTCCCGATCTCGGGTGTTTTAAAGCCCTCGCCTACGGCTCGGGCTTCAAACGACACCCTCGACGGTAATCGGTCACTTTCTCCTCTCGGTGAACAAACTTACTGAAAAAAGTGACCAAAAACAAGTAACTGACGGTGTCAAAACTTTTTCTGACTAATTCTTACTGCGCCGTGTCGTAGTGGTACTGTCGCCAGCACATCAGGTTATACGAAACTGTCAAATTTCTCCAAATGATTTTAGTCCTTAAAATGTTGAAGTTTAAGTTCAAAATCTAACGAGAATACTCGTATTTGACAGTTTGTGGTAACTTGACCTGCTGCTGTGTGTACTTAACAGCAAAAGTACCTACTACCAATATTTTCGACTATATCGGCTATTTCTACATCAGAGCAAAACATGGAACCTCTTGATTTTGTATAGAGAAGCCATAAAAGAGTAATAAAGTACATGGTCTCATAAAAACAACTTCAATTGACTTAAGGAAGTACTTAGTGGTATTTGCAGTACTCTGGAAAGGGTATTTATTTATTGAGGTAAACCAACAGCTTCTGTGCATAATATATCTTAAGTAGGTACTATAGGTAACAATAGCCTCGGACTTACACAGTCACCAATTACAGAATAGCCAGCAATCTTAGAAATAGGTGATAACACATAATAATAATAAAACTAAAGGCTTTAGAATTTTGAAATTATGGCAAAATACTTTTTAAAACTTAAGATTAATAAATAACAAAAAGGAAAATACCATTACAAGACGAACAATATTGCAATTTTACCCACTTACAAGAATAAAACAGAAACAAAATTAAATTGAAATAAAAATCTGATCATAATGGAAAGTACCTATAGCTGAAAATAAAGTATACAAAGTTGAAACGTTTCCAAAATATACTAACAACAAATTATCAGATTGCGTTTTTCGGGACTTCAGTATTTTAGCTTTAAAGACTTTATTTGTGCCATGATTTCAGAATGTTGTTTTTATATTGTCTAGAGGCTGTTTTTTACCGTCCAACCCTTTTTATACCGCCCACGGAATAATAGTTAAAATGCTCATAGCAATATCAAAAGTCAATAAATTAGTTCATTATAATTCAATAAAATTGAAGATTTCTAAGTGCAGAGCTCAGAAAACACTGTATTGTGCGTTGTAATTAATCGCGAATTATACTACAATAGAGTACATTTTTATTTGCCTGCTGTACCTAGGTACTTATTTATTCGGTGAACAAAGGTCGTTAATTATATTATATTTTATCAGTCTGATGTAAAAAATTAGTTTAGGTGTCAGTAGGTAGATACTTAGTCAAATTGTAATTAATATGGCAAGTCTACCTATATCTAAGTACCTACGGCTGCCACACCTTGGGTAGTCAACCCCGCAACCAAACTTGCTGATTAGTTTGTAACCTTTTGACCTCGAAATAAGCCGCGACATCATACCAACTGCAGAAGAAGAATTATAGGTTTTATTATATCACCACAACTTAACTCAGGCTTTCGAAGAAGTAAGTTTAGAGAACTTTCCTCGTCGAAACTCTTCAGGATGATGCTGCCCTTAACAGTAGCAGCTCTTAATGGTTTCAATGTAGAATTACTAAATGATAAATGATTTTATTTCTGTAAGTAGGTTTGTACAAACACTTTTATACGTCAATCATATGTTTTTTTAAATTAGATGGGATCGGCGTTTCCTTTTCGACTACTCAGAGAAGAAACCCCGAACCAAAGTCAAGAGGTCCCAGTCTCTTTTAAAGTCCAGAAATAATCTTGGGCAGATCATGCGAGGGCCATTTAAATTAGTGTCTGAAATGGTCTTTTGAGGAAAGAACCATAGATTTGAGTGGACCTGTCCAGTCAGAGCACACATTTGTCAGTAATTGTTTGACAAATCCACAGTTGTCCTTGAACAAGATTTGCCTGGAAGCAATGGAACGGAGTGTTCTGAGTACCTATTCCTAAACTTGTAGGCCGAGTCCACAAGTACAACAATTCGTAACAGATCAAAAATAACAGAGAGGCAATTCTCGTACTTAAAAAACGTTCAAATTCAAGTCGCAATCTCATCTCAGCGACAATTAATGTCAAAAATGTATGTAAATTGATTGTATTTTTGACAGATTGAGACTGAGATCAGACTGTGGACGTTCTTAAAATTACGGGAATTACACTTCTGAGGGGCAATTCCCGTATTTTTAAGACCGTTCGCATTCTAATCTCAGTCTCAATCTGTCAAAATTACAATCAATTTTCATACATTTTTGACAGGTTTTTGACATTGATTGTCGCTGAGATGAGATTGCGACTTGAATTTGAACGTTTTTTAAGTACGAGAATTGGCCTACTGATGTCACTCGGAAAGCTGAAACGCTTGAATGTAACTAATTAGGCTGGACAGTAGACACATCTGCCGCGTGTCAGACTAACAATGTGTCAAACTAATGACAGACATTGCAGGAAGAAATGAGCTTCTTTAAAATTGCTTGGGTTTTACCATCTTTACATAGAATGATATAGACAGAGCTTCCTCGAGCGACGTCCTCTTCGACTTTTTGTTACTTTCGGCGCACTCTAGGCAATCAACTTCTGTCGATTGGCTAATCCTTTCACCACGATGGCAAATATAAGTTCTAATCGGCTCATTTCAGGGTCAATCAGTCCACTAACAAAGCCAGCCTTGTGTGTATTCTCAACCAACATCGAAGGGTTCTCTTGAGATAAAAGCAGATATTTTTTTCTGAATTATCCCGCAAGATACATTGTGACACCTTATGTGTTCAAGAGAATCAGTAGGATTCCACCCAAAGCAGGCCTCACATTCCTAGACTATCACTTGAACTATCACCGAGATCTGTCACCCGAAGCTCGATGACAGTAGCCCAGCAGTAGCAGTGGCAGATGCCCATAGGTACCCATGGGTAGAAATAAAACACATTCGTTCATTTTATTTAAACCTAGATTTATTCTTTGAATATTGCAATGTCAAACAAATAAAAATTCAAACTAACGAAGTAGAAATGCATTAATCAGATATGATTGTAATCAAATACTTCCATTCTATAATGTTTTTATCACAAGAAAGATATGATTTATTCTTATACCATCAGGTTTCAAAATGCTGTACCTACTTAATATTTAATAAAAGTATTGTTAACATAGTTAGTTAGTAAAAATAGTTAGTTTAAATAGGTAATACTTATTAAGTAGTAACATCTAAAGGCATTATTTTTTATTAAGATTAGGCAGCCAATCTTGAGAGCATATGTTTGTTTATAAATGTGATGTATATGTCCCAAGACTCCACTACATCTTCGGTAAACTTGAGGTCATTCTGCAGAATATTTACCAGGACATTTTTGAAGACCTGGAAAAATAAACCTTGTAATTAAGTGAACAGAAAAAATCGCGTACCTGTTTGTCGGACATGTTTACTCGAGCACACTAACGGACAAACAGATAGAGAGACATCAAAATCCTGAGCCCTGTGGCTTCTTAGGAAACCATCAGATGCCACAAAGACACGTGACTGTGTAGTGTAAGTACTGCTGAATTTCTATTTTGGTCTGCTGGCGGCCATATTTCGAAATATTACTTCCACGTGGACCACATTTGCTGTCCACCCACTAAAAGCTAAGGCCTAAAATGCCTTTGAAAATGAGTACCGACAGCTTAGGTAATTGGCGTTGAAAATTTAGAAGAATGACGGATGAAAATCAAAGACAACTCAATGCTCTGTCACGTTTGTTAAGGTGTGTTGCAGCGAAAGTAGTTGCTTACCTTCAAAGAATGTGTTAAGTGTCGTTTGAGTATTTAAGGATGAGCCGACCAAGTTTAAAAGAATGCATAATTTTGTCACCCCATACCTATAGTAGGTATTTCAGTTAAAATAGTTAAACTATGACGACCAGTAAATTATAAAAACATGGCCGAAACTTACCCCAAAATGTCTTTTCTCAATCCTATGTCTCCTATGTGAATCGCCAAGTTTCTGCATGCACGCGACCACCAGCTCAGGTTGGTTTAGGTTTACAATAGAGTTGTGGAGGGTAGACATAATGTTGATGATGTGCGCTCTAAAAATGTAGTTTGCCGCCATTTCTTCTTCGGTATGAAGGTGCGCGAAGTCTTTAAAGAACAATTTAGTTTCGGGTTCCGCATCGAAGAGCCTGTGGAAAGAAACATGTTAAGTTTCCCTTTTATTATTATTTTGCCAAAGCAATTTTTTTTTTTTGTGAACAACGAATATTCAGGAAAGTTTGTGGATTGGTGTATGATTGTCCCTATCAAAATAACGTATAATTATCACGTAAATTCCTAGTTATAAATTAGCAAGTACCTACCTAAGATGTTGATTAGCCGATAGTTGATTTGTAGGTACCTAGATCAAATATTATTCTCATCTTTCAAAACCAAAGGCTCCAAAGGATATCTATGTATACCGATAGGTTTTTCTTATAGATAGTAAAATAGTTGTTATCTGTACAATCAAAACGCTTCACCTACTTAGTGCAACTACCAATGGATTTCTATATCTACTGGGTATTGATATTAATCGCAATGAAACACTTTATTTGCGATTATTGTAGGTACGCGAACATGGTGTATCACGTCCTTAGGAATTTCTTTACGGCTTTTACCTTTCATTAATTGTTGTAAATTCAATGTTTCCAAATAAAAATATCTAAAGTATGCATAATGTGATAAAACGAAAACCATTTTTTTTTATAATAACGCATTCACAACAAAAAGGTGGCAGCATCTGTTCAATTTTATAAAATGGCAACCTACTGGCTGATTCTCACGAAAAACTAAATCTGGAAGCCATAGTTTAATAATAAAAGTGAATTGTGTATTAAAAAATTGATTAAAAAGAAAATATTCCTGGCATTTTGCATTTTGTTTTTTTTTTTGACTAAACGGCCAGTAAGTCACTAATTGCCTCTTTGATTATAGGTACCTTTTCCTAAGAAATATTTTTACTTTTTGTTTGCGGTATCTCCGCACACTAACCGTGTAAGAATATCTTTCAATCTCGAAAGTCAGTAGGGTCAGGGGGTCGTTTTATTGGTAATTAGGTATGTGTTATGGGCAGAAGAAATTAGTTCAACTTGCAGGCAATACCTTACCTAAAGAACATCAGGAACCCGTTTGGGTTGGAATTTGTCTGTATCGTCTTCCATGACACCTGCACATTGTAAATATCCTTCAACGACATGCCAGATACTTCATTCTTCGTATCAGGGTCACCGCCCCACCACCATCGGCTGATCATATCACCCATGTTTCCAGAGCCTCTTTGAGGCATCTTATGCTTCACTGATCTTCGGTGATTCTGATGCTCTCTTGCAGGATTTCCAAGGGATTTCGGGAAGGGATAAACTGTTAGTGTTCTTAATAAATAAAATAATTAAAAAAAGTTTGTGGACTATTCTATTCGAATCACACACAACCGGCTGGATGTCTTGGTTCCTTTGCCTTGTTGTCAGGAGTTAGGTACTTGTGTTTTTTAGTGACTGCAGATTTAGCGCATTCAGCCAATGGCGTCAGAAGAATCACCCTTCTTCCAGTTGAATCCTTATTACTTTGAATAGATTATTGATTGTTTGTGGTTATATTGGCTAGATTAAATAAAATGTCTAAAGATAACTTAGGCCAAGTAATTATTTGTTTAGTGGGCCGATGTTGGAGGACGGTACCAAATAAATAATAAATGTGATTGCGTGTTGCACTTATCGTAGACTCAAGTACGCGGTCTAGTCTATAGAAAAGTAAATAAGAGGGCCTTAGATACACAATACACAGCTGTTTAGCGTAAGGTCAACATTATTTACCTACATGCCGGTCTCGACGACGAACAAAAGAGGTAAAACTATTTTTTAAATAAAGCTTACCTACTCTTAGGGTAATTTGCTAGACTCCTAAGTGCAAAATCGCAGTCGTATAAGCAGGTTAGTAAGTGCAGCATCGCCGATGTGAGAACGTTGACTCACCGGTTGACTGACCGGTTATAGTTATCCCCAAATATAAATAAGAGTGATTAAAAAAAACGAGCGAGCCTTTCAGTAGTCGCGTATGATGTGTAACATCTGACATCTCACCTTGGTAATAAGCATAACATTAACATTACATCATAAAAAAAATGGTTCAGGTATTATTTAAAATGATTATTTGAGGTTAAGCGCACAGCTGATGCGTTCACCTTCTCTATTTCCCTTTCTCGTCACACTCACCCAACTGTTGGCTGACAGTACCAACCTCTCTGAAAATGGGTTCCTGTTACACACTTCCGTCGCATTTCACGAAATCACTCCCACAGATTGCAGGAAAGCGAGAGGAAAGATATTACACATCAAAAACGTTTAAAGTCCTTATTCCAGAAAAGGACGGTGACATAATGGTGTGGTGACTCACTCTTGATGTTGGTGGCCCACCAATGTAGCGCCCTCAGAGTCCCAAAAGCCAAAAATACGGAAGACGAATGTTAAAAATAGAAACGTTCGACACTAAGGGCCGGTTTTGTATCCGTAGTTAACTCAACCATTAAGTTAGAATAAAAAAAAATGTGTTGACCAAATCAACACATTTTGCCAAACTTTAATCATAATTGAAAAATAGTAACTACCTATGTTAAAAATAATTGTTACTATTTTTAAATAATGTTTGAGTTAAATTACGAATCAAAACACCAACCATAACACAAAAAATAAATAAACAATTAAGTATTCAGTTATGTTCTCACACAAGTTATCACTTTTTGTAATAATAAAAAAAACAAAATTTTTACAATGTCACGCACATTCACGATTCCTTGTTAAGAAAATTAGTTGCAAAAATAGTAATTTATTTACCTATTTATATTTTACACTTCTAAATTAAATAAAGCCCCGTTTTCTAGTTCTAAATAATTATGTAAGTTTGTGTGTTTCGGTTTCGACGCATGAGCATCGATTGAATAACCGCGAAAGACTGGTAGCTAAACTTGATTTATGATAATCTTTATATACCTAGATTTCATCAATAAAATCCGCATCAGGGTATATAAATTAGGTTCTGTGATTATAATGTTACGACTTGGAGAAGCCTCGTAGTAACTGATTTTGCACACATTCGTAGCAACATGTTCCGAGTACACTATAATTGTGTAATTTAGGTGAAATTATACTCTTTGGCTCAAATTAAACTAAACAATGTTTCGGGCTGTTTTAAAATTACAATAAAAGTATTATATATACAAGAACAGCATTTGTGATTATTTTGTTTTTTTTTTTAATAGAAGCTATTCTTATTCTTATAACTTGACAATAAAATAATAATAATATTTGAATTTTTTGAGTGGCTTATTGTAATATTTAAAGGTATGGTCACATTCATGTTTCTCGGATACGTGCTCAAAGTATTATTTATTGTATTTCATTTTTTAACCCTATGTAGCAACAGGCGTAATTTGATATTTTTTTTTTACGCCAGCGAAGGAAAACACAACAATAAATTAAATAATGTGTAAGAAGGCGAAAACTATTATGACTATGGTACACATAGATTCCAAAACAGTTTTTTAAACGCCTCAGGCTTTTAAATCCAAGACCTTAACCTTGATCATCATTATTCATATGAGGCGAGTACATACATAGTCTAACTAAGAGCTGATTTAACCAATGAAACTAAACTAACTAACTATGTGGGTCATTGTTCCGGTTTTAATCATGTTCTGGCAGTTTGAGTAGTTTATGTGGCCTACCCAAATGTCCTTCCTTTGGTATTGTTCGTCGAATCGTTGAGCTCCTGAGTCGAGCTGCACGGTTACTGACAAATGCGTGCACTGTCTGGACAGGTCCACTCAATCTGTGTGGTTCTTTTCTCAAAAGACCATTTCAGACACCGATCTACATAGCCTTCACATGATCTGACCAAGATTCTGTCTGGACTTTAAAAGAGACTGTGACCTCTGAGTTTGTTTCGGCCTTTCTTCTCAGAGTAGTCAGATAGGAAACGCCGATCTCATATAGTTAAAAAAAAAACGAGTGTGCTTTAGACCACACAATTGAAGTAAAACTTCTTTAGCTCCATCCATATGCGTTCGCCTCGCCCGATCACACTTTTCGTAACGCTCTCGTCATGCATTCGCCAGCTTACTCCCCAAGCCAAGCGTGCCTAAAGAAGTTTTACTTCAAAAATATGATTGACGTGTAAAAGTGTTTGTAAAAACCTACTAACAGAAATAAAATCATTTATCATTTCATTTAACGCGATCAGCACAATCTAGACTGCGTTCAAGAGCTGTCAGTGTCATCTTGAGAATATTAACACAGACAACTCTTGAACGCAGTTTTTAGATTGTGCTGATTGCGTTCAGTTTCATTGGTGAAATTCGCCTTGAGGCCTAAAAGTAAGCTACGGAAACTTGAGCTTGAATTCGACTTCGAAAGACTAACCGAACATATTTATTTTGCCTATCTCAATGATTTTGACAGTGTCACTGTCAGTCATTACTCGTTTTTCTTTTTAGTGTATAGTGTCAGTTCCATCTATATTACTATACAAACTCTTTGTGTCAGTGTCACCACTGTCAGTTGTGTTGTGTCATAACCGCATGTTGTCGCTTGTTTTTAGACGAGAATTCTTTTTAATTTTCTTATTATAAATCTAACTAATAATGGCAATAGCCAGCGAGTCTGCTGTAAAGAACATTGGCAAAGTCCTCAACGATCCATCGAGGCCGATGAAGGAGCGTTTCCGTGCTTTATTTACTCTTCGAAACTTGGGAGGCGAGACCGCTATTGAGTGTATCAGCCAGTGTTTTGTGGAAGAATCTGTGCTGTTAAAGCATGAATTAGCTTACTGTTTAGGTCAAATGCAGGATGAACTGGCGATACCTGTGCTTAGGAGCGTGCTGGAGGACAAAAACCAAGATCCTATAGTGCGCCATGAGGCAGGTAGGTTCTTATCAATTAATTCGCATGTTTTGAGATAAATTGTGCGATAGTGAATACGTGAGCGCATGCATGCATGGTTTAAACTGTGGGTCATAGTTTGCACTTCAAGTTGAGTGAGAATAGTTTCAAAATTTGAAAATTATTTTGATATTTACTATGATACTACTATGAAGGAGCAAAAACTGGGTGCAAGAGCTTAGTTTAATAGATTTTGAATCTGAAACTGATTTTATAAAATGTAAGTCATTATCAGCCATTCAAAAGCACTTAATGGCATTGATGTTTTCCTACAACCAGGAAAACTAAGTATTCTCCTTTCTTGATGTTGTTATTATACACAGATGCCAGGTCCTTATTCATAAGTAGCTTAAATCTGTAGTTCATGTGTAAAATTAACATAAGTAGGTAATAAGAAACTTCACATTCTGTAGGATTTTTCATTTAAATTGTATATTGAAAGTTTGTTTAAGACCGAATATCTGCTGCATCAATAGGTATAGGTGCATAATATTGCATGAAACCCTTCTTAATATAAATTACAAAGTTCCCTCAACATAATTATACATTTAACATCAAAATTATATTACTTAAAGTTTTGTTTGGGATCATTTGAAAATTTACTTCTTTATTTATTGTGGTGAGAAATAAATCTTTATCTTATCTTAAATAACTCTTACATTCCAGGTGAAGCCCTAGGAGCTATTGGTGATCCAAAGCTCCGAGAATTACTAGAGAAATACCAGCATGACCCAGCTATTGAAGTTGCGGAGACCTGTCAAATTGCACTGCAAAGGCTCAACTGGGTCGCCGACGACAGCACGAAGGAGTCCAACTTATCAAAGAGTTTGTTTACATCTATAGACCCGGCTCCACCAAGCAGTGAGGTTGATTTAGAGAAACTAAAGAGTACTTTGATGGATGAAACTAAACCGTTGTTTGAAAGATATAGGGCTATGTTTAGTTTGAGAAACTTGGCAACTACTGAGAGTATTAATGCGCTTGGTGAAGGTGAGTTTGTATTTTAAAACTAATTAACAATTTAAGTTTTAAAACAAATTTATTTTATTATTACAATTTTAAGAAAGCTTACAGACTAATACACATATTATTTAAAACATGACATCCTTTAAAAATCCATGAATAGATATAAATGCATAATGTAACAACACATCTTGCTTCCCCAAAGGGTTAGGGGGGGTACTCATAGTAGGTACACCCACATTTCGCCAGTTGTGCTTGCCAAGAACCGGGCACAAATCCAGACTCCAGATTGCCACAGAGAAATTCCTAGTGGAAAAACCCAATAACACATCGCCCGGCCTGGGAATCAAACCCAGCAGTACTAGTAGTAGTAGTAGTAGGTGCTCAGCAGTAGATTAAAGTCTTATAAAAACAAATCAAAATATCTTTTTAAAGCAGTTTATTTTTAATTTTCCAGGTTTCAAAGCATCTAGCGCCCTCTTTAGGCATGAAGTGGCGTTTGTATTCGGTCAGATGCAAGACGAGCGCAGTGTGCCTTTCTTAAAGAAGACACTTGAAAATACTGATGAACATGAGATGGTGAGACATGAGGCGGCTGAGGCATTGGGTTGTATTGCCAATGATGAATGCACTGAGATTTTGCAGAGGTAAATATAATTTGAGTCTTCCAATAACTAATATTATAAAAAGCCTACTAGCGTGCGCGCAAAATAAGTCTGCGCGCGGCCGAAATCGGAAATAATCGTTTGCCACCATCTCGACGTTTATATCAGGTATCAAGAGAATGCTGTGTTCAGTGTTTTCCAAAGTAAATAATCGCCGTCATTAAGCCGAGAGGGATATAGTCTTAGGTCAAACACGCGCGCAGTCATATCGTGGGCGCACTTTAGTACTAATGCCTAGTTCACACCACCTAAGTAAATAACTGTTAACTCCTTGTCACTTGCACTAACTCCTGGCGTGTAAACATGTTGAGTCAGTACTAATGACATCTAAGCTTGTGTAAAGTAGACATAAGTATATTGCTATTACCAACACATTCAACATAATTATGGTTATTGCCGTCTGCTGATAGAGGTTATCAAGAGCATACTGTTTACACAATCAATTGGTTTCCTTAATTCTCTTCAAGACACCATCACCATCACCAGACTCAGGCTCCTAAAAAGTATATTCTTAGTAGATACTTAGCAGACTTCTAGATTCATAATTCATAATAATTCATAATTCATTTAATCATTTGTTAACATAGGTACAATAAAATAGTTGTTATAAGAAATTACAAGCGCGCTATGTTATACCAGAAGGCGTACAAATATTCATGGATATTAAAACAAAAGTAAAGTTTCCAACATAATCAAGCTCAGTACTTATTAATTAATTTTCGCAAAAAATTTAAAAATAATAGTAATGTCAAAAGAACAATATATAAGTAACATATTAAGTTTACTACGCTAATATTCATATAATGATTGAACAAAAAGAGAACAAAGTAGTAATCAAAATAATACAAAAAAAAAAAAAAAAAAAAAAAAAAAAAAAAAAAAAAAAAAAAAAGTTCAAAACCAGTCATAATATTTTGTCTGTCAAAAATTCCGAAATGCTGTAATATGCTTTATGCAACAGGAAAACTTTAAGTCTTTTCTTAAATAAGTTTATATTTAATTCTTTAATTGAATTAGGTATGTGGTTGAATATGATTGGTGCCATACAAAAAACACTTTTTTGCATCAATGCTGTATGGGACCTTTTTACGCACAGATTATTGTTCTGTGGTCGAGTTCGCTTGTGATAAAATGTTATTCTGGTAAACAGGTCTGGATTGGTCTTGACAAATACAGCGACCTCAAAAATATATAAGCAAGGAAATGTCAATAATTTGTATTTGATAAACAGTGGCTTACAAGAATCTACACTATGGAGTCTGAACATTAACCTAATGCACCTTTTTTGAGCTTTAAAAACTAATTCCCTGTTGGTTGAGTTACCCCAGAAAATGACACCATACCTCAATAATGAACTCACCATACCATGGTATGCTGTGACTAAAGCATCGACGTTAATCACTGGGGTCAGTTTAAATAGGGCATAGGCTGATTTGCTAATTCGTTTAGTTAGCTCTTCCGTGTGTGCTTTCCAGTCCAATTTTTTGTCAATAGTTAGACCTAGGAATTTAGATGTATCAACTTGTGTTATGTTTTTATTGTTATAACATACTGTCATATTGATATTCGCACGTTGGCTAAACATCATTAGTTTCGTCTTATCGATATTTATTTTAAGATTATTATTATCCAACCATTTCACTATGGAGGTTATCGACTGAGTGACAGCATCGTTGTGGTTTTGATCATCAGTGCTCTTAATGGTCACAGTGCTGTCATCTGCAAACAGTGTCATGGGGTGACTTGTTACTTTGGGCAAGTCATTTATGTATAATATAAACAGCGGGGGCCCTAAGACGCTGCCCTGGGGCACACCATAAGCAACTGTGCGATAACTAGACTTATAGGTTCGTTGGCATTTAGTTTTGGGATCTATGTCAGTTACTTCTACGTACTGTTTCCTGTTACTCAAAAATGAATTTATTAAACTGAGGATATTCCCTCTAATACCGTACGCATCCAGTTTATTAAGCAAGATATTGTGATCGACATAGTCGAATGCTTGAGTCATGTCACAGTAAACTGAACAAACAGGTATTCTGTTGTCGACATTCGTAATGACATGGTTCAAGAAGTCATATATTGCCATATTAATGGTTTTATTTTTACGGAAGCCTTTCTGTTCGTCGGTTAATATGTTTTTTTTATCTAGATATTTAAAGATTTCACTATAAATATATTTTTCAAATATCTTCGATATTACTGGCACAAGCGCAATGGGTCTATAAGACTCCATGCTATGCTTGCGCTTATTTTTTTTTAGCAATGGTTTAATTACAGCTGTTTTTAGGTTGGTTGGGTAAGTACCATGTAATATGCACAGATTAAGAATATGGCTTAAATGTCCACTAATGCAGTTTGATACATGTTTAATTATTTTTGTAGAGATGTCGTCATTACCTACACTGCCCGAATTTTTCAAAGTTTTAATTAAAGCATTAATGTCATTTTCGTGGCTTGGTGCCATAAACATCGAGTTACTATTCCTTTCTATATTTGAGGTCACTTGTATGCCGTAATTCGTTATGGGTTTTATTTTATCCACAAAGAAGTCGTTAAATGCAGTTGCTATATCAGGTGGATGAGTCACTATTTTATCTCCTAACTTAATGCTATGAATTAAATTATTATTTGGCATATTCAATTTAGTTTGGTTAATTATTTCCCACGTCGTTTTAGACTTGTTGGAAGATGGTTTGATCTTGTAGTTATTCTGAACGCGTTGCGTTAATTTAATTATTTTATTATAAACCGCTGCGTACTTTTTAAAGGCTTTTTTGTCTTGCTCATTGTGGTGTAGTCTGTATCGCCACAGGAGAGCTCTTTTATTCTTGACTTCTAGACAAATATACCACATTTGCTGACTTGTCAGTAGCATTCATAAAAGAGTGTGTACTGTGTGTGTGGTCTGTTTTAGTGTGTATGGTGTGTTTTAGTGTGTATGGTGTGTTTTAGTGTGTATGGTGTGTTTTAGTATGTGTGGTGGGTTTTAGTGTGTGTGTAAAAGCTACTGTGTGTGTTCTAAATGTGTAGGGTCTTACTATAAAAACTAACACTTGTACATCATGTGTTTACCCCACAGGGGGTGCCCTTAGGTGATGGTCGCTTAGTTTATAATTAATATCATGCCCCTGGCTGGAGGCTTTCAGCTAGCTCGAAGGCACCACAGGATTGACCGGTTAAGCAGTCACAGCCTCTCAAGGCCACTTGCCCTTAGGTGATGGTCGCTTAGTTTATAATTAATATCATGCCCCTGGCTGGAGGCTTTCAGCTAGCTCGAAGGCACCACAGGATTGACCGGTTAAGCAGTCACAGCCTCTCAAGGCCACTGCGAGATGCCATACACAAAAAAAAAAAACATCATGTGTCAATCTATGGTCAGTCTTACGTGAAACTCCTTACATAAACGTATTTTATAGATGTTAGCCTAAACAACTGATAAATAGTTTTGTGGTAGTGTTTAATCTCTTACTAAAGCGTTGATTATTTTTTTCAGGTATCTCAAGGACCCGCGCCGCGTTGTTCGTGAAAGCTGTGAAGTGGCTCTCGACATGTCTGAATATGAAAATAGTCCTGAGTTCCAGTATGCCAACACCTTGCTCACTATTGAAGGCTGATACAATAGTTTGTTATGTTACATAGTTTTATGTTTTTGACGAAAGATAATTTACTGTAAATTCAAGTAATAATTATGACAACAATTTTATTGATTCTTGGTTCTGTGGCTTTGGTTTCCTAGGAAAGAAGTTTCGTCATATAACGGCCGTCATGAAAATCTGCCATTTTCACCAGTATTTGACATTTAGTCAAACCCTGCTGCCCAAAGAGTGAAATCGCTAGATTTGCCCTCACCGTACTTAGTCACAAGAAAAAGTGCCCATACTGAGAAGAGTGCTCACACATTGTTAAATAGCGTTTCCATGACATTCAAGTGAAGTCACTGCGTCATTGTTTATCCGAGGTGTCAAAACGTAACAGAAATGCGACTATCCTTTGACGCGGTAGGGCGAATCTAACGATTTGAATCTTTGCCACTGCCAACATTTTAATGATAGCTGTCACTGCTTGAAATCGTAGCTTAAGACATCACAGATGCGTGAAAGCGATACGCAACTTTTTTATTTTCTATGTGCCGTATATTGCACGTGAGTGCTACGTTTTGCGGCCGGTACCGTCAAACGCAGTGAATAGGGATGCAGGGGTGAATAGAACCGAAACTTTAAAAGGGATTTTAACCTTGAAATAATATAGTTTATTGCCAAAAAGTGCCCTTGATGTGTTTACTGTAATATAATCAACGATTAAGTGCCCTTGTTGGGATCAAACTAAATTATTCAAGGTTAAAATCCCCTTTAAAGTTTCGTTTCTATTCACCCCTTTTGACCGTTACCTATTTTAAGAACTCTATGGAGCAGAAAGCTTATTTCAATAGCACACTAGAATTTAGATTGCACGCCAGTTCAAATGTCATAATGGCAAAATGGTATTTATTTTAGTTTTTATCAAATTTTGCATCAAAACAAGAGCATTTATTTTATAAAAAATATAATGACAGTATTTTTGTAAATAAAATTCTAGTTAACAATAATTGAATTTTCTTTTATAAACACGCCGCTTGAAAAAGTATCCGAGAAATTGTCACAATCACTACTCCAAAGGTGGTGATTTAAGCCAAATAATATGACACAATTTTTATCAACTTCAAAATTTATTTCAATCAATTTTCACAACATAAAAATAAAAGTTATTGTTTATTTTTAACATTTATTGGAATTGGTATTAGAACGAGCCACGTCATTGGCTCTTGCGCGTACCTATGTATTCTTGACAAGTTAAATATTTATGTTCTTTTTTCAATTTCTGCATAGTTCCATTATGAAGAAATAATGTCATTTTTATTTTAGACCACTCTTATGCAATGGTTATTGTGTTGAAGAAATATAGCATAGTTTTACTCGTGTTCGTCTTAGTAGCAATGGCGGTGGCGGTGAGTAACTTCATTTTGAGTACACTTTTAAAACATGTCTGTGCTGCAATTCCTCGCGCTCCCCCGGCGGTAGGTAATGGTCCGCATGACTTGTAGGTGGACCCCGCCCCCTTCTGCGGATGCCACTACGTCCGTAGTTCTGCGGTTTGTATCTGTTCTGGCGACCTGCAGGTCATAACACTA